>CP126896.1:102967500-104167500 GCA_030440675.1 Furcifer pardalis | reverse complement strand
TCGCTTTTTGCTTTTTCCTTGAACGAGGAGTTTTTAATCCTTCTCAGTAAGAGCTCTCTGCAAGTGATCTTTATTCTTCACATTAGAAGTTATGTTAACCTGAAGGGGGAGTCTGATTACATCGTCTTTTCTCTTAATTGCTGTTGGAAAGGCTCACATTATTTCTTTTTTAGTGTGCAATTACTTATGGATAAGATGGAGTTTGCAGTGGCATATGTGAAATACCAGGACATGGGGCTGAGTTTATTTACCTAGGGCCGTGATAGCAAACCTTGGCACTCCAGCTGTTCTTAGACTTCAGTTCCCAGAAGCCTAAGTCTCTGTGAATCCACACGAATGGGTTTACTGTACTTCTTGGACTTCTGGGAATTGAAGTCCAAGAACAGCTGGAGTGCCAAGGTTTGCCATCACTGACCTAGGGGCTCTAATCCAGCCCTTTGAGGTTCTCTGGAAGTTACACCATGGTTCATTGGTTTCCCAACTTCTTGGGTATTTTGGGGGTGGGGGTGGGATCTTCTATAAAATGCTGAAATGCATTCCTAATGCTTAGTTACTGGCAGTAAAAGTTTAAATTAAGACATGTGCTTGGCTGTATACTTTTGCCTTTGGTCCCACTTGCCAATGGACTGCAGCATCTTACTAAGTTTTTACCTGCCCATTCTCCACCTTTGATTTGTGGGGAGATGTAGGCAAATGTGCACTGTTGTGACCTCCAGAAATTGCAGCCTCATAAATCCCAGCCAAACACAACCATCAGGTCATGGCCTTTAGAAATACTGGTAGGGAAGCAGGTTAACAGTAGAAAATGGGTTCAAAGAGTCATTAAGAGGTTCCATGCTAAGCAGCAGCAGGCCACTGAATATTGAATTCATTGCACAAGAATCTGTTAGTGAATTAAACTTCAAGTCATAATAATGTCTGCTTTCTGTTCCAAATTCTTCCATTTGCTTGGGTTGTCCCATCACCAGGTGTGCCTCAGGTTTAAAGTTAATTCAAGTGGAAATTTCAAAAGTTGTGATGAATTGCTATAATAAATCTGGAACAAATTGGAGGTATTTGTCTTGTACCAGTTTTTGTTTTCTTGTTTAATAAGAAAATCTAGCTGGACAGTTTGACCTCAGTTTTTTAAATGACAAAATGGTAACTTTTACTTACTGTTCCGCATGTAAACGATAATTTTCTGTTTGATGTATGTTAAACTTAAACTAAGTTATAAGGTGTGCTGTTTGGAAGTGTGGAAGATACAAGAGTTGGAGCTACAGATAGCAAGTTTATGCTTGTATTTCCTACTGATGAAGACTTTCACCCAAGTTATTCTCTGGGTAGGTGATAAGCATATCACTCTGCATGTATATATATTTATTATATATATTTTTGCATGATTATACATGTAGGAGTGGTACAATTTTGACTTTAACTCTTCTTGTCTAAATTCCATTTGGTTTATTTAAGCCAATCTGATTCTAGTTTTGGTAAAATTACTAGTAATCAAAACAATTCTTATTAAACAACCTGCCAAAAGGAATTATGAGCAGCTCCATAATTGGTTAGATAATAAACAGTCAATATTGTACTTGACCCTCGTATCTTCTGCACTCAAACCATTTTTTAATTGACCATGTTATGTCAGTTGATGCCAAGGTGCACTAAACTCTGATGATATTGTTGTGAGGGAAAAAAATTACTCCTTCTAAATTCTGCAAGTTAATTGGCATGGTAACACCCATTCCGTCCCTCTTTCATAATCTCACTCTCATCTATAATTGTGTTTTCAATACTTAATATTAAAATGTGATAAAATTTCTTTCTGCTTTAGAGTCATCAGGGTTTAATGTCCAGATATTGTTTCCCTTTTATATATACATTAGTATTTAACCATTCGTTTATCTTTGAAAAGTTGGGTCCGTCTTAATTTCTGGAATTCTAACATGGTTTCAGGAAGCAGTTTTTTATTTGTTGCAGGTTTCATATGAATTGTCTGTACAGTAAAACCTCATATAACATTAAAACCTGGTTCCACAAGTCTTGGTGTTATATGATTTTTAGTGTTATCTGATGCATGTTAAAATCCTATGGGAGCCATAGAGATACATTGTAACCACACAGGCTTTAGCGGTTGTTATCTGAAGCATCCCATAGGATCTTAATGTTATCTGATGCAATTTTTCCCCCCAGATTCCTTAATGTTATGCGATTTTAGTGTTATTCGATACTAATGTTATATGAGGTATTACTGTATGTGTCTTTAGTTTAGATTGCAAACCTGGTATTTGATGTTCAAGTATCGTTTGTTTGCTGTTGAAGAACATTCTTACTGAGTTATCTATTATGTTTCTTGATTCGCTAATGAGAATCAAGGCAAAAATGTCCAGAAGAATTGTTGGGAATAATGAACATGTGCTACACTTTGACACTGTTTCAGCTTAATACAGAAAGAGAGCTTCCATATTCAGAAGTAATTGGTCTTCAGGTACCAATTGCCAATTATTATTGGGGGGTGGGGGAGGTCTCTTTATGCTCTGTTCAGGGAATATCTGATTCGCCATCAGTGGAAACAGGCTTGACTTTTGGCCTGATCTAATAAGACTCTCAGATTCTTAAAACTTAAACAAAATTCCCATAATATAGTATGAGCCTATACTATACCTGGTTACATCAGATTGGTGCATGGAGTGCATTTTAAGTGCACTATGATAGAAGCTCAAAATAACTGCTTTTGTACCAACATACAAAAAACTTAACAGTCTTGCATGCAGCAGTTCTTCCAAGTGTCGCAAACAAATTGTTCTGACCTTCATGTCATGAGACCCTTTACCTGGAGAGGCCAGGGAAATTGTAACCTTATGTGATATTAGTGTTGTAACCCTTTCCCAAATGCCCTCTGGCTACTTCATGATTTCTTGCATTATTCTCTTGTAGTCAGGACAAAGAGAGAGCCAGTCCTCCCGGGCCCCCTCTTTAGATAGTCTTAAATTTGAGATGGCTAAGTCTGGATCTAGTCCCAGGTAGAGCAGACCTGTTGAATCAATCCTTTGAAACATACATTTGACTCATCATGCAGCAGTTAGTTCAGTAGGTTTATTCTGCTTGGGACTAATCCAGTGTGTCCCAACCATTTGTTTTTGGACTTCAATTCCCAGAAGCCTAAGTCGATCTCCCCAAAGCACTGTTCAGCCAATGTACTTACTTAGGCTTCTGGGAATTAAAGTCCCCCTGTGAGGCATGGGCTCCTCTTGACTTTGTGATCTGCTTATTGGCTTTGTGGAGGTCTCTACTCGGTCACTGAATAGTGGGCTCAGGTAGACCTTTGGTCTGAACCTTTACTATGTTTTTTTAAAGGTTTTTAAGATTAGGACTTTAGTAATGTGTATCTGCATGGAATTATGGGACATTATCTCAGTTCAGATTTAGCAAAACAAGATGGGTCAGCAGTAAGGAACCCTCCCGTTTCTGCTTCCACTTCCTGCTTTGTGGACACCATGGGTACTTGTGATAGCTTTGTTGTCTGACAATGGTTATTACTAATCAAAGTTTATACAGTTTACTGTATAAACCAAACTAAAGCTAGACACTTACTGAAAGCCATGGTTTCTGATTAGCTTGAAGTTAAGCCATGATTAAGGTTTCCCTTGTTCGAAAGCAAATTGTATCCAAATCTAGAGTTCAGTGCTCATCTCTCTTTCAAAGCCAAAGAGCCACCGCTGTCTGCTTTTACAGACGTTTCCATGGTCATGTGGCAGGCATTACTAGACACCGGAGCGCATGGAATGCTGTTATCTTCACACCAAAGTGGTCCCTATTTATCTACTTGCAATTTCTTGCTTTCACACTGCTAGGTTGGCAGGAGCTGGGACAAAGACGGGAGCTCATTCTGTCCTGCAGTACTAGGGGAATTGAACTGCTGACCTTCCAGTCAGTGTCTTAGCCACTTGAGCCACTGCAGTCCATGATTAAGCATTTGCATAATTTTCTCCATGTGGGTGTCAAGGTGAATTCTGTCAGGAGATGTAGACATAGGGGAGAATGACCATTGAATGGCTTTTTTTACAGTCATCTAAATTAAGCCATTGGTTTCTCAGTGTAAACACTGTTTTCCCCCCAGTTATTCGTTCTTTCTTCTTCTCATTGAAATAAGTGCTTGTTATCTAAACAGCTTCATTGAGTATAGTTGCATGCTCATTACATCTGGAAGTCCTCCTCCCCTTTCCCTTGCATAGCAATAGAAAAGTCCCACTTTAATTTTGAAAACAATTGGATACAAATTCTTTTGTCAGTAAACTGTATAAACCATGACTGGAAAGTGTAGATTGCCCTCAGTCGTATGTTGCCAAATAAAATATTTAAAGCTTTTCTTCTTAATGTTAGTTTCCCAATTTAAAACACATTTCCAGTTTAAATTTGGAAAGGCCGATTTCAAAACAAAAGCAAGCACCAAGCAATAATCTTTTGCAAGATCTGACAACAGCATTTAGAAATCTGTAATGCTTGCTCTGGGCAATGTGTTTGGTGACATAAGCAGAGACTCACTGCTTTGTTTTTGAGGGGAAAGGGGATGGTGGAATTTGTAAAACTAGGGCAGCATGGACACCACATGGGAATCAAGTTTAATTCAGTGGTGTGAGAACAGATCTTCCAATTGAGAAAGGACAACATTTTTGCAATAGGTCTTCTTAAAAGCTCCAATCTTTCTCTTTGGGTGGTTCTCCTGCCTGCAGATTTTAGGACTCTGTTCTAAAATAGTTAATGTTCACTGCTAGGCTACAGTGCTCATTCACAGGGCAGTTTACCATTCCTATTTTTATCCATGTACTCTTAGCCTCTGCTGAAGTCACTGTTTTTTTCTGAAACTTTGTACCTAGTCCAGTAATGGCAAACCTTGGCACTCCAGCTGTTCTTATGCACAGTAAACCCATTTGTGTGGATTCACAGGGACTTGGGCTTCTGGGAATTGAACAGCTGGAGTCCCAAGGTTTGCCATCTTGGACCTAGTCTATTTGGATCGCTCAGTTACTTCAGTTTAAAAGATGTAGCAAAACAGACTTGCCAGTTGAGCTTCTAGATCAGGGATTCTCAACCTGTGGCCAACGAGCTGAATGTGGCCTCTGACACTGTTTCATTTGCCCTCCCCCCTGCCTCCACCACACCAGGAGGTGCCATGTGGTGGAAGAAGTGCAAAAATGGCCAACCGGCCCCCGAAGCTGTCTGAGGGAGCTTGACCCAGCCCCCGGCTTTAAAAGGTTGAGAACTCCTGTTCTAGATGAGCTGTTGGCAACAATGCAGCCTTCCAAGACCATTCTTGCAACTCCTAAATGTTGTCCCTTCCCTGCTGAGAATGTTTTGCAAAAGTCATCGTTTTTTATCCCTGGAAACTACCAGGAGCAGAAGGTGTGTAATAAGAGTGCAAAGACCTCCTGACAAACTTCAAGTTGAATTTTATTAATTTTGCTCATTTACACACTTGTTGGGTTTTGGAGGCCGAACATTTATCCCCAGGCCCTCCAAATTTGCTCACCCCTGTTATAGGTGAGTCCCTTCCCAGCTAAAACAAGTAGAAGATAAACCTGGATCAATAACGTGCAAAAAGACACTCTGAGGTCAGATAATACTATTTGCATGTTGGCCAACATTCTGTTCCCAATAGAAGTGGCATAAACATGACACGAAACTGCTGCAAGGTACAATGTCAGTGCAGACATCTGTTGTATACCAAATAATGTCTGCATTTACTTTACTACTTGGAGTAATTTGCTTTCAGAACTATTGCTGTCATAACTCAAATGCCAATTGGAGTTATGCCAGCAATAGGATTTTGAGCAACCCCTATAAGCATTTTATCCTGCAGGAAGTCCCAAAAGTCACCATACGTAGGCAAAATTGCATAGCAACAGAATCTTGGAACATGTTCACCATGAGTTGTTGTTGTTGTTTTTTGGGGGGAGACTTCGTGTGTCTGTAGAAAGAGGTGGCCAACACAAGAATATTTGTAAAAATTTGGGATGAATATTTTGTACGTAAAGGTACATTTAGCTACAGTTTCCCATTTTTCCTATGTATGGCAACATTGTATGAACAATAAGATATACCTCTAAGTTTAATTCAAGGGGAAAAATGGTATGACATCTCCATACCAAGGGTGAAGTTGATACATGGCCCCGGCAATTCCATACCTCATTAGTAGAACATATGTGTTTGCATTGAGTCCTTGGTGACTCCAGGTATACATATCTCAGCAGGACACCTTCCACAGATCTTGTAGAGCACCTTTCAGTTCAGTTAGACAATAGAAACTATGAGCCAATGGTGAAAGCAATGTAATATAAAACAGTTTCATATGTTTCTATACAACCGCCTGTATACGTTCCCCCTCGCCAGAATTGTGACTTCAATTGGCAGATTATTCAAAAGGTCAAAATTGCAAGTATTTGCTAAATGAACAAGACTGCCAGGGTCTGCCTGGTTTGTACAAGGTAGTCAAACGACAAAATTAAGTCTCTTTGGCTTTGTGCTTGGCTTCTGATGAGAAGCAAGACATTTCTTAGCAGAGTAAGCAGTGTTACTTTATTCACCTTATGCTGTAGTGTAGCAGACAAGTGGATTTGATCCATGAAAGCTCACATTTAAATACAGGAGTTAGTCTTTAAGGTGCTACAACATTTTTGTCATTTTTTGCTGTTTTGTTTACTCTCTGATATGCTTGCACAAACTTAACACGGCTACCACTTCAAACATATTTATCTTGTATATCATTAAGCAAATTATCAAAAAGTTTACAGTTGCCTCACTACTTTGGTTCATCTATTTTTCCAGCATGAATGCTAGGTATCTAGAACAATGTTTTACTATTAGGGTAGAGTTTCTGTAGTTTCTGTTCTCTAAGATCATTGCCATATAACATCTGTGGGTTTACTGTCCTTCCCAGATGGACCTCCGGTTGTGGCTCATTATGATATCTCAGACACAAACTCTGACCCAGAAGTGGTGAATGTGGACAATCTTTTGGCAGCTGCAGTCGTTCAGGAGCATGACATGAACCAAGACACTGGCCCCACGTGGAGGACGAGAGGGCTGCGAGAGGAGCTCAATGCTGAGACAGGTGGGAAAGAATGATTGCTGGACAGTTTTAATCCACTTTTATGTGATCAGTTCAGTACGGAAGTGCTTCTTTTTGTGCTGTATCTGATTCCAAATATTGGCGATCACCATGGCGACCAGCCATGAAGACAGTCTTGCAAATATAATGCCATGGCCAGGTTATCCTGCTATGGTAATAGAGTAGACCATACTGCCAGCAACTCAACCCCGAGCATCATGTGATGGCTAACTAACCTGACAGCCCTGAGGACTAGTGGCCTTGGCGAAGTCCACAGGGAAGAGTGATGGTCCCCAAGTGGATTAAATCCCACTTAATTCCATCTTGATGGAAGGCAATGACTTTATCAATACTGGCCTGAGGCTGAGGAGGACAGTGTGTGCCTAAAGGGCTCGGGACCAGAAAGTGACTCGCCATGTCACCTCATGGCCTTGTTCTGTGTTTGAAATACACGTTCTCTTGAGAGTGGAACTTTTTTGTGAGCAAGATTGTAGTTTATTTCCTGTCAGAGAAACTCATCAATATGGCATATCAGAAAACAAAATAAAATAAAAAACACTGTAGCCCTTTAAAGACTAACTGCTTTATTTTTATTGTTAGCTTTTGTGGATCAAGTCCACTTCTTCAGACAAAGAGTGAAACTTACAGGCATGGTTTTTATACACTAAATTCAGGGGGTCATAGGGAGATGGGTGTGGTCAAGCATCAATATGGATGGCTTTAGAACCCCTTTGATGTGTTTCTCTCATTCCAATTGATGATTGCTTTACAGGGATGCCCAAACTTTTCCAGCCACAGGCCGGTCACATGGTTCAGGGGCCCAGTCACTATGGGTCATGGGCTGGGTCAATGCCAATTCATCTGGCCTATGAAGCCCTCGTACGGGTGTGTTTTACTTCCGCTTCTGGGAGCGACAAGGGCTTTGCTGAATTGGTGTCAGGGGCTGGATCCGGCCCATGGGCTGTAGTTTGGACACCCCTGCTTTTGATGGATGCCTCAGTTGCTCAGTTTTATTTACTTATAATCTACTGTGCATCCAAAGCAGAAAGGCAGGGAATCAGGCTTTCTCAGGCATCCTCTTGTTGCTCTTTATATACACTAGTACAGTGATGGTGAACCTTTTAGAGACAGAGTGCCCAAACTGCAACCCAAAACCCACTTATTTATTGCAAAGTGCCAACACAGCAACAGGGGAGGGAGCAAACGCTCCCATTGGGCTGCTGGGCAGAGGGGCAGGGCGAACTCTGTGCTGGGAGAAGGGAGGAAGCGCTCCCATTGGGTTGCTGGGGGGAGGAGAGATAAACTCTGTGCTGGGGGGAGGGAGGAAGTGCTCCCATTGGGCTGCTGAGCAGGGGGAAGGGCAAACTCTGTGCTGGGGTGACTGCACGGGTGCCCACAGAGAAGGCTCCAAGAGCCACCTCTGGCACACGTGCCATAGGTTCGCCATGACTGCACTAGTATATTCTGCTAGAGGGACTATGGTGGCTTAGGGGTTAAGACACTGAACTTAATGACTGGAAGGTTGGCAGGTCAGCAGTTCAAGACCCGAGTGATATGTGACAGGAGTGAGTTCCTGTCTGTGTCCCAGCTCCTGCCAACCTAGCAGTTTGAAAGCAAGAAACTGCAAGTAGATAAATCGGTACCACTTCAGTGGGAAAGTAAACAGCATTCTGTGTTTAGTCATGACTGCCACATGTCACGGAATTGTCTGTAGGTACAGCCAGCGCTGGCTCTTTGGCTATAAACAGAGATGAGCACTGAACCCTAGAGTTGGATACGACTGGCCTTCGAGAAGGGCGGCCTATATTCTGCAGCTGCAGTCTAAGGAGTCAGACCCTTGACTCAGACAGGGAAGGGTTATGAGAAGTGACTCCTTGATACTAACTGTTGATGCTTCTTGAGCTTCTCCTAACATGTTTGTGTTTGGCTTTCTGTTCTGCAGATCACTTGGATGCTGGATTCTTGCCAAGTGACAAAACCCCTACTAGCAACACCCAGGTCAATGAAGAAATTAATATTGCCTCATCGGATAGCGAAGTGGAGATTGTGGGCGTTCAGGAACACGCAAGGTGCTTATTGCATCCTCTCCCCCTTTTAGTACAGGATGAATTTTATAAAGCAATATACACCGATTAATTACCTGTCCATTGTTTCTGTTGTTTGTGGAGAGGAAGTTTTGTTTCTTTCCCTCATTATGATCATAGTGTGTGGGTCACTTCATGGCAAGCTGGGATCCATCATAAACAAATACATGCCAATGGCATTTTTCCTGCTTCCGGAATAAATGCATTCTCAGTTATGAGTTGCAGCCAACAATGAACATCACTCTCCTCTCCCAGTTTATCCTGAAAAATGTACTGTATTTGCCGGCATATAAGATGCATCGGAGTATAAGACACACCCCATTATTACCAAAATAACCCAATATACACCACTATATACAGTACAAAACAACGAATGCTTCCTTATGCTAATTTTTCACTATGTGATGCATTCGTTATGTGAGGTACCACTGTACTGATGAAAGTGAACTCCAGATCTTCTGATGACCTTGCCCAATGCCCCTACATAGATGTCAAATAGTAGTAAAACAAAATAGTCCCTTTAAAAACCCCTGTTAGAGAACCAGTTTTTAAGGGAAAAAACCTACTTGAAGAGAAAGGCCTTTGCCTGCTTGCAGAAGGACAGCAAAGGCGTGGCCAACCTGACCTCCCATGGTAGGGAATTCCAGAGTCTAGAGGCAGCAACAGAGAAGGTCCTTTCCCATGTCCTCACCAAAGGTACCTGTGAAGGTTGTTGGACCAAAAGAAAGGCTACCCCAATGATCTTAAAACCATGGTAGGGTCATGTGGAAAGATGCAATCTTTGAGGTAGCTTGGACCCAAACCATTTCAGCGCTTTGAGTTGTGCGTGAGCAACCAGTGAAGTTTCTGCAAGGGAGATTTATGTGACCCATGCAACCAGCTCCAGTTCATCACCTGGTTGCAGCATTTTAGACTCTCTGAACTTTCTGAAAACCTTCCAAAGAAAGCTCCACATAGAGTGTTGCAGTAATGCAACTGGGATGTAACTAAGGCTTGTGTCACCATAGACAGATCAGACATCTGGAGGAATGAGCACAGCTGGCACATTAGTTTTAACTTTGCAAATGCTTTCCTGACCATTGTTGAAACCTCGGCATCCTGGAATGCACAGACCCGTATTTTCAGGGAGGTATGTACAAATTTAAGGGATTGCAGTGGCTTGATAGTTAAGATGTTGAACTTGATGCAGAAAGTTGGCAGGTCAGCAGTTTGAGACCTGAGTATTGCATTATGGAGTGAGCTCCCATCTCTGTCCCAGTTCCTGACAACCTGGCAGTTCGAAATCAAGAAATTGCAAGTAGATAAATAGGTACCGCTTTGGCAGGAAAGGTAGCAGTGTTCCATGCACTCTGGTGTTTAGTCATGCCTGCTATATGTCCATGGAAACATCTGCAGACGCAGGCAGCGCTGGCTCTTTTGCAAAAAAATGGAGATGAGCACCTCACCCTGGAGTCAGATATGACAGCCTTTCGAGCAAGGGCGGATTTTTTTGTACAAATTTAATGCATACTTAATGCCCAGTTAATTATATTGTTTTATAAAATCCCTATCACACTTAAAATTAGTTGAATGTTGAGTGTAACGTGTGCCTTCCTCAGAATTCATTCTCAGAAGTAGACAGTACCCGCTTGGTGCTGCTGAAAGTTTCTTTTCGAAATAAAAAGCAGAGAAAGCAGAAGAAAACCAATCTTAAGGAGATATTTTTTTAAAACAGGAAAGAAGTTTGTCAGGCAGCAGGGGAAGACAGAATCCCAGTCATAGAGGGAAGTGAAATGAAGACAGAGAAGGCCGATGAGATGACAAAAGGAAAGGCAGTCGGCGCGAACGAGGAAATGTATGAACAACAGTGCTAAGTAAAAGGATCCCTTGGTTCCTAGTTGAAAGCCAAATCTGTAGAACAGGGATGTCCAAACTTTTCGGGCCATGGGCCTTTCACGTGGTTCCTCCCACTGGAAGCGGAAGTAAAACGTGTCTTGCAGTCTGCTTTGCGGCAGGATGAGATAGGTTTTAAGTTGCCATTTTCTCTGCTTAAACCAGGGGTGCCTAAACTATGGCCTGTGGGCCAGATCCAACCCCTGACGCCAATTCATCCCACCCACACCGCCCTCATCGCTCCCGGAAGTGGAAGTAAAACGCATCAATACGGGCACATTTTACTTCTACTTTTGGGAGTGACAAAGGCAGCGCAGGCTGGATGAATTGGTGTCAGGGGCAGGATCTGGCCCACAGGCGGTAGTTTGGGCACCGCTGCTGTATAATTAATACATGCTCCCTACTGCCTTCCAGCATTTGGCCTCAGCCTCTGGCAGTTGATACAGCCCTGCTTTTAAGGAGAAAGGATTCATCAATATGCAGGTGGTCTTGGAGGCCAGCTAAGAGCGAGAAACAGGGACTGCACTGGCTTAGTGGTTAAGATGCTAAATGTCAGCAATTCAAGACACGAGTGTTGCATGACGGAGTGAGCTCCACTCTCTGTCCCAGCTCCTGCCAGCCTAGAAGTTTGATGGCAAGAAATTGCAAGTAGATAAATAGGTACAATTTTGGTGGGAAGGTAACAAGGGTTCCGTGCCTCCCACATGACGACAAAATCATTTGCACGTGCACATAGTGCTGGATCTTGGGCTGCAAACGGAGATGAGCACTACACCCTAGAGTTGGATGAGACCGGCTTTTGAGTAAGAACGACCTTTACCTAATAGCCAGCTAGAAGATATTAATATTGTTTCATCAAATAGTAAAGTTTTTGCCATATCTTCTGGACTTTGATAATTGATACAGCCTAGGGTAGGTGTATGCCTGTGATGGTGAACCTTAGCACTCCAGATGTTCTTGGACTTCAATTCCCAGAAGCCCAAGCCACTGTGAATCCATACAAATGGGTTTTCTGTGATTCATCTGGCCCTTGCCACGCCGTGCTGCCCTCGTCGCTCCTTGAAGCTGAAGTAAAATGCACCCGTATGGGAATTGAAGTCCAAGAACATCTGGAGTGCCAAGGTTCGCCATCATGGGGAGAAAAGTCTCAAAGTTGCCTTTTAAATACCAAAGCTTATTCTTAGAAATGTAAAAATAGAAACTTTTCTCAGATGTGTTTCCGGGTCTCTCCATAAGGAAAAAGGCAGGGGTTTGGGATTGCAGTTGAACCTCGCTTAAAGAGCATAATGCGTTCCACTGGATGGCTCTTTACGCTAGTTTGCTCTTTAAGCGAAACACCACTGAAAGTGACCAATTGTGACTTCTGGTGGAGGGATTGCAAACCCTGATTTATTTGTTAAGCAAGCTTTTGGTTGGTTTTATTTGTTAAGCGAAGCAAACATTCAGAGAAAATTCTGCTCTTTAAGCAAGTTACTCTTTAAGCGAGGTGCTCTTTATGCGAGGTTTAGCTGTATTTTACCACCATTTGAAGAAGGTGTTTCTCAGGATCACATCATACATGGTGGTCAAACATGAGTGCCTTTGGGCAAGTTTCATCCAGCCCCTGTTTTCCCTGAACCTCCTTCCTCTTGCAAAGGCATTTTCCAGGAATACGGCAGGGAGGACAAAGTCTGTTCTCACCTCTCACATCTTCCATCCCTCCCTCAGTGTTTTGTTGTTCTCTCGTGTATATGATTGGAAGATGATTAATAAAATTATGGTCTCATGTTATTAAGAATGTTGAGATAATAAGAGTAAATCCAGTTGTTTATCCCAACTAGAGTGGAATCAGTGGGGTTAATATAAGTGTTAACTCAACAGTCTCATCTGTTTGTTGGGTCTACTCTACATTACAGGTGGGTTTGGCTCATAATTTTTATGAATGTGTGGTGATCCATTGTCTTCCATATGACAGCATACCTTCGATGTTGGTCTAAAATGAATGAACTGAAGAACTGTAAAATTATGGTGATGCAATGATTATCCTGCAGTGTCCCATTTCACAAATATAATCCAGTTTCCATAAAGGGTGTTCTGCTCATTAATGCAATTTAAATTCCTGTTATGTATTAACTAATAGCCATCCCCATCAGATTTCACAACATAGGTGGCTCTCCTCCCCCAATTTTTTACACACAGTATGTATTTTAAATGACTCCTTGTTGAAGCTGTTTGGCAATGGAACTGCTTGTAGGTGAACCATATAGGCCAATGAGGGTGAACCTTTTAGAGATCGAGTGCCCAAACTCAACAGGCTGCCTTCTGTGCTGAGGAAGGGAGGGAGCACTCCCATTGGGCTGCTGGGCAGAGGGGCAGAGCAAACTTTTCGCTGGGGTGCTGGTGCACATGCTCATAGAGGGCTCTGAGGGCTCCCTCCGGCATGCATACCATAGGTTTGCCACCACTGCTATAGGCCATGTTCTCAAGAGGAAAGATTTAACAAGTATCCTCATGCTTTTTCTCCCCCCTCTTTGCCTCATCACAGGTGTGTCCATCCTCGGGGAGGAGTGATTCAGACTGTGTCTTCCCGGAAACACGGCTCAGGTCTGCAGTGCACCCGGCAATCAGAACCATGGACAGGTGTGGCTGCTGCACAGAGTTGGTCTTCTCCACCTGAAGTGGTTGATCTCACACTTGACGAGGACAGCAGGCGCAAATATCTATTGTAATGCAAAATCACTGTGTGTTTGCTGCCTAGCCCTCCTTTTTTTGTGGCACGGAAGTTCTTGGGTGTCACCTTGATGTCTAAAGCGTCTGCTTCTGGCATGCTGGATTTCAGACTCCTCCGGGAGATTTTCTTCCTTTTCTCCCCATCCGCCCCCCTCCATTAGAATTGCCGTGTCATTTCAGAAGTTTCCTTGAAATGCTTACCTTCCTTAGTCAAAGGAAACTTCCCTGTTATGGAAAACCTAGCAGCACTGAACTTCAGTGACAACTTCCACGTTTTTAATTGTGTGTGATACTTTTAGAGCATTTGTTGGCAGAAGCCATGACATCTTTCCACTCATACCCTTTAGAGGGCCGTGCAGTTTCTTTATTCACCACTAAAAAGGATGTTGCTGGTTCATGTAGTTTTTTATTTGCTTTCTCCCTTGTGACATAAGCATTAAAAAAAACCCCATCACTGCCCTTATTTGTTCATGGCTATTGAGTGTCCCCATCAAAACGCTGATATGACTGCAGGAGCTAAACAGTGTTGAGTTGTGACTGGGGCATTCATAACATGAGGTGATTGGGTTATAAAACCAGCTGGACTCCAGAGGTCTGTAATGTGCACTGAGTAGCTTCATTTCAACTTCAAAACTTAATTTGCAGCTTCCATACAAATCAGTACCAGGTCTTCTAATAATGCATTTTTATTTTCTAGGCTGTTGTACCATTACTAGTAATTTGGCCTAGCTTATTAACAGTGCTTTTTCATACACATGCACCAACAAAAGCACAAGAAATAATACATTGCAAAGGCGTCTGCATCTTATGGCGATCTCAGGTTTGATTTTCATGTTAAGGTTTCAAAGTCCAGTTATATCCTAACACTGTGATGGCTAACCTTGGCACTCCAGCTGTTCTTTGGCTCTTGGACTTCAATTCTTTGGACTTCAATTCCCAGAAGCCCAAGTTCTTGTAAATCCACACAAATGGGTTTACTGCACACATGGCCGTGTGGATTCACAGGGACTTGGGCTTCTGGGAATTGAAGTTCAAGAACAGCTTGAGTACCAAGGTTCGCCATCGCTGGTCTACCACATGCTATCTATGAAAGTGGAGTATCAGAACTGGACTGAACCAGGCCCCTTTGGCTTGAATCGCATCTGCACTAATGAACTTTTAATGGATGCTTACTACATTTTGCTTCCCATTCTCTTGCTGAGAGAAAAAAACTTGAGTGAAGAGGAGGCAAGGGGGCAGGTTCTTCTTCCAAAATGACTTTATTCTCTTCCATGCCAATATGACCAGAGTAGGCCTAGGACTGCCTCTTCTTAGAATAGTACTCTGTTCACAGCCAAGCAAAAGAAGACTTCAAAAGAGAGCATACATGTGGCTTAAGTAAATATTACCATCCTTGTGGGGAAGACGGAAGGCTGTGTATGCCAAATTTGTGTGAGCAAAAGTAGGATATATCCTGTTGTGATACTCCTAAGATTCCCAGGCCTGCTTTTGCCATGATTGATTTGAGTGCTTCTCAGGAGGGCAAATGCATAATGCAAGTGGCAACTTGAGCTTTCCCATGTCTTTTAATCACTTCTCGTAAAAAATAACACTGCATCACACACACAAAATATTGTCTGCTACTTGGTGTAATCCATGTGTCCTATACTAAATCAAGTGCGCAGAATCCAAATCAGGATGTCAGGATCTTAAGTTACGCTTAGTGAAAATTGTCCAGTTTATTAACACAGCTGCGCCTACTCATCTTTAGCTCAAAACAGACTCACTATGGCCTAGCTGTACTATCCAGTAAGATAGTTCCACACTAGAGACGAGCCCTTGGTCCATCTCGCCTTATATACCTATTTCTGACATCAGCCTACTAACTTACCCAGTGATGCTTGGCCGCTGCTGGAACATGCATGCCACCAGGGGATGTGATTCAGCTGAGGTGGCTGCAGGCATAGTGGTAGCTGTAACTGTTACAGTGTTCCCATGTAAAAATACATTATCCAGTTACTGACTATTTGACCAGCTATAGCATGCCTATAAAATCTGTACGTGATGGGCACATTCTGAGTTCAGATTTGGAATCAGCACACTCGATATCATGTAAATCACATGTGTTATTCCCAGTAGCAAAATCATTGTTGAGCAGTGTCATCATCAGAAGAAAGAAGAACATTTAAGTTTTGTTGTAAGAACCTTTAGAGATAATTTGATTTAAATCTTTAAAACATAACCTGAGAAATGGCCTTTAATTTTACCCAAGCACGTTAAACCTTCCATTAGCCTGAACTGTTGGCAAAGCACTGATGGAATTTGCCAGCTAATGGGTTGCAACCCCTTCCTGGGCCAAAGTCCAATAATGCCTTCTTCCAGAATTCGTGTGTCCAGAAGTTGAGAGAGTGTGATTAGTGATGTGCAGTTGGGAAATATGAATGAAAAAGAAAACTGAAAGAAGTGGGGGGGTTTGGTTACAAATTCTTTCAAGACTTTTCAATAGCCTCTGAAACCCAATACATTTGACCTCCTGAAAGAATGGGTCCTAAGACTATTGAGTTTCTATTGGGTTTCCTCTGTTGAGTTGTGCCTTATTAATTAGATGAAAGAACATTTTCTCTCTGTAAGACCAGGAGATGTTAAAGTTAGGAAAGAACTTCCATGCTTGCTAGATTGCACTTTGGGGGCAATTCAGTAAATATTGTCCCTAGGTTAGTAAGAGGCTATTAAATTAACATGCACTAAGTGGCCCCTGACAGAAGTCAGTTAAATTAAAATTTGTATTAAGTCTGCAACACCTAGCCACATTATATGCAAGTAGGTGACATTTACTTTTCCATTTACAACCCTCTTTTCCAGGGGTTCCCAACCTTTTCCTGCCAGGGGTCTGACCATGCCCCCTCAGTCAGCTGAGGGCCAGTCACATGAGTTTTCCCACTGGCAGGGCATGCATTTGTGCCACATTTTTGGACGTTTTCCCACCTCCACTGCTTCTCTTGGAGGAGGGCGCGAAGGAAGGACATTTTTGCACCATTTTTGATTTTTTCCACTGCATTTTCGCAGTGTTTTGGTGCTAAAACGCAGTGATTTCAGCACTTCCAGTTATGTCAGGGCACTTTTGGCATTGGCAGCAATTTGGCCCCAGGGGCCAGATCTGACCCATGAACTCCCTGTTCTTTTCCCTCAGGTGCACTGTTGGTAAAAAGATCATTTATAAACCTCAACTGGAAAGGCAGTTGGTTCTAGTAAACTGGAAGGATATGATCACTTAAAAGAGCAAATGATTAGCAGCCTTCTTCAGGGTAGAAGATGAACACCATTTTGGGTCCTGTTGGTAGTCACATAAGGTTTGTGTAACTAACTATAGCAAATTGCAGCTGATGGATGAGGTGGCATCTCAGTTGCCCAGTCAGGTGTGTGACCAGGCGTGCAACTGAAATGTTCTCTGGCAGCTTGTCAATTAGTCACAGTTAGCCATGACAACTTATACAAATCTTACCAGATCACCAGTAGGATTCTGGCCTATATTTTGCTTTTCCTCATTAACCCCTAGGGTTAAGTTGGACTCTTTTAATATCCTTTGCTTGGAAACTGACAGAACCCAAGACCCTGCTTGTGACAGTGGATAACATTCTAATCCTAGCAGCTGTTTGTACCGTAGTTTCTGTAGGGAGGGTCGAAGTTGCCAGCTTGTCATCAGCTTTAACAAGTCTGAAAATGCAAGCCTTATTTCAGACTGTAGGTGGAGAAATTAATTAATTAATTAGATTGCTCAGCTGGTTTTTTTTTTTAATTAAATAAATCCTGATGTATATAAAATAAGGCTTATTGGGAAGAACCCTAGAATGCTTCCCCTCGCATGCTGTTTGCAGAATGTTTTTTTTAATTTACAGAAGCATTTAATTATGTAAATTCTCCCACTTCTAGTATAGAACATTAACACCCCAAGAAGAGTTGGTTCATTTGATCAAGTTTTTGAAATGAGCATCTTGCTGGCTAGAGCGGGTAGGTTTTCTGACGCACAAAAGGCATAGGAATTGACTGGCCTCCAGCAGGGTCTTCTCTACCACCTGAGGTTGTCAAAGCCATCATTGGTGTCTGTAGACCAGGATCCCCTCAGTCCCAAGGCCATCTGGTTTTTTCCTCCTCACTTGCTGCTTTTACTACTGTGGAAGCCACCAGGTAAATCGGCACCAAGCTAAAGTTCCCTGCACCCTCATCAGTAGCTGCTTAAAAATTGCTTTCCCCGGTTGCAGTCCCATGTGACTGTGATATATGTGGAGGCATAAGTGTCCCCATCATGCCAGGAAGGGAGGGCAGTGCGAAGGCTGTCCGACTTTCCTACACAATCCCAATGTGGACATATATATGGAAAGGCAATCCTAGCATAGGTTCTCTAGAACAGGGGTCCCCAACTTTTGGGATTTTTGGACTTCAATTCCCAGAAGCCTGATCATTGGGTGATCAGTGTTTTGGGGAAATTGACTTAGGCTTCTTGGAATTGAAGTTCAAAAAACAAAGGTTGAGGACCTCTGATCTAGATGGCCTCTGATGAAGAAAAGCTGCTTTGTACTCGTTAAAAAACAACAACCAACTGTTTAATTTTAATGCATGAAGATTAGATTTCAGGCCCAATATCTGATGCTTAACAGTGGCCAGTACCCAGAACCTCCAGAGGAACTCAATGGTGATCTTTGAAAGAGAGATGTTTGTATATGCTGTGACTATATATATAATGACTGCATTCTAACCATACTTCATCTGATTGTGCACTGTGTAGTTTTCAAGGAATCATGATTTTTTTTAGCTTTTTGTTTTTAATTTAAAAACACTACATGCTTTTTGTTGTACTCTTAAAGGATTTTAATTTAAAAAAAAGTAATGTTCTTCAAAAAGAGGAGGGAATAAAAGGAAAAAAAATCAACCCCATGATCACTGGATAGCTAATGAATTCTTCCTCTTCGCCCTCCTCCTTTTTAAAATTTCTTTTTCCTTGCCTTTTCTTATTGGGGAGCAAAATATCCCTGAGACCCATCTGCTCTTTTCTCAAATGATAACTGAAATCGTAACCATCATATGGCTAAGAACTAATGCACTTAACAGTTTAAATATATAGGTGTGCAAGACCTCACATACTCCTCCTGGCTTGGCAGTTGTAAATTGCAGCCATTTGGGCCTTTGATCAACCTGTGATTTGCAGCCACAGCAAACAAACCCATTCCAATCGCCATCACACTAAGCCAGAGGTGCCCAAATTATGGCCCGTGGGCTGGATCTGGCCCCCTTATGTGTATGTTTTACTTCCGCTTCTGGGAGTGACAAGAGCGGCACTGGCTGGATGAATTGGTGTTGGGGGGGGGGGGCAGATCCAGCCTGCAGGCTGTAGTTTGGGACCCCTGGTTTAAGCGGAGAAAATGGCAGCCTAAAATCTATCTCATCCTGTTGCAAAACAATTGCAAGGTGCGTTTTACTTCCGCTTCCGGTGGGAGGAAGCACGTGACCTGCCTGCTGCACCACGTGACCTGCCTGCGGTCCAAAAAGTTTGGGCACCCCTGCACTAAGCATTTGGTAAATGGCAACACACTCGGCCTTTGGGCTCCTTTTTCTATGGATGCCTGCTTTTAGTAGATTTGCTCTCACTGGAGGTCAAACTTGGAAGACAAACAAAAACAAATTATTGCTGGGGGGGGGGGAGACTTTACTGTTTTCTGTTGTGTAATTCTTGAGTTTAGAAAAGACAAAAACCACACAAAAATGTTCTTTTTAACACTCATCCTCATTTCCATCTAGTATTTAATGGTCTTTGGAGAAAGTAATAATAAAACAGAGTGTTATAAAAATATATATTTTTGGTGCAAGATGAGATTTTCTGGGTTTTTTGAACAAGTCTGTAGCATAAAGTTTAAACTATTTTAAGACAAAATAAAATAGAGTGGATTATTTAAACACTATCTTATGTTGCGTATGCAGGGGGGAGTCGCCACTACATTTGTGTGATAATATTGGGGGGGGGGGGGAGCGATTTGCAAAAGTGAAATGCATGGATTTCTCCCATGACAGTTGCTTGCTTTTCAGTATGAACAGTGTTGAGGTGATGGGGGCAGTAGGTTAGCCTAGGGCAGGGATCAGCAAACTTGGCTCTCCAGATGTTCTTGGACTTCAATTCCCAGAAGCCCTGATCAGCAGGCATACTGACTTGGGCATCTGGTAATTGAAGTCCAAGAACACCTGGAGAGCCAAGTTTGCAGATCCCTGGCCTAGGGCATTGATGGCCAACCTACTCCAGATGTTCTTGAACTTCAATTCTGAGAAACCCTGATCAGCAGGTGTGTTGACTTGGGCTTCTGGGAATTGAATTCCCAAGAACACCTGGAGTGCCATGGTTGGCTGTCAGGTCTAGGTGTAATCATCCCATATTGGTGTGGACCCTCTGGAAGATATGGACTTTTAGAGATATGGACTTTTAGGCATCCCTCAAGAACAATGAGGGATGCCTCAGCCACAACCAGGTAAAAGGTAAAGGTCCTTGCGCAAAAGCCAGTTCTATCTGACTCTAAGGTGTGGCGCTCAACTGTTTACGCAGTACAGTCATTCCCAACCTTTTTTTGACCATGCCCCTTCTTAGCATCTCTACAACCCTGACACACACTCCTGGGCCCAGTGACATATAATTCTTATTATTCAAAAAGTGAACTACTGTATTCACATGGAGGAAGCCTAAAAGGCCATTTGCTGTTAATAACTTACTGTATTCTCAAATTGCCCCTGTTAAAAATCAAATTGCCCCCTGTGGTGCATGTGCCCCACGTTGGGAACCACGAGTTTATAGCCAAAGAGCCAGCACTGCATCTGCAGAGGTTTCCATGGTCATGTGGCAGACATGACTAGACACTGGAGCACATACAACTCTGTTACTTTCCCACTGAAGCAGTATCTATTTATATATTTGCAATTTCTTGCTTTCAAACTGCTAGGTTGGCAGGAGCTGGGACAGAGATGGGAGCTCACTTTGTTGTGCAGCACTCTGATCTCGAATTGCTGACCTGCCAACTGTCTGGTCATCAAGTTCAGTGTCTTGACCGCTAAGCCACCACAGTCCCTGCCACAATCAGGCAGATGCCTCCAAATAGTCACACAGGCATTAAGAAAGACATTGCATAGATAGATCCCTTGGTAATCAAAGTGGATGTCTACAGTCTGGGGGTGCTATACCTGTGTAAAGCTGGCTAGACAGCTCAATTAATTAGCTATCTGGAGCAGGAGCCAGTGGTTGGGAGTTTGATTCCTCATGGTGCCTCTTGGAAGAACACATTAGCTTTGTAGCCATCTGTATAGCACTACTTTAGGTCAGGCACTTATTGGGCATTATTCAGCACTGAATTTGTGTGCACAAGAATGAAAACTAGCAAGAAAATAAATAAATTGACCAGAATATTTCCCCTCCTGCTGTCATTGCTATTGCTGGATCCAGGGTATGAGACCTGATCCAGTACCCAGCGCTGAGAGGGCATGCAGAACTATGACAGGGAGGAGGCGGGAAGGAAAGGATTTCTATCACTCTGGGTTTACACTTTGGTTCCTGTACTGCAGATGGAAGGACCAAGGTTGAAAGATAAGGGTTGTTGAGGCCAATTTGTGTAAGGCTTAACTGAGCACATTAATCCACTAATTCAAATATCCATATACCATCCTGCTTCTAGAGGTCACCATGCAGGAGGCAGAGAGGAATATCACTTAATTGTAAAATACTTCAGTGGGTTCAAACAACAGGAATCTCTTAACCAGCAGGTCAGATCTATGTCATGGGCACTGGATGCAAGAACAGTATTTGTAAATGAATGAAATAAATATGGGCAGAATTTAAGCCTCCAAGCAAGGGTTCATTCATGGCAGAAAAGACTTGGTCCCAGAAAGCTCAGTTCCATAAATGACATTTTGGGCCCCATGCTGCTTCATCAGACAAAGCATGTGGAATTCTTGAATGGAAAAAACTGCAAAATATGTTTTGCCAAGGAGAGGTTTGCGTGAACATTTTCCCCTGGCAGTGGTATGGATTTGGATTGAGGCCTGCCAGACCCAAAGACAGAACTGTGATGCTCACAAGTGTGGCTCTCTGTGGTCAAAATAGTATAATCCATATACAAAAGAAAAGGAAGAGGAGACTTGGGAGGATCCAAAAGGCTGAAGAAATAATACCTAAGAATATTTAGAGGAAAATTTGGCCAGGCGGCAGCGGAAGGCAAGCAGCCTGACGAGAAATGGACACGATCACCAATGACAAAATGGGTTTGTTGGAGAAAATGGGAGAGAAAGAGTGGAATATTCAATAGATGGTATAGCCCATGAGCAAAGTATTTTGCAGTCTTTAGTAGACAACAAGTTAAACATGAGCCAATAGTGTATTGTGGCAAGGGTGGAAAAGTTAACATCAACAGAAATATATTATCCAAACCAAAAGAAGTAATAGTATCGCCCTATTCAGCTTGACTCGAATCTTAAATCAGAATACGATGTCTAGTTTTGGGCACTGCTTTTCGGACGATACTGAGAAAGTAGCAGGTGTTTAGAGGTGGGGGACCAAGATTACAGAAGGTCTAAACCCAAGCTTATGAAAAATACTACATGGAGTAGGGTATGCTTACTCTGGAGAAGGGGAGAATCAGAGGTGATATAGTAGCCCTCTTCAAATGTTTGAAGGGCTGCCATGATAATAATAATTGTGTCAGAAATTATTCTGGGTTGAAAGCATTTTTTGCAGAAGAAACTCGAGGAACGCCCAAATGAGGCTCCGTTCATGTTCCCAAGTGCTGGGACAGAGACAGATGCTCCATCCGTCATGCAGTACCTGGTCTTGAACTGCCGACTTGCCGGTCTTCCATCTAACAAGGTGAGCTTCTTAACCACTGAGCCACCCCAGCCCCAAGTGCTGCCATGTGGAAGGTGGAGGAAGTTTGTTTTCTGTAGTTCCAAAGGGTAGGATCCGAAGTGACAAATTTAAATTCTAAGAAAGATTTTTACTCCACACGAGGAAGAACTTTCTACTAGTGAGAGCTATTCGACAATGGATTGGACTGGCTCAGAGCATTGGGCTCTCCCAATGCTGGAGTCGTTTAAACGGGATGAATGTCCAGCTAACAGGGAAGCCTCAGATACGCCTTTTCTTCTTTGGCAAGGGGCTGGACTTCATAACACCACAAAGACACATCTATGTGAGTTTCTTGAACCAGAGCATTCTACATTAATTGCTGGTCTTGCTTTCACTTACCTTTACAATATAATTCATTTGACAAGAAAAAACAAACCGACTCTCAGTTTCCATATTCCCTTAAAACTCCAAAATGCAGGGCAAATGCAGGTTTTAGTGATGGGTTTAGCAGGCATGTTATTTAATCCATGGGCATACAGTGTATGGTGCTTTGGTTGATTCCACTCTTAGGATCTAGAGCATGGGTTCCCAATCTTTTCAAGCCGGGGGCTGGGTCACACTCTCTCCATTAGCTTTGAGGGCCAGATGGCCATTTTGCCCTGCCTGCACAATGGGGTGGCCATTTTGTTCCAACAGCTTCAAAGGGGTGGCCATATTGTTTTTTGAATGCCCTTGGACAGGTTGGGGGCACATGAAATGGTACTGGGGCTGGATCTGGCCCACGGGCCTTAGGTTGGGAAGCCCCGATCTAGAGTTTGGGAAAGAAAAAACCCAGGAGCAAGGCCAAGAATGACAGTTTTGATAATGGAGAACTATGTTAGTCTATTGACATAGTCTATTTACATAACATAAAACGTGTTAGTCTTTAAAGAGTTACAGGACTCTTGGTAGTTTTCATAAATGCATCCTCTTCTATATAATGAGACAATTAGTTTTTGTTTCTCAAGAAGAATCTGGTAAATTAGTTTCTCAAGAAGAATCCGGTGAATTTGAATGTGATAATGGAGTTCTGAGTCTTGTATTGATATATGCTCATAGGAACATAAGAATCTGCCTCTGGCTCATGTAGCTGAGTCAACACTCACCAGCAATAGCTCACTGGAGTTTCAGGAAGGATTCCACACTACATTCCACAAGCCCTTCCAAGAGATTTGGGATACCCTTGAGTCATTTCCCTTCCAAGTACTAACCAGACCTGACTCTGTTTAGAAGTCACAATTGGACAAGACTAGACCCATGGAGAATCTTTTCAGAAGCAGTCAGATTTAAACATTGGCATTAAAATTGATGGGGAATACCTGAATAACATCCGAAATGCTGATGATACGGTGTTGGCCACAAACCTTGCAGATCTTCAATTGATGCTGGATCAAGTTAGAGCTTCAAGTGCAGATAATGGTTTGGATCTCAACACCATGAAGACTAAATATCTGGTTATAAGCCAAAAACCAACTCAGGACAAGCTAACGGTAGGAACACAAGAAATTGAAAGCGTGGATAACATATTTGGGGAGTATGTTAAATGAAAATTGAGATCCCGAAGTAGAGATTAAAATACAAATAGAAAAACCAAGATCCACCTTCATAAAAATGTGATATTTGTAATGCAGTAGAGATCTAACTCTTGCTACAAAGATCCGAATAGTGAGATGTTATGTATTCCCAGTGTTACTATATGGAGTCGAAGATTGGACAGTGACTAAAGCATCTGAAAAGAGAATTGAAGCTTCTGAAATGTGGATCTACAGATGGCTGCTAAGGATATCATAGGTTGACCATGTGACTAATGTAGAAGCGTTGCGCTGGATGGATAAAGAACAAGAACTGTTTAAGACCATAAAGCAAATAAAGCTCTAATACGTAAAGTATAGAATACTCCAACTTGCTCTGCAATGAAAGATCCCTGGGAAGAGAGGCCCTCAACGTAGACAGACTTCATGTATGAAGAACCTGAGAGACTGGTGTAGCAGGTCCTCAGAAGAACTGTTCTGAGGAGTTAAGAACAGGAGGACTATCGCTATGATGATAGCCAATATCTGGAATGGATACGGCACCTGAAAAAGAAGAAGACCCATAGAGCTATGTTAAATTGTACTCTCCAGACAGTGCACTCTTTGAATTCTTGCTTAGAGCTGTATCTTTGCCATAAAATCATTGTACAGTATTTTAATTCATTCAGAATTATCCCATGACTCGGGTTCCCAATCAAAGGCTCATGGGCTGGATCCGGCCCACAGCACCATTTCATGTGTCCCCCTCCCTCGAAGGGCATTCAAAAAACAAAATGGCTACCGCTTTGAAGCTGTTGGGACAAAATGGCCACCCTCACCATGCAGGCAGGGCAAAATGGCCATCCAGCCCTCAAAGCTGACTGAAAGATTGTGACCTGGCACCCAGCTTGAAATAGTTGGGAACCCCTGACATAACTTAATATGCTTGATATGTTTATTTTTTTAAAACAAAGACCTATCAACAAAATGAGATCTCTCTTTCAAATTGTACTCTTTAGTTTGCACCTTGCATTGTCCATTAGCCTTTCCAGTATGGCCTGACAGGAGTCCTGAGAGCGTCTGCAAAGCTTCCCAATCCTATGAGGTTACCTGAGCTATCAGTTTTGTTTAGTTTTCCTTTTAACCTCCATGCAAAGACCTCAACAGTTGTCTTGCTCTGCCATAGCCTGGTGATTTAGCTTCTCAAGTGACCAACTCTCTGTCTTCCAGCTGTTAGACATCTTGTTTTTGAGTTTTAAGAATATCATGGCCTTTTGTGTTGTAAGACAGTGGACGTTTGTTTTTGCCAAAGGACACCTGGTTTGTGTTTTGTCTTTTAAAGGTACAGTTGTCCTTTTTGGCTCTTGTATGGTTTGTGTCTGCTGGAGCTTCTTGATTGACACACTTGCTGTTGAAATAGACACAAATGGACAGAAGGAAAGAACTGTCTTTTTAAAGGATTATCCAAATCTCCAAATCGGATTTAGGAAGTCACTGGGGGTCAATAGAAGTTAACATAATTCCCCCTTTTGCTGCTGTAAATTTAGGTCACTTACAGAACAATAAGAAGTCTCCTTTGTCTCAGATGAGAGGAAACTAAATCCAAGATAGCTTTTGCTACAAAAGTGGAAATTTCTGTGGCAGTTTAACCCATTTTCTGGCTGAAATACTACACATATGATGCTGATGAAGCTCCTTTGCAAAGTTATTTAGCAGCTACTGTCTTCTGACAAGAGATCTTGTATAGTATATTGGATACTCCTTTCTTTCATGTCCTGAACAAACCCTGGACTGCCAAAATGAAGCCACTTTCTTCACTTTGTTGTTGCCCAAACTTAAGTCCTCATCAGTGCATGTTTCTGGCAGTAATTGGCAGATCAGTAAATGAGCTGGAGTCTGTATTTCTCCACAGTCACACCACATGTTGTTGTCTGTCAGCAGCCCCCACTTGAGCATGTTGGTCTTGCATTTAGGGACTCCAACCCTCTGCCTATTCAGGGTCCTCCAAGGGACATAGCGGAGGTTGAATTCCTCAGTTATATCCTCCTTTAAAGTTTCTTGCCCAGTGAGCTCCTTCCTCTGCCTTTTGACTTGGTTTGGTGTTGGACTAGGACTCATGGCAACTGAGTTCAAATCCCTATGCAGGCATGGAAATTCATTGAGGAGCCACTGGTAAAGCCTCTCCTTACAAACCTTACATACAGCATCTTGAAAATTCCAGTAGGTTTGCTTTAAGTGGGAACGAAGATTGACAACAGATAATAATTATTTATTTATTTATTTATTTATTTAGATTTATTATCCCGCCCCAATCAGGCGAACCTGACTCTAGGCGGCTTACAGAAATTCATAAATTAAAACCTTAAGGTTCATAAATTACTTAAAAGTCAATTAAAAAAGAATTAAACACTGAATTTCCAAAAATCTAAAAGATTTAAAAAGGTTAAAAGGTTAAACTCTGCATCTGACATACGCTCACATTCATGCAACCAGGAGAGGCAAAAAGTTGCTTCTCTGAATATGCAGGGAGATGTTCTGAAGATATGGGGTTGTCTTTCCAGTACTTTACACCTTATTGTTCTGCTTTTGACGTGAATTCTATGAATGTCTTATGTTTCGGTTGGCTGGTCTGACAGCTTTTACAGCTGCAACACCAAAACTAAGGCACCCACGAAAATAAGGGTTATGTCATTTGAAAGATCGCCTCTACGACTTTAAGAATTGGTAGAACACAAAAGCAGAAAATGCAAAGTGATGACATCATCGCTTTCGGAAGTAGCATCGGAAAAGTGACAGTTTTGCTGGGGGGGGCGGTCGGTTGTCAGAGGGGACAGAGGAAAAACAACCCAACCAATTCAGATGATCCAAAGTGCATTTGAAAGAGGAAATATTAACCTTTGTGGGGACACTTTAAGATTTGAAATTGGACTTCGAAAACATAATATATGAAGCATTTTATAAAAAAGCACTAAAAAGAGGTCACACAAACCCCAAAAAAGGAGGGAAAACCAATTTAAAAAGTGAATATGACAACTTCCCGAGGTGGATACAGTTCACATACAACATGTGGAGAAAAATGACACCAAAGCAGGAATCCACAAAAAAGATATTGAGGAAAAATGTGACACGTTGAAATGACATTTCTGCAGGGTGGGGTGGGGTGGCAGTCAGTGATGGGATGTTACCGGTTCTGACCGGATCCACAGAACCGTTAAGAAGATTTCCGGAGGGTTCTCCGGGAGGGTAATACCGTTTTTGAGGCGTCCGGATCGGACGCCTCACTGGCAGGAAAAAAATTTTTTTTTAATTGGAGTCAAAATGGCTCCAATTTAGTGCGCATGCGCAGAAACCAATCTGACGCATGCGCACTGAAATTGCAAATACCGTGTTTTCCCCATAATAAGAGACCACCGAAAATACGCCATGTGCCGATTTTCGGGGGGCTCTAAAAATATAAGCTACCACCCGAAAATACGCCATGTGTTATGAAAAAACACAGCCACCCCACTGCCTGCTCGGACACAGAGAATACACCCCCCAACTCTGCTTACCTTCCCCCTGCTTACGGTATTTTCTCTCCCGACTAACAGCTGATCAGAGACTTTTTTTTAAACTAGGGAAACAAGGGGGAAAAAATTCAGCGATGTGATTGGATCTGTATGTCAGCTGACATAGAGATCCAATCACATCGCTGTATTCCCCTCCCTTCATGTGGTTGGATCTCTATGTCAGCTGACATAGAGATCCAATCACATCACAGTATTCCCCTCCCTTCATGTGGTTGGATCTCTATGTCAGCTGACATAGAGATCCAATCACATCGCTGAATTTTTTCCCCCTTGTTTCCCTAGTTTAAAAAAAAGTCTCTGATCAGCTGTTAGTCGGGAGAGAAAATACCGTAAGCAGAGGGAAGGTAAGCAGAGTTGGGGGGTGTATTCTCTGTGTCCGAGCAGGGAAGGGGGGGAGAGAGAAATGTTGCCTGGGCCGCCCAGGCACTCATCCTCAGAGGCTCCAGCCGGAACCGGAACGTGGCCGAGAGGGCCGGAGGCCTCTTGCCGGGCGCCAGGACGCCTTTCTCCAACCCGATGGAGGCCGCCTCGCTGGGGAGGAGGGATGGATGGAGGGCAAGAGGCCGCTCACCGGCGGCCTCCATTGTGGCAGCGGCCAGAGCAGCGCCTATCTCCGAGGGGTGGTGGTGGTGGAAGAGGGGTGGGTGGGTTGGGGGAAGGCACCCTGGCGCCTGGCAAGAGGCCTCCGGCCCTCTCGGCCATGTTCCGGTTCCAGATGGAGCCTCTGAGGATGAGTGCCTGGGCCGCCCGGGCCTTCTGGAGATTCCGCGCCGGGGAGGAGGGATGGATGGAGGAGGGCAAGAGGCCGCTCACCGGTGGCCTCCATTGCGGCGGCGGCGGCCAGAGCAGCGCCTACAAGAGGGGTGGGTAGGTTGGGGGAAGGCGTCCTGGCGCCCGGCAAGAGGCCTCCGGCCCTCTCGGCCACGTTCCGGTTATATTAATTTTATATTTATTTATTATTATTTTAAAATTAAAAAATATTTTAAAGTCACATGACCAACTTTGGCCCCGCCCACCAAGTCACATGGTCCCACCCATGACACTGGCTCCGCCCACAACGCTGGCTCCGCCCACAACGCTGGCTCCGCCCACAACACTGGCTCCGCCCACACTGTGATGACATCATGGAGTGGTAGTAAAACTTTTGACATCCCATCACTGGTGGCAGTGATCCAACAACAACAAAAAACAACAACGATTGACTGATCAAAGTGACCTAAAGTGTGCTTGAAAGAGGACAGAATAACCTTTCTTTTGATACTGATACAATTTGAATTGGACTTCAGAAACATTTTCTATGAAGGCTTAAAACAATTTTAAAAAACACTTTCTTTCTAACCTTTCTTTAAAAAAAGAAAAAAAGAATTTCTCCACTCTAGAATAGATACATTGGTGTGAGAATGGGTACACTGTAGGAAGTTTCTCCTTTGAAGTCATAACCAGTTTCCTTTTTGGCTTTCCCTTTTATTGAAGCTTTCAAGGAATCGTGACGGAAAAACTTTTTCTTTGCAGTTTGACTATTAAAATATTTATTAAAAATAGATCCTTTGCAGTTATTCACCTGTGGTGAATTGTTGTTTGTACAGTGGGATGCTTATGGACATGTGTGCATAGTGGGTAGAGTCAGGGAGATTGGAAAATAAAGGTTAAAAGCATCTTTATTGAAAAATAAAATATAAAAAAATAATAAACACAAATGAAATTGGGATTTTTGGTTTTGGGTTAAAACAACGTAGCAGTTCAAAAACAAGAAATCGCAAGAAGATAAATAGGGACCATTTTGGTGGGAAGGTAAACAGCATTCCATGCCTGCCACATGTCCATGAACATGTCTGCAGACACAGCGCTGGCTCTTTGGCTATAAACAGATGAGCACTGAAACCTAGAGTCCGATATGACTAGCTTTCGATCAAGGTTGACCTTTACCTTAGCTCAGAAAACCTTAGATTTTATGAACATTTTATGAAAACCTTAATTTTATGAACATAATGTATTTATTTTTCCCCATTTGAAACATCACCCTTAACTAATGAATGAAATAAATGAACTAATGAGCATAATTCAACACATCAAATTCATGTACTATATCCCTGATGGTAGTGTCCTTAGACTCTGCCTGCCACTTCTTCTTTTTTTTGCACACATACAGATCTCTTCAAATTCCCCACAGAAAGGCCTCTATGATCATCCTAATATACAAATGGTAGAGGATGAGGATTAATCCATGTACTGTATTACTTGAGACAAACAATAATGACAAAAGGTGAAGATCTAAACTTTAGAGAAAAATTGGCAAAAAAAAAAAAAAACCACCAAGCCCAATGATTATGGACAGAACAGGTTTTAGAGAACTCAAAATATGGAGTGCTCTAAAATATGTGAGGTTACTGTAACATTGACCTATAGTACAACCAACCTAGGAAGTGACCATACCAGAGTTTGTAGAGTTCAGAAATTACAGGACAGCCAGGTAAACCTCTGGCGGAAAGTATTAAGGATAACTGGGTGATGCACATAAAAGGATATCATATTGAAGAAGAAGAAGAAGAAGAAGAAGAAGAAGAAGAAGAAGAAGAAGAAGAAGAAGAAGAAGAAGAAGAAGAAGAAGAAGAAGAAGAAGAAGAAGAAGAAGAAGAAGAAGAAGAAGAAGAAGAAGAAGAAGAAGAAGAAGAAGAAGAAGAAGAAGAAGAAGAAGAAGAAGAAGAAGAAGAAGAAGAAGAAGAAGAAGAAGAAGAAGAAGAAGAAGAAGAAGAAATGTGGCTTTGGAAGGGAAAGTCCTGCCTCATTAACTTTATTCTTTAAGAGCGGAAGGGGTTTTTACCAATAGATATTGTTTACCTGGATTATCAAAAGGGTTTATTTTGGACAAATGTACCTGAAAATGACCTCTCTGGGATAAGAAGGTAGTGAATCCTCTTTCAGATTAATAACAACTGGTTGAAGAATATGCATAATGGCTGGAATTGTGTTGCTTAGCATAGTAAGTGGGTAAAAGAGCATCCCCTTCCCTTTCATTGAGAATTTGGTAAGGCAAATTCATGGGGACTAGGCAGAGTCATGAAGGACAAGGCTGTTGTCAGCTAATAGCAGGAGAGATGTTTGTTACTCCCCCCCCCTCCCCTCCAGTCTCTCACATTTATCTTCTACTTCTGGACATCGTTGAGAGATATTTGCTATTGTAGAAACAGATTTCTGAATTCAACAGGCTTTGGGGCTGATCTTGCTTCTCTTTTCTCATGCTTTTAAAGCCATCAATGGGTTGCCCACCCAATCCACGAAGGATACATTCCAAGACCAACTGTGGATACCTGAAACTGTGGATAACAGTGAATACTATATTTTGCAGACAATGCCCTCTAGTAGTCAGCTCTAATAATACACCATCAAAATACATATCTATTCTGTATTTCAGGACTTTATATTGAATATTGCTTAGACCCATGGATAACTGAAACCATGGCTAGTGAACCCACACCTGGGGTGCAGAACCTGTAAAATACATTGGGTGATTTAGCTGGATAGTTCAGTATCAGTTAAGGCATCTGACTGCGGAGTCAGAGGCTGGAAGTTTGATTCTCCCACTATGCCTCCCAAGAGAAAAGCCAGCCTGTGTGGTTTCTGCAAGCTGTGCATCCCAAGACACCTCTAAGAGAAGGAAATGGTAAAACCATTTCTGCATATTCTCTACCTAGAAAACTATGGAAAGGGTTGCCATGAGTCAGAATTGACTTGACTGCATGCAATTATTATTACAGTACATTGAGCTCCTTGGAAGATGGTTGGGACACAAGCCCAGTTGTTAATAACATTTAGATTTTATTTCCATTTGGTTGAAATAGACCCATTTCCTTCTAACCCATTCATGATACAGTATACTGTATCTATTCTTTACTTCTTAAATCCTGCCTTTTTTTCCTAGCGAGTTGTTACTCATTCTGTCCCTCCCACTTTAGCCTCACAACAACATACAGTATGTGTGACCTTATGCCAGGAGGTAAATGCAAAGGAGGGACTGTTGTGGCCCAGTTGTTAAGACGCTGAACTAGAAAGTCAGCAGGTCAGCAGTTTGAGACCTGAATGCTGCATGATTGAGTGAACGCCCATCTCTGTCCCTGCTCCTGCCAACCTAGCAGTTTGAAAACAAGACATTGCAAGTAGATAAATAGATACCACTTCAGTGGGAAGGTAAACAGCATTCCATGCACTCCAGTGCTAGTCATGCCTGCCACATGGCCACAGAAACATCTGCAGAAGCAGACAGCATTGGCTCTTTGGCTATAAATAACGATGAGCACCCTAGAATCAGATACGATTGGCTTTTGGATAAGAGCTACCTTTACCTTTAAATGCAAATAACTCCATGTAAGAGGCAAGGAGGCAGTGCAGTGTAATGGTTAAGAGTATTAGACTAGGAATTTGGAGGCCAAGGGTCTCAGTACCACTCAAGCTAACTTTTGTTTGTATTGTGCAGAAGGAGGCAATGATAAACCATTCCTTCACCTTTCATACCTATGAAGAGACAACCCCCTACCAGAAAGGTGTTAATTTTGATACAGTATTTAGGCTTACTTGCTCGTTGTTTCAGCAAATGTAAATAATATAAATGCATCTGAAAATTCAGACCCAGTAAAGCAGGTGGCACCATCTTGTGGACACTATAGACCTGTAAAGAACACAGGAAGCTGTCCCATTACTTCTTCCAGAATTAATATCTTTTTAAAAAGCAAGGTTATTAAAAAGTATTTGCACCTTTAAAAAATTCTGCAAATGCAAGCAGCATAGCATAGAAGCAGCAAATTACAAAAAACTCATATGAATGGTCTGAAAACAGTTCTATAGTAAGGTCGCCCTTGCTCGAAAGCCAGTTGTACCCAAGTCTAGTGTTCAGTGCTCATCTCCATTTACACCCAAAGAGCCAGTGCTGTCTGCATCTTCAGTCATGTCTGTGGTCATGTGGCAGGCATCACTAGACACGGAACGCTGTTTGCCTTCCCACCAAAGTGGCACCTATTCACCTACAGTACGGTACTTGCAATTTCTTGCTTTCAAACTGCTAGGTTGGAGCTCGGACAAACAACGGGAGCTCACTCTATCATGCAGCACTCAGGTCTCAAACTGCTGACCTGCCAACCTTTCGGTCATCAAGTTCAGTATCTTAACCACCAAGCCCCCGCAGTCTACAATTCTACAGTAGATGTGATTATATATAATGGCAGTCCAGAAAGACAATTTTGGTTTGTGGGGACAACTAGTTTCAATGCCTGAACCGATACAAAACAAACAACAGTCTTCACAGGGGACCTCTTAATTTCTCCTTGTCTCCACTAGCATTCTGCCACAGACAGGACTCTCTCTAGGAGTGAAGCCCAGTTCCTGGTGATCTTTGTGGCAGTGGGTGAATCAATTTATGTAGCACATTAAGCCAGCTGAAGGGCATAATGCTTCTAGGCAGATGTCCAGTTGGCTGTGAATAGGCCATGAGGTCACCACTTCACCCAGCCTTCTCTCCTAGCAGGGAAGGTCTCTAGGCGGTTGAGCATCTATCTATTCATCATCTTGTGCCTGTGGCATTTCTTGCCAAAGAGAAAGTCACTAGATGGCGCCAAAGTTAGCCGCAATTTTTGAAATACAGTACTGTACCTTCCAAAACTGTTTCAGGAGCAAGCTGAAAACTTTTTTTAGCTCATTAAATAACAACAACAACAACAACAACATTATGCGAGCTTTCATGATTCAGGATCACTTCTTTGGGAAAGCACCAATTTCTTGTGGATAATGCAGGTACCGTATTTGCCAGTGTACAAGACGACTGGGCGTATAAGACGACCCCCCAACATTTCCACTCAAAATATAGAGTTTGTTATATACTCGCTGTATAAGACTACCCCCTCTTCCTCACAACTTCCACACACCAAATAAAATGTAAATGAACATCAGATTTGATTTCAACATGTTAATTTATATTCAAATGCTTATGACATGCAGAAAAACTGTCACAAGGCTGTATGTTATCAAACATGTACAGTAAACATAAAACAGTGCAAGTTTATTAAATGTAATTCACCAAAGACAATTCACTAAAGCTGAATGAAACAACAAACCTATGGGAGCTGCCATGCTGTTTGTTTTCTAATCTGTTAACCAAACTGGAACTGTTAATGATAGAAGGAAGATAACAAATAGAGGGAGAGAGCAAGTGCCAGGCAAGTCCCTAGCAAGTTTGCTGGCGTGACAGTTTCCCTTTAAAAGCTTTCAAACTCCTGTTCGTCATCTGATATTAAAAGTTGTTATCCGATCCATCCCATAGGACCTTAACGTTATTCGATGCAATTCTCCTCCCCAGATTGCTTAACGTTATGTGATTTAAGCGTTATCTGAGGTAAACGTTATCCGAGGTAAATGTTATCCGAGGTATTACTGTATTTTATTTAACTGACGCCCCCCCCCCCCCCACTTGGAGGCATGTTTTTCAGGGGTAAAAAGTCATCTTATACACCAGCATATATACGGTAAATTACAAATGAGAACCTGAAAGGACTTGCTGGCTAGCTCAGTGGTTTAGGTCTTTGGCTGCGGTTAGGAGTTCGATTCTCCACTTTGTCTTCTTGACAAGTGCTGGACTTGATGATCCAGAGGATACAGCTCTGCAGTCCCATGATCATAATGTCTAGATCTAGATCAAACTTTGGACTGCCAAAATGAAGTCACCTTCTTGGCTATGCCATTAGCCATAATTAAGTCTTCATAACCACAAGCAGGTACATGCTGGTAGATCAGGCAATCGGGCTTTGTCCTACCCCATCCTCACCTCTGACACCCTGGGGCGCCAATAGCAATGTATGGGATTCCCCCCAGCCCAGCCCCCAATAGGTGCCCCCACCACTCCCTGTCCAGTGCCTTCCCATGGTGCCCTGCACACCCCTGAGCACAAGTTTCCAGTAGTAATTGACAGACCAGCAAATGAGCTGGATTCTGTATCTCTCTGCATTCACACAGCATGTTGTTGTCCGCCAGTAATTCCCACTTGAGCCTGTTGGTCTTCCATTTAGGCACTCCAACCCTCAGCCTGTTCAGGGTCCTTCAAATGACGTAGGGGAGGTCGAGTTCCTCAGCAATATCCTCCTTTAATGTTATTCCTTGCCCAGTGAGCTCCTTCCTCCATCTTCTAATTTGGTTTTGCTCTTGTGTACCCTCAAGAATGTTTGTTCTTGCCACAAAGCTCTTCCTGCATCTGAGCTGGCGGACATGAAGCACATATCCATTTTGAGGATGTCGAGGGTCCTTCTCTTGCTTAGTTCTCTCGGTGTCTGCTGCTACTTCTCTCCTGATCTTAGGTGGAGCAATACCAACAAAAGGATATGTTTTCTCAACTGGTGTAGGTTTGAGGCATCCTGTCACTATATGTTTCATTAACACCAATGTCAACTTGTTTAATCATAATGATCATTAACATTCATGACAGATGTTGTGCCAGGCTTTGTTTCTTAAAGGTGAATTGGATCTGATATCATCTTCCATTCCTCAAACACAGGAAGCCATATCCATGCATTTAAAACCCTGCAGATGTCCTTCTTTTGAAACTGTGAGTTTCTCTATGGCTGAACATCCAATACTGGGACAAGCCTATAAAGAAATCCCTGGGGAAATGTAGAGCCAGTGTGATGTAGTGGATATTGTAACAGACTGGGACTCAAGAGGCTTTTATTTAAACCAGTGGTTCCCAATTTTTTTCTGGCCATGCCCCACCTAAGCATCTCTACAATCCTAATACCCCCACCTTCTGTGGCATATAATCCCTATTGTTCAAAAAGTGAACTCCTATTCATGTGGAGAAAGCCTAAAAGGCCATTCACTCTTTAAATATTTCAGATACCTTGAAAACCCTGTTAGGGTTGTCATAAGTCAGATAAGACATGGCACCATAAGAGAGGAAAGTATTGATATGATCCATCCCTAGAAAACAACATTCTGGGTAGAGTAAAATGCAAAGGGAAAGGTCGCCATTGCTCGAAAGCCAGTCGTATCAGACTCTAGGGTTCCATTTATAGCCAAAGACCCAGCACTGTCTGTGTCTGCAGACATTTCCGTGGTCATGTGGCAGGCATGACTAAACACCAGAGTGCACGGAATGCTGTTTACCTTCCCACCAGAGTGGTACCTACTTATCTACTTGCAATTTCTTGTTTTCAAACTGCTAGGTTAGCAGGAGCTGGGATGGAGACGGGAGCTCACTCCATCCTGCAGCACTCTGGTCTGAAACTGCTGAACTGCCAACCTTCCAGTCATCAAGTTCAGCATCTTAACCACTAAGCCACTGCAGTCCCAACTCGGTAGAGTAGTAATAGTTTTATTGGAGCAAACATTTAGTTTGGAAAGAAGGCAAACTTTCCAATCCACCAGAAAGTATAGCCTGGCAAAGATGCTAAAAAAAAAAAAACTGGGCCTAAGAGAAAGGTGAGTAAAGAGATCGTTAGATGCACTCTTTTGGAGTTCTGACTGCTTTCAAGTCAAAATGGAGTTTACAGATTCAACCTGGAGTAAAGGTGTTCAGGTGTCAGTTTGCACCCTCTCTTGTCCCTACAGGCAAAAACACCTTTACCAATCACACCTTAACAATAATGTGTTAGATTTAACGTGTTTGTCTTAAAATAACCACTTTTGTAATAAAAAACAGCTTTTTAAAGGTAAGGTTAAAATGTTACAAATATTACTTTTGAACATTTATTCTTTAGACAGAAGCACAAGTTGGCTTGTTGTCTTATTAAATGCAAATGTAGCAATTTTAATGTCAACGTTCTGCTGCTTGTTTGTTTGCCTCTTTGTTTGCATGCCTCTCCACTGGGGTACACAGAAAGAGCCTCCTCGAAGATTATGGTACTTTTGAACCACAATCAGGCGTACCCTAGTAATGGCAACCTTTGTGTTGCCGGCTAATCTTTCTCACACTAGGTCAGGCAAAAGGAACTGCAGAATGAACTCATCAAAAAGTGCCTTTATTTTGGCAGTTTCATGTCTGGCTTAGACACAGGAAGAAGAAGAAGAAGAACCTTGTCACTTAGTGAAATCCATGACTTTGGGCAGCTTACAGAACAGATAAGCCAAACCCACCCACCCAGACGCCACTCCCATACTAAGAACAGACAATCTTTCAATGACTATTTCAAATAAAATAACGAATACTCTAAATTTAAAAATTAAAAATTCACATCAGTAGGGGATATGCTCTAAAAGGGTAGATTTCCCCCAAGCCAGTAAGGTGAACCTCCCAACAACCTCCCAGGATCTCCAATTCATCTGGATTCAGTTTCAATTTATGGCCCCCCATCTAGTCTATCATCAATGGCAGGCAGGACTCAAGGACACAAACAACATCCTCTATAGATGAAGCAAAGGAGAGATCAGTGGTGTGCTGGCACATAGGGATACAGGCAGTGGTGGGATGTCAAAATTTTTACTATCCCACCGTGATGTCATCACAGTGTGGGCAGAGCTAATGTCATGACATCATGACATCATGGGTGGAGCCAGTATCATGACATCATGATGTTGTGGGCGGGGCCAAATAAAATAATAAAATAAAATAAAAATAAACACGCACACACCTCAACCCACCCACCCACCCACAACACAAAACTGTAAATAAATTAAATAAATTAATTAAATAAAAATACATTAAAATACACCCACCCACCCACCCCAAGCACAAATCAACCAGAGCTTTTAAACCAGAGCTTACAGCTTATTCTGGCTAATCTTTCTCACACTAGGTCAGATGGAAGGAACTACAGAATGAACTCACCACTTTTCAACAGTTAAATAAGTTAGGTACTAAGTCTTTGCCTAACCAGTTCTCTAGGATAATATGGCTTAATGTAAATGTAAAACAGCTGTACCTCCTTAAGGGTCCTCCAATTGGAACAGCAATTGGAACAGCACAGGTGTAGCTTATTGATGAGGTAACTCCCAAGACTTTGCTTAAAAACCTCAAGCCAGGCTACCAAGCCTTTTTAGGAACTATGGTAGTACGTCAATATAGGTAAAGGTATTAAATACACATTAAAATACACACAGACACACCACATCCAAAGGTGAGTCACTTACCCTGGGGAGCAGGCTATAGGGAACTTCAGGCTAGCAGCTTCTCTTCCTTCTCCCCGCTTGGGAGGACAGCAAGGAGGCTGTGCATACGTGCCAAGCACTGTAGGCATGCATGCACACCAAATGCTTGGTGCGCATGTGCAGTGGGGGAACAAGTGAAAAGCTAAGTCCCGAAGGTGGTTCCCCGCAAAAGCTGCTACCGCTTCTCTGGGACACTGGAAAAAGTTACTACTGGTTCTGGCGAACTGGTGCGAACCTGTTACATCCCATCGGATACAGGGACTCATCCTGGTGCTCCCCAGTGACTGGCATCCTCCCTGAAGCAGGCAGAATTATGTCACTGGGTGACATAATTTGCCTGGGTGCAAGAACTGTTCCTAATTAAATGTGAGATATAATGCTTGCCTAACCTGTACTTAAATTCTTGCCTACTGCCTTTATTTATTTTATTTATTTTTAAAATTTATTTTATAATTTTTACTGTACTGTTGCTGTTTTGATTGTGAGGTGACCTGAGTCGCCTCGGTGAGTGGGCAGCAATATAAATATGAATAAATAAATAAATAAATAAATTTGGTGATTCCCCACATCAGTCTGGGATGATAGGGGGCGCAGGAGGTAATGGGAATGTATGGGATTTCTCCCCCCCTAAACTCCCGATAGGTGCCCCCATCACTCCCTGTCCACTGCCCTCCCAAGGTGCCCAGCACACCCCTGGAAGAGATAGAGCTATGGCAATACACCCCAATTGGTGATCTGAACTTTGAAAGGAGCACCAACCAGTTCAGCTGAAAAATCCCCAAGGGAATTGGAAACCATCTAGTTCCAGTAGCCTTTGAGTGCAGACTATTCTAAAAGGTCTATCCTCCCCACATAACATCTTCACTACCTTTACCATGGAATCACAGAGTTGGAAGGGGCCTTTTAGGCCATGGACTCCAACCCCCTGCTCAATGCAAGAATCCAAATCAAAGCAGATCTGCCTGATGGTTGTCTAATTTTCTCTTGAATGCCTCTCGAGGCAATTGTTTCCATTGTTGTACTCCTCTAATAGTTAAGAAGTCCCCCCGGATATTCAGCCTATATCTGGTTTCCTGTAGTTTGAGGCCATTATTTTGTGTCCTGCACTCTGGGATGAGTGCAGCCACACCACACTGTTGATATTCAGTTTGTGATCTACTACAATCCCAAGATCCTTCTTGTTTGTAGTATTACTGAGGCAAGTCCGCCCCTCTTGTAACCGTGGACTTGGGATTTTTCGTCCAGGTATAGAACTTTGCACTCATCCATATTAAATATTAAAATTATTTTATTTTCAGCCCAGTATTCAAGCCTATCAAGATTTTTTTGCATTCTGTTCCTGACTTCAAAGGTATTAGCTATTCCACCCAATTTTGCAGAATATTCCGTTATTTGATAACTATTTCCTCCACTCCTTCATCCAAGTCATTAATGAAAATGTTGTAGAGCACTGGCTCCAGTACTGAGCCTTGGGGTGCCTCACTTGTTCTCAGCTTGAGAAGGAGCAATTAATAATCACTCTTTGAGTCAGTGGTGGGATGTCAAAAATTTTACTACCCCACCGTGACGTCATCACAGTGTGGGTGGAGCTAACATCATGACATCATGACATTGTGGGTGGGGCCAAAGAAATAAAATAAAATAAAAATAAGCACGCACACACACACACCCCTCAACCCACCCACAACACAAACCTGTAAATTAATTAAATAAATAAATAAATAAAATAAAAATTACATTAAAATACACCCAGCCACCCACCCCAAACACAAATCAACCAGAGCTTTTAAACCAGAACTTAAAGCTTATTCTGGCTAATCTTTCTCACACTATATTAGATGGAAGGAACTACAGAATGAACTCACCACAAGATGGCTTCATTTTGGCACCTTTCAACAGTTAAAGAAGTTGGGTACTAAGTCTTTGCCTAACCAGTTTTCTAGGATGTAAATGTAAATGCAAAGTGGGGGAACCAGTGAAAAGGTAAGCCCCGAAGGTGGTTCCCCACAAAAGCTGCTACCGGTTCTCCGGGACGCTGGAAAAAGTTACTACCGGTTCTGGCAAACTGGTGAGAACCTGTTACATCCCATCACTGCTTTGAGTACAATTCTGTCATCGGCCGCTACTTGTACATGAGTATACATTTTTCCTAGAAGTCATTTTCACAGTTGATGGATGTGTCTCTGGTGACTCAATAAACCAATCCTGGCATGAAACATACAACCACACACATTACACTGAATAGATGGTCGAGGGCCTAGTTGAGTTTGACAAAGCTTCCGTGTTTGTCACACAATTCCAGACACTTGTGCTATCCAGCCCACACTTAGTTAGCTTGCCAATCAGAAAATTGTCGGGCACTGAAGGATTGCTCACAATAATGGTTTGCTGGGGAAATCCATTGTTTCACACACACACCCTTTACGGTGAATACTGCAGCTAAATTCAGAAGAAGCAGAGAACTTCAATAAGACAGTTGATGTAATCATTTCTGCTAATCAAATAATCCTGGGTCAATTACAAGCTTGGGAATTTGTGATGAAAGTACTGGATTGAGACTTATGACTTTCATATGTGAAGCCCTCACGGAGCCATGAGTGAGAGCCAGGCAGGTCACCCTCAGATCACTAAAATAAAGAGATATATAAATGCAATTTATCTAATATCCACTCCTTCACCTGGCTACTCTGGGTCCCATTTAAACCTACAGGAACCAGCTTTAAGGGAAGGGAACCTGGGCCCCCAAAGATACCCATTCCACCTTTAGCACCTGGTCAACAGCATAAACAGCGAACACACTACTTGCTTTTCCACCCATGCAGAGAAACACACCTGTCTCAATTAGAACAACATTTCCCATAAATCATCATAATCATAATCATAATCATAATCATAATCATAATCATAATCATAATCATAATCATAATCATAATCATAATCATAATCATCTTCTTCTTCTTCTTCTTCTTCTTCTTCTTCTTCTTCTTCTTCTTCTTCTTCTTCTTCTTCTTCTTCTTCTTCCCAATCGAACCCTGGACTGCCAAAATGAAGCCACTTTCTTAGCTTTGTCATTGGCCAAACTTAAGTCCTCATCAGTGCATGTTTCTGTCAGTAATCAGCAGACTAGTAAATGTTCTGGATTCTGTATCTCTTCACATTCATATTGTGTGTTGTTGTCTGCCAGCAGTCTCTACTTGAGCAAGACATCAAAAAGTTTGGGCACTTTCACCAACAGAAGCTAAGGTCCATCTTGAACGTCAAGTGGAATGACTATGTCACCATCATCGCAGTCCTCGAGAAGGCACATGTAAATAGCATTGAAGCTTCCATCATAGGCCATCATCTTAGATGGATAGGACATGTACGCTTGTATGGAAAGTTCCAGGTTTTCTCGTCAAATTCTTTATGGGGAACTTAGCTCCGGTACAAGACCTCATGGAGCTTCTTTGAAGTGTTATAAGGATCAGCTGAAACAAACCATGAAGGTGTCAGGTATAAACCCACAAACTTGGGAGGCAGTGGCCATAAACCACCCATTTGGGCACCAAACCATCTCTGCTGCTACCAGTCACTTTGAAGGAGAACACCATAGACACGAAGAGACTAAATGACAAGCACAGAAGCTTCTTCAAACTTAACTATGCCCTCTACCATCTATTCAGTATAATGTGTGTGGTTGCATGTTTCATGCCAGGATTGGTTTATTGAGTCACCAGAGACACATGCAGCAACTGAGAAAATGACTTCCAGAAAAAATGTATGCTTGGATACAAGTAACAGCCGACAATGATGAGGATGAGAGAATAGAAGAATAAGACACCTGAAGCTTGCTAATAAGTCAAGCAGGAGAGGAACCAAGTGGAGGTCAGCAGGAAAAGCCATTACTTCTGCCTCTCCTGCCATTGGAAATTTTTTGAACCATGTACCAATCTTCAGATCTCAAATTCCTAATTTCATGAGGTGCACTCTGGTGATCTACCTATGTACATTTTCTCCTATTGTGCTGTACCAAACAGGTCTCAAAGAGAAAACCTACAAAGCTGTTTTCAGTCTAAATGGAATATCTGATCATCTCAACAAGTGCCGAAAAGACAGAGAAAGCATTGTTTAGTCATACCAGTCTTAGCCTGCACCTCGAAAGCAAAATACTTCTTGCTTTGGGATGGGGAGAGATTTTTATGGCCTGTTAAGCTGCGTGGCAGAACTGCCTCTGTTCTTTGCAAGTAATCCTAAGAGTGACTGTTAGGATCAAAAGCAGAGAATTAATTGTAAGTCCTGTCACAAAAGAACAAGGGGAAGCAGAAAACGAAACTCTAGACTTAGCTTTGGCTTTAGATCTAGATGAGCCTTTTGAAGTTTGAGAAAGAGGGGAAGAAACAAAGGATGAGCCAAAGATGTGTCCCCCTTTTTTCCCTGCAGCATATTGCGCCTGCTCAGTATCATCCAACTTTCTAATATCATCTACTTCTCTTGGGCTATGGTTGCTCAGTGGTTAAGAAGCTCGCCTTGTTAGCTGGAAGGCTGGCAAGTCAGCAGTTTGAGACCCAGGTACTGCATGACAGATTGAGTCTCTGTCTCTGTCCCAGCTCTTGGGGACATGAAAGGAGACTCATTTGGGCATTCACTGGGCGGAGTTTCTTCCGCAAAAAAAATCCTTTCAACCCAGAATAATTTCTGACATGAAATTATTATTATATCTACTTATCTCCAGTTATATTGAGAAGAAGGAAAAGTCTCTGTAGTGTTGAAATCATGTTGTCTAAACTGAAGGGGAAATTTGAAGGCAGCAGGAAAAGATTGGCTGTTTGAAAGAGAGTCTTAATCAAGGAAGTCCTGGCATTGTGTTTGCAATTGCTGAGTAGAAATGCTAATGACAGAAGCTTTTTGAGGTCATTCATTGACAGGGTCACCATATGTCATGTCTTACCCAGCTGCTTCCCTCCAGAGCTTCTGGATGGCAAATCCTATAAGCCTCAGACAATTGGCCAACCATCAGGAATTCTGGAAGTCTGAAACATTTCAAGGAGTCTAAACTCAATTCAGAACTACGTTCAGGTCACCATCTTATATTCAGCTGACAAAACCTTTGCAAACAGTTAGAAAGGGCCTTTAAGGCCATTGAGTCCAACACCCTGCTCAATGCAGAAATCCAAATCAAAGCAGATCTGACAGATACATTTCCATTTTCTCTTGAATGCCTCAAGTGTTTGAGTGCTCAACACTGCTCAAGATAATTGGTTCCATTATTGTACTACTCTAACTGTTTGGATGTTTTTCATGCTATTCAACTGAAATCAAGATCACCTTTGCTCGAAAGCAAGTCGTATCCGACTCTAGAATTTAGTGCTCATTTCCATTTATAGCCAAAAAGCCAGCACTATCTGCATCTGCAGACGTTTCCATGGACATGCGGCAGGCATGACTAGACACCAGAGTGCACGGAATGCTGTTTACCTTCCTACCGAAATTGTACCTTTTTATCTACTTGCAATTTCTTAGTTTCAAACTGCTAGATTGGCAAGAGCTGGGACAGAGACAGGCGCTCATTCTGTCATGCAGTATTCCGGTCTCGAACTGCCGACTTGCCAACCTTCTAGTCTTAACCTGTAACTTAAGCCTGTTATTATACGTCCTGCATTCTTTGATGTTTGAAATCAGATTCTGACTCTCCTATGAATGACAATCTTTCAAGTACAGTATTTGAAAAGTGCTACCATATTTCTCCTCACTCTTCGTTCCTCAAGGCTAAACTCCCCTTGGTCTTTATTCCTTAAGGTTAACATGCCACATTCTTTTCAGTCTTTCCTCACAGGGTTTGATTTCCAGTCTTCTGATCATCCTTGTTGCCCTCCTCTGAACTTCTTCCACTTCTTCACCATCCTTAGAGTGTGGTGTCCAAAATTGGGCACAAAATGAGATCTTGCCAATGCTGAATAGAGCAGAGCTAGTACAGTACTTCACAAGATTTGGAAACTATATTTCTGTAAATGTAGCTTAAAATGGCATTTGCTTTTTTCAAGCCACATTGCAATGATGGCTCAGCTTGTGAATTACAACGGTTGTGAGATTCTTCTTGCTTGTAGCATTTCCTCCCTATCATGTAACTGTTACATTTTTTATATACAGCAGTAGGCGGGGTAGCTTTACAAATAGTTTTACTTATAGTTTGCAAGTTCTCCCAGTATTACACTCCCCACCCTAGTTCAGCAATTAAACTCTCCACACTTGTTTAAAAATATAAAAATATAGTTCTTTACTTACAGTTGCTTTAGAAAGATTATAGTGAACAGTTGCTTTGGTTGATTTTAAAAAGTTCTTTTTAGTAAATTTCATTGTAGACAAACATGCTTTGCTTTTAAGGCAATCATTTCAATTAAAGGAGAAAGAGTGCGTGCATGCAAGCAAGAACAGCAGAATAATAACTGGAACAACACACTGAATAAACCTGAACAACAAGCATGTCAGGTGACCCTAGAGGTGGGAAACTAAAAATCTCTTCTTATTGGTTGGTTATAGACATAATTTACATTAACAACCCATTGCATGGTGGGGTTGCTCTAATATACTCAACAGTAACTGTGTGTTTGTGGTTCCCTCCCAGTGGTGGGCATAGGCTGGTTCACCCCGGTTCTATAGAACTGGTGGTATGGATCGGGATTGTCTCCTGTGGGGTACTAACCTACGCAGGAGACCACCCGGGGTGGTTGCAATTTTTTTGAGGTGACCGGTTCGGTCGCCTCACCAGCAGCCCCACTCTGCAGCTCAAAGTAGCTGCTGGTGAGTGTGCATGCGTTAAAATACCAATTGACGCATGCATGCCTCCAGTATTAAGCAGTATAGAAATCCAAAAATAAAAAATAAAAATAAAAACATGACCTCATGACGTTGGCTCCGCCCATGACTTCATGACGTTGGCTCTGCTCATGATGTCATGATGTTGGCTCTGCCCATGATGTCGGCTCCGCCCACAGTGTGGTAGTAAAATTTTTGGCTGCCCACCACTGTTCCCACCTCCTAAGTGTAGAACTTTGCACTTGTTCCTGTTCGCGTAGTTAAAGGCTAGATAAGGGATTGTGGTGGCTCAGCGGTTAAGAAACTTAACTTGTTAGCTGGAACATCAGCAAGTTGGCAGTTTGAGACCTGAATACCGCATGATGGAATGAGTGCCCGTCTCTGTCCCAGCTCCTGCCAACCTAGCAGTTCGAAAGCAAAAAATTACAAGTAGATAATTAGGGACCACTTCAATGGGAAAAGATCCTGGGGACACGAAAGGAGCCTCATTTTGGTGTCCCCTGAGCAGAGTTCCTCCAGCAAAAATCCTTTCAACCCAGAAAGCACCTTGAATCTGTGGGAAGAGACCATCTATAAATTAATTACCTGTTTTGCAAGGGAGGATGGTTTAAAAAAAAAAATGCCAGTGGTGGAGAACCTATGGCACGCATGCCAGAGGTGGCACTCTCAGCCTTCTCTGTGGGAACTCACCCTGTTGCCCCAGTACAGAGTTGGCCCTGCCCCTCTGCCCAGCAGCCCAATGGGAGCGCTTCCTGCCACAGCACAGTCAACCCCACCCCTCTGCCCAGCAGCCCAATAGGAGGGCTTCCTCCCTTCCCCAGCACAAAGTTCATCCAGCCTCTCTGCCCAGCAGCCCAATAGAAGCGCTTCCTCCCCCAGCACAAAGTTCAACCCACCTCTCTTTTTGGGTACTTGGTCTCTAAAAGGTTTGCCATCACTGTTATATGCCATCCTTTCTCCTGGTTCACTAGAAATTCTAGAGCTAATATTTTGAGTAAATCAAGCATAATATTAAAAATCTCTCAGTTGTGTTGGAGAAGGTTTTAAATAAAGTGTGTCCTCTCTAATGTATGTGAACATTAAGGCAGCATATTTCACAATTTATTTGCTTGCTTTCATTCTTATTTTCATTATTTTGATTTTTCATGCTCTGGAAACACTTTGGGGTTGAAGGGTAGTATAACAAGAGATGGCATGGATAATTAAATGAATGTGTGGATAGACGGGTTGAGAAGGGTTTAAAGAAAGCTAATTAGCATGCATTTAATTGATCTTCTTGTCTCTTCAGGAGTTGGCTGACAATGCAAATGCAGGTTTGTGTTGAAAACATATTTACAATTTCCAGATGGAATGGAAACACAAGTCTTTAAAAACCAAGGTATTTTGGCTATACCTGATGAAATTCATCTTCTACAAAGTTATTAAACATACAGGAGTCTTGCCCTGACTTTGGATCTGGCCATTAGTTTTCTTTTAATTTATTTTGCCATTATGGGAGAGAGAAAATAAAATAGCCATAAAATCTGGGGCATCTGGAACCTCACCATCTGCTTCAGGTGGGTAGGAAAAGTGTCACCCATCATTCCCGTTGATTGCCCTGTCACTGCCTCCTCTTCCCTCTCTCTGCCCCCCTTGTCCCCACTGCTAAACCCATCTCATTTGCCGACAGGCTCTATGCCAGTAGTGGTGAACATATGACATGTGTGCCAGAGGTGGCACTCAGAGCTCTCTCTGTGGGCACCCAGCACAGAGATCACCCCACCCCTCTGCCCAGCAGCCCAATGGGAGCATTTCCTTCCTTCCCCAGCACAGAGTTTGCTCTGTTCCTCTGCCCTGCAGCCCAATGGGAGCATTTCCTTCCTTCCCCAGCACAGAGTTTGCTCTGTTCCTCTGCCCAGCAGCCCAATGGGAGCATTTTCTTCCTCCCCTGTTCTTGTGTTGGCATTTTGCGATAAATAAGTGGGTTTTGGGGTTGCAGTTTGGGCATTCAGTCTCTAAAAGGTTTGCCATCATTGCTCTATGCACACAGGCCACTGCTGTCCACAGCCGATTCTTCCGTGCTGGGCGTCAAGGACCTTCCAGAACCATTAATTATTTGTGGGCTCAGGAAACACCATCATTATTGCCTGGTTGTAAGGAGTGGTTGCAAGGAGTGGCTAAGACACTGAGCTTGATGACTGGAAGTTCGAGACCCATGTACTGTGCGATAAGAGTGAGCTCCCGTCAGTTGTCCCAGCTCCTGCAGTTCGAAAGCAAAAAGTTTCAAGTAGATAAATAAGTACCACTTCAGTGGAAAAAGTAACAATGTTCTGTACACTTCAGTGTCTAGACATGCCTGCCACATTATCATGGAAACATCTGCAGACACAGCTCTGGCTCTTTGGCTGTAAATGGAGATGAGCACTACCCCCGGCCTTGCCAGACATGGCTGTCTTTTGGATTGCAATTCATTTCATGTCCTTTGGACTGCAACTCCCAGAATTCACCAGAAATTCCCCCAGACAAAATCCTGGTCTATTCCCCATATTTTCCATTTCAATTGACCCCAGGTTGATTTTCCCCAAGCCATTGCATCCTTGGAAGGTGGCTAGGGCCACCTCTGCACAGCTGTTGACTGTGCAGCTGCAGGGTGACTGGGGAAGCAGACGGGGGAGCCCCTGTCAGTTTTCCAGACACCCCACCCCTGCCTCCACAGCTGCAGGGTGGCTGGGAAGCTGAACGGAGAACCCCGTTCAGCTTTCCAGCCACCCTGCTGCTACAAACGACTGCATTGGATAACACTAGCAGGTCGTTATCCGATGCAAAATTTCTTTAGAAATTTTGCATCATTATCTGATTTTAGCATTATCCAGTATTACTTGTATGGTGCTTCAAAAGACAGCAAAGACTGGATGCTGTTACAATGTATCTAATTGGATGATTCAATCAGGATCAAAGGAATAGATGCTTTTCAATGATTCCTTGCTAGCACCACAACCGGAAAATATTAGCCAAAATTCAGAGTGATGGGGGAGACAGTGGAGAGACTCAGAGATGAAGAGTTAACAATTTATATGCTGGAACAAAGTTTAAAATAATTGGTAAAAATCATGTCTGTGCTCCCAAGGCATGGCTGATCCCCGGGATTGGGAACCAATCAAGAAAGGTCTTCTCGAGAGTAAGACAATCAAAATCCATTTATTCTCGATTGGCGCATGCTTTTAAAAGTGTGGGCTTTTTGAAAATGGTTTTCTCCCTGCTTCTTCTTTTGCCTGAAAGTCAACCACGGGCGGCTGCAGCAGCAAAGCAAAATTAGGCTTTAAAATGACTTAAAAGTATTTGCGGTTTGAGTTAAAATGCAATTTTTCCATCTTCTCAGCTACACTTGGCTACAGGCATGAAGAACTTAACCCTTTGATATCTGTTTGATCCTCAATTAGCGGTTGCAGTTAATTGTTCCAAAAATCACTAAAAATATTGTAAAATGATTCTAACATGTTCTATTTTGTATTTCCAAAGCAGGAAATACTTCTAAAATATTTTTATTTAAACTAGAGCCTGCCTCAGTAGACTCAAATGGCTTACCACTCTCACAAAAGGAAACAATTAACACCAATGCCCAGAAGGCTACACACCTTTCTCTAAGCCTCCTGAAAGTCAACAAGCAAAGAGCCACAGCCCAGAATTGCCTTAAGGATTATTCCTTTGCATGCATCTATCGTGTCTTTTGTTTCTGGGATCTGCAATTAACATATGTACACACTGCTAGTTAGTTTTTGCCTGTAGTCAGGATGGGAATCAAGATGGATTATGTGGGTGTGTAATGCAAAGTAATGCGAAGTCTCACAGTCAACTCCAAAGTTGCCAGCAATGATGATTGGACAATCAAACCTCCCGCTTCATATGTGCTGCGTTCCTGACTGGTTCCTGCCAAGCATGTTCATTGGGGGGAACACTCAACAACATCACTCTGCCATTGATTCTACTTAATCCCCAACCCCCTCTGTCCTTTCCTGGAATTTTGTAATCTTTTTTTGTAATGCAACTATTTAGATGAAAATTTACCATTGTAACTTGAAGTTGACTTATTTGCCTATGAAATTAAAGCCTACTGCTAGGTTATCGTTTATTGTAACAATAGATGATAGGATTAGATGATAAGATTAGTAGGAATGTATAAAATTTCTTTGCAATTGGGAAGCCAGCTCTCTCTCTGAACAAATTAGTGGGGAAGCTCATATGTAGCAGGCAAAAAAAGGTTGAGATTCTATCTTTAAGCAGCACCAGACCTCTGTTGATTAAACGCATTGTCAATAAACAATTTTATTTTTGCCTGAATTCTAAATCTCTGTGGTTCTTGGGGGGCTCCATCAGTAGATGAACTTTTGATTTTGGAAAAGCAGCTCCAGTGCTCCCAGGTTTACCTGTGAGGAAGAAAAGGGGGTTAGCGATTTTCAGGTAACAGCAGGTCTGCAGTTCCAGTCATTTATTTATTTTAGTTACTGTATTTAGTATACTTCTTTTCATCTGTCAGCTGAAGCAACTGGCTCACTGTGTCTTTTGCACAGGTGGGCAAAGTATGGGCAGCAGGTCCATACACAAGGTCCTCAGGTGATGTTTGTGTAGTCTTGATGGGTTTCTCTGAGCCACACATTAAGGGGGAAAAATATAAACAAATTTTCACTAGAAAAGACTCTCCTAAACACCACTGTTGCCAAAAATGGGTAAATCGCAGCTTGTTTGGCTATGGGTACCAAAAGGAATACATGCACCAAAATTAGGAGAGGGAAAGGCTTTTAAAAATTCTTTTGAAAAAGGGCCCTCTTCTCTCCATCCTCCTTTGAGAGATGGGCAAGAGAAAAGAAGGACATGAAGTTCAGGAGTACAGGCACTTTTATGGATTCAAAAATAGGCAAGTCTAGAAACCATACCTCTATTGTTTCCCCTGCCCCTCTTTCACAGACTTAAGCCAGTTTGATGACTGGGCCATCACAGGGTCATTTCCTTGATGGCTGGTCCATTAAGGACCATCTCCTGTTTTCTAGGAACAGGGGTCAATGGGAATCAACATATACAAATGCCTAGAGGCAAGGTGGAGGCAGGAGGGGGGCAAGAATGACTCTTAACACATACACAGAGGCATGGGGATGGGACAAAGCAAAGGGGGACTTTTTATGCTTTAGTTTACTTAAAGTTCAAAATGGCTTGTCTTCAACTACATCATCATCCAAGAAACCAAACCAGAAGTGCCAGCCCAGGCCAGTGGTGGTGAACCTTAGCACTCCAGATGTTCTTGAACTTCAATTCCCAGAAGCTCTGATCAGCAGGAGTGCTGACTTGGGCTTCTGGGACTTGAAGTTCAAGAACAGCTGGAGTGCTAAGGTTTGCTACCACTGGTCTGGACATTTCCTGTTTAATTTTTTTAATGACTTAAAAAGACTGTTTCTGTGCATTGCAAACAATGGCCATGATTCAGCCAAAATGTAGGCAGTGCATTTTCTTTAAAATGATCTAACCTAAGCATGTTTCAAGTCCTCCATTCAAAATAATGAGAATGAAAACCATTTATTTCTGCATGGATTGTGCTCCATTTTCTACCTATATAAATAGATGAAAATGGAATGGCTAACTAAATATTTAGGAAAGGCTTTTCTGTCTATTCTTTCCATTTGTTTCCTTCTTGGCAGTGAAACTCAACATGGTTTAGCCTATGCAAACAACAACAAACCAAGATTTTGGCTACAAACATCTGGACTTGGTTTATTTCTGTTTTTTCTTACAAGTTTCTCATCTTGTTTATTTAATTTCTGAGAGTGGTTAAGAAAAAGCAGCCAATTATTAGAAGAAATTTGCTTTCCCCAGGCTGTGGCAAGGCTGAACCGTTCTCCTTCTGAAGACAGCTGCAAGCTCAGAAACATATCCCAGTAGTAGCCAAGGAACAGAAAGAAATTTGACTCCATGTTGCAAGAATTCTATTGGAAATCTGTTCCAGCAGCGTATCCACTTTCAATGGCAGAAAAAGCCCCTCTATTGATGCTTTCTATTTACCCTTTGTGTTCATCTGGAAAGGCACACAAACACACACACACAAACTCTGTTCTCCCATGGTGCTCTGCTTTTAAGCTAATGCTGAGGGTTTCCTAATAGAGCATCTTATTTCTAAAAAAGAGGAGTGGAGATTCCAGCTTTGCATCCATCCATCATAGCTGAAAGTTCTCTGCTGGGGTGGATAATCTCTAGAGGACCACAGTTCATGACCACTCTCAGGGCCTTGATACCACAATGATGTTCTTCTTATACCCATGTTCTAGACCAGGTGTGCCCAAACTTTTCGGACAGAAGGCCGATCAGTGGTTCCTCCCACCGGAAGCAGAAGTAAAACATGCCTTGCAATCTGTTTTGCAACAGGATGAGATATATGTTAAGCTGGTTTTTCCAAACAAGGGGCTGTGGTTATCTAACTTGGGAGAGTCCAGAAAAACATCAACTTGAAATAGGGTCTTCTCGGTGATGGCATTATCTTTGGAACACTCTCCTACTGTATGTCTGCCAGGCGCCCTCCTTCGTTATATTCAATAAATTGGTGGCGGCAGAATTTTTCAAACTGGCATTTGCTATTCTCCCCACTAACTGATTTTATCTTCTGCATTGTTTCCTGCAAACCAAGTGACAATGTGTCACAATCAAAAGGGTAAAAACAAGGTACCGTACATATACCAGAGCTAGTAGTCTGGTCAGACATCCCGCTACGGTAATAGGGTAGACAGTACAGCCAGTGATTCAATGCCCCTTAAAGGGGCCAATGGCTACAGATGGATGATTCCCTTTAGGTGGGGTGATGGTTCCCCTCAGTAGAGGAAAGGCCACTGGAATCCATCGTATTGGACCCTAAGGCAAAATGATCAGAGGAGGAACCACTTCCGTATTCTGATTCCCAATAGTCATGGAGGCAGAAGAGGCCATGCCAGAGGAACTAGTTGTGAAGCAGCACCTTGTTAATATCCTCAAGGCTGTGGCAGTCCATTGCAGTCCTGTTGTTAAATCCTGCATGTCTCATTTCATATGTGCTGCAGGAGATGGCTCTGTGATCATAGTCTGTGCCTCTGTGGGTACATTTCATGGCAAGCTGGGATTCACCTTAAACAAATTCAAGCCAATGGCCTTTTTCTTGTTTGTCATATCCTTCAACTGTGAAAAGGAATTTCGGGGGGGGGGGATGTATACTCGGATATGAATAGCAGCTTATGACGATGACAAACTTATTTTATATTATTTTATTTGATTCTTTGGTCTTAGTCTATTAATATTTGTACTGCCTCTGTATATCAATTTACTTTCACTGTGTTTAATCTGTTATTAATGTATAGTTTTCTGTGGGTTGGAGTGTTACCGATCAGGGGATTTTATTTTTACCTATTATGTTCAAGAGGGGTGGGGAGCTAGTGGACAACAACATGCTCTGTAAATGTGGAGAGATACAGAATCCATTGGTTCATTTGCTGGTCTGTGGATTTCTATTAGAGACATACACAGATGAGGATTTAAGTTTGGTCAATGGCAAAACCAAGAAGGTGGCTTCATTTTGGAAGTTTAAAGTTTGACCTGGACATGAAAGAAAAAGAACTAATTATGCAATGCATTTATATGTTTTTTACCCCACCCTGAGTGACCTTTGGTCAATAAGGTAGTATAGAAATGAAATTAAGTACCGTAAATGAGTAAAAGACCTCGTTTCCTTGTAGTCAAATGGTGTGGTAGGTAGAGACAAGCCATTTGGATTTTTTTTTGGACTCCAAATGGCAGAATTCTCCAAAAAAATTCCCATTACAGAATTCTGGGCTTCTGACACATGAACACATACTTGCAGACATCAAAAAACTGTTGTCAAAAATGGGAAAACTCTTCTTGAACATCTCCCATTTCTTGAAAAATGGATGAGGGTCACAGGACAACAATGTTTTAACTGAAAATTAGTAAAACAATTATTTAAACATTCTTCTTCTTGTTGTTGTGCCATATGCAATTCCAAATATTGGTGATCATCATGGTGATTAGCCATGAACACTTTCCTGTGAATGTAATGTCACGGCCTTCCACAGTACCACTGATCCAGTTCTGCAAGTCACTTTCTACTCCTGAGCGCTTTTGGTACACAAAGTCCTCCTCAGCCCCAGGCCAGGATTGATGAATCTGCTGCCCTCCATTAAGATGGATTCAACTGGGATTTAATCCACTTGGGGACCATCAACCTTCCCTGTGGACTTTCACCTCAGGGTTGTCAGGTTAGTTTACTGCCACCTGACACATGGCGTTGAGTCGCTGGCAGTATGGTCTACTCGATTACCATAGCAGGATAACTTGGCCAGACTGGTTTGGATTTAATCATTCACTGAACTAATTACATGTCACCAATAATAATCAGTAACATTCGTTTTCAGATTTTTAAGAAATTGCTAAAAATGGCCAACAATACTTCTAAATCGTTCAAGATAATAAATTCAAATGACATTAAATTACATTTTCCTATCATGCTGATGTCATAATTTAACTTCTTTAAAATAACTGCTAAAATTCTAAATGACTTGGGCAACAAGTTAATTTTAACAATTTCTTCCCATTGTTACACCTGGAACCACAGTCAGTAGTATTGGTTAGTGCTGTGGAAATTGGCATTTTGAGGGGCATTCTGCAAAAGACATTTCCCTTTCTGGGCCAACACAAGACTATGAATAAGTGCCATCTGTGCTTAACTACTACACAATGTTTGGTCTCCAAATCTGTAATCTGTTTTTCTACCAGGTAAACGAGGTCTGAGTGTCCATGATTCAGCTTTCCTTGGCAGAAACATGACACACACAAAAATTAAAGTACACTCAACTGTTTCTTTGCAAGCTTGAGAATTCATGAAAATCTCTGACTTCTTCAAAATGATTTTAACAAAAAAGAAAAGTAAGTGGCAAATGTCACTCTAGAAACCATGCAATTCCACCTGGAATTTTCAGCTGTTAATATATGTCTAGGGGTAGAACAATGCAAATGCATTTCTTGACAGAAAACAAAGAAGGGAAGGGAAATTCATCTCTGATTAAAACCATTGTGGAATTTTGAGGAAGCAAGAATTTAATTACATGAACTGGAGATTATATCCAGGCATTCCTATCAAATCTCTCTGAGGTTATGCAATGTTTATTTTTAATCAACCGCAAAGCATTTGAGTGCATTGAAGGATCTAAAGAAGTGAAAATAAATGGCTCAGGAAATGATGATGATATTGGGAAAACAACAATAATCACTAAGAAGTGAGATAATTTTCTTAAGAGTAAACATTAATAGTAAACAATAGGGTTAAGTTCGTGAACCAAAAAGGGCTCAGGATAAGAAAGTGACTTGCAGAACTGGCTCAATAGTATAGGTGTCACACTGACTGTGATGCATTATCTGAATATTGGTGATCATCATGGTGGTCAGTGATGAAGATTGTCCTAAGAACACTATAATGCAGTGGCCTTCCATTTCTCTTTCGTATTGCAGGGAGACACCTATACCACTGATCTGGTTCCATGAGTCACTTTCTGGTCCTGACACTTTTTGGTACACAAAGACCTCCTCAGCTCCAGGCCAATTTGGATGAAGCTGCTGCCTTCCATCAAACAGGATTCAAGTGGGATTTAATCCATTTGGGGACCATCACCCTTCCCTGTGGAGTTCACCATCCAAGGCCGTAAGTCCTCAGGGTTGTCAGGTTAGTTAACCACCATCTGATGATCAGCGTTGAGTCACTGGCAGTATGGTCTACTCTACTACCATAGCAGGATAACCTGGCCAGACTAGAAAAGACTAACTGCTGTATTTTAATATTAACTTTCATGGATCAAGTCCACTTCATCAGACATATGAGTGAGACTTCATGGCATTAATTTATACATATCAAGTACAGAGGTACAGAATGGTTGTCTAGCATAACATATGTTTCCAAATCAGTGTCGCTATTTACAACCAGGAATAACAGAAGATCCCTGTTTGGGGGTTCAGATTTGTTACTGTGAAGTTCGGTTCTGCTGAGTTGTAAATGGTTAGTAGATGGAAGCAAAATAAACAATGTTTACAAAATAAACTGAGACTTTAAAAGCTGGGCCAGATCAACTGAGAGAAGGACATCTTCCATACAAAAGCTACAGTCTGTAAAGTGCACAAGGATCAGTCAGAAGCTTGTGGCTAAGCAACTATCTGAACCTTGACAATGTTTGCAAGAGGCCAGCTTCACTTGCTGCTGTTCTGATATGGTTCCTTGATAAGACTTGACTTGTAGTCTTGGCTGGGGGAGTTAAGGGAGTATGTGTGCTAATTTTAGTCCAAATCTGTGCCGTTGGCATCTGGTCAGAATTTAAAGCAATGCCACAGGATCAGATTGCAGACAGGGAGCAATTCACAGAGGGAAAACTGAAAAGCGGAGGGCCCCCGGAATCTCACCAGCGGAAGCTTGAGAAGGAGTGTTCGACGAGACACCCAAGACAACTGATACTGCCACAGGAGGGTATCTGAAGTCATCGGGAGGCGTGGGCACCAGTTGGTCATGAAGGTTGGGCACATGGGTTCATGTTAAGCTTGCATGTGTTGTCCTGCATCTAATGAGAGGCAAATGTCTGCATGTGTCAAAAGCAGCTGTGGAAAGTGACAGCATTGGCAAAAGCAGCAGCAGCAGTATTTAGAACAAGGTTGTCAATGCTCCAGAGCACATCCAAGATGTAGCATCAGGACTTCTGTGTCCATAACTGTTTGTTACAGAGAGTAGAACATGCCATCTGTTGGTTGGGGTTTTTTTTTGTCTACACATCCCATAATGGGCAATATAGGATTTTGAGGTCAGAATGGGTGTCCCACTTAATGAACTGACCTCTATGTGTTGGTATCATTCTACCTAGGATCAGGAAAGAAGTTGCAGTAGATGTTGAGAGAATTAAGCAAGAGAATGGTCCTCAACATCCTCTGAATAGAGATGAGCCTCAACTCCGTCGGCTCAGATCCAGGAAGAGCTTTATGGCAAGAACAAACATTGTTGAGAGTATGCAAAGCAAATTAGATGCTGCCTCTCAACTCCTTAATTCTGCCAAGCCTTCCTCCCCCCCCCCCCCCGGGCCGTCCTCCTGCCTGCAAAGTCTCATATTGTTCCCGTTGTCTTCCCTTTATTCCAGAGGTGCCCAAACATTTTGGGCTGTGGGCCGGTTACATGGCCTAGTGGGTCGCTCTTCCCACTGGAAGCGGAAGTAAAACAGGCCCGCATGTGCACAAAACGCCACTGTAAATGCACCCGATGCTTTTGTAAACACGTTTACGATAGCCACGGGTGCATTAATGGCAGCGTTTTGTGCATGCGTGGGTGCGTTTTACTTCTACATCTGGGAGCAGTGAGAGTGACATGGGCTGGATGATTTGGTGCCATGGGCCAGACTCGGCCCACAGGCCATAGTTTGGGTGCCCCTGCTTTATGCCTTCTCTCAGCTAATTTCTTTCTTAGGCAAGTCCATGTTACCAGCCAGTCTTTCCAGCTTCTCTGGGACCTCCATTCATCATGTCAACACAACTTACCATAATAAACTGTTACATCTGAACCCCATGACATCTAATGCAACTGCAGCCTCTTCCCTTCAAAATGGGATTCAAGAGAAGGGGCCACTCCTGAGATTGGCTTACACATTGCCACCTGCTTTGCTACAGAAGGTGGAGGCACTTGGAGGTCAGGCCTGTCATGACCAGGCTGATAGGGCAAACATGACCTTCTGGGCAGGCAGCCTAAAGTTTTAAAACTGCTGCCAAGGCTGATTTCATTTCAAGACAAAATATGTTTATTCCCACATAGGAAAGGATTTTTTGCATTTCTTGGGCTACAAATCCCACAATTCTCCATTCTGGGAATTCTACCTGACTTACATCTAAAAGGGAAAGGTCTCCCTTGCTCGAAAGTTATGTTCTACTTCAGGGGGTAGTGTTCATTTCCATTTACAGTCATAAAGGCAACACTATCTGCAACTGCAGACATTTCCATGGTCATGTGGCAGGCAGGACTAGACACCGGAGTGCACAGAACACTGTCACCTTTCCACTGAAGCAGTACCTATTTATCTTCTTGCAATTTCCACCAGGCTTAGGGTGGAAAAGTAGAATTTCACAGTAGTCCTGGGTGATGAAGTTGTGATGGACAGGCATCACACTCACTGCAATTCAGCCCAATATATGCTGATATAAAATAAATTATAAATTAAAAAGGATTTTTCTCTCTCTCTCTGTTGGAAGGCTGTAAAGCCTGGAGAGGGACTGCAGTGGCTTAGTGGTTAAAATGCTGAATGTGATGACTGGAGGAAGGTCAACAGCTCGAGACATGAGCGCTGCATGACAGAGTGAGCTCCTGTCATCTGTCCCAGTTCCTGCCAACCTAGCAGTACGATAGCAAGAAATTGCAAGTAGATAAATAGGTACCACTTCTGGGGGAAAGGTAACAGTGTTTTGTACTCTCCAGTGTCTATTTATGTATGCCACATGTCCACGGAATGTCTGCAGACATAGACAGCGCTGGCTCTTTGGCTGTAAGCAGAAACGAGGGCCACACCCTAGTCAAACACAACTGGCTTTTGAGCAAGGGATGCGTTTATCTTTACCTAAAACCTGGAAGTGCAATAACTTCAGAACCATTGCCTTTTGGGAGAATATTTAGCCAGATCTTTATAGGAAAACTGTTATTTCTGTAACCGTGGGCACTTAGTTCTCTTTCCTCCAGCTCCCCCCGCCCCGCCCCAGAACCCAGTACTAAGTGTACATTTGTCCATAATAAGTGAGATTTTGCTCTTGTCTGTGAGTGGGGCGGGGTGGGCCTGTTAAAGTGCAAGCCAGGCCTCACGTTGTAAAGCAAAAAAAAGTACTGGAAAAAAGATTTACAGTATAGGGAAATTGAAGCAATATTGAAAGTCGAAATTTATTGTCCCCCAGAACTATTTTGATTAGGTTCATGCAAAAAGCGTTTGATGAGAAATATAGAGAGCTCTTAAGGATAATGTGTGCGGCTGCAAGAATTGTGTATGCAAAACATTGGAAAAGTCATGATATACCCAACATTACTCAAGTGGCAAAGATGCTGACTGGAAGGCGAGAGGTCAGCAGTTCGATCCCCAAGTACTGAAGGACGGAATGAGCTCCCATCTTTGTCCCAGCTCCTGCTGTTATCTAATGTTTTGAAATTCACCTTTTAGTTTAAGTTATTTTCTTTTATTTTTAAATGAAGTTCTTTGAATCTTTCAGTTTCCCCTGAAATAATCACCAGGCAACTGTTTGCACTGAACATTACACCTTCCATGTTCCCCAGAGCACAGACCTGATCCCCTAAGGCAGTGGCAGATGATGCCTGCATCACCTAACACCCATTTACTGGCCATATTTTAGTCTAACATCAATGAAGATTTCTCTTGTTGTACCCCCACCCCCCTTCATTGACCATTGGGTCTTCATCAATGGTCTTCATTTGTAAACTTCAGCATTGCACAATCGCACAACAAAATTGGAAATAAAATGCAAATTAAGGGAATACATTCAGGAATTAGACCAGGTGGTTGATTTTGGAGTCACCTTTGACATATGTTAATCTGTTAATCTCACCTCAGAAAACCAAATGCCTCTCTCTCCTGCTGGTCAAAAGCCATTGTTTAACTTGAAGCTCAGCTCTTAGTCAACATTGAAGGCGATTTCCTTTAAGATAGGGATGTATAGGTAACTTCTATGGAATTATTTCTGTTTGTGTCTGATTATGGTATTAATATTGGATTTAAGGTCTTCTCATTAGTTAAATGGAAAATTATAACTAAAGGACAGCTCTGATTTAAATCAATGCAGATACACTAGAACACCGGATAATGTTACAACTTGGTTCCACAAGTCATGACGTTATCCGATTTTTAGCGTTGTCCGATGCATACATAGAAAAATGCTTTAAAAAAAGCCCTAACATCAGGGACAAACCACGCCAAGGCAAGGCTCAGCTTGTCTGAAATTCCCCCGCTCCCGGGGGGGGGGGAGGATTTTAGACAAGCCGAGCCCTGGGTAGGCGTGCGATCGCATGCCTGCCAGGCTCGGCTTGTCCGAAATTCCCCCTGGCAAGCGCTAAGAGTCCCGCAGGTTTGGCAGAAGAGGCGCCCACTTGCACACGAGGAGGCGCCGAGCGGGCGCCTCTTCTGCCAAACCTACGGGACTCTTAGCGCACAAGCGGGTGCCCTGTCTCGCCACCTGACACGAGCCTTAGCGCTTGCTAAAGTTCATTTCGGGTGGCGAGACAAGGCACCCGCTCGTGCGCTTTTGTTGCGCGCCAGTGGGTGCCTGTTTCCCGCACCGCATTGGCCCCTTGCCACTTGCTAAGGGGACAGTGCGGTGCGGGAAACAGGCACCCACTGGCACGCAACAAAAGCGCACGAGCGGGTGCCTTGTCTCACCACCCGAAACGAACCTTAGTAAGCGCTAAGGCCCGTGTCGGGTGGCGAGACAAGGTTCCCGATCGCACGACACAAGGGACAAACTCCGCAGGTTGTCCCTTGTGGAGCACGAGCGGGCAACACTTCTCGCCACACGACAAGAGCCTTAGCGCTTGCTAAGGCTGGTGTCAGGTGGCGAGACAAGGCTGTTGACGAAGCCTAGCAGCGCTCGGGCTAGCTAGCCCGTGCGCCGCTAGGCTTCGTCCAGCAATCGCTGCTACTGAACTAGGGTCGGGGGGGGGGGAAGGCAGGCACCCGCCTTTCACCTGACCCTAGTTCAGTAGCAGCGATCCATCGCTGGGGTGTGTGTGTGTGGATTGGGTAGATGTTCTACCCAATCCAACACCCCCACCCCCACACGCTTGGCTCGGATAACACTAAAACAATCGTTATCCGATGCAAGATTTTTCCAAAAATCTTGCATCGTTATCCGATTCTAACGCTATCCGGTCCAATCGTTATCCGGTGTATTACTGTATGTGGAGGAAGAACACCCTTTGCCCTTATCAAAAGATTCAAACTGGCTTTTCCAGCCAGGCCTATCAGCCAGATGTGGAAGCCAACACCCATTGTTGTGGAAAGAAAGCTGGCAGAGAGGAAATACCAGTTTACATATCAATATGTTTGCAAGAAGTCAAGAGGCCAGTTTTCATTGAAGAACTGGTCACCCATCTATGATGCACCAACAACCTGATTGGCCATGGACCTTTCGCTCATCTTTGCAATCTCTGATATGATTTGCCTTTCATTGTGAAGGCTTGGATGCATAATTAAAAGAGAGTGTTGTGTTTCTGTATTGTTTTGTAATTGAAGAAACACTTATTGTTTTGCGTTACTGATCTGCTATACTTATCTTTTGATCTGTGTACTCATCTTTTTTGAATGGCCATGAGCTTCCCTTTTGTCTTCCTAATCTGTAACATTCATCTGTAATAAACTGCAGTAGTTAGTTTGCTTGGCCTTGCAGCCACATGAATCATTATAAAAACTGAACTCTGAAGTCAGTACTTCACCTGATTTCTGGATTTTCCCATTTGCCTAGTTTTAGGTCAAAAACACAGGTCCTTTGGCTTTTTGAAATGGCGCCTTTCAGGGGGCAAATGTTTGAATTGTTATTGTTTTCTTATGTTCTTATTTGTTTTCTAAGTAAACTTCTTTAATTTGTATCCAGCAATTTGTCTGTGGCTCATTTTAAAGCTTCTGCCCATGAAACGGTTCTTTAAATATTAAAACAAAAGAGTTTCCCACTTCTTGGCTTGGATGCTTGTAGCTCTGAAGCATGGAGTCTGAAATTTAGGTAACACTGCCAACCTAGAAGTTCGAAAGCAAGAAATTGCAAGTAGATAAATAGGGACCACTTTGGCGGGAAGGTAAACAGTGTTCCGTGTGCTCCAGTCTAGTCATGCCTGCCACATGACCACGGAAACATCTGCAGAAGCAGACAGTGCTGGCTCTTTGGCTTTGAAACAGATGAGCACTGAACCCTACAATTAGATACAACTGGCTTTTGAGCAAGGGAAGCCTTTACTTTTACAAAATGGACTATAACAATTAACGGGTTGAGGGTGGGAGCTATCGACCAACTTGAATACTTTTTTTTTGGAAATTTCTGGAAGCTTTTGAATCCCTTCACTGAATACTGAAAAAAAATACACACGGAGACATTATAATGAAGCTTATGTGAAGGTCGGTTTGGGAAAATGAAACTGGAAAAGGCATATCAGAAAACAAAAAAGTAATAAAACAAGATTAACTGCTATATTTTTATTGTTCGCTTTTGTGGATCAAGTCCACTTCTTCAGACAAGGAGTAAGACTTAAAGGGAGAAGGGTTTGCTCAAGCAGAATGACAGACAAGCAAGCATAACAATACAGCTTCCTACAGCTATCAGTAACAATAGATTATTCAGATTAGTTTTAAATGTCTCCCTTTCAATCTCAAAGGTGTGAAGTAAAACCCTTTCTGATTTAATCTCTCTCTTGTTTACTGCCATCTGGCCATTTCCTGTTCTGCTCAAGTTGTAAAAGAGAATTGGCAGGAAGGCTGTGTAATACACCAAAATATAATATACAAACTATCTAGCAGCATATAGCAATCTGTGTATCGAATTTAATAATGTCCATGAAACTGGAAAAGATACAATAAGAAACATAACTTCTGTATTAGGATTCATGTAGAAAAAGCTTGAGATTAAAATGGAAGTCAGTACTCTGGGGAATTGGAGGAAGTGTCTTTAAGGTGGTTAAGTTTTTTCTATTTTTTAAAACAAACTAGATTTTAAAAAGTGTAAATAAAGATTATTTTTTAAAAAAAGAAACACTGACTGGCCCAGATCTACTCTGATCCACCTCTCTGCCTCTTCCTATAAAGTTCCTTTTGCCCCCTCCCCCTTTTCTTCATTTTAAAAACATTAGATTTTTTAAATATAAAGACTTTTTAAAAAGAGAAGAAATGCAGGCTGGCCCAGATCCATTCTTATCTGCTTGCCTGCCTCTTCTTAAAATGTTCCCTTAAGTTAAGGTGGTTAGTTTTTTTGTTTTGTTTTATCTCTTTTCTCTTCCTTAATAAAATAAGCTTGAATCTAGTATAAATAACGATTAAAAAAGAAAATAAATGCAGGCTGTCCCAGATCGACTTTGATCTGCCTGCCTCTTCCTATAAAGTTCCTTTAAGGTGATTAGGTATTTTTGTTTTATCTTTTTCTTTTCTTTTTAATAAACTAGATTTTTTAATTTTAAAAAAGTGTGAACAAATAATTTAAAAAAAAAGAAAAGCAGTTGGCCCAGATCGACCCTGATCTGCCTGTCTTCTTTGCCTATACATCTGTCCCCACCCCACCTCGACCCCTCGCGCCCCACACTGGGACAGGGGGGGGCGCGCACCTGTGCGCGTGTGTGTTGGCCCCGTGACTGCACAACCGTGCCCGATGGCCTCCATTTCCACCTCCTCGTGTTGTCATCTGTGTGTGTGTGTAGGCGCGTGTGTTTTGTGCTGTGCGCTTCTGCCTCCCTCCTCCTCCTCCTCCTCGCCTTCCAGCCCCGCTGCCTTGCTGCTGCGCCTCCTGTGCGCAAAAATCCCAGCCTCCGACGACGGGTGCGCCCGCCCGAGCATCGCCTTGTTTGGGCGGCTGTTTCCACCTCCCCTCCTTCCCTTCCCCGTATATCAGCCCCAGTGAGTGGGAAGGTCCGGATTGGGCCTCCGCCTTGCGTGGAGGGCTGGGGGGGAGGACGCAAGGCAGGGAAGCGGGGGGGAGGAGGGGGCGCGCAAAAGACGCCAACCTCGCTGCCCATTGGCTGCGCGCGCCTTTGTGCGCCAGGCAGCTGCAAGTTCGACTCCCCATTTGAATGGATTTCGGAGCGCGGAGGAGGGGAAGCGGACCCGATCCATGGGCCATCTGTCTTCCGGGAACCCGACGGATCCGAAGGAGCCGCCGCCGCAGCCACCACCGCCGCTGTTCCCTCTGAAGACGCAGGCAGCCTCCCCGCTTCCCCGGCCGCCCCCACCGAGCGCCATCGCCATCGCCATCGCCGCCGCCGCGGGGTAGCCTTCACTCAGCCCCCGGGGGTGGGGATCCGTCGCCGCCGCCGCCTTCGCGAGCAGCTGGCCAGCCATGGTTCTGGTCCACGTCGGCTACCTTGTTCTTCCAGTGTTTGGCTCTGTGCGAAACAGAGGTATCTCTTTATCTGTGTCTTTTTCTTGGAGAGAAAGAAAGAGAGAGAGGAAAATTGTGGGGAAGGAAAGAAAGAAAGAAAAAGCAAAACAAAGCATCCTAGAACTCCAAAACTAAAAAGAAATCTCCCCCCGGTCTTTGCTTGGATGCTAGTCCGGATGGAGCACCCGAGTTGGACATCTTTTCTTCTTGGATGGCGAGGGGGGGGGGAGCCAGTCCTGCGGATGGAGATGCCTTTTGGGGAAGGGGATGGAAGTGGGGAGAGAAAGGAAGGGGAATATGAAAGGGAGGGGGAGAGAGTCTGGTCGGGCGGGGGGGGGGCTTTGTAGCGAGAGGAGTGGCACCCCCAGAAGTGGAAGGAAAGAGCTCAAGAGAAAAAGATATGCGAGAGAGGGATGGATGAAGGAGGCTTAAGGACCCCAAGGGGGTTTGCAAGGAGAGGGAGACTGGGCAGAAGAGCCAAAAATAAAATAAAACATTGGGGTGGGTGTGGGTGGAACAAAGCTGGAGAGAAGGTGGGACCCTCCGGAGGATGCTGGAGCGGTTGCAGACAAACAGAGACTCCCAAGGGATGCAGCAGGAGAAAGGAAAGAGCCAGGCTGAGGGAATGGCAGGACAAGGAGAGAGAGAGAGAAACCACACAGAGAGAAACCAAAGAGGGTTCAGATGGAATGGATGTTTTGCTTTGCTTTGAATTCCTTCTTATTTTTTTTAAAAAAGGACAGCCTTTGGCTTCTGCTTTCAGAGCCTGGGGACTGCTTTTTTTTGGGGGGGGGAATGATCTTTCTCCGTTTCTGTGCATAAAAGAAAGGATAGTTCCCCTCTCCTCTCACCCCCCCCCCCAATTATCCAGTGAACTCCATTTTAGATCTCCTACTGAACCTCCCCCTCTTTTCTGCCTCCCTATCCCTTCCTTTCCACTTGATAAATATAGATCTATGTGGGGGCCCCTCAAAAGGTCCAATTGCCCCTTTTTAGAAGTACAGATTATAAAGGGCTGATGTGTGTTTGTGATGAGGGGTTTATCAGATGCCTTTTAGGGTATGTGGGAGGGTAGCAGAGTAAAGTATATATAGTAGCTTTGAAAAATGCAATTTGCTAATATGCAGATTATTAGTCAATATGAAACTGCAATTTTTTCTGCACATTATGACTCGCGATGCTCCCACCCCCTCTCTATGTTCCTCTGAACTCCACTCCACCCTTTTCTACTTCTTTCTCTCTTTTCTGTTTTGTATTTACTCCTCTTCTAATGGATTGTATTCCTTTTTTGGGGGGAGTGATTTTGGAAAGCTCATCCCCCCCTCTTTTTATTGCAAATGTGATTTGATATGGGGTGTAGTTTCTCTCCCCCCTCCACCATTTCCCTTCCACCCCCTTTTCTTCTTTTGGCATTTTAAAAGTTCACAGCAGTGTCCTTTGATCTGTGTGGCCCCTCAATGGCCTAATTTTTTTTTAAGGAACACCAGTTTAAAATGATTAGCATGATTTTTTTCCCTGAGCAAATCTTTAATATGGGATGTGTATATAAGATCATTGCACATTTCCTGCACATTGCCTTATTCCCCACCCATTCCCATATGCTGCCATAAACAATGAACTTCAATCTTTTGATCCTCCTTCTTTTGTTCTTTCTTTCTTTTTTGCCCTTGTTCATGCCTTGTTTTCTTTTCTGTCAAATCAAGGATGCAATTAGATGCCATTAATAACCCATCTCCCTTCCCTGCCTCAACTAAACCATGTTCCTTCTCACCATACCTGCCTCAGATGATGGCTGGCCAAACCACTAGAAGATAACAAACAATCTTTCAATTGAACTGAAAAAAGATATAAACGCAGCAATACCTTTGGTGTTCTTGGTACACCAGTCCATTATTCTGCTCTCAACCAAGAAGGAACCATTAATGAGATTTGGATGGCTAATAAATCTTAGACTGAGGGTGCTCAAAAATCTGAGGTTGGAACCGGACCCAATCTTCTCACCCTGATCTCAGCCCTCTGGGGTTTGAGTAATGTTTTCCCTTTTCACCCAGGGAAAAATATTTTGCTGGATTAGTGCAATTTTTAAGGCCACCATATAGTCTCTCTGTAGCACAGATGAGAGATGTTCAGTGCCCACATCCAAAGCACCTGGGTGGGGGGAAAAGAGATCTTAACATTACTATAGGGTCATTTGGATTGTTTGTTTGCCCCTCCTCAATGTTTTATTTGGCTGTGTTTCCCCCTGTTTGCCCACCATCCCACATTGCCTTAAATCCTCCTCCGCCCCATTCTACATGTATAACATAGCAGCTTAGATTTGCACATTGTGGCGTTTCTGTTTCCTTTAAACTGCAGCAGCCTCCAGTGTGCTGATGACATGACAGACATCTTTGCATCGATCCAAATCTTTCTTTCTATCTCTCTTTCGTTTGGTTTGATTTGATTTGATTTTCTCATTGTGTAGATAAGTGAATGGTTGATCCGGCTGCCCCCCTCTGGCTTGCATTTAGCTTTAATGTGGACACCCCACCCCTTCTCTTTTAACCATCTCCTGTATCCATTGGAAGAATTGGGATTTTAAGCTGAAGTATCCTCTTTCAGTCTGTACCAGTCTGTAGGTTGGGTGACTAGGGAGGAAAAGATTTTAAAAGATGGGATTTCAGATCGGGAGTGTGGTTTCCTCTCTCCCTCACTAGGCTTAACTTCACGGCAAAGGATTAATAATAATTTTTGCAAAAAACAAACAACAACAACCCTAAACAATTGATTGCTTGAAAAAAAAATATCAACATGCCCCATGAGATACAATGTCAATGAAGTTGTGACCTCATCCACCAGGTTCACAGCTTTTTCAATGGGTCTTATTCCCTGTCCAGCTATAATAAGGAAGAAAGAGAAGGAATTATGGATTTGGGGGGAGTTAACAATAGATCTGCTCCTTCTTTGGGTTTTAGAACACGCCCACTGAGAAACCGAACGATACTGGGCGGGTGGCATCCTGTTAAAAGAAATCTCCAAAAGACTTTCTGAGAGAGGATACTGAAGCTTAAAACTGAGATCCTAAACCAGGGGTGCCCAAATTTTTCATGTGGTTCAGGGGGCCAGTCTCTATGGCCCGGGGGTGGATCTGGCCCCCGATGCCAATTCATCTGTATGGGCATGTTTTACTTCTGCTTCCGGGAGAGATGAGGGAATTGCAGGCCGGATGAATTTATGTCGTGGGCCAAATCCAGCCCCCAGGCCATAGTTTGGGCACCCCATCCTAAACCATAAAGCTTTCTTTGTGAAAATGATTTTTTTAAAAAAATGGTAGATTTGTGTCCTCAAACCAGTTTTCTCTTTAGCTGTCATTTGTAGTGCTTTTGGGAAAAAATCCCCAACCAACCTACCTACAATCAGACCATTTTCAATTTAGCTCTACTCTTATAATGCCATTTCTGTACTTTCATCCTGTTTAGCTGAGTACATTTGCACTGTAAATTCCTGTTAAGTGGATTCATTTTGCTTTAGGTGTATGGAGGATATATCTTGGGATTGACATATGCCCCACAACCCAAATCATGGCTTGAGCCTTTATTATTATATGGGGTCTGGATTTCCCATGCAAATTGCCTTGGGTTTAAATGCAAATTATTCATAAACACCCCTTGAAGATCAGCCATCACATTTCATTTGGGGGACAGAAAATCAATCAACGGGTTAATTTATTCCCCCGATTCTTACACACAATCTTGGCAACAGTCACAACTACCCACTGCATTGGCATGCATACACATCTGTACAGATATACTGGTCATCAAAATGACAGCATTCCCAACATTTGCTTCTCCTCTTCGGACAAATTTGGCTTCCACTGACTGACACACCCATCAAATGGCAGCTGGGATTCAAACCCTTGGAGGGATGGGGTAGAATATGGGAAATAAAAAAAAAATCATATTAAGAGAGAACAAAAAAAAAGACAGAGAAAGCAGACGCAAAATGGTTTTCCATTCAACAGGGATAACATTTCTTTCTGCTGTGCTGAATTTTTTACTTCCTGTTCTTATTTTGTGGGTAAATTTTTTTCTGTATCGAATATCCTTTGGTTGTGTATTTCTTCACCTTTTTTCTTGTACTAAAACTGAAGCATGGTCTGTATTTTTTTACATTACCTAGTTTCTGATGTAAATCTCTCTGTAGAGACATATCCTGCTGAAATGTAATGTGCAGTAGCCTATACATCTACTCATTGTATGCTGCTTCCGTTCTGTTGCCCTTCCACGGCATGGTAGGCGTATGTGCCTTTTGTATTGTGTGCATGAGAACATTGTTACAACACAGTTCCACTAATACTAATATACAATCTCTCAATAAAGAAACTAGTTTTCCTATATTAACCTAGTGTGCTTTTTCTATTGCTGTTATCCCCATTTATTGTCGTACCCCTGCTGTTTTAGATTATTTCCCCCTTGCTTTCCCACCAACACCCACCTCCTCTCCCATTTGAGTGAATGATTAATTATTTTTAAATTTACATTTTTAATTTTTTTTATAAAAATTGTGCCACCAAAACTGGGCAGGGAGGGGTGTATTGTTAAATGTTTTATCTCCCATATTTGCTTTCAAGCATTTGGCCTGTGAACCTCAACTTCCTAGATACACATCCTATATTACCATCACTCTTTGCTATGTGGAAGTAACTTATATATATCATATTCCTGTTGGGACCACAAAATGTCAAGAAAGAAAAGAGATGTGTGCATGTGCGTGTGTGTCTGTATGTGTAACATATATAAACACATACACTGATGATTATGTTGAATAGTTGGATGTAAACTACGCTTGCTATCTACCTATTCCCTGTTCAACATTGACATACTGACCATAACACAAGTTTACTATATACAAGGTGATAAGCGTACCAGCTTGAATGGAGAAAGTGCAAAGAGAGAGAAAGAGGCTGATTTAATTGGAAAAGTAGCCACTGATTCTGAGAAACCTTCCTTGACTTTTGACCCTTCCCTTCTAACATGTCTGTTCAATCTTCTAGGCAAAAAATGTTAGGTAATGACTGTTCATGGTGACCTTGGAGACATTTGGAGAAATATGTGTAGAAAACCTGCAGGAAGGGTTGGAGAATACAATTTCCAAATATCTAAGATGGCAATGCCTCTGTTCATTGCCACCTCTGAGAACAGGAATTCAAGGTATATGTCTAAAGTAGACACCCATGCAGGCTTCTTTCTCCCAATCCACTTCTAGGTAATCCTTGGTTATAAGTATCATACACAAGTTGGCAGCCTTTGACAATTTTATTTTAAATATGCAGTGGTGGCAAGGAGGCATCTTTACATAACAACTTTGGACTGAGCTTGTATTGCGTTGCCTACGTGCCGTAAGAAAAATCAAAATACGCTAGAAGGGTTGGGGAAAGGAAGATGTAATCTCTGCCTTGTTTAAGTCCCCTCCACGAGACCGATGGGAGAAAGCTGATGGATTACCCTTTGCTTTACTTCTACCTTTCCTTTCATGCAATGGACATCTACATACATAAATGTATAAAAGCATGCACCAAAATGTTGACGTTCAAACTCATAATCTTGGGAAGAGGGTGTGTGTGGGGGAAATGGAACAACTTGCTGCCCATTGCCTTGAATTAAGTTTAGTCTATGAAGGCTATAAGATAAATGAATAATCAACGTAGAATAAAAATTGGCCTTTCATGGGGTGGGGGTGGGGGTGGGGTCTGCATTGACTAGCCACCCCCTCCGTTCCCTCTCCTAATTCCTTCCCTGGTTTCCACACCGTTCTCCTGCCTCTTCTCAGCCATTTGCTTGGCCATGAGCCTCCCTGGCTGACCAGCAGGCAAGGCACACATTATGCCCACTCCCCCTTCTCTTGAATGTAGCCCTTGCTTCTCTAGGTCTTTGTGCTCTTCCCCTTCTGGCTTTTCCGTTTAATGTGATCCGTGCTCATGTTAATACCGCACATGTGAAAGAACCGGGGTTGTGCTATTTTGCATGAAGGGGAGGGGGTGGGTTGGTTTGGGGAGAAAATGTGTGGCTTACAAGGGAAGACCATCATTTGTGGACATGATTTTATTTTATTTTTAAATTCTCTGCTCCTTTCCTCCCCTCCTCCCCGTCTGTCTCTGCCCACCTTCCCACAATAATAGGTTTTTTCGGCCCCTTTTGGGAATAATGAAACAACACAAGCTACCCACCCCAGGGGGATTTGATCCTTGGCTCCGGCCAAAAGGGGAAAAAATGTATACAACGGCAATAACAGCTGTTCTCCCATGTGCTCCCTCCCCCTTCATCTTTTGTTGAAATAGCAGCAGTTTCTCTGCATCAACAGACCACAATCCACTAGATCTGATTTTGGAGATTAGTGCCCACGCAGATCAAAACAGTTCATTTGCTGCATCAGGGAGATAACCGTGATTTTTTAAAATATATATTCCATTTTTAGTGCTCTAATAAGAAACACACACACACAGACACACACACACACCTGCTGGTTTTAATAAGAGCTGGTGGTTAGCCATTTGTGGCTGGCTTCTCTTGCTAGAAGTTTGTTTGATGAGCAACTCAAGGCATCCATAGTTCCATCTCCTGCTCAGGAGTCTTGATACTCTAGTTGGGTCATCAACATAATGCACATCCTCTTTGTTTTCTTTCATTGACACAAAGGGGCATGCTCAAACTTTTGTGGGTATGAATACTCCCAGTTACATTCTGGTTCTTGGTGCATTGATGATGAAATGCCCTCATGTGGACTCTCTATGACAGTGATGGTGAACCTTTTAGAGACTGAGTGCCCAAACGGAGGGGCTGGGTGAAGTCTGTGCTGGGAAGAGGGAGGAAGCACTCCCATTGGGCTGCTGGGCAGAGGGACAGAGTGAACTCTGCTGGGGTGACAGTGTGCAAGCAAACAGGGCTCTGAGCTCCCAAGCAGAGGGGCTGGGTGAACTCTGTGCTGGAAGGAGGGAGGAAGCACTCCCATTGGGCTGCTGGGCAGAGGGGCTGGGTAAACTCTGTGCTGGGGTGATGGTGTGCATGCAAACAGAGAGGGCTCTTGAGTCCCCCCTTTAGCACACGTGCCATAGGTTCGCCACCACTGCTCTATGACAACCACTGCCATCTATAGATCCACTGGGTGTTAGTTGCGGGTCTAATGTCATTCATGTAGTGAAGGCAGAACTAAGGACATTATTCTTTGGTCATCACCCTTGAAGCAAAAAAAAAAAGTACTTGCAAACATTGGGAGAAACCAGCATTCTGAGATTTTACTTTATTGAAAGCTCGGCATGTGAGTAGATCCAACGAAGGTTCAGAAACTAACACATGAACAGAGTGTGCAGTTATGCATTGCCAGTTTACTCCTGGGTTTAAATTCTGTGCCCAATTGGCTGAAAGTATTCCACTGAAATCAATGGTGCTTCTGAATTATTATGGGTAGGACTTATGACTTGGATCCCACTATGTTCATTGGCCACATCAGTCATTCTAGCTGGTATGGCCTCAAAAATTTGGGGTCTTTATCTTCACCGAGGCAGGAAAAAACCATGCATTGATTGGTGTTTTGGAGTATTGTCTGAACCTATGGAAATTCCAGTACTGTATTTTGATTGTTAAGAGTTAGGCAGTCTTGAATATCGGTGCCATTACGAATGACATCAACATAAAAACCAAAGCCTTGTGACATGTTTTATGACCAACAGATTTGCCCCAATGTGAGGTTTCATGGATGCCAGTCTTCTTCCTCAGAAGTAAAATACTTAGGTCCTTGTTTTATATATACAGCGTACAAACCTATGTCATCAATATTTTCAACACACAATTGTGTGGGTCTGGAATTAAAAAGAAATGGAATACAGTTGATGATGTGGACTTTGTTAACAGACCGCGAACTTTCAAAGTGACTTACTACCAGGTAAGTGTGTGTAAGATTGCAGTACAGTACAAGACAACTTCCACCAGTCAGTGTATGGTGGGTCTCTCTTTTTCTGCACTATTGCCTTGTTCTGACAAAAACCAGTAAGTAAAGTCCAGTGTGACGGATTAGTACAAACTGTTTCCCCAATTCTGCACCCCCATTTTATAGATGTTGATGTGTGCTTTTTTTTATTGCCTTCTAATAATCATGTTGGCTTAATCTTCACATGGCCCCAGATAAAGGTAATATAAGATAGAATGTAAGTACTGTATATCCATCCCATGAGCGTCTCAGTGAAACGAATCTATGGTGAATTGTACGTTCGTGGTCATCAATAATCCAGGTTAGCTGGAATGGATCCATAAGAGACATTCCTAGCTGGTATGGCCTCAAAAATTTGGGGTGGCATCCCATTAAAAATCAGAGTCTTCTTTATCTTCACTGCGGCAGGGAAAAAACATGCATTGATTGATTTTTTTTTTTAGTATTGTCTGAACCTACGAAAATCCCAGTACAGTATTTTGATTGTTAAGAGTCAGTAGGTCTTAATATCAGTGCCACTATGAATTCTAGTGTAGAGCCAAATTATTGGCTGAAATCCTTTCGTTCAGCCTAGCAAGTAGCTCCACGAATCAATAGAACTGACAGAGGAATTGACTGACCACCTTCCCTACTGATTCATTGGGCCTACTCTAGTTGCGACTTACTATGCTGAGCCGCAGGATTTTGGCCACCAGGAACCAGAATACAGTAAAACCTCGGATAACGTTAAAACCTGGTTCCACAAGTCTTGGTGTTATCCGATTTTTAGTGTTATCCGATGCATGTTAAAATCCTATGGGATCCATAGCGATACATTGTAACCACACAGGCTTTAGCGGTTGTTATCCGATGCATCCCATAGGATCTTAATGTTATCCGATGCAATTCTCCCTCCCAGATTGCTTAATGTTATGCGATTTTAGTGTTATTCGATACTAATGTTATCTGAGGTATTACTTGTATATCACTTCTGCTTCTTGGCATCATGCTTTTTTGTCTCAATACTTTCCTTGGATTGGGACAAAAGAATAACTCAATGGCTACGGTTGTTCTTTGCCTCTTTAAAAAAAGTCTTGTTCTTTCTGAATTTCACAGTACTGTATAATGAAATTGCTGGGCTCTAAAACCCCATTTCTGCTTGGATGAGGAGCTAAAGAAGGAATGTATTATACCTAATATGATTCTTTATGCAGACAGTGGGCCTAAAAGGTGGATCTGGGAGATCTCTAGATGATTTTTTTTGTTTAAATACTAACCCAAGATCTGGTATTGTTTTTATTATATTCAATGGTGTGAGCCAGGTTACATTATAGCTGTGCAGATGCATTGTGTAATCAGAAAATTTGATGTCGGAATAAGGGCACAGCTTTCTAAAAACCCCAATTTTACAACTATTTTGAAGTTTCTGCCTTGTAAAGAATACAGTGGTAACTTTGAAGACTTCTTGGGAATCAAAACTGATGAAATTTTAGAAGATGGAATGGAAGTGGAGAACTGGCTAGTGTATTGTGCTGTTTTATTGTTCTCTACGATTAGAAGAAAAGAAAGAAAAAAAAGAAGTACAGTATGTGGATTTCCTTGAATTGCATCCTTTCATGAGCTTTCCTTCATGTGGCATTTAGGCTTAGTTTGGCTTAATGGTTTCCACTGTTTTCATTTTTTTTTTTTTTGCACAAAGAACACAGAACTTGAGCTGGCAAGTGTAACAACATAGATGGGGTCCATTAAGAATTTATTGTTTGTATGCATTCAATTGCAATATTTAAGTGTGTCTACCGATCTCTTGGTAAACAACAATGAAGGCCACCAAATTGTAATTCTTTGTGCCTTGAATAGAGAATTGCTGCTGTGAGTTTTTATGTTCACGTTTCAACCTCTGACCATCACTTTGTGAGGTTAGGTTTTCTTGCTTCAAGACAGGGAGGTTGTGTGAGTGCCACGTAAAAAACATATCTTTACAACCTACTAGTAATTGATATAATAAATGAAAGATTGGGAGGAAAGTGAGCAAGGCAGGGATAGATATTTTGCAGCTAGAGGTCTGACAATACATGGTGGTGAAACATCGTGGCAAAGTTAATGATCCTATATATGATTTTACTTCCAGGACAAATGGCTGTTTCTGGGGGAAGGGGAGGATTTTCATGTTTGGAGAGATTGGATTAAGGATATTTTTGAACTGGGTTGGAGTAGATGGACAACAGTATACCCTAAATCAGGACTCCTCAAACTTTGGCCTGTGTGCCGGATCTGACCCGCGGCATCAAAAATTCCAGCCCTTACCCCCTCCGCTTCAGTTGCCTCCACTTCCATTGCCACCGTTTCTGTCGCCTCTGCTTCCTTCGCCTCCGCTTCTGTCGCTGCCTCAATCTTTGTCCCCTCCACTTGGCTTGGCGTGTCTCTGCTGGTACTCAGTAGCAGGGCAGATGTTAGGATCTGGATGGGGGACAACAGGCTACAGCTGAATCTTTGGTTATGGATGGGGCTGTTCTGCCCCAAACAGACCCAGTGCATAATTTGGGGGTCCTCCTGGACCCGTGACTCCTGCTCAAAGAGGCCAGGAGGGCTTTTGCACAGCTTCACATTATTCGCCAGTTATGCCTGCTCCTAGATTGGGACTCCTTGCTCATGATCACACACACTCCGGTCACCTCCAGACTTGTCTACTGTAATGCGCTCTACATGAGGCTGCCCTTGGTGACCATTCGGAGGCTACAACTGGTCCAGAATGCGGCCGTTCGGGTGGTGATGGGGTGCAGGCGTTATGCACATGCCTCACCACTGCTCCGGGAGCTGCACTGGTTGCCAGTATGCCTCCAGGTGCAATTCAAGGTGCTGGTTATTACCTCTAAAGCCCTACATGGTAGAGGGCCAGGATACTTAAGAGACCGCGTCACTCTGAGAACATCTGTCCGTCCCACCAGAGAGGACTGGAGAGGCTCCTTGGTTGTGCCATCAGCTAGAGAGGTGCATCTCTCTAGCACCAGAAGGAGGGCCTTCTCTGTGTCCGCTCCAGCTCTATGGAACCTCCTGCCAACTGAGTTGTGCCTCCAGACAGATACTGCCTCCAGGAAGGGTATAAATACATGACTAGCGGGGCAGGTATGGGGTGCTGGCCATATGGGCACACCAACCTGCTGGCTCATCTGATTACTTTTTTAATCTTTTAACTCTTTTAAATTTGTAATCTTTTAAATTTTATGTACGGGTCTGGATTTTACTGACAAATTTTATTGGATTGTTGTGTTTTTATTGCTGTGCTAGCCACCCTGAGTTGCTTCGCGAATAGGGCGGCATTCAAATATGACCAATAAATAAATAAATGTTGTAAGGAGCTGTTGCCGCATTTGCCTTGCTATGGAACACGCCAAGCCAAGCGGACGGGAGAAAGATTGAGGCAACGATGGAAGTGGCGGCAGAAGCAGTGGAGTCCAGCCCCTCAGCAGTCTCAGGGATCGTGAATTGTCCCCTGGCTTAAAAAGTATGAGGACACCTGCCCTAAACGTAAAGCTACATTTAGGTAGTATACAAAGTTTTCATAAAAATGGCTGAGAACTCATTTTTTCTTGATCTCTTTATTCTCTTGCAAGTGTGATGGCCCATCCAAAACATACCCAGGGAGGCCTCTTTTCTTACTCCTCCTACTTTAATGATTTGTTTATTTAAGTCAGCTTCTGTACTGTCCCATTAGTATGAACACTCTATGGATGTTTCATAAAACATCATGTCATCATTACAAGTCATATAGTGCACAATTACAATAAGTACAACAATAATCTTGTCACTAGTTGGATAAAATTTGTATTCAAAGAGCATTAAATGAATGTAAAATGAATGCGAACACCTCAGTTCGATGGTGACAAACCCTAATAAAAGGCAGCTTTATATAATTCTGTCTTTATTAAGTTCCTAAAAACTCGAGAGGGATGTCATTTGCCAAACCGCTGTAGGAAGGATATTCCAGAGGGAAGGGGCCACTTAATGAGAAAGCATATGGTTCTTGGTCTTCGTTCTTTTGCCCTCTTTCGATGCCATCGTTGTTAACATCAAGGACTATTGAGGAGCACTTGGGATTAGTAGATATTGATATTACACAGTCCCAATGTAGCTGCAGGCACCTCTCTAGCAACTTCACTGTAAAGCAGGGGTGCATTTTATTTCTTCTTCCAGGAGCGACGAGGGAGGTGTGGGCCGGATAAATTGGTGTTGGTGGCTGGATCTGGCCCACAGGCCATAGTTTGGGCACCCCTGGTTTAAGCAGAGAAAATGGCAGCTTAAAATCTATCCCATCCTGCTGCAAAACAGACAGCAAGGCGTGTTTTACTTCGATTTCCAGTGGGAGGAACCATGTGAAAAGTTTGGACACCCCTGCTGTAAAGCTTCTTTAGTGCTACTAAATCAAATGTTAGCCTACTCCCAAACCACCCCAAAGTATTTTGGGTTGCTGTTTTAACCATCCCGCCTAGTTAGTCCTTCTTTGTCCCATCTGGTATTTAGGTTTAACTTGGTTAATGAATGAAAAGGTCATTTTGGTGTGAAGTCTGCCTTGTTCTTTATTTGGTTTTCCATAGCCTGCCCTAGGCAGATGTAGGTGTTGTAATCACTCTTTTCTAGTGTTTTCAAAGTTCTTTTCTAGGCACTATAAATCATTAAGGTTACACTTAACAGTAAACAAAGAGAGTTTTATTCAGGAACAAAGCAAAGGAATTTGTTTGGAAAATACAGTAATATCTAGGATAACACTAAGATTCGGTTCCACAAGTCTTAGTGTTATCCGATTTTTAGTGTTATCCGATGCATGTTAAAATCCTATGGAATGGATCGGATAACGTTAAAGCTCCATAGAGATACATTGTAACCGCACAGGCTTTAGCGGTTGTTATCCGATCCATCCCATAGGACCTTAACGTTATTCGATCCAATTCTCCTCCCCAGATTACTTAACATTATGCGATTTTAGCGTTATCCGAGGTAAACGTTATCCGAGGTATTACTGTACAAGTACAATAGATGGAAGAAAGTGAAAGGTAATTTCTCAGATATTTAAGATGGACAGTAAATATATATATAATATGGTACATATTCATCAGTGTTATACGTTACTAGTTAGTGATTAACTGAATTCTTCATACAGAAAATACTTGATTGAAGTACTGTTTAGTTTAGGGGTTCCCAACCAACAGCTTGTGGGCTGGACCTGGTCTGCAACACCATTCCATCAGGCCAATCGCCTTCTCCCCTGCACCTGGAAGAGGAAGTGGATGTGTTTATGCATGTGCAGGCATGTGTCCACGCATGCGCAAACGCATCCGCGACTGTCATAAATGTGGAAATGGGTGCATTTACGACAGCCGTAAATGTGCCTGCTTCCAGGGGTGTGGTCTGGCCCGCTCAGCTGACTGGAGGGGTGTGGTCAGGCCCACAGCACAAAAAGGTTGGGCCACTTCTGGGTCATCAAAGATTTTCCTTTTGATCCTAACTGTTCCCCTCTGTGATCTTCTGGCAGAGAGCAGCAACTTCAGACACACAACATCTCCCCAATATCGTATTCGCTCTACCACCAACTGTTGGCAAATATAAGAGACCTATGAATGTCCATCTTGGAAAAAGTCAACTTTTGCATCATGGTGGAACACAGACTTGCTTGCAGAGGGTTCTTTGTGGTGTCAGGCACAGAAGGTTGAGGACCACTGAAACAAGATAGCTTCAAATAAAAGGACAGTCCTTTGAATACACACCTGGCCTCCATAAAGTTGGACTCAAGCTACCATGGACAGTGCCTGAAATACACCCAGTTCTGACGTGTAGAAAAGGACAGTGACTCTAAAGCAGTAGTGCCCAAACTAAGGCCCGGGGACCGGGTGCGGCCCTCAATGCCAATTCATCTGGCCCACAAAGCCCTCATCGCTCCTGGAAGCGGAAGTAAAACGCGCCCGTACGGCTTCCAGGAGAGATGAGGGCTTCGTGGGCCGGATGAATTGGCGTCAGGGGCCGTACCCGGCCCACGGGCCTTAGTGACCAACTCCCTGAACCACATGATCGGCCCACGGCCCAAAAAGTTTGGCCACCCCTGCTCTAAAGAGTCTGCAGGCTTTGGCCTGGTTTGAGAATATCATGTCTAAAGAATAAGGGTTTGAAAGTAAGATGGAGGTTTTGAGTGACGGCAATTAATATTGTAACTTCATCACATGATAACCCTGGGATTTATTTTTGTTTTAGTAGGGACTTAGATTTGCTTCAGCTACGTGCACTGTGCATTTTCTGCATTAAGGGAGAGAAGAATGAATCAGAACTTGGAAGTCATGCATCAGATTTTACACATTAATGTTGAGATCATTTCTTTCCCATTGACAGGACAAGCCAACAGATGCATCAATAGAAGATCGGATTTGAAGTAATGTTTTTACAGTATAACATTACTTTCAAATGTTATTTTAAAAAGGTTTTATGCATCCCTCCTGTTTAATTTGGCAAAACTGCTCTGGAAGAAGTTAATTCTATTCTGGGTCTTTTTAGTCTCTGAAGAAAGCTGATCAGAACTTTATGATTGGAAGGTCAACAGGTTAGCAGTTTAAGACCCAAGTACTGCACAACGGCGTGAGCTCCTGTCTCTGTCCCAGCTCCTGCCAACCTAGCACTTCGAAAGCAAGAAATTGCAAGTAGGTAAATAGGTACCACTTTGGTAGGAAGGTAAACAGAGTTCTGTGCACTCCGGTGTCTAGCCATGCCTGCCACATGTCCACAGAAACATCTGTAGATGCAGACAGTGCTGGCTCTTTGGTTATAAACAGAGATGAGCACTGAACCCTAGAGTCTGATACGACTGGCTTTCGAGCACGGGTGGCATTACAATTTTAAGGTGATTGTGTTAAATCTAATGTTAACATATTGCTGCATTACTTTACATCTCTGATTTCACTTGCTCCTAATTCTTTCCCTTTCTAAAGTTGAAAAGTTAGTCTCTTTGCAATAAAGAAGGAAACAAGATTGAGGAAATTCTCTATGCAGGGGCTTTAGCCAAATATTTGTCCTGTTGCAGTAGCATTCTCAGATCCAATTCTTTGAGTTTTTGTGGTTTATCACCAGTGGTGGGATGTCAAAAATTTTACTACCCCACCGTGATGTCATCACAGTGTGGGCGGGGCTAACATCATGATGTCATGACATCATGGGCGGAGCCAAAGATAAATAAATAAAATAAAATAAAAATAAGCACACACACACACACGCCTCAACCCACCCACCCACAACACAAACCCGTAAAATAAATAAATAAATAAATAAAAATACATTAAAATATACCCACCCACTCAAACACAAATCAAACAGAGCTTAAAGCTTATTCTGGCTAATCTTTCTCACACTAGGTCAGGTGGAAGGAACTGCAGAATGAACTCACAACAAGATGGCTTCATTTTGGCACTTTTCAACTTTTCAACAGTTAAAGAAGTTAGGTACTAAGTTTTTGCCTAACCAGTTCTCTAGGATAATATGCCTTAATGTAAATGTAAAACAGCTGTACCTCCTTAAGGGTTCTCCAACTGGAACAGCAATCAGAACAGCACAGGTGTAGCTTATTGATGAGGTAACTCCAAGACTTTGCTTAAAAATCCCAATCCAGGCCGTCAGGCCTGCCGGCTGCCAGGCCTTTTTAGGAACTGTGGTAGTACATCAATGTAGGTAAAGGTATTAAATACACATTAAAATACACACAGACACACCACATCCAAAGGTGAGTCACTTACCCAGGGGAGCAGGCTATAGGGAACTTCAGGCTAGCAGCTTCTCTTCCTCCTCTCCACTTGGGAGGACAGCAAGGTCGGGAGGCCATGCATACGCGTCAAGTACTGTAAGCATGCACGCACACCAAGTGCTTGCCGCACATGCGCAGTGGAGGAACCAGTGAAAATGTAAGCCCCGAAGGTGGTTCCCCCCAAAAGCTGCTACCGGTTCTCCATGACACTGGGGAAAGTTACTACCGGTTCTGGCGAACCTGTTACATCCCATCACTGCTTATCACCTACAGAATGAGTTTTCAACCTTTTAAAGCTGGGGACAAGGTCACACTCCTTCAGACAGCTCTGGGGGCTCGATGGCCATTTTGGCCATCCTCCACCACATGGTACTTCCTGTTGTTTTGGAGGTGGGGGCGGCGGCACATGAAATGGTGTCACAGGCCGCATCCAGCCTGCAGGCCACAGGTTGAGAATCCCTGTCCTACAGTCTTGTTTTTGGGTTGTCATGGAGTGTACACATTGTTGTGATCTGAGAGGGAGTGGATTTCTCAGCAAAATAAGTGAGCACAGTATGTTTGACAGGTAAAGTAAAGGCATAAGGATGAAAAGCCAGTGATGAAGTACCACCAATGGCTTGTGACTCTTGGGAAGGACTGGACATATGAGAAGCAACTGTAATATTTGAAAGGAAAATGAAGACAGTTTTCTAAATTAAATCTGGGACAACAGTAAAGCTAAACTGTCTGGTAGATTTCAGGGTGATATGCAGTGTGTTAGGATAGGCTCCAGGATTTCTCTGAGCAACAGTATCCTAGGGTTGAAACCTGAGAAATTGAGCCTGAACCTCCAGACTTGAATCTCATGGCCAAAACCTGAGATTTGGTAATGCTAAGTAAAAGACTGAATTAGATACTGTGTGTTTTCTTTCTTCTTTCTGTGGTATCAAATTCAGATGTGCAAATATTACATTAAAAGCACTTTCTGGAATGCTGAGCTCTTGAGTTATGTCAGATTGGAGAGTTTCCATAGCACTATCACATAAATATGTGGCAGTTAGACATGTGTATATGTATATGAGAGAGAATGATAACACTCCTCTTGCCAGTGATTTTTACTAACCACGATGTTGAAAACTATGTAGGTGGAAAGGCCACTTGGGGGAGTCCTGAAAAATTCTACCCCCAAAGTTTAAGGATTTACACTCTTCTCAGTTTAACTCCAGGGGCTGTAATCCACCCCACTGCAAGAGTGCAGCACTTCTGTGCAGAATTTCAGGAGGTGCGCTGCAGCTTGACATGAGCAGAGTTTGAAAATAATCAGTTTCAGATAAAAAGTTATTTGCTGGAGTGTAACTACCTTATATCACATTGGTAGTTTAAGGAGCAATAATTTTTTTTGCTGAAAATGGGCATATTGCAGCTCGTGTGGATGTGGATACCAAAAGGAATACATGCACCAAAAGTAGGGGAGAGAGAAAGGCTTTATTCTACATATGCATTTGGGCTCCTAGTGGGGCAAGAGCAGTAGAGCTTTAAACAGGCAAAGGTATTTTATAGATTAGGCTCGAGACAGACAGCTAAATACATAAAATTCACAATAGTGCAGACCTGACCTTGTCTTTTGCATATCAGCTCAGTCCTTTCCTCTGCTTCCTGGCACCTACAGAGAGGCATGGGGAGGGGGACTTTTTACTCTTTTGCTCACTTAAAGTTCAAAGTGGCTTTCTTCGGCAACAACTTCACCCCTCTTGCAGTTTAACTGGAAGGATTTTAAATGTTCCATTTATACTTGGGGGCCTGTCCCACTAGGTAATGCTCTACTGTGGTTGTTAAAGTGACCATAAGATGAGAAAAGTAAGATAATATTTAATTTAAATTAATTAAAAGTATGCCATCTTCCCCTTTCAGCTTCTGAAGCTCCCTTCTGTCTTGGGAGCCTTGGGATAAATGAAGATGGCACTTTAATAGCCAAAAACTGTCATCAATTGCTCCTGCTAGGATCAAGACCACTGCTGGCTATCTGATGGTAATTAAAAGATCACTCTCTCTTCCCAAAGGCTTTCCAAGGACAAAAGGGAACCCAAGGGAACCTTGGAAACTGAAAAACGGGATAGGAAGTTTTAAATTAGGTTAATGTAAATTAAATTATGTTAATGAAAACTGCAGTGGCTCAAGTGGCTAAGATGCTGACTGGAAGGCGGCAGGTCAGCAGTTCAATACCAGAGTACTGCAGGACAGAATGAGCTCAAGTCTTGGTCACAGCTCCTGCCAAACTAGCAGTTCAAAAGCAAGAAATTGCAAGGACAGTAGAACCCCGTATAACGAATGCATCGTACAACGAAAAAAATCATACAATGAAGAGCATTTGAAAAAACCATTGTGCCCCATATAACAAAAATTTTCATTTGAAAATTTTCATTATTACTATACGATGCAATGCATTTCTATGGGGAAAACCGTACAATGAAAATCTCTATGGGAAAAATCATACAACATTTTTCCCCGTTGTACAATTTTTCCCATAGAGATTTTCTTTGTATGATTTTTCCCATAGGGATTTTCATTGTACAATACATGCATCGGATAACGAAAATAATAATAATCATATAACGAAGTGCCTCGAAGAACAAATTATTTTTGTAATACGGGGTTCTACTGTAGATAAATAGGGACCACTTTGGTGGGAAGGTAAACAGCGATCTGTGCACTCCAGTGTCTCGTCATGCCTGCCACATGACCACAGAAATTATTTTATTATTTATTATTTATTAAAATTTATTATCCCGCCCCAATCAGGTAGACCCGACTCTAGGCGGCAGACAGCACTGGCTCTTTGGCTATGAAACAGATGAGCACTGAACCCTAGAGTCAGATACAACTGGCTTTCGAGCAAGGGTGACCTTTACTTTTACCTAAATATTACTGGGGTCAAATGATGACATCACCACCCAGGACTGATTTCTAAAGTGGAGGAGTAGTTGATCCCCATTGTAAAGGGATGAGATCAGACACAGTTAATCTGTGGTGTGGTGGTTGGAATATGGTGTGAGAGGTTATTTTTTAACAAATGTCTTAAAATTTCTTGAAATACATTTGGACCATTTCTTTAAAACATGCTGATTTGTGGTTGATTTTGGAAGACTTGAGTTTAATACAATGATCTATTTCTATTGCATGTAGTTTGACTGTCCCACAGATTATTCTTTCAAAGACACCTCCTCTTGGAAGAGCACTTTGAGATAACAGCTTCTGCATCATGATTTTGGCAACAAATCCTTATTCAAGCTTATCTCGAACTAAACCCAGAAAGTGGATTTTAAGCGCAAACACTTTGATAAAATTATCTACTGAAAGTCTGCAATGGCACGAAAAGAAAATATTGACAGATCTGTCTGGCCTCCGCTGCTATATTTCAGAACTTTTAACAAGGAGAGGAAGGACTCTTAGTAAGTGGAATAGGCTGTCAGAGAAATGCGAGGGTCTATTGAAGCACACTAAAACATAAAGTACATTAAAGGAGCCTCTTAAGTTCCACTACAATAGGTATCTGTCTGCATAACATAAACAGTGAGTAACTGATATGGGGTCCACAGTGGTTTAGTGGTTAAGACACAGAAGGTTGACGCGTCCGCAGTTTGAGACTCAAGCGCTGCAGATGGAGTGAGCTCCAATAGTCGGTTCCAGCTCCTGTCAGCAACCTGAAAGCAAGAAATTGCACGTAGATAAATAGCTACCACAGAGTTCTATGCGCTCCGGTGTCTAGTCATGCCTGCCACATGACCCTGAAAAGTCTGCAGATGCAGACAGTGCTGGCTCTTTGTAAACAGAGATGAGCACTGACCACCTAGAGTCAGACATGACAGGCATTCAAGCAAGGGAGGCCTTTACCTTTAAAGAAACTCATTCAGAAATATATTAGTATAAATGTCAGAAATCTGGTATATAGCATTGTAGTAGGAAGACTATGGACAGGTGACCTGCATTCCTGAACTGGTCTGCTGTCCAGTGGTATCCTAAGACAGGTGACTTCAATGCCTTTGCTCTCCCTTCTTATGGTTCCTTTAAAAAAAATTCTCAAACTCTCCAGGACCCATCAGCCTTTCATTAGACTAGACCAGGGGTTCCCAGCCTAAGGCCTGTGGGCCAGATATTGCCTGTGGTGCCATTTCATGTGGCCCCCACCTCTCCAAGGGCATTTGAGAAACAAAATGGCCACACTCTTTGAAGCTGTTGGGACAAAATGGCTGCCCCCATCATGCAGGCAGGGCAAAATGGCCATCTTGTCCTCAAAGCTGACCTGGCCCCTGGCTTGAAAAAATTGAGAACCCCTGGACTAGAGGATGCCTTCAATAAAGAGAACTGTCCCATGTGAAATAGGAGACATGGCCATTTTACAGGGTGACTTCATAGTTCTTCTGAACAGTTATTGGGATTACTAATCTGTACTAAGTGAGATGTGGTAGATGGTAGGTTTGTAGATAGATAGTTTGGATTTCTTTTCCCATGATCTCTCACTGTTAGCCAGGCTGGCAGTAACTGATGGGAATGAATAGGCTGAGGGTTGGAGTCCCTAAAGGCAGTGGTGGGATGTCAAAATTTTTACTACCCCACTGTGATGTCATCACAGTGTGGGCGGAGCTAATGTCATGATGTCATGGGCAGGGCCAAATAAAAAATAAATAAAATAAGCACGCACACACCTCAACCCACCCACCCACCCACCATACAAACCTGTAAATAAATAAAATAAATAAATAAAATAAAAATTACATTAAAATACACTCAAACATCCCAAACACAAATCAACCCATGCACCCCAAACACAAACTCATCACTTACCTGTTAGTATAAGTGCCTGGGCAGCACCATGTTGCAAGATGGATATGGTCATCGTACCAGTTCTCTAGGATAATATGCCTTAATGTAAATGCAAAACAGCTGTACCTCCTTAAGGGTTCTCCAATTGGAACAGCAATTGGAACCGCACAGGTGTAGCCCCAAAGGTGGTTCCCCCTAAAAGCTGCTCCTGGTTCTCCAGGACACGGGGAAAAGTTACTACCGGTTCTGGTGAACTGGTGCGAACCTGTTACATCCCATCACTGCCTAAAGGCAAGAGTCAGACCATGGTGTGAATGTGGAGAGACACAGAGTCCAACCCATTTCCTGATCTGCCGATTGCTGCCAGAGACATGCATCGAAGAGGATTTGAGTTTAGACAATAACAAAGTGAAGAAAGTGGCATCATTTTGGCAGTCCAGGGTTTGAGCGGGACACAAAAGAAGAATGGGAACAGAAACCCAAAATATCTACAGATCTTCCTTCAGTCCATCCTGATTTGGAACCTACATATTTGCTTGAACCTACAGTCCATTCTTTCCTTCATTCTTTGCAAGAGCTTCAGCATGCCTTTCCTTGTCTCCTTCAGAAACTCACGAAAAGCTCTTGAGCAGGAAAAAAAACAAAATATTTAAAATACCACAAGGAGATTCAGTTATCTCGGAGAATTGAATAGCAGCAACAAATTGAAGAACTGCTATAGAGAAATAAGTACTGTACGTATGTTTATCTTCTAATAGTGTAGGAACAAGGTCTTCAGAGAACGCTGTTTCCAGTAAATGAAATAAAAGTTTAATCAAACATTCTCGCAGCTGCATAAAAAGGGCAAGAACACAGAATATGTGAACAGGTATCCAGCCTAGCTTTATCACATGGACAAACTATCGCAGAGTAAGGTTTTATCAACAACCCTCCTGGCATCTTCCTTAAAGGGACCACAATCAATCTGGCAGATGAAAAGGCTCAGCAATAGTGTGGAATAGATGGGGGAAAATATTACAGGATCGACTTGGGAATAGAGATCTCAAAAAAGGAGGGAGAACAGACTTATTAGGCTCTTATCTTGGCTCTCTTTTGCCCACATTCATAATTAATTCTCGTGATAAACCCAGGATGTCTGCTTTAATGTCTATTAATTTCTGCAAGGAAAGGATCTAAAAGAATCTTCCTGTAGCAGGAAAAGAAAAGAGTCCACAGAAGAGATGATTTTCAACCTGTTTCCAGGTTGGGCAAACATTGCCTGTAAAATGACATTTTTATTTATTAATTTATTGGCCTCCTTAAGGAAGAACAGAGTGGATGATCAAGTTTCTCTGAAAACCCAGCTATCCCTGCTGCAATATCATATAAAATCACCAGAATTACCTTTGTGTTAAATGTTAATAATTCCCTTACTACATAATAATCTATGTTGCAGAATTAGCAATTGCTTGTGTCAGCACTTTTGCTTTGCAAGAATTACCTTGAGGATGTCATCAAGATAAATTTGAAGAAAAGGTCACTTCTAAGTGGCAAAAGTGCTTTACTTGTTCAAACTCCCTACCATATACTAGCTGGCTTGACTTACCTAATTGATTGCTTGCAATTGATTGCTCGTAAAGAAAATTAAAATATTTCTGATAATTCCTCTCTAAATTATTAATCTGACAAAATTCCTTTAAAGATCATTTGAGACCAATTCTGGCTGGCAGGGCAGGTATGGGGTGTGGGAGGGACTATGACCCCAGCCTGCTGGTTGATTTAAGTCCCGCTTGCCCTCAACTAGTTTTTAGATTTTGATTTTAAAGTTTTAAATTGAAGAGTTTTTTTTAAAAAAGAATGCTTTTAAGAGTTTTATTGTGGTTTTTTATGAATTGTGAGCCGCCCTGGGTCACCTTGGTGAGGAGGGCAGTTGATAAGTATGAACAATAAATAAATAAATAAATTCTGGACCTGGGCAAAAGGTCTTAATTGTCTGAGAAGAGAAGAATTGCTATGCCCCAGTGGGCCAATTTAATGGCAAGATTCATCAAAGGAGATGGCTCTTCTTCTTCTTCTTCTTCTTCTTCTTCTTCTTCTTCTTCTTCTTCTTCTTCTTCTTCTTCTTCTTCTTCTTCTTCTTCTTCTTCTTCTTCTTGTGCTGTATCTGTTCTGGATATTGGATAGTCTTCCTGTTCTTACCTCCTTGGAACAGTTCTTCTGACGACATGCCACATCAGTCTCTTAGGTTCTGAGGACATGCCACATCAGTCAGGTTCTGAGGACATGCCATATCAGTCTCTACATTAGTCACATGGCCAACCCATGATATCCTTAGTAGCCGTCTGTAGATCCACAATTCAAAAGCTTCAATTCTCTTTTCAGATGCTTTAGTTAATGTCCAAGCTTTGACCCCATATAGCAACACTGGGAATACATAACATATCACTATTGGCATTTAGAAACATGTAAACAATGAAGGACAGAGCAAACACCCTTGTTGAAACTCCTTTGTTTAAATCAAATGAGCTTGTCGTTTTCTCCTTTAAATCTCAACACACTTGATCTGTGCTACTGACATAACGCCTTTTAATCAGCTCTAACAAGCATTTATCAGTTGCAGAGTTTTCTAATTGCTGCCATAGTTTATTACGATTAATTGAATCAAAGGGCCCTTTCTGGACCACAAAAGACCACAAAAATGCATCCATATGGAATAGCTCTATCCTTTTCAGCTCAATAGGAGCTCTGAAGGCTTAGTGGTTAAGATGGTGAACTTGATGACTGAAAGGTCAACAGGTCAGCAGTTCGAGACCCAAGTGCTGCACAACAGAGTGAGTTCCCATCTCTGTCCCAGTTCCTGCCAACCTAGCTGTTGGAAAGCAAGGAATTGCAAGTAGATAAATAGGTACCAGTTTGGTGAGAAGGTAAACAGTGTTCCATGCACTCCAGTCATGCCTGTCACATGTCCATGGAAATGTTTGCAGATGCAGATAGCACTGGTACTTTGGCTATAAATGGAGATGAGCACCAAACTCTAGAGTTGAATACTACTGGTTTTCAAGCAAGGGAGGCATTTACCTTTACCTTTCTGCTAAACGCTTCAACACAGGGCAATAGTCATCTGTAGAACAAGTCCTTCTAAGGCCAATTTGTCCTTGGTTCTCAGCTTCTAGCCATTCCTTCAGTCAATTTAATAGGCCATGATTATATATTTGGCTAAAGAAGGGGGGGGGGGCTAATTGACTGATGGTGTTCAGGATTTCTTCTCTGCCTGTTTTATTATGGTATGTTTTCATATACAGTATCCGAGATGGATCCTGTGTCACTGACCCAGCTAAATTCTGTGGTTAAATCTGATGCCCACCATTAAGGATTAGCCCAAAATTAATTCATCTGGAACTGGATTTGGCCCTGGTGCTTTGCCCTGGTGTAATAATGATCTTATACGCGTTTCAGTCTCTTGCAAATTCACTGGATCCATGGAGGAATTTCTTCTAATGGAACTAATTTTGCCTTTCCTTGGACTTGTTGTTTTTCAGAAAACATTTTTTTATGATCCCAGATTTGAGAGGAGATACAAAACAGAATTGCGTAATGTGAATGTAACTACAGTAGAGATGAATTTGCTATAGATCAAAATAGAGTATTATTTCCATTATTAATGACCATTATCAAACATTTGAAAACTTTATATAATTCTCTCCTTTTCCTTTCTTTAATTAGATCTTTATAGCCTGCCTTTAAACTAAACAATTATCTTAGGGTTGATTTTCTTTTATTAATACAGTACGCCTAAATTCACAGCGTGCACGTTGGATATTTCTTTTAAGATGTTTGCATTCAGAATTAAACCAATTATTTCTGGGTCTTTCAGCAGAATCTTCCTGAGTCAATCTCATTTCTTTCTTTTGCAAATAAATGTTTGAACAAATCAAGTAACAGAAACAATATGGATAAGTGTTGCTCTTAATCCATTCCTTTCAAGGAGTTTTTAAAATATCCATGATAGAGTTTGAAATACAGCAGGCCTTGTCATTATATTTCTTCCTCCCTTTTAAGTGATGTAGTCTAGATTTATGTTGAAAATCAAGACCTGTACCTGCCCTGTTTAACTATTGCATTCCTTTAACTGTAAGACCAAATATTAAAGGGAGATGATCTGTCTCATATAATCATTTAGTTCAGGAGTTCTCAAAGTTTTTAAGCCAGGGGCCATTGGGTCACGCTCCCTCAGACAGCTTTGGGGGCTGTATGGCCATTTTGCCCTTCCTCCTTCACATGGCACTTGCTGGTGTGGTGGAGATAGTGGGCCCCCACATGAAATGGTGCCATGGGCTGTATCCGGCCTGTGGGCTGCAGGTTGAGAATCCCTGATTTAGTTGCATACAGAAAATAATTGCTGGTGAAAATCAAAAAGTAATCCACAACACTGGCTCCCTATGATCTCTTGTGTATTGACTATACAGTCTTTCTTCTTCTTATTGTTCTGCCATATCCAAATCCTAATACTGGTGATTATCATGGCAATCAGCTATGAAGACTGCCCTGAGAATATAATGAAAATGGCCTTTCATCACAGCATGACACACATACCACTGATCCAGTTCCATGAGTCACTTTCTGGTCCTGAGCCCTTTTGCCACACAAAGTTCTCCCAGGCTAGTATTGATGAAGCTGGTGCGCTCCACCAAGATGGATTCAAGTGGGATTTAATCCCCTTGGGGAACATCACCCTTCCCTGTGGACTTCGCCACCTAAGGCCATTAGTCCTCAGGGTTGTCACCTGACACTCAACATTGAGTCACTGGCAGTATGGTCTACGTTATTACCACAGCAGGATAACCTGGCCAGACTTAAATATGCTATCACTATTGCCTCCTCCAAGAGGAGAATTGCTGATAAAAGTTCATTATGAACCCATCAATAGTTTTTCCTGTGACTGATTGTTTCTGAATCATTTAACTTAGCTGGGGGGGGGGGATAGAAATAGAGCATACTACTATATTTGATGATACTCAGTGTGGTGGACAGAGTGACGAATGATGACTTAGAAATCTTCGGCTCAGATCTCCATTTAGCCATGAAAACTCACTGGGAGTATGAAACTGGTCTTCTTCTTCTTCCATGTCTAAGCCAGACATGAAACTATCAAAATGAAGGCACCTTTTGCTGTTACCAGGGTAAGTCTGATAAACCACTCAAACATTTCAATCATATCAGATAGTAAACAAAACAAAACAAAACACTAATTGCTGTATTTTAATGTTAGCTTTCATAAATCAAGTCCACTTCTTCAGATGAGTTGGTGATTTATTTTTAAAGCATTTCTTATGAAATATATTAAAATATTTTAACCACTCTCTGCTAATATTTCCCCTGGGATCTTAGCAGAATAAAATATTAAATTATTATGATTCTCTCCCATATTCCCCCAGGGGGGAGCTCAAAGTATTTTAAATCAATATCTCTTGGTTGATAGAAGAAAACCCAAATTGTTCCCTAATACAGCATTTTGTATCCTGTTGAATTATTCTACTTTGATAGGATAAATGAAATTTTAGAATGAACTAAAATTAATGATGCAAAATGAACTATATTTCCAGGCATAGAAGCCATATCTGACTTCAAATTTGTGTTTGGATTACCTATACGTGATATAAATTGGAATCCCAAGGGAACAATTATCTCATAGATCTTTTGCAATGTTTCAACAACTAAACTTCATTAATTCTCATTTCATTGCAAAACATTACTAGCAGATCTATGAGAGAAAAAAATGAGAATTCGTTAAATAGTGACAAAGATGAATTAGATCAAGAGGATATCTGCTTGATCTAATTCATCTTTGTTACTATTTAATGAATTCTCAACAAGAGAAATGTCATCTATTGTTTTTATTGAATTTATTCCATTATCCAATTCCTGTTTTTCCGAGCTGTTTTCCAATTCTTCAGTAGAAAGATCTAGGTAAGATACTAAATCTATTAGATGAATTACAAAATTTACTTTGTTTAGGTAAAGGTAAGGTCGCCCTTGCTTGAAAGCCAGTCATATCTGACTCTAGGGTTCAGTGCTCATCTCTGTTAACAAAGAACCGGTGCTGTCTGCGTTTGCAGACATTTTCGTGGATATGCGGCAGGCATGACTAGACACCGGAGTGCAGGAATGCTGTTTACCTTCCCACCAAAGTGGTCCCTATTTATCTATTTGCAATTTCTTGCTTTTGAACTGCTAGTTTGGCAGGAGCTGGGATAGAGATGGGAGCTCATTCAGTCCTGCAGTACTCAGAAATCGAACTGCTGACCTCCTGCCTTCCAGTCAGCGTTTTTGCACTTGAGCCACTGCAGTCAGTAAAACAGTTGTTTGAAAAGGACAACCTCTCTCTTTTATTTGTTCTTTTTAGCTTTAGTCCCAGAGATTATGGAAAATCAAAATCCAATAATATCTGTGGTTACTAATTAGATTATATGCTCCAATAAGATGCCAAGAGGAACTTCAGAGTTTCCGGACTAATGCGCTCCTTCAGTAAGTCTCTCCAGGCGTTATAAACTGCCTATGGGAACCATCACTCTTCTCGCTATCAAGTGGAGCGCTTACAAATGGATTGTTCCAATTCTTCTTTCTCTGCATATGAAATAGGAGAAGTACTTACTTAGCAGAACTGGATCCAAAGCATAAGGGAATGGTCTAAATCAGGGGTGCCCAAACTATGGTCCATGGGCCACATCTGGCCCACAACACCAATTCATATGGCCCATGCCGCCCTAGTCACTCCCAGAAGTGGAAGTAAAAACACACCCATTTCACTTCTGCTTCTGGGAGTGACAAGGGTGGCAAGGGCTGGATGAGTTGGTGTTGGGGGCCAGGATCCGGGCCATGGGCCATAGCTTGAGCACCCCTGGCTTAAGCAGAGAGAATGGCAGCTTAAAATCTATCTCATCCTTTTGGAAAATAGATTGCAAGGTATGTTTTACTTCTGTTTCCAGTGGGAAGAACTGTATGTCCAGCCTGCTGAACCAAGCAACTGGCCCACTGAACCAAGTGACTGGCCCATAGCCTGAAAAGTTTGGGCACCCCTGGTCTAAATTAAATGGTGATTAACGGGGCAGGTTTAAGTAAAGCCTAACTCGATAAACAAATACAAGTTAATAAATTGGGTTGGAATAAATAGCCTAAATTAATCATGACAGAAACTATCAGATGTAGACTGAGATGCGTGGCTTAAAAAGCAGAGATCAGTGTAAACAGGCTGGGGCAAGACACCCTAAATTAATAAATAAGCAATAGAGAGCTATATAAGAAGAAGCAGGTCCCTTGTTTTAGTTAATAAATAATAGAAGCTGATAGGAGCAAACTGCAAGACTAATACCCAAACATCTTTCCTCCCACCAATTAATTAAAGTTAATATATAATGCTTAATTTCTGATTAAATATTTATTAACATTAATTTGAGGTTAGTTTTTAAAAAAATATATAATAACATTCATTCAGACTATTTAAAATATAAATATTGAAGTAAATTGATTTACTCCATTTATGAAGGTGAAAGCTAATTAGCCGGCTGGTCACCACTCACCTAGCTCCTACCTGCCCCAGTGAATAGACAGACACTGATAACAAAACATAAATGGAAACCTAAGAGGGCAGTGAGGAATACAAACAAAGGCACAGGTCAGGAGTTCCAGTGGTGGGCTCCAGTAGGTTCGAACAGGTTTGGGAGAACCGGTAGTAAAACTGGCTGGCCTCGCCCACTGCCCTGCCCTGTCCTACCCATCGCCTCCTCCTCTTCTCACCCCACTCCGGATGCGACTCCAACATCCTTGCTGCTGGGTCTGGGCGACCCGAGTGGGTGAGGCTGAGCCAGCAGTTGCTCTGCTGCAGTTACTCTTTAAAGGAAAATTAGAGCATCAAAGAGTAATTGCTAACTAATGGTCTGACGAAGTGGACTCAATCCACAAAAGCTCACATGAAAATACAGCAGTTTAACCATGCTCACCCAGTCACCTGTCCATGCCCACGGAGTTGGTCACACCCACAGAGTTGGCCACACCCACAATGTGGTAGTAAATTTTTTGGAAGCCTACCACTGAGGAGTTCCCAACCTTTTCATGGGCTGGTCATGTGGTTGAGTGGGCTGGTCATGTGGTTCCTCCCATCCAAAAGCAGAAGTAGAACACACCCGGCCATGCGCAGAATGCTGCCATAAATGACCTCTGGCTGTTGTAAATGAGTTTATGACAGCTGTGCGTCATTTACGGCTGTGATCTGTGCATGTGTGGGCGTGTTTTACCTACACTTCTGGGAGTGGCGAGGGCAATGCGGGCCAGATAAATTGATGTCAGGGACTGGATCTGGCCTGCAGGGCATAGGTTGGGAACCCCTGACTTAGGTCTTCATCAAGGGGGGATCACTAAATGCACGTCTTGTGGGCTAGGCTAGAGCTTGCTTTCAAGAGTCTGGGAAGAATTGCAATAGCAATAATAGTTATATACTGCCCCATAGTATTTAGTGCACTCTCTGGGTGGTTCAAACATAATTAACATTTTGCTGGATACTCATTTTACCGACCTCAGAAGGATGGAATCAACCTTGATCCCCATCAGGATCGAACTCACAACATGTTGGGTGCAGTCAGTGGTGGGCAGCAAATTTTTTTGCTATCAGTGGCGGGGCCTATGTGATGGGAAGAGCCTATGTCATGGGCGGAGCCTACATCATGGGTGATCTAGTCATGCCTGCCATATGGCCATGTATACATCTACAAACACAGGCAGCACTGGCTCTTTGGCTGTAAATGGAAATGAGCACTGCACCGTAGAGTCGTATATGACTGGCTTTTCAGCAAGGGAGAACTTGAACGACTTGTAGGGACAAAACCTGACATCAAATTTGAATACCAGTCAGGGATCTAATGTTATTAGGTAAAAGTTGCCCTTGCTCGAAAGCCAGTCGTTACCAACTCTAGGGTTCAGTGCTCATCTCTGTTTATAGACAAAGAGCCAGTGGACTTGATCCAGAAAAGCTCACATTAAAATACAGCAGTTGGTCTTTAAGGTGCCACAATGTTTGTCTGCTTGCACAGAATAAAACTTTTTAAATGGTAGCTGTGTTAGTCTTGGCAGGGGTGGGAGCTGGGCGTGGCCACCCAATTTTGCTACCCCCCTGCCCAAAGGCCACCCAATTTTGCTAACAACCCCCCCCCCCTTGCCAGGGGGTTGCGAACCTGTTGCTGTCCTCGACTGGGTGCAGTACAGCAGTTTAACCTCTCCACCACCAGGGCTCATTAAGAATGTGCTTGGATGCAGCAAGAAGAACTTCATCAGGAGGGCTTTTAAATGAATTAGGAGGAGGGAGACCTCAGCACAGAAATAAAGAGAGATAAAGGTGTATGCACAATAAGAGGAACAGACCAAGTGCCTCTAATGGAGACTAATAATAATAATCTTCACAGAAATTTAGAAAGGAAAGTGGGCTGCAAATCACACAATTTCTGGGACCTGTATATGAATGCAATGAAAATGGGAAACAAAACCAGAAGAATTGGAAATCATAGTTCAGGAGGATAATGACTAGATCAGGGTAACTGAAACTTGGGAGGAAAGACTCCCATAACTGGAACACAGGAATTGAAAGATATAAACTGTTCAATAAAGAACAGAAAGGGAGGCGGAGTCATGGTATATGTTAAAAACACATATATCCCCGCATAGAAATAAAGGATTGGCTTCCTTGTCCCATCAAAAGCATGAGTAATGATATGACCGAGGGAGAGGGGAGGCAAAAGGAATATGGTATTTGGGGGACTGCAGTGGCTCAAGTGGCTAAGACGCTGACTGGAAGGTGGCAGGTCAGCAGTTCGATACCCAAATACTGCAGGATGGAATGAGCTCCCATCTGTCCCAGCTCCTGCCAACCTAGCAGTTCGAAAGCAAAAAATTGCAAGTAGATAAATAGGGACCACTTCAGTGGAAAGGTAAACAGTGTTCCATGCACTCTGATGTCTAGTCATGTCTGCCAAATGACCACGGAAACGTCTGCAGAAGCAGACAGTGCTGGGTCTTCAGCTATGAAACAGAGGTGAGCACTGAACCTTAGAGTCGGATACAACTGGCATTATTCGAGCAAGGGTGGCCTTTACCTTTCCTTTACCAACTGCCCAATCAAGGAGAAGCTGCAAAAGGAAAGCTCTGAAAAACAAATTGCATGAATGCCAAAGAAACACGACATAGTAATAATGGGAGATTTCAGTTATCCTGATATCTCTTGGGAGACAAATTCTGCTAAAGATGACCCTTCCACGAAATTTCTGGCTTGTGTGGCTGATAATTTTATCCTACACAAAGTGGAGGAAGAAACTAGAGCAGTAGTTATCTTTGACTTGATTCTGATCAATAGAGATGACTTGGCAGAAGAAGTGACATCAAAGGGAACTCCGGGGGAAAGTGACCATGTTCTGCTTGAGTTCTTGACCTCAATGGAAACGTAAGCAGTGTGCAGCCACATGTACATGCCAGACTTTAGAAGAGCAAACTTCAATAAGCTCAGAACGAAGATAAAATTGCATGGCAGGAGATCCTTCTGGTCAAAGGAGTCCAAGAGGGGTGGGAGTTTCTAGAAGAGAAAATTCCAATGGTACAACTCCACAAACAATTCCAACAAGAAAGAAAGAAAGGTGGAAGCAGCAAAAAGACCAATGTAGTGCCACAAAAAAAAATTCAGAATGGAGGTAAAAACAAAAAAGGATAAATATAAGAAGTGGAGGGAAGGCCAGTCTACAAAGGAAGTGTACAGACAAGTAGCAAGAATTGTAGAGATGGAGTTAGGAAGGCAAAAGCAGAGAATGAACTCCCCCGGCTACACCAATACTGGGGGAGGGAGATAAAAGGGCTGCCAGGTGATGTGGTGGCCGAAGCCTTGACCGGGAACTGCGCACCTCTCCCCTGGCCATACCAACGCTGGGGAAGGGAAATAGAAGGGTCCCCACCCCGTCATCATCTGTGGGAGCTCCCCGGGCCAGTCCGGCTGGGGAGCAGATTGCAGGATAGTTGGGCAGCTTCCGGGCCCCCCGACAATACCTCCAGGAACTCCCCAGTCCGATTTGGCCAGAGAGCGGAATGCAGGACAGGTAGGCGGTTTGACAAGAGACTCTCCGCACCTCATCCCAGGTTGGACTGGTTGGGGGGAGAGTGCGAAATGGTTGGTGAAGACCATGGTGGGAACAAGGACTGTCGTTGGCCACTCAAGCAGTGTCACATCTGTACCAACGCAGCCGGGCTATCCCTGGTGTTGTTGCAGGAGGAGGACGGGGAGGTTCGGCCAGGTTAGGGAAGGTGGGATGGGGACAGTGTCCTTCTATTCTGGGGCAGGGGATAGTGCTCTGTCTGGGGCGGGTGGGGGGATTCCTGGGGCCCAAATTAGTGTTGTGACAGGCATGGGAAGGGAGCCAGGAGGTGGGCCATACTTGGGAAACATGGGACAGATGTTTAATATCTGTCCCCTGTTCCAGCCCTTTTGCTACACCTCTGGTTCCTGGACAGCTTGTCCAGAGTAAAACACACACACACACGCTTAGGCTGTTGCTGATGACTGCCAGGTCGGTCTGTAATAAGGCCCCCTGCTCGCAGACTCCATGCTGGGGGAGCAGGCTGGGGGATGCTGGGGGAGCAGGCTGACCTGGCATGTATCACCGAAACCTGGCTGAGACTGGAGGACGGTCTGCCTCTTTCAGAACTGTGCCCAGCCGGGTTCTGTATTTGGCACCAGCCTAGGGAGAAGAGGAGGGTGGTGGTGGAAGTTGCTGTTGTGGCCAGAGAGTCACTGGGAGTCGCCAGAGCCATGACACCACAAGTTCCGGGTTGTGAGGCCCTGCTCCTGCGTTTGGGCCCTAAGGGTCAGTTGGGAATCTTGCTCCTGTACCTGCTTCCCTACAGCATAGCAGATTCCCTGCCCGAGCTCCTTGAGGCTGTCACCATGTTGGCGTTGGAGTTCCCCAGACTTAGGTCTTGGGGGACCTCAATTTGCCTTAATTGGGAGCAGGCTCAGAGACGGCACAGGAATTCTTGTCTTCCATGGCAGCTGTGGGCCTGACTCAGGTAATTTAGGACCCAACCAGGAGCAGTGGCCACACCCTGGATCTAGTTTTCTTGTCAGAGCAGTGGCAGAGTGATCTGATATTACAGGCAGTGATGGGATGTAACAGGTTCGCACCAGTTCTCCAGAACCGGTAGTAACTTTTCCCAGTGTCCCGGAGAACCGGTAGCAGCTTTTGGGAGGAACCACCTTCGGGGCTTACCTTTTCACTGGTTCCCCCACTGCGCATGTGCGCCAAGCACTTGGTGTGCATGCACGCCTACAGTGCTTTGTGCGTATGCACGGGCTCCTTGCTGTCCTCCCAAGCAGGGAGGAGGAAGAGAAGCTGCTAGCCTGAAGCTCCCTAGAGCCTGCTCCCCAGGGTAAGTGACTCACCTTTGAATGTGGTGTGTCTGTGTGTATTTTAATGTGTATTTAATACATTTGACTATATTGACGTACTACCACAGTTCCTAAAAAGACCTGGCAGCTGGCAGGCCTGGGGGCCTGGCTTGGGGTTTTTAAGCAAAGTCTTGGAGTTACCTCAACAATAAGCTACACCTGTGCTGTTCCAATTGCTGTTCCAATTGGAGAACCCTTAAGGAGGTACAGCTGTTTTACATTTACATTAAGGAATATTATCCTAGAGAACTGGTTAGGCAAAAACTTAGTACCTAACTTCTTTAACTGTTGAAAAGTTGAAAAGTGCCAAAATGAAGCCAACTTGTGGTGAATTCATTCTGTAGTTCCTTCTACCTGACCTAGTGTGAGAAAGATTAGCCAGAATAAGCTTTAAGCTCTGGTTTAAAAGCTCTGGTTGATTTGTGTTTGGGGTGGGTGGGTGTATTTTAATGTATTATTTATTTATTTATTTATTTATTTATTTATTTATTTATTTATTTATTTATTTATGGGTTTGTGCTGTAGGTGGGTGGGTGGGTGGGTTGAGGTGTGTGTGTGTTTATTTTTATTTTATTTTATTTTATTATTATTTATTTATTTTTCTTTGGCCCACCCAAAATGTCATGATGTTGTCTCTGCCCACGATGTCATGACGTTAGCTCCCCCCACACTGTGATGACATCATGGTGGGATAGTAAAATTTTTAACATCCCACCACTGATTACAGAAATTAGATATTAGGCCTGTGCCATGGTCAGATCAATTTCTGGTGACTTTGGACTTTCTGGGGGGTGAAGCTTCACTGCAGGGAGGTAGGGCCTATTAAATTGGCCCACCCCTGGTGACTGATGGATATTCTGGGGGATATTCATCTGGACTGGGGATGCAACGAGAGAGCAACGGCGGCCTTGGATGCAATTGCTCCACTATGACCTCTCTATGCTCATGGGCATCTCTCATCCCTGTGGTTCATGGAAGAGTTGAGGATGCTCAAACGGGCAAAGAAATGCCAAGAGCGCTGCTGGGTGAAGACTTGGAGTGAGTCTGATCGAACACTTTTTAGAACTGTTATTAAAGTCTACCTAGTGGTGATGGAGGCGGTGAAATGCCAGTACTTCACCACCTTCATTGCCTCTGCTGATAATCACCAGCCGACCCTGTTCCGGGTGACCAGGTTTCTCTTCGGTAGAGGGGGGTCAGGCCCCAGTTGGCAGGGGTCGGCTGAGACTTTTGCTGATTATCTGACAGAGAAAATCGCTCTGATTCACTCAAAGTTGAATCCTGGCGTGGAAAATGTAGAGTTGGTGTTGACTGAAGTGCAGTCTGGATGTTTTATCTGGGATCGGTTTGATCCAGTTGTCCCCGAGGAAGTGGACAGGCTCCTAGTAGCTGTCCGTGCCAATGCCTGTGCATTAGAGCCGTGCCCCGCCTGGCTAATTAAATCTACCAGGACAGTGACATGCGGTTGGGTCGAGGCAATTATCAACTCTTCATTGCAGGAGGGTTTTTTTCCAGCACCTCTAACACATGCCCTGGTGCGCCCCCTCCTGAAGAAGCCATCCCTCAACCCTGCAATAATGGCAAATTATCGGCCTGTGTCCAACCTGCCCTTTCTGGGAGCAGGTGGAAGCGTCCCGGGCTGGATGGCGGGGGTGGCCTCCTCCCCGACCCGCAGGTGTTGCTGGCGGCGGCTCCGAAGTCCTGCCGCCGCTCCGACTTTTAAGCCCCGGCTGGGCGGAGCCTCTGGGAGCAGGTGGAAGCGTCCCGGGCTGGATGGGGGGGGGTGGCCTCCCAGAATAACACCCTCTCTCTCCCTGTTGTTGCTCTTTTTTAACTTCTTAATCCTTTTAACTTTTTTTTTAAATTAACATTTCAAGGTAATTAATGTGTTTTTAACTGTGTTTTTAATTTTGTAAGCTGCCCTAAGTTTTTGGATGAGGGCAGGATATAAATGTAATATAAATAAATAAATAAATAAATAAATAAATAAATAAATAAATAAAGTTCTTCCTAGCTTGAAAGCCAGGCGTATCCAACTCTAGGATTTGTTCCTCATCTTCATTTATTCACCCACCCACCCCTTTAAGCGACCAGTGCTTCATGCTGCGTTTCCATGGATCTTTTCATAGCAGTGTGGATTTGTGCATTTGTGTGACACAGACAGAAAGTAAACAGGAATACTGTATAGACCAAATCACTGTCATAGACACTTTCCTGGGATCTCATCCCATTTTCTTTTCCATCACTGGATCTCCTACCAAATTGATCAGGTCAAAAATACAATGGGCTTTCCTTGTGCTTTTCTTGGCATGTTCTGCAGAGATCAGACGCTGAAGCTTTCCAGAGAGTTCAGGTTAAAATTAAATTTCTGCTAATGTCTTGATCTCAGGCTACTGTTTTAGAGGCTCCTTTATGGGGTCTGGCAAGACTCTGTCTGATCTGGCCATTTTACAAGTGGCCTTATGCAGAAGAAGGAATGCTAGAGGTTTTCTGAGTGGTCATAGTTTTAAAGCCAATCTACATAACCTGAACATTCACATCATATTATTCTATGACAGCAATGGTGAACCTTCTAGAGACCAAGTGGCCAAACCCACCTTTGCCACAGACTCAAGAGGCTGCCGTCTGCATTGCACCTTCAAGTTGCATGTGAGCTATCTGCCTTACCCCAAACAGGGGAGGGAGGAAGCGCTCCCATTGGGCTGCTGGGCAGAGGACTGGGGTAAACTCTGTGCTGGGGCAACAGTGCACGGGCCCACAGAGAAGGCTTTGAGTGCTCCCTCTGGCACACATGCCATAGGTTCACCACCACTGCCATATGAAAACCATTGTAGTGTAGTGGATAGTGTAATGGACTAGGACTCATGTGACCTGGGTTTGAATCCCTGGTCAGGCATAGAAGCTAATTGGGGTGGTAGCACTAGTAAAATTATTCCTTAAATATCTCACAGAGCTTGAAAGCACCACCAGGGTCACCATAAGTCAGACAAAATGGCAATGACGAAAGCACAACTCTCTTGGGATTGTACCATCTACATGTTTCAGCATCTTTCTGTTGCCCTGCCTCACTTGACCTCAACACTTTGTACATCAGAGGAAATACTTTAACTTATAGCTTTTTCTTGAACGACTCTTTTTTCTGTGCAATGGTATCATTCTAAACGGGTGAGCATTCGAGAGGCAACTTCTCTGCCTACATTCCAAGAGAGAGAGAGTCTCAGAATAGATTCACCACGTAGTCTTGCCCTCCCTGCAAGTAACTAGAGACATCTGCCTGTTTAGTTCTGGGAAGACAGAACCATGGTCTGATTGAGGAAGGCAGTTCTTATTATTCTGAAGTGGCTGGGAGACTGCAATCCTCTGTATTTTTATAGTGTTTAAACACATTCCATTAAAATCAATGGGACCCATTTGTAAGTAAATGCCGTCAGAATCTGCTTGCTATTATCTATCTCCTTTAGCCCTCCTGTTTTAGATTACTTTTTGTTTTGAGCCTAGTTTTCCGGAAGAAAGTCGATGGGGGAGTTTGCTTAGCTTCACCTTCAGCTGCCCTTGCATTGGTACACGTAATATGCCATTATCTCCATCTGAATCCTCCTGGAACTGCCTTTTGTGTGTGTGCGCAAGATGAACAGTACAGTAAATGGCAGGCATTAAACTCATTACTTAAGGAACAGTGCAAGTTTTTGCTTGCTGAGTGGTGTTCTCATACGTCGTGGCGTTTGAAAGTGCAAAGTGCCACATAGCACAAAACTATTCCCTTGCATGCCACGCTAATTTAATCTTTGATTACCTCTCTGCTAGAAGCAAAGGATGCCCAAGGCCTCATCTACACAATCAATTAGACTGCAAAATGTAATTTTTGCCCTGGACTTTCCTCTGTAGCTTGAAAAGCAATCCACCAGAAACATCCAGTCTTGACACAGCCTGTATTGAACAAGAGGTGGGCAATCTGTGGTCTTTACAAAGCCAGGAAATAATTTTTACTCTGTGGATTAAAGGCCAAGGTCTCCTTTGCTCTGAAAGCTAGAAATGTCCAACTCTAGGGGCTGGCACTCATCTCCATTTACAACCAAAGGGCCAGCACTGTCTGTGTCTGCAGATGTTTCCATGGTCATGTGGCAAGCATTCCTTTTCTTTCATGTCCTGATCAAACTCTGGCCTGCCAAAATGAAGCCCCTTTCTTTGCTTGCTTTGTCGTTGCCCAATGCCAAATCCTCATCGGTGCATGCCTCTGGCAGCAATCGGCAGACCAGTAAGTGAGCCAGACTCTGTGTCTCTCTACATTCACACAGTGTGTTGTTGTCCGCCAGCAGCTCCCACTTGAGCATGTTGGTCTTGCATTTAGGGACTCTGACCCTCTGCCTATTCAGGGTCCTCCAAGAGACATTAGGAGAGGTTGAAATCCTCAGCTATATCCTCCTTTAATGTTGTTCCTTGTCCAGTGAGCTCCTTCCTCCATCTTATAATTTGGTTTTGCTCTTGTGTACCCTCAAGAGCATTTGGATCTGAGCCAGAGGACTTGAGGCTCATATCCATTCAGAGGCTGTCGAGGGTCCTTCTCTTGCTTAGTTCTCTCAGCATCTGCTGCGTCTTCTCTCCTGATCTTAGGTGGAGCGAGACCAACAAGAGGGTATATTTTCTCAACTGGAGTAGGTTTGAGGCATCCTGTCACTGTACGCATGGCTTCATTAAGAGCAATGTCAACATGACTAGATACCAGATTGCACAGAACATTGTTACCTGTCCCACCAAAGTGGTACCTATTTATCTACCTGCAATTTCTTGCTTTCCAACTGCTAGGTTGGCAGGAGCTGGGCTAGATGACGGGAGCTCACTCTGTCACGCAGGCAGCATTCAGGTTTTGTGGATTACAACTCCCTAAATCTCCCATACAGCCAGCGCATATACTGTATATATATGTTTTCTTGACTTTCTTCATAGAAGCAAAGCAGGAGATGTAATTAAAGAATTCAACAATTACTTCACAAAGCAGGTGAATCTGTTTCCCCCTTTCTGCTTGACGTTCAAGCCAAGAAAAGCTACTGGAACTAAATGTCTGCACCAGGCAGCTTGTATTAAAGGCATAGCAGCAGGATTGGTAAAAACAAGAGTTCAAACACCCCCACCCCCACCCCAATTTTGAGGGAGTGTCCCTTGTTCTTCCTGTAAATTGCCTTTGTTGACCCCTTTCTTTAATAATCCAGAGCACATGTTGAAAGGGAAGCTTATTCTATGCTGTGTGGCCCATTCCCCCACGTTCCCAAGGCCCTCTTCCTTTAACAACTTCTTAGAGAGCAATTATTTGCAAGTGATTATGTATCATTTTTCATTTAGATATGTTCCACTTGCTGATTATTGCTGACCAGGTGGCTATTAAAAGGCACAAGTACGGATACGTGTGTCCAAGGGGGATGGGCTTTCTCTCCATCTGAATTCTAAATTTCTTTATTATTTTAATATAAACACACACACTTGTCATGGGTTATAGTGACACACACACTGCAATATTAATTGTGCTTAGAATAATACTCTGCAGCTCTACCTTTAAAAATAATATATGTATCTTATTGACATTCTTTTATATATATAAATGCCCAGCCCATTTCCCCCTGTATACAAGGCAAGTGTCTCTCTTGCTTAAAAGCCGGTTGTCTCCAGCTCTAGCAGGTGGTGGTCATCTCCAGCCAAAGAGGTTTTCCTGGTCATGTAGCAGCCATGACTAAATGTCGGATTGCAGAGAATGCTGTTACCTTTCCAGCCCAAGTGGTACCTATTTATCTAATGGCATTTTCTTGCTTTTGAACTGCTAGGTTGGCAGGAGGTGGGACAGAAGAAGGGAGTTTAGTCCATTGTGCAGCACTCAGGTCTCGAATTTCTGACCTTCTAGTTGTCAAACTCAGCATCTTAACCACTAAGCCACTGCGGTCCCTGAGCCCTATATATGTGTGAGTTTGGGGGGCAGAGGGAGGAAAGGGTGAGAGCTTGTGAACAGTAAGAAAAGAGCAAGGCCTAAGGAATAGTCAAAGGGAATTTGCCCCATCAGAGATCTCATTAGGGGAATGGTTCCTAAAATTAGGTTTTCTGGCAATTTTGAACCTCAGCCCTTCAGGGACAGCAGATGGCGGCAAGCATCTACGCCTCAGATTAGGTAAAGGTATCCCTTGGTCAAAAGCCAGTTGTATCTGACTCTAGGGTTCAGTGCTCATCTTTGTTTATAGCCAAAGAGCAGCACTGGCTGCATCTACAGATGTTTCTGTGGACATGTGGCAGGTATGCCTCAGCACCGGAGTGCATAGAATACTGTTTACCTTCTCACCAAAGCAGTACATTTTTGTCTACTTGCAACTTCTTGCTTTCAAACTGCTAGGTTGGCAGGAGCTGGGACAGAGATGGGAGCCCACTCGATTGTGCAGCACTCAGATCTCAAACTGCTGACCTGCCGACCTTCCAGTTCAGTGTTGGCAGGAGCTGGGACAGATGATAGGGTCTGAAACTGCTGACCTGTCAGCCTTCCAGTCATCAAGTTCAGTCTCATAACCACTAAGCCACTGCAGTCCCAGGTCTCAGTTTGGGGGGATCCCAAACATGAAGAAATTGTCTACACAGGCATACAGAGTGCAGCCTGCTTTCCAGCTAACGTGGGAGCAGCTGGAAAACAGCTTTTATCCCTATGACTGCGGCTGATCAGGCTCTAACAGTCCATAGTCAGTGACAGTTGCAGAGATGAAAGCAGCTTTCCAACAGATGGGAGAAGGGCTCCCCTTATCAGCTGGAAAGCATCCGCTAGGGCCACAGTTGATGGTGCTGCTACAATCGGAGGAACAAAATGCTATCAGGGGGTGGAGATTAAGATTAAACCAAACAGCATTTTCCTCTTTCTCCCCAAGCAACTCTTTACAGGCTGCTCTCTACTGGGGATCGCCAGTGTAGACAAGGCCTCAAAGTGGAGTCTGCCTGAGAATTTGAGAGTGGGGACAAAAGAACCACCCAAAATCCGCCCTCTGTATGGTTGTGTTCCTTTGATGGCCACAAGGGGAGAACCCACAAGGCTGCTAATTCTAATACCCTCTCATTATAGTTATTCAGCAGCAACAAATACCTACCGAGAAGTCGTTTCCTCTAATTCAGGGAGGTAAACATACAGATGCCATGACCATCAGGCATCTTAGAGAACTAAGTAAGAGAAGGACCCTTGACCCTCTCTGAATGGATATGAGCCTCAAGTCTGCAGGTTCAGATCCAGGAACAGCTTTATGGCAAGAACAAATATTCTTGAGGGTACGCAAGAGCAAAACCAAATTAGAAGATGGAGGAAGGAGCTCACTGGACAAGGAATAACATTAAAGGAGGATATGGCCAAGGAATTTGACCTCCCCTATATCACCTGGAGGGTCAGAGTCCCTACATGTAAGACCATCATGCTCAAGTGGGTGGTGGTGGGGGTGGCAGACCAACAACATGCTGTGTGAAAGTGGAGAGATACAGAATCTGGCTCATTTGCTGGTCTGAAATATATACTGTTGAGGATTTAAGTTTGGCTAATGACAAAATCAAGAACATGGCTTTATTTTGGCAATCCAGGATTTGATTGGGACACGAAAGAAAAAGAAAAAATCACTATCAGGCATTGGCCAGAATCCTGCCAGTTATACCACAGGCCTTCCTCCTTTGGTGTTAATCTAAGCTACCAATTGTTGCACATTGATAAGTCAGCACAGTCATTTGCCATTACACATTACTTATGAGACTGAACTCATGACATTAAATAGCAAGAATGACTTAACTGGAGACAATTTGCAGCTGAAATTTAGGCTGATGTATCCCCCCCCCCCCCCAGTAAGCTCCTGACCATTGAGGGCCTTCTCCTCTTTGAATGCTCTAATTCCCATTTTAAAGCTGTCCATATTTGTGCTAGGCTTCTTGCATTAAAACTGACAGCTTATTCTGTCGTGGGAAAAGTTCTTTCTCTCTGTTTCCCATCACACTGCTTTACTGGCCAGCCAGTGCTGGGAGAGGAATGAAAACTTCTCCGTGTCTGCTTTCCCCACATCATGCCTAGGTTTATGCATTTTATGATGTCTCCCCTTAGCTTGCCTTTTTCCTAACCCCAAAAGTTCCATAGGACACCGACCTTTCCTTAGAGGAGATTTACTTCAGTCCTCAATTATTATGTTTGCCTCTTTCTGTCCCTTCTCCATTTCCAGAATATTTCTTAGCAAGATGTAATAAGCAGAACTGCCCCCCGTCAAGTCTGAGCACAGCTTACCTTTGTGAAATAGCTTTGTGATATTGGTGGTTTTAATTTAATTCTTGCTTCCTCTGAGCCAGAGGCAAATATGCCACAGTAGACAGGACTCATATTTTCCATCTTAGAACATTTATATGTTAAATCGTTGCTGGAAGATCTGAGTAAACCAAGTCTTCTCCTGGGAATAAAAGATGGTACTGAAAGCAAATGACCAGTGACCTTTCCAGTTGCGCTTCAGTTACAAGCAGGCTGAATATTACTGTTAGGGCATTTTAATGGGTATTGTAGTAAGATTCCTGCCCACTGTGTAAATGTACCTTTAAGAGACCTTTAGGGCTCTAGACACAGCTGTTAGCTGTTGAGGCATAGACTGATTACACAGCTGAAACCACTTGGGGACATGATTCAGTGCTGTGCACAGCTGTGGCCACTTTGAGGGTGAGTCAGCAGAATTACAGTATAACTATAGCCCACCTGAGATGGGCTACTCTGAGGAGGAACTGTGAAGAAGGAGATTCTGACTGAGGAAGAGACTGAGATGACATCTGACATACGAGGGATGAAGAAGTGCTGCAGGAAGCTCTGCTACTACTAAGAACTATCAGGTACTCTACACTGCTGAGAAAAGCACACTGACTAAGGCCCTGGGCAAACTGCAGTCAGTGTTTGCTGTGGCAGGACTCTGTGTATGCTCAGTGGACTTGAGCCCTGACTCTACTGTGGGGCTTGAAGACAGACTGGTACCTGTGTATATAGTTCTGTGTCTATTGTTTGAGTGTTTTCCTCACCCAGAAGTAAACTGCACTATTCACTGAGACTGTATGTGTGTCTTTGCACCCAAACCTTCCACGGTCTAATTAGCTAACTGCTAGTCTGCTACGTTGAACACACATACGGCCAAAAAAACCTTGACAATTACAATATGCCCACTTTTGAAATATTCCCTCAGCTGTGAGATGACAAGTGATGTCATTTGGACCTGGTGGTTTACTCCAGTGATAGAGAATCTTTTAGAAACTGAGTGCCCAAACGGAGGGGCAGAGGTGAACTTTGTGCTGGAGAAAAGGAAGAAGCACTCCCATTGGGCTGCTAGACAGAGGGGTGGGGTGAATTCTGTGCTGGGGGGAGGGAGGAAGCACTCCCATTGGGCTGCTGGGCAGAAGGGCAGAGTTGAACTTTGTGCTGGGGAAAAGGAAGAAGCACTCCCATTGGGCTGCTAGGCAGAAGGGTGGGGTGAATTCTGTGCTGGGGGAGGGAGGAAGCACTCCCATTGGGCTGCTGGGCAGAGGGGCAAGACACACTCTGTGCTGGGGGAATGGCACATATGCCAATAGAGAGGACTCTGAGTGCCCCCCTCTGGCATGCATGCCATAGATTTGCTACCACTGATTTACTCTGTGCCTCTAGCAGAGAAGCAAGAGAGAAAATAATTTTCACTCTCCATGGCTGTGTGACAAAGCAGTCCCCTTTTGTCCAAAAGCTGTTTAGCCACAATTTCATCCAAGGGACATTTTTCATGATGGAAGATGCACCAATTCTTCTCTAGCATGATAAAAGTACAGTATAGAGATGGAGAGAACCTCAAAGGCTCATTGAAGTCCATCCTCTGCCAAGACAGGATCTACAGCTAAATCTTTCCTGACAGATGCACCCCAACCTCTGTTTGGAAACCACCAGCCTTCTGAACTGGTCTGTTCTACTGCTGAAAAACTCTTCACTATCAAGACGTTCTTCCTAATGCTAATCTCTTTTCTTGTAGTTTAAATCTATTTGTTTTGGACCTACATAAATAAGGCAATAAGCTTGCTCCATCTCCCATGTGACAACATCTTCAAATATCTGGTCCCCAAACTAGTCTTCTTAGGGACTGGATTCCAAATTCTTTATTATACTTGTCACCCTCTTCTGAACCTGTTCTAATTTCTCAACATTCTTCTTATAGAAATTAAAATATAATAATAATAATAATAATAATAATAATAATAATAATAATAATAATAATAATAATAATAATAATAATAATAATAATAATAATAATAATAATAATAAAAACTGCCTGGCAAGAGCTCTAGATCTTTCAGGCACGTATTAGTGCCACCCATCTCATAAGTTATTTTGGAAACTTATTTTAAAAAGTTGCAACTGTTTCATAATGGGACAGCCTTGCCACAATAGTTCTTCACAGCTTCATGAAAATTGCCTGTTTAGAATAATTCAATATGGTAGGACAGTGATGGTGAACCTTGGCACTCCAGCTGTTCTTGAACTTCAATTGCCAGAAGCCCAAGTCCCTGTGAATCCACATGAATGGGTTTACTGCATGTACACACAGAGACTTGGGCTTCTGGGAACTGAAGTTCAATCACAGCTGGAGTGCCAAGGTTCGCCATCATGGTGGTAGGAGAAGTTAAAGGCAACAAGAAAAGAAGACTGAATATAAGATGGACTGATTCCATAAAGGAAGCCATGGCATTGGGTTGGTTGCGTTCATCTCCATTTACAGTGAAAGAGCCAGCACTGTCTGTGTCTGTAGACGTTTCAGTAGACATGTGGTAGGCATGTCTAGATGCCAAAGCATTGTTACCTTTTCCACCCAAAGGGCACTTATTTATCTACTTTCAATTTCTTGCTTTCAAACTGCTAGATTGGCAGGAGTTGGGATAGAAGACAGTAGCTCACTCAGTCATGTAGCACATGGGTCTCAAACTGCTGAGCTGCTGACTTTCCTGTCATCAAGCTCAGCATCTTAGCCACTAAGCCACTACGGCTCTCCATTATTTCATAGGGTTACCCTAACTCAGAAGTGATTTGATGACACATAAGGGTAATTAGGCTCTAAGCTTGGACTGCCCTGCTGGTTGCTTCTATTTCAGTGTTGGGTGAAAATCTGGTTATTTCCATGAACATTCAGCTTTTGGTAAAATCATGGCTTCTAGGGTTTTATGTTGTTTGGATTATGAATTTGTTTTACACAGTAGTACAAAGGTTAAACTCATTAGCAAATGTTTAATGGCAGGTGTTTGTTTTGTATCTTCCCACCATTTACAATTGAAAAGGGGATATTTACAACTAATCCAAATAACAGCCAGAGATCATCTGCTACTGGCAGTTGTAAAAAGCCCCATTGATTTGTATACTTATCTGTCATGCTGACCAATCACTCTGTGCCTCTGTACCTGTTGTATATAAATTGATGCCATGAAGTCCCACTCCCATGTCTGACAAAGTGGATTTGATTCATGGACACTCAAACTAAAATTTAACAGTTAGTCTCCAAGGTGCTACAATGATTTTTGTTTTGCTTTGTTTATTCTGTGATATAAGATTTTAGATTTTTGGAAATTCAGCGTTTAATTCTTTTTTAATTGACTTTTAAGTAATTTATGAACCTTAAGGTTTTAATTTATGAATTTCTGTAAGCCGCCTAGAGTCAGGTTCGCCTGATTGGGGCGGGATAATAAATCTAAATAAATAAATAAATAAATAAATAATTTGCTTTAAATTGTTTTAAAGTACTGTATTGGAATTGTTTAAGATTCTAACCACTTCACTCTGCTCTGGTACTGGTTGGGATTGCGTGAGATGCAAACATTTAGAAATGAATGAGGTAAAAAGTAATTATTTCTACTTGGGAGCTCAAAAATTAGTTAGCATGTTAGTTGCACATTTAAAAAACAAAACTACAGGACAGGTCAGTGAAATATTTATGTGGAATGATAAAAATTTCACCAACATATGCAAACTCCCAAGTTCTTGAGGATTTTTCATCAGAAATAATGGTGTAAAATAGCTTAATGGACCAACACAATTATATTTATTTTTATATTTTAACAGTAATTATTTATTTTTCTCATTTCTTAAAATTAACTAAATTCATTACTTTTAATTGCTTTAAAGAAGGAAACATCTGCATGTTACAAGCTATCGATCTATGGTATAGACTAGTATAGACCATTCAGTAATACCTCAGATAACGCTAAAATCGGATAACGATCTGCTAGCGTTATCAGATGCAGTCGTTCGTAGCAGCAGGGTGGCTGGAAAGCTGAACAGGGTTCTCCATTCAGCTTCCCAGCCACCCTGCAGCTACTGAGGCAGGGGTGGGGCAGTGGTGGGATGTCAAAAATTTTACTACCCCACCGTGATGTCATCACAGTGTGGGTGGAGCTAACATCATGACATCATGACATTGTGGGTGGGGCCAAAGAAATAAAATAAAAATAAGCACGCACGCACACACACCCCTCAACCCACCCACAACACAAACCTGTAAATAAATAAAATAAATAAATAAAATAAAAATACATTAAAATACACCCACCCACCCCAAACACAAATCAACCAGAGCTTTTAAACCAGAACTTAAAACTTATTCTGGCTAATCTATCTCACACTATATTAGATGGAAGGAACTACAGGATGAACTCACCACAAGATGGCTTCATTTTGGCACTTTTCAACAGTTAAAGAAGTTGGGTACTAAGTCTTTGCCTAACCAGTTTTCTAGGATGTAAATGTAAATGCACAGTGGGGGAACCAGTAAAAAGGTAAGCCCCAAAGGTGGTTCCCCACAAAAGCTGCTACCGGTTCTCCGGGATGCTGGAAAAAGTTACTACCGGTTCTGGCAAACTGGTGAGAACCTGTTACATCCCATCACTGCATTTATGGGGAAAAGAGAGAGAGAGAGAAGTGAATGCAGTTCTTGCTAAGTTAACATGGCTAAAAGCTGTGCCTGTTGTTGGGAAATGAAATTTGTTATGAGTAACTCCATTGGATCCATTGGGCAAGGTGAAAACGGAGGGCACAAGTCATGGTCTGCCTAGCCAGAGGGTGACATGATATCCAAATGGCTAAAAACCTGCATGTAATGGATTTGATTTCTCAAGTCTATTTGCATGTGCGGAATGACATTGCTGAATAATGACTGCAAGGTATCCAAAGTAGGGTAACTGGGTTTTTTTAAAAAAATAAATTTGTGGTTGCTTTCCAATGGCTGCTCTTCCCATGTAATCTTTGTCTATCACCAAAGTGAATGAAACTGTAGGACACAGTTAAGATGCTTATGTTCCTTATATAGCTCAAGGAAAGAGGGGATGAATGCAGAAGCAACATTTACAGAGGGAATTTTCCTGAAACCATAGAGGCTGCTAAAGATCGAATCCAGCATGTAAGGCTGAATAACCAGCTAAACCAAATGAACAGATTTAATAAGGTGCAGCAATTTTCCTAGACCTTACAGAGGCATTTGAGATGATCAAAGGTGGCATTTTGCTCAATTGACCCTTCATGTTGGGAACGCAGGGAAACAGCCATTTGCTCTAATATGCAGGATTGCTTCCATAATGTCTGCTTGGAGGACTAATGCTCCAGGATTTTCCACATGAATCCAGACTGTCTCCCAAGTTTTCTAACATGTCTAGGAAACTACAGGGAGGGAGGGAGGGAGGGTGGGTATCAGTTGTAGGTTTAGGATGACTAGCTCTTATTTCTCATCATCCTAATTCAGGGAAGGTGACAAGGTGTTGAGCAACTGCCTGGAATCTGTGTGTAACATGGGCTGGAACAAAACAAACAAATATAGATTATGAATTAGTGGTTAGCTAAGCTGGCTGGATAGCTCAGTGGTCTGGGTATTTATTTGAGAGTTTAATTCCCTTACTGAGCCTCTTTGGGGAAGAGCCAGCCTCTGTAGCCATGGACAAGCTACACAGTTTGAGGTTGTCTCCAGAAGAAGGGAATGGGAAACTACTTATGTGTATTTTCTACCGAGAAAATCCTGGAATAGGTCTCCAGACTTGATGATGACAATGATGAAGATTTAGGGACTGGGAGAGGAAATGAATTAGCCCCAGTGTTTAGTCCAAATTTAGAAATCACTGTCCAAAATACTGAATATATTTTGGGGATAACTTTCAGCACCTTAGCTAGCTCCTAAAATGTTTGAATTGAAACCCAGAATGGCTAGTAAATGTGAACCACTAGCCCAGGGGTTCCCAAACTTTCCACACTGTGGGCCAGTTACATGGTTGAGCAGGCCAGTCACGTGGTTCCTCCTGCCATAAAGTGCATCTGTGGCTGTCATAAAATATGTTTATGGCAGACACAGGCATGTTTTATGGAACCACGTGAGCAGCCTGCTCAACCACATAACTGCTTCCACTTCTGGAAGCAGGGAGGGTGGCCACAGGCCACATGAAATGGTGCTGTGGGCCGGGTTCAGTCCATGGGCCGTAGTGTGGCCACCCCTGCAATAGCTTGATGTGCTAAGGATCAAATGAGACATTAAAGGATAGATGAATTCCCAGAGAATAGAGTCCTCATGATGCAGTGGTTAAATGTTAGTATTGCAGTGAGTTCAATCCTGATGGACTCCAGTTTGACTCAGCCTTCCATCCTTCTGAGGTCAGTAAAATGAGCTCCCAGCATGTTGAGGCAAAAAATGCTAATTACATTGTGAAACGCCCTGAGGGTGCTCTAACAGCTATGGGGCAATATATAAGTGTGATTGCTAATTGCTGCTTTGAACAATGAGAATCCCATTAAGACAAGAGCTGGCCAAGCCACCCTTGAAGTGAAACCCATGTTTACCTTTCAAGGACCAGTTTCAATACAGGGCTGTCTAGACACAGGGATGTCCACAGAAATGTCTGTGAGAAACAGGGTTGAATGAAAGCATAGACTTTGCCAATCAGACATCTTTCACCCGGAATAAAGTCCTAGTTCTAACATTGTATGGGCAGGACTTAGGTTTAGGAACTGGGTAGACAGATGTTCAGGAAGGTGTTATAATCTCCTCCTCTTCCTTCCATGTCTAGGCCAGATGTGAAACTACCAAAATGAAGGCACCTTTTAGTGAGTTCATTCTGCAATTCCTTTTGCCTAACCTAGTGTGAGAAAGCTTAGCTGGCGAGACAAGGTTGCCATTACCAGGATACGCCCGATTATGGTTCAAAAATATCACAATCTTTGAGAAGGCTCTTTCTGTGTACCCCATAGTCTCCTTGAAAGAGTGAGTAGATAACAGGGATGCACAACCTTTAAAATGTTCTAATGTCCAATGCCCTCTTCAACTGTTGCAACTCAAGGCCATGGGAATTTTTTTTTTACTAGGCCCAGCCATCTGTTATTTGTTTGTCTTCTTTTTCTATTACCTTCAATTTTTCCTAACATTATTGCCTTTTTAGTAATTTTTTAGTGCAAATGATGCTTCATGCACATGTAGCTTATGCCACTGCAACACAGAATGTTTCTCCATGTACATTAAAATAATAGATAAATGTGAAATTCATCTTCCCCTACTACATATGCCCAAGAACATAGAAGTAGCAAGACTCATTATTCTGGCGGAAGGGGGGGGGGAACCATTTCCCCCTAGGCTAGATTTCTGAAACAAGTACAACATTTTATTTTTTTACTGTTCCATCCAAAATGGATTTGCTCTCCCTTAAAAGTCATTTTGGAGATATTAACTTCCAAGGAAACAGAGCAGGATTAAAGACTGACTCTAATTTCCTGTCCGTGATTCAGTGATAATTTATATGTGAAAAGTGTCTTTCTGTCACATAAGCGACAGGGATCTAGAAAGGTGTCAGAGAAGTGGGAGGCTGAGCTACTTGCCTGTGAGGGAGTTTTACCTGCTCGGAGTCCCAAAGCCCCTCCCTGGTGCCATTTATGGCTGAGCAGATCTCATATGGGAATTGATCTTCAACCGGCAAAACACACCCACACAATCCAGCAATAGACAAAATTGGAGCCGTGGCTATGACTCAAAGGAGTCAAGCGACTGAAAAGACTTTTAAGGAAAAGAAGTGGGAAGAGGGAAGGAGAGGAAAAGTGCTTTCCTGAATGATTCCTGTTCAGAGATCGGATTCAGCAGATTGACTTTCAGCCAGAGGATATGCCATTTACAGCATCAACCACTCCTGTTGCCAACTAGATGAACCCTGCCTCAGGGCGCCCTTTTCCTAACGGAGACATTTTGATAAATGGGTTTCTAGGACTGTGGTGGCTTAGTGGTTAAGAAAGTCAGCAGTTCGAGACCTGACTGCTGATCCCATCTCTGTCCCAGCTCCTGCCAACCTAGCAGTTCAAAATTGCAAGGAGATAAATAGGAACCACTTTGGTGGGAAGGGAAAAAAGCATTCTGCGCACTCCATTGCCTAGTCATGCCTGCCACATGTCCACAGAGATTTTGCAGATGCAGACAGCGCTGGCTCTTTGGTTATAAATGGAGATGAGACACTGAACCCTAGAATCGGATGCAACTGGCCTTTGAGCAAGGGTGACCTTTACCTTTATGAAGTGCAAGATCTAATGTTATCTTCCCCAAATGTGTTATGCTAAGATTATGGGAATCATAGCCCAAGTCATCTGGAATGTATCCAAGTGAGGGACAAAGAATATATGAAGAACCTGCCTGTGTCAGGATTTGCAGCTGCTTCTCTAAGTCCTGCAGGACTGGAGTCCCCAGCCTGGAAGCAGCTGCTCTAAGTCTTGCAGGATTGGACCAGTGGTGGGATGTCAAAAAATTTACTACCCCACCGTGATGTCATCACAGTGTGGGAGGAGCTAACATCATGATGTCATGTCATGGGCGGGGCCAAAGAAAAAAAATACAAAATAATAAAAATAGGAAGCTTCAGGCTATAGGGAGCTTCAGGCTAGCAGCTTCTCTTCCTCCTCCCCGTTTGAGAGGACAGCAAGGAGGCCGTGCATATGTGCCAAGCACTAGGCGTGCATGCACACCAAGTGCTTGGCATGCATGCGCAATGGGGGAACCAGTGAAAAGGTAAGCCCCGAAGGTGGTTCCCCCCAAAAGCTACTACAGGTTCTCTGGGACACTGGGAAAAATTACTACCGGTTCTGGAGAACTGGTGAGAACCTGTTACATCCCATCACTGGATTGGACCCTCGTCCTGCTGCAGCTGCTAAGCCCCACTCCTGAGATCCCTGGGGAAAGTTTTGGCCCTTCATAGTTTCCACCTGGAGACCTTAGATGCAGGGATGCATTGGGCACCTTGGGAGGGTGGTGGACAGGAAGTGATGAGGTGCCTATGCGGGGGGGGGGAGAGAAATCCCATACAGTCCCATTACCTCTGCCTGCCTCTGGGGTGCACCTGTATCCCTGTGGGCCAGCACACCACTGCCTAGGTGGCTTAGCTAAACAAGACCTGGCTGTTCCTACTAAAAGTTGCCTCAGTAATGAAGGTTAGCAGACTTGTAGTTGCTTAGCTCATGGATCTCCTGCCTTGATCCTGTGGACTGTTGTTTTGCCTTGCCTGGATCCTTGTTCTATGAACTCTGCCCTCGCCTTGTTCAAGCCCTTGAAGATACTCTGCTTCAACAATGAAAGCAGATTTGCGTTTGCTTGGCTTCTGGATTTCTTGACTTGTTCCTGGTTTCTACTATTGAAAATCTCTGCCTTGCTCCTGATTCCCACTTCTGAAGACCTCTGCCTAGTTTCTGGTTTCTGTAGACTCTTATTTTGTCTTGCATGGATCCTTGCTCCTGCAATTTCATCCTTGGGCCCTCATTCTATTGAAGCCCCTGAGGTTCTCTGTCATGTCTGTTCTGGTTGTCTGACCTCTGGTTTATTTGGACTATGCTGTTGTCACCTGGACTAATTCTGCATCCCTGGCTTGACTCTGGACTCTGGACTGATATTTGGTAACTATTTAGCCTGTTACCTGATGGACCTGGGGGTGAGGTCCTGGTGTTCATGTTGGCTGCCAGACAGCCACGCCCTGGACTCCCATAAAAAGCCCACTTTATAGTGCAACTACAACATCTTTCTCAGGTTCTCCAGCAAATCAATATACAAAGAGGTTCTGCTTGTAATCTTGGAAGCTACACAGATCTACCATGTCAGAAAGTCCTTGATAGCATTGACCTCCATTAATTGCATGCTGTAAAATCATTTCCTGAGATTTAAGTGAATAGCTAACTTTTCAAGAGGGATTGCAGTAGATTAGTGGTTAAGATGCTGTACTTGATGACTAGAAGGTTGGCAGGTCAGCAGTTTGCAGCCTGAGTGCTGCATGATGGAGTGAGTTCCTGTCACTGTCCTAGCTCCTGCCAACCTAGCAGTTTGAAAGCAAGAAATTTCAAGTAGATAAATAGGGACCATTTTAGTGGGAAGGTAACAGTGTTCAATGAACTCTGGTGTTGAGGCATGTCTGCCACATGTCCACAGAAACATCTGCAGACACAGATAGCACTGGCTCTTTGGCTATAAACAGAGATGAGCACTGAGTTGGATACGACTGGCTTTCAAGCAACGGTGACCTTTACCTTTACTTTACTCAGGCTGACCTTTCTCCCAAGAGCCACAGTAAGGAAATGAACTTATAGCCTCTGGTGCCACAACCAGATTCCCAAACCACTGAGCTATCCACCTAACTTATTCTTCATGATGGGGTGTAATTAGAGACTGACAGCCATAATACAGTACTGTAACTAGATTTAGTGAATCTCATAGCTTGACTACAAATTTTGTAAAGAAGGGATTCCTTGTGTCTTTGTGGACTCTCCTACTACCGGGCCTTCTCTGTCTTGCTGCCCAAGGTATTGAAGGTAAAGCTAATGGAAGGGACTGGACCATCCGGCTACCAGGAATCAACCCAGGGCACACCCCCCACCCCAAGTACCATGCCCCCCTCCAGGTGCCAATCCAAAGAGCCAAGCCCAGCTGCAATGCCTGGAATGATCGAGCAAAGGAACGGGGCTCCATGTTCCTCTGCCTGCCTTCCTCCTCCTGTGCCATCAAATATAAGATTACAAAAGCAGCTCCATTGACAGTGGAGCCGCCATGGTTTAGGGGTTGCAATTTTGCCTTGTAAACAGGAGGTTTTTGGTTCGAATCCCAAGAGGGGAGTGGAAATTAGAAGGCGAGTGGGAATGTATATATTTTGTTAGGGTTAGACACCCTCATTACTCTCTGTCCAGTCCCCTTTTAGCGTAGCCAGCACACCCCTGGGCTGGACCCCTTCCCTCAGGCTGCATGTTTGGAACAGCCATGGGTAGTATTGAGGTAGAATAGCAGGCTTGGAGGTGGATGGGGGGCTAGCTGGCAGTGGGTCTCTCCTTCACTGGTGTCTGGTTGACTTTGGCTCCTGCCTGGTGATTCCTGATGCCAGCCAGCTGTGTCTTTTGGTTTGTGTTTCTCTAGACTAGGCAGTGTGATAGCAGGGTTGCTTTCCTCTTGTCACCCCCAGTTAGCTTCTGATGGCTTTCTCACTGCCTCATTAACTCAGATGAAACAACAAGCTGCATCCATCTTTGGCTGTTTCACCTGAAGGTCTGTAAAAAGCCCTAGTAATGATTGCACTATTCCAAGATTGACAACTCAGCAACCTTTGTTTCTACTAGAGCAGGGGTACCTAAAGTATGCCCCGGGGGCCGGAAACAGCCCTGAGGCCAATTCATCAGGCCCACGTGCCCTTGCTGCTCCCAGAAGTGGATGGGGGACATGCCCGCCAATGTGCATGCGCATCCAGAACCACTCCCAGGAGTGGTTCTGGATGCCTCCATGCATGTGCAAACACATCTGCACCACTCCTGGAAGTGGATGGGGGTGCCCTCACACATGTGCAAATGCATCCATGCCACTTCTGGTAGTGGTGCAGACACATTTGCACATACACAGGGGAACCCGTGCCACCTACAGAAGTGGTTCCGGACACGCCTGTGCAAACACGCTTGCTTTGGGTGGCATGGTCAGGCTCGCTCAGATGTTCCGTTGGTGAGGTCAGGTCCCTGGTGCAAATGTTTGGGCTGTACTAGAGAGTTGTGAGCTATTGTCTTCATTCAGCCACATTATGTGTATCAACAGCAGACATAATGTGTAACAATAACTATGTACCATCAAATTGATTCTGACTTATAGGGACAAAGGACTCAAAAGTGGTTTATACCAGGCACACATGTGCCAGGTGATTTTGGGTAGCCTCTCTCCTGGGAGGGACAGTAGCGCTTTGGGATCAAACAGCATGTCCAAAACAGAGAGCACGAAAGCCCATCAACCACACACAGGGCACATATTCTCTTCAGCCACTCTCATTCTGAGTGGTCCTGGCCATTCAGTCTCACAAGAGGCACATCAGGGATTTGAACTCCTGGCTCTGCAAGCATTAGCTCCATCCTCCTGAGCTTTTACCAGGACTGTGGTGGTTAAGACACTGAACTTGACTACTGGAAGGTCGGCAGATCAGCAGTTTGAGACCCGAATACTGGATGATGGAGCGATGTCCCGTCTCTGTCCCAGCTCCTGTCAACCGAACAGTTTGAAAGCAAGTTCTTGGGGACATGAAAGGAGCCTCATTCTGATGTCCCCTGAGCAGAGTTTCTCCAGCAAAAATCCTTTAAATCTAGAATAATTTCTGACACGAAATTATTATTATTATGGATGCCTAAGGCAGGCACTAGTGTTAACAGCCATGCAAATGTCTTCTTTAGGCGAAGGAAACATTTTAGAGCCCCAGTTTCTTGCCATGGGCTCCACCCAAGCTAAAATAAAGCAGAAAATGGAAGAAGGGAAGGAGAGTGAAAGAGAAGGTGCCTGGGGGGCACTCGTCTATAATCTTGAAGAACTTGGGCCTTGTTTGCCCCCTTCATTTTATGTAAATCCGCTGCTCCTGACATCCTGAATGTCTTTTCCTAGTCTTGCCCATGTTCCAGAGCAGCAAGTTTTGTATTATATTTCCAGTGACTATGTACAGGTATGAAATTTGGACAGTGAAATGTTGAACCATTCCAAATATAACACTGGACGAGAGTTTTACAGACACCCTGGATGGCCAGAAAGATGAGCAAATGGGCCCGAGAGCTAATTAAGCCTGTGAACTATCTGTGGTAGTGAAAATGGTGAAACTGAGATTGTCATACAGTACTTTGGTCACATCACAAGAAGGCGAAACTCTCTGGAAAAGACTCAGAAACGAACTGATTCTCTAAAGAAAGCCACAGCATTTTAACAAGCAAGAGCTGGGCAGGGCTGATGTGGAGAGGACATTTTGGAATTTTTTTCATTCATAGGGTTTCCCTAAATTGGAGAGGAATTGATAGCGTATATTATCCAGGGGATTATGGAAGCCAGAGTCTATTTTTTGCGAGCTCTCGTCCTCGTAGCATAGGGGTGGCCAACCTTTTTATGCATGGCCCTGACCATGCCTCCGGACAGCTCAGTAGGCCAGACCATGTCTCCCAGAAGCAGAAGTGAGTTCATTTATGGCTTCATACATGCACCCACGTCCACGTTTTTGACAGCTGCTGGTGCATTTTACAGCTGACATAAATGTGCCCACTTCAACTTCTGGGTGCAGTGGAGGCGGCAATGGGCCAGATGAAATGCCATCACAGGCTAGGTCCAGCCTGCGGGCCATAGGTTGGGAACCCCTATCCTAGCAGATGATACCCTCTATCTGGCAGTCTTGTTTGTTTTTGTTTTGATCTTGTTAAAAATCAACATCAAATCCTCACTTTTAATACACGTCTCATTTATTAGACCTCCTTACCCATCCCTTCAGATTGTTTCCAGCAAGATAAAATTAGACTTTTTGATATTTGAAGTGACTTCAAGACTCCGCTATGATTTCAGGACTAACAAGGAATAGCAGCCACTTTGGCCCTTGCCTCAACTAGGGCTCATATCATAATTAAAATATGCTTTTCCTGCCCTGGAAGAGCTGGGTCACTACATGTACATAGGAGAAAATCAAAGCAGTCCTTAATCACGAATGACATTATTGTTTTTTGCAGAGTCTGCACTAATATGAACCACTGGTTTCCTTTTCTCCTTGTGTCGTCTTCCTCTTTCCCCTCAAATTCCTAACTCCATTCACGTCTCCCTTTTATGATGCCAGTAAATGTAGATTTCCTCTCCCTATGTATATGGCTATTTTACTGCATGACTAGTCCCAATAAACTGTTTAACAGGGAAGTATTTTATCTGGCGTGAGTATTACATTTGAACCTTGACATTGTACCTTATATAAAAGGCATTAAATACCCACACACACTGTGAGACCTGAAAAAGAAAAAACTGAGAATTTTTGTTGTTCAGTTGCACAGTCGATTCCGACCCTTTGCAACAATTGCCTTCCAGGCATTTCTGTCCTCCACCATCCTCCTCAACCCGCCCAGCTCTGTGCCCATTGTGTCTACAATACCAGCTAGCCATCTCATTTTTGGCCACCCACTTCTACTTTTGCCCTCCACCTTTCCCAGCATCAAGGCTTTCTCAAGTGAGCAATCTCCTAATGTAGATACAAAAGGGACTGTGGTGGCTTAGTTGTTAAGATGCTGAACTTGATGACCGGAAGGTCAGCAGTTCGAGACCCGAGTGCTGGATGACGGAGTGAGCTCCTGCCAAACTAGCGGTTCGAAAGCAAGAAATTGCAAGTAGATAAATAGCATAGCTAAATAGCCACCACTTGGGTGGGAAGATAAATAGCATTCCATGCACTCCAGTATCTAGGCATGCCTGCCACATGTCCACAGAAATGTCTGCAGACACGGACAGTGGTGGGCAATAACAGATCCGCACACACCCTGGAAGGGGGGGGGGAGCAAAATTGGGTGGCCTTTGGACAGTTTTTTTTAGTGAAATTGGGTGGCCACACCCACCTCCCTGCCCTGCCCAGACTAATACAGCTATCATTTAAAAAGTTTTATTCCGTGCAAGCATATCAAAGAGTAAACAAAACAAAAAGACAAAAACATTGAGGCACCTTAAAGACTAACTGCTGTATTTTAATGTGAGCTTTTGTGGATCAAGTCCACTGGCTCTGTGGCTATAAACAGAGATGAGCACTGAACCCTAGAGTTGGTAACGACTGGCTTTCGAGCAAGGGCAGACTTTACCTAATAACAGAAGATCCCTGATTAGTGTTCAGATTTGATATCAGTTTTGTCCCTGTAAGTGGTTCAAGGTCTCCCTTGCTCAAAAGCCAGTCATATCCGACTCTAGGGTGCAGTGTTCAACTCCATTTACAGCCAAAGAGCCAGTGCTGCCTGTGTTTGCAGATGTATATATGGCCATATGGCAGGCATGACTAGATCTCCCATGATGTAAGCTCTGCCCACGACATAGGCTCCACCCATGATGTAGGCTCCACCCACGGTGTGGTAGCGAGAGAGAAAAACATTTCTGCCCACCACTGGACACACATAGTGCTGGCTCTTTGGCTGTAAATGAAGATTAGCACCGGACCCTAGAGTCAGATACAACTGGTTTTTGAGCAAGGGCAACTTTTACTAATGTAGATACAATGTTCCATCACAAATAGAACTCATTAGAAAATCTGAGGGTTCACTTGGGTGGAATTAGACAACATCATTTTCCTGAATGATTTGTCAAAACAGGTAAGAGCTAGGTTTATGTCTGATGTTGTGCTTGGTTTGTGGGCAAGTGGTGCAAACTACAGTTTAGGACAGGGGTGGGCAACATATGGCCCATGTGCCAGACCCGGCCCATGCTCCCATGCCACCAGAAGCAGACACATTTACATTTGGCAAGGTGTGTTGTTTTTGCTTTCCGTAGTTTAGTGTGACTTATTCTGGTTTAATATTCAGAGCTTGAGATGTGTGCAGAAAACTTTCTTCAATCTTAGCTAGCATCTAGGGCAGGGGTGTCCATCCTTTTCCACTGCAGGCCTGACCACGCCCCTGGGCAGCTGAGAGGGCCAGACCATGCCCCACAGAAGTGGAAGCAGGCACATTTACAGCTGTCGTAAATTCACCCACTTATGCATTTACAACCACCATGGGCGTGTTTGCACATGTGTGTTCTACAGCTGACGTAAATGTGCCCACTTCCACTTCTGGGTGCAGTGGAGGTGGTGATGGGCCAGATGGAATGGCATTAGGAGCTGGGGCCAGGGCCAGGGCTGGCCCGCAGGCCATAGGTTGGGAACCCCTGATCTAGGGGGATTTGTGTCCATAAACTGGATGGGTTTGGTGCTATATTACTTTAGTTCATTCATTATTTGTGAGTGCCTCTCTGTGAATCTCTGGAGGGGAAATATCAGCCAAATAGTAGACTTTTTCATTGGGGTGTGTGGGGTGGGGTAGGTTTCAGGCAGCCAGTAACAATCGTGCATGATTCATTAAGACAGGAGTTCTCAACCTTTGAAAGCCGGGGACCGGGTCAGGCTTCCTCAGACAGCTTCGGGGGCCGGATGGCTATTTTGCCCTTCTTCCACCACATGGCATTTCCTGGTGTGGTGGAAGCAGTGGGGGGCCACATGAAATGGTGCCATGGGCTGCATCTGGCTGATGGGCTGCATGTTAAGAGCTACATCCACTTGTTTTGCATGCACTGATTTGAACCATACAGCATTAGCATTTTCTGCTGTGGAATAGCCCAGGCACAATATTGTTGTCCTTATTGTTTGTGGGTGTGCACCCTAGTCTGAACCAGCCAGTTTCCTAAAAAATATTATTCCTGGTGTCCACTTTCTATTGGATGTTTAGACCCTGTCTTTTGTAGGTCTGAGTTCAATCCAGAGTGACTTCAAAGTATTTTGGGGTCGGGCAATGCTCCAAAATCTTGCTTTCCTGACTTACTTAAGAGTTTCCTTTCTGATACTCTGTTCTTTAAGGGGAAAACACAGACCTGTGTCTTTAAAGGGTTTAAACTGGATATTTTGATGATTCAGCACATAGGCAGATATGCATAGTGTGTACTGAAGGCAGAACAGCTGTAATGCTTGCTGCAAGATTTGGATTGCCTTGCTTGGAAAATTTTGATTTTCTTTTAAAACCAGACCTAGCTGAGAGGAATCCCACAATGGCAGCTTGGTTAATTCAGAACAGAAATTTCTATAAATATGTTAGTTCTGCTACTTCATAAGGGCCGAAGCAACCTTGTTATCTTGTACAACTGTTCCCTGAAATATCCCACACAATTCCAGGGAGGCTGAGATAGGAAATGGGTTTATTTACTGAACTATGATACTGAGAGAATGTGGCATACAGCCTAATGATAGGAGAGAAAAGAAGACAAAGCGTTGTCAGCTTTTTTGCTTTCCACTCAGAACTTCAGAAGCCTCCTCACCACAAACTTCTGATTTGAAAATAAAAGTACAGTTGTACCTCGCTTAAAGAGCATAATGCGTTCCACAGGATTGCTCATTAAGCGAGTTTGCTCTTTAAGCGAAAGACCACTGAAAGTGACCAATTGTGTGTGTGTGTGTGGGAGATTGCAAACCACGATTTATTTGTTAAGCGAGTTTTTGGTTGGTTTTACAGGTATTTGTTAAGCGAAGCGAACATTCAGAGAAAATTCTGCTCTTTAAGCGAGTTACTCTTTAAGCAAGGCGCTCTTTATGCGAGGTTTGACTGTATGTTGCCTGAGTATGAAGTGGAGACTGGTGGCTCACCTGAGGTGCTGAGAACAAAGTCTTTATTGATCCTTGCTTGCAGGCATGGTGCATTTAGTTTGCACTTGACATGGAAGAGTGGGGAACATTAATGAGGAATCACTGCCTATATAGAAAAAGAGCACAGCTGACTCAAGATATTTTGCTGCCTGACACAAAGGCAGAGATATTCAGCCTCTCTGGTCCCTCTATAAAGCATTAAACATGGAGAAACAAACTAGGATGTCATCAGAACCTTCTTTTAAGATGGACTCTGGGCCACCCCATCAGCCCTAGTGACTTTTGGCTAGGGCAGTGGTTCCCAACCTTTTTTTGGCCGTGCCCCACATAAGTATCTCTAAAATCCTGATCTCATGTCCCGGTGACATATAATTCTTATTGTTCAAAAAGTGAACTCCTGTTCATGTGGAGGAAGCCTAAAAGGCCATTCACTATTAATGCCTCATTCTCAAATTGCTCCCCACTTTAAAAACCAATTAACTTAGAGGGCAAAAATGTAAACTAAATAGTTCAAGTGCTTCCAACATGTGAGAAAATGCAGCCACTCTCACTTTAATATAATGTAATTATTAATTGCACTAATCAACTACATAAAAATTACAATACCCAATGATGACAGGTGATAGGTCAGATATAAATTACAAAACAATATCATCAAGCCTCAAACAAAGAAATCAAAAACATGCGTATCTCAGAGGGAGTGAAACTAAACACAAATCTTCCAAAGGCTTCCTTAAAATATGCTGGTTTAAGATGCCTTTTTAAACCTTTGCATGGATTGTCTGAGGCTGTAACATAACAGAAATGTGCATAAATTTAGTTTCCTAGGTGTTCTCCCCTTCCCGCAAACACTGTGATCCTGTAGTACAGAACTTTAGAAGCTCCATTCTTTGACAATCTTAGGCTGAACTCATCTCTCCACCTGAATCCCCGGTTCTCTATAACGTGACAACAGAGGGGCCCATTTTGCCCCTCTTGTAACTCCACAGCATAATGCAGACACTGGTGCTCAAGAGAGTGAAGTGGCACCTTTAGCATCGAGGAAGTAAGCAGGCAAATGATCAGCAAAGGCCTTTATTAACTACTAACATGACAAGTTTGTAATATTAGTATGACCCAGAGGAATAGACTCCAAAGTCTGAGTAAAAATTGCAGCTTTCCATGGCTCTTCTTATACCATATTTTCTGGAATGCAGCCAGGTTAAATCATTGTTCAGTTGTGATTTACAGAAGTAGAAATTAGTCAATAAAAGTAGCTTCTACAGCACAGGTAATGCACAGGTGATACAATAAAATACGTTCGTGGCATAAATATTTCTACTATTATCAAAGATGAACTTTTCCCAAGTTCATGACCAAGTTCATAATCTAATAATCTTTACCTATGACTTCATCCTAATTCACTTTATAACTACTCTAGATAATTTCCTAGACTTCCCCCTACCATTCCTGCATCATACATTAGCCCAGCCCACCTTTTAAAAATACCCAAGCTCAAAGTTGTCATGACATCTTGGAGTCCTGCGTTCCAAAATCCCATTGACTCCTGGGTGGAAAAGAAATTTCCTTCTTCAATCCCCCAAACTTTGCTGACTCCGTTTCATTGCTGGTCTCCCCCACTGTCTCTACCCTATGTAGAATTCCAAAAGCTCAACCACATTTCTCCTAAGAAAAACATCCAGACATTCTGATGTTTATCAAGATTGCTTTTACATGCATTTGCTTGCATTTTAGTCAAATTATAGGTCATTCCCTGTTAACAATCTTAAACATTTTTTTTAAAAAGGTAATGAAAGGCAATGAAAAACAACATAAAAAGCACATTGCATTTTAAAATTCTTTGCAACTAATCAGTAATGGCAAAAATGATTTTCAAAGAGATTTATCTTCAAAAATTGCTTTCAACAGTAACTGCAAAAAAATTACTGTTAAAAGGTAGTGTTCCAAATTCTGAAGGTATTGGGCACTGAAAAATTTTAAGATCTTTTTCCACCTGGGGAGAAATGACTCAGCAACCGTCTCTACCCCAGCTCCTGCCAACCTAACAGTTTCAAAGGAAGACATTGGAAACACTGTAAATAAATAGGTACCGCTTTGGTGGGAAGGTAAACAGCATTCCGTGCACTTCGGTGTCTAGTCATGCCTGCCACATGTCCACGGAAATGTCTGCATACGCAGATAGCGCTGGCTCTTCGGCTATAAACTGAAATTAACACTGAACCCTGAGTTGGATACATCTGGCTTTTGAGCAAGGGGAAAGGAAGGGTGGCTTGGGAAAAGGTCCTCCCCCCCCCCCTGCACACCAAGCTATGGAGGTGAGGTCTATGAGTGAACCTAGGAAAAAAGTCTGCTTCAAAAGACAAACAGCAAAAGACAAAGCAAACCAAAACAGAACGGAAAAAAGAAAGAGAAGGGAGAGGGAGAGGGAGAAAGAGAAGGGGATGGAGGAGGAAAGGAAGGAAGGAACGTTCCCAGGAGGCTAGATGAGGGAGCACAACACCTGAATGCCTGGAGTTGCTATACTGGAGTTGCTATACTTCCTGGGCGGCGGCAGGAGCAGGGGTCCTTGGCAGCGCCAGCACGGGCTGTCATGCAACCTTGCTGTGAGTGTTGCAAAGAGCACCCCAAATCCGGTCGGTGACAGGAGCGGGTGGTTGCAGATGTGTTTGTGAATGCTCGGGTGTGTTTGCAAGCACTCCTGGGAGCAGCGCGGATGCATTTGCACATTGGTGGGAGCGGGGAGCTTCCGGGAGCAATGAGGGCACTGTGGGCCAGAGGTATTGGTGCTGTGGGCCGGATACAGCCTATGGGCTGTAGTTTGGGCACTCCTGTCCTAGACTATAGTTTGTGGGTATATTTAATATAACAAATAACAGAATGAGGTAATGCAAAGAGTAATTATGAAACATAGTGACAATCAGTTGCTTTTAGTTGGCTAGACATCTTAAATTGTCATCTCTTCCTTATGGCTATTAGGTCACTTTAGAGTAAATGACAATGTTTCTTCTATAGCTGGTGACATCACTTCTTAACTTTTTACAACTTTTAATTATTATTATGATCCCTTGACCTCTTCAAGAGAACATCAGCATGTCACAGGAAGAATTCTAATAGTGAGTCATGCTGATTGTCTATCTAGCCCTGTATTGTCAGCTCTGACTGGCAGCTGATTTCCATGGTTTCAGGTGGGATTCTTTCTGGTCCTACCTGGAGATGCCAAGAATTGGATCTAGGACAGTGATGGTGATCCTTGGCACTCCAGGTGTTCCAGAACTTCAATTCCCAGAAGACCTGATCAGCAGGAATGCTGACTTGGGCTTCTGGTCATTGAACTTCAAGAATACCTGGAGTGCCAAGGTTAGCCATCACAGATCTAGGATAATTCTGCATGCAAATGCCCCATGGCACCTCTCCAAATTCTTCTTCCCCTACACACATATCATCTGTTTCAGTTTGTTTGCCTTTTCCCCCAGTCCTTCCCAAATCCATATACAATGGTACCTCACTTAAAGAGCATAATGCATTCCACAGGATTGCTCGTTAAGTGAGTTTGCTCTTTAAGCGAAACACCATTGTAAGTGACCAATTGTGACTTCTGGTGGGGTGGTGGTGGGTCGTGAACCCCGATTTAATTGTTAAGTGAGTTTTTGGTTGGTTTTAGTTGTTAAGCGAGGTGACCATTCAGAGAAAATTCTGCTCTTTAAGCGAGTTAGTCTCTAAGCGAGGTGCTCTTTATGTGTGGTTTTACTGTACACGCATTCACAAAATGTGTGAGATATCCCAGAACAGTAAGACTGTGGATCCTTGCCAACGTAATCATAGAAGTTGAGCAGTCTCATAAGTTGTTATGTCATTGTTATTTCTTTATTCCTTGGAAGCATTTATCATTATCATCCGCAGCCTTCCTAGAATGGTGACTTCACTCCATTCCATCATCAGGTCGGGGGCAATCTGGAGACTTCTCGAAACACCAAAGATAAAGATGCTGCTCCTTATACCTGGGCCAATAAACATGCATTGAGGCAGTGACACTTCTTATCCATTACTGTCTTTTTGCACAAGCTGAACTCTAATTCACCCTCACTATCATCTGCAATTTGGATCTTAGCCAGATCCATGTCTTTTCCTCTTCACTTGTTACAAGGGAAGTGTTTTGCAAAGTTTAGAGTAGTATTAAACTCTTACTTTAGTAACTGTCTGTGAAGAAGTAGGTAATAGGAACAGGATGCTGTCAAGTCCATTAGAACTAAGGGTGACACTTGCAGGGCTTTTTAGTTGTAAAGGTCTTCCTTGCCAGTTGTATCTGACTCTAGGGTTAGTGCTCATCAAAGTTTACAGCCAAAGAGCCAGAGCTGTCTATGTCTGCAGACATTTCCCTGGTCATGTGGCAGGAATGACTACATGCCAGAGCACATGGAACATTGTTACCTTTCCCAACAAAGCAGTACCTACTTATCTACTTGCAATTTCTTGCTTTCAAACTGCTAGGTTGGCAGGACCTGTGACAAATGACAGAGGCTCACTCTGCTTTTTCAGCACTTGGGTCTCAACCTGCCGACCTTCTGGTCATGAAGCTCAGTGTCTTAACCACTTGGAAGCCCTCAGTTTAGTTTACAGTTAAGTAATAGTAATTTCATGCCAGAAATTATTCTGAGTTGAAAGATTTTTTTGCGGAAGAAACTCTGCTTAGAGTACGCCCAAATAAGGCTTCTTTCATGTTGCCCAGAACTGGGACAGAGACGGGTGCTCAAACCAATAATGCAGTACCCAGGTCTCAAACTGCTGACTTGTCAACCTTCCAGGTGACCTTCTTAACCACTGAGCCACTGCAGTCCCTTTACACTTAAGTGAAATGACTGCATACCAGACAGCAGCAGGCAGGGTATGGGACCAGAGCTTTCACCTTGCTCAGCTTTTCAAATTCACTCTTTCCTGAATGCCTGATTAGAGCTTCCAACTTCACATAATCTTAGTAGGGTCTGGACTTAATATGTTAGTTAGACATAACACCGCTACTCATTACATTCTTTGAGTAAGAAAGGCCAATGCCATTGCATTTAAAAAGACACATGCACTGCCATCCCAACCTGGCCCTTGCCCAGATAAAGGCATAAAGATCAGGGCCCCTCCCCATCTACTGTCCTTTTGGAGACACCAAAGTCACATTGGTACCAAACCGTATGTGTTCTCTGATCTTCCTGGGAAGAGGAAAACCATTCTTGTGACTGGGAAAACACAATGGCACGCAATTTGAGATGGTGGAAAGGTTAAACGTTATCCATTAGAATCATTCCTGGCAAAATTATTTGTCCATCCCAAGAACATAAGGCAAAGAGGAGCAGGAGGTCGATTTTATGAACTTTGGCAGGGACACCAGCGCATGAATGAGAAAATAAAAAGAAAAGGCAAGGAGAGAAAGACAGAGCCTAATGTACAAAAAAGAAGCTCTCGCCTAACCAAGAACACAGGCATTCATTTGCACACTTGGGCACACAATGCATCCCCAGGCTTAGCAATGCAACTGAGGTTTGTTTTTTAAAAAGTGGTAAAATAGGCAAATCCAGGCAGTAGGCTACACTAACAGACATCCCTTCCAAGTGCAGCTTAATAATAAGAGTGTTGCCAAACAATGGCAAAGCAGTATTGTTTAGGGAAGTTGGGGTTTAAAAGAGAAATACTTGCACCATCTCCTCTCTGGCTGGACATCCTGCTATGGTAATGAGGTACACCAGCCAGTGACTCAATGCTGAGTGTTGGGTGGCAGTAAATAACTTGATTTCCTAAAGGGGCCAAGGGCGGTGGGCAGGTGAACCCTTTTAGGGGTGGTGATGGTCCCCTCAGTGGAGGAAATGCCACTGGAACCCATCAGATTGGGCCTAACGGCAAAATGAGCGGAGGAGGAACAACTTCACTATTCTGATTCCCAACGGTCATGGAGGTGGAAGAGGCCATGCCAGATGGACTGGCTGTGAAGGTACACCTTGATAATATCCTCAAGTCTGTGGCAGTCCATTGCAGTCCCAGTGTTAAATCCTACATGTCTCATTTCATACATGCCCAGGAGATGGCTCCGTGACCGCAGTGTCTTCGGAAAGGGAACAGGGCTTTTTTTAACATGCGATCAATGCATCGCACAACGTTAAAAACTGGATAACGATGAGACTTGTGGAACCAAGTCTCATCGTTATCCAAGGTACTGGGGTATATCCAAAAGAAGTTGCTGCAATGCTTCCTGGGTGGGGTAGAGGTCATAGTTTTTTGGGAGGCAGGTTCCAAAGAGCAAAACGACTTACTCTTCTCCCTGCTATTATCAGTTAGCTAAAAAAACCTCTATGAAATGCAATTTGTTAGTACTGTATCATGTTATCACTGAGTAACACAATACATTATCCTTAAAAGTAGTATCTAAAGACTTCAGTAGCTCAAGTGGCTAAGATACTGACTGGAAGGCGGGAGGTCAGCAGTTCGATTTCTGAGTACTGCAGGACAGAATGAGCTCCCGTCTTTGTCCCAGCTCCTGCCAACCTAGCAGTTCGAAAGCAAGACATTGTAAATAGATAAATAGATACCACTTTGATGGGAAGGTAAACAGCGCTCCATGCGCTCTGGTGTCTAGTCATATCTGCCACATGACCATGGAAGTGTCTGCAGAAGCAGACAGAGCTGGCTCTTTGGCTTTGAAACAGAGATGAGCACTGAACCCAAGAGCCAGATACGGCTGACTTTCAAGCAAGAGGAACCTTTACTTTTAGTAAGCTATCTATTTACAGTACAGTATTTTACTGTATAGTGGTAACTTAGGCCATGCATTAAAAATAAAAGTAGAATTTCCAAACGCTATAAAACTTGGACTAACCCACCTTTGCTCCATTCATAATATAAAATGTTACTGGTTTTTCTAATGATTACTGAAATATGAAATGCTTTGAACACCCATAAAAGTCATTTTTATTTTCTTTTATTTCTGTCCTGTCTTTCAAAATTAACCCCCCCCCCAACCATATTATTATTAGTTCACATGTCATAAGGGTCTTTGTCTTCCTCAGAGAAAGCTGGATTTGACACCTGTATTGTGAAAGCATGTGGTTTGGTTGACAGTTATTGACACCGGCCTCAATGCAACCTAGCAGAGCTTCTGACACAATCATTTTTTTCATAATGATGCTTGTGTCATTAAAGAAAAACAATTTGTGCTTGGTACAGTCTGTGCCAAGTCTTAACGTCCTTCTGCTCAAAACCACATTAATGATGTGTTTAATTAATCCATTGGTCACGTGAAGTCCCCCCCCCGCCCCCAATCTTACAATCAGAGCTTTTCGTGATGGGGATATTCTGTGATGTGTTGTTTTAACCAGAGTTTGTTTGTTTATACTACAAGTCCCAGAATTCCATAATTAGCAAGGCTTTTGGCTAATATGGTTGTGGGGAAAATTCTGGAAGCTGAAGTCCTCAGAAGAAACATTTTCCACCTCTGCTTTTAGCTATTTAATAAACCAGAACAGCAGCCATGAGGAAGGGCAGGTAAACCCTACAAACCAGGGATTCTCAACCTATGGGCCAGATGTGGCCCACAGCACCATTTCATGTGCCCCATCTCCACCACACCAGGAAGTCCCATGTGGTGGAGGAAGGGCAAAATGGCCCCCCGGCCCCCGAAGCTGTCAGAGGGAGCATGACCCGGCCCCCTGGGTTATAAAGTTTGAGAACTCCTGTTCCAAACCTATTCCAGGTTCTTTCATCTCCGTAATGATGGATTTGTGCATGATTTTGGAGACATTTTGGAGTTCACTGATTCATAGAGTTGCCACAAGTCCGAGATTACTTGATGGTGCACAACCCCATGGGCCCGGGGTGCAAGAATAATTTGATCCTACCGCCCAGTTAAGAAGTAGCTCTTCTCCAGTCTTCTGACTTTATGGCAAACAAGCAAAAAAGTGCTACAGTCCTGAAGAAGTCAGAAGTGCTTAGCCTTTCTAAAACATCTGGAATTGGTTGAAAAGCAGATGGCAAAGCAGTTGGTTGACAGCCCAGTTATTGTGGAGCCTCAACATTCCAGAGTCGGAAATAGAGGAAAATCTTGGCATTTAGTCTTATTACTCCCATGCAAGGAATCACCATGCAGCAGCTCCCTTGGCAACTGATAAGATTACCTGTGGTGTAACTTTTCAAAAGTAACAGAGTGACTTTTAATCTTTTTACTTCTGGAGTGTAACAAGTTGCATTTATTCACTGTGCCAATAATGCTGCTTTGGAGTCATCATGGATTTGGGGGCAATTTAGGGACATTTTGTGGAACTGCAGTGGTTTTGTGGTTAAGACGCTGAACCTGATGACTGGAAGGTCTGCAGATCAGCAGTTCAAGACCTGAGTGCTGCACAATGGAGTGAGCACCTGTCTCTGTCCCAGCTCCTGCCAACCTAGCAGTTCGAAAGCAAAAAATTGCAAGTAGATAAATAGGTACCACTTTGGTGGGAAGGTAAACAGCATTCCGTGGTCTCCGGTGTTTAGTCATTCTTGCCACATGGCCATGCAAACATCTGCAGACACTGATTGTGCTGGCTCTTTGGCTAGAAACAGAGATGAACACTGAACCTTAGAGCTGGATACGACTGGCTTTCGATGACCCATGACACCACTTTGGGAACCACTACTCTAATATCTCTGCCCGAAGGTCTGTAAATAAGACTTGAGAGTCATCTGGAATATCATTATTGCCATGGCTCCTAACCCGTGGGCTGCCTGTTTTACCAAGAGGTTGGCAGCAAAGAATGACTTTTTAAAAAGGTACTGAAAAAGGAATGATCTCTAAGCCAGTGTTTCCTAACAGGGGGTACACAGCCCACAAGTGGACTCCAATTTCCAGAAACCTAAGTCAGTACATTGGCTGATCAGTGCTTTGGGGAAATGACTTAGGCTTCTGGGAACTGAAGTCCAAAAACCAGTATTTGGGAAACACTGATCTAAGCCAGTGGTTCCTAACAGGGGGTACACAGCCCACAAGTGGACTCCAATTCCCAGAAATCTAAGTCAGTACATTGGCTGATCAGTTATGATTTTAAAGAGGTACTCTTATGAACAGTTCCTTCCAAATGGCTGGGACCACTCACTGTTTGAGACTCACACTGATCATCTACTGCAGGGGTGTCCAAACTATGGCCCGAGGGCTGGATCCAGCCTCTGACACCAATTCATCCCGCCCATGAAGCCCTTGTCGCTCCTGGAAGTGGAAGTAAACCATTTCCGTATGGATGCATTTTATTTCCGCTTCCAGGAGCGATGAGGGCTTTGTGGGCCAGATGAATTGGCATCAGGGGACGGATTTGGCCCCTGGCCCATAGTGACCAGCTCCCTGAACCCCCTGACCAGCCCGTGGCCTAAAAAGTTTTGGCAGCCCTGATCTACTGGGTCCTTCCACCCAACCTCCTTTCATCTTGGAGTGATACCTAAGGTTGGCAAGGTTTGAAGAAGAAAAGGTACCTCGTGCTTTGGAAAATTCTTGTTGCCATAGAAAGGGAATATTATTAGAGACAGGTACCTGGACCAAGACTCTTTCTCTTACTTCCTATTTTGTCAGCTGTAAGACAGCTTTATGCTTGCAGCATTTGGGAACCATATGTATTGCTGTCCAAAATGCTGTTACTCATTCTCACTTCTGTATCTCCCACAGCTTCCACCAGTTGTGATTAATAAAGCTTGTCTTTTTTCTGGTGTGCCAAGGTGCACAATGGATGTCCAATGAGACACACAAGCATCAACCTTTAATTAGTGGCAATTTATTGCTGAGATTTATGCTATTGGACTTATGCCTCTGTGTGCATGTGTGTGTGCGTGTGCGTGTAAGGTCAAAGGTAAAGGTTGCCCTTGCTCGAAAGCCAGTTGTTTCCAACTCTAGGGTTCAGTGCTCACCCCTGTTTATAGCCAAAGAGTCAGCTCTGTCTGCATCTGCAGATGTTTCCATGGACATGTGGCAGGCATGACTAGACACTAGAGTGCACAGAACGTTGTTTACATTCCCACCAAAGTGGTATCTATTTATCGACTTGCAATTTCTTGCTTTCAAACTGCTAGGTTGGCATGGAGCTGGGATAATTTCTTGCTTTCAAACTGGTAGGATGGCAGAAGCTGGGACAGAGATGGGAGTTCGCTCCGTCATGCAGCACTTGGGTCTTGAACTGCTGGCCTTCCGACCTTCCAGTCATCAAATTTAGCATCTTAACTACTAAGCCACTGCAGTCCCTTGTGTGTGTGTGTATGATGCAATAATAAATGCAAGTCATATATGTTAATAAATGCATAGGGTCATCAACTAATCTATTAATATGTAGATGGTAATTCCATGCTACATTGTTCTTTTTTAATTGGGAAGCTGAGCAGGGTTGACCATGGTTTGCATTCGGATGGGGGGGGGCACAACTAATGTATCTGGGTAAACCTAGGGAAGGAATTCTGCTTGAAATGAAAGAGGGAAACTGCCAGTCGGAGATGACAATTCCAGGTGAGATGGAGGAGGGGTTGAGCTCAGTATAAGGTGGCTTCTTATATATAACCATACTGACTTAAAGAGGTTTGTGTGAGTTTTAGAAAGGGATTCTTGGGGGAAGTTGGCACATTTTCCTTGCAGATCACAAGGGTAAATTTCTGAGGGCTGCCCAGAAACCAGTCATCTCTCTAGAGTATGAGCTACTGTCATATCATATCCATCATGTCAGGTTTTATTTCCAAGTGCCCATCACTGCTGAAGAGAACTTCAGAAGCGAAATACTGCGCGCGGTGATATCGAAATGGGGATTAGCTCCATCAGATGGATGCCTCTGTTGCTCTCAGAGCATTGCTATCCGTGCTCTGTGGCTGCTGCTTTTAAACAAGTCCGACTCTGAGGACCTCTTGCCAGACAGGCTCTGGTGTGGTGACTAATTTTTTGTTTTTTAAGATAATATTGAAAACAGGTTTTGGATGCAATCTTCTTCATCTTCCTCCTCCTTTGGGTGATTTCATTTTGTAGTTCCTTTTGCCTGACCTAGTGTGAGAAAGATTAGCTGCCACAAGGTGGCCATTACCAGGGTACGCCCTGGTTGTGGTTCAGAAATACTACAATCTTTGAGAAGGTTCTTTCTGTGTACCCCGGATGCAAACTTCTACCTGGAAGAGAATCTAAATTGGGGATGAAACCAATAGAAGTGTAAAAGCAAAAATGAACAGGCTGGCTTTTTCTCCACCCGTCCCATGACTCTCCATACTTTAATGCAGGGGTGGCTAAACTATGGCCCTGACCCATGACACCATTTCATGTGACCTACCCTGCCCTCACTGCAACCAGAAGTGGAAGTGGACGCATCTATGACAGCTGTAAAATGTGCCTGCACATGCATAAATGCACCCACGCCTGCTGTAATTGCACCTATGGCTATTGTAAATGCATTTACAACTGCCGCAGACACATTTTATGGCAGCATTTACTGTGGGAGGAACCATGTGACCCAGCCGCTCCACTGCCCAGGGGTCATGGCCCATGCATAAAGCAAGGGGGGGAGACAATGAAACTTGTTGGAAGCCAGGATTGATATGTGCTCAGCTATAAATAACCAGATGATTACGATGCTATACTCTCATCATCAAAGAGCCCTGGTAGTGCAGTGATTAAACTGCTGTACTGCCGCCAAAATGCTGTGAGTTCGATCATGATGGGGAACAAGGTTGGCTCAGCCTTTCATCCATCTGAAATTGGTAAAAGGAGTACCCAGCATGTTGGGGGGCAAAATGCTAATTAACTAATCCCTATGGGGCAGTATATAAGTGTGATTTTTCTGGTGACCCTTTCCAAGATTTTCTAGGGAATGAGTACTCAGAAATGGCTTCCCATTCCCTTCTTCCGGGGACATCCTGGGATTGTGAAGCTTTCCAAAGGTCACACAGGCTGGTCCTTCTTGCAGGTGTTACAGGAGAAAACTTGGGTTCCCATATCTTGGCCAGGTGCCTCTTCTCACTCAGCTATCTAGGCAACAGGGAAAGGACTTGCAACTACAGTATTTGCTTCCCCAGTAAAGAAGATATAACTACCTTGTAGTGTGACTATAGGAAGGGCTGCTGTGAATTAGTGGTTAAGATGTTGAGTTTGATTACCAGAAGGTCAGCAGGTCAGCAGTTTTGAGAACTGAGTGCTACATGATGGAGTGAGCTTCCTTCTCTGTTGCAGCTCTTGCCAACCTAGCAGTTCAAAAGCAAGAAATTGCAAGTAGATAAATAGGTACCACTTTGGTGGGAAAGGTAACACATCCCTTGTGCTCCAGCATCTAGTCATACCTACCACATGACCATGGAAATGTCTGCAGACAGTGCTGGCTCTTTGGTTATAAGCAAAGATGAGCACCACCCCCTAGAGTTGGACATGACTGGTTTTCGAGCAAGGGGAGCTTTACATTTATTGTGACTGTGATTTAATTGGGCTAGTTTCACTCCTTTAATGGGATAACTGTAACTTTCTGTCACTCAGAAAAATACACAGGCATGACCTCATTTGAACCAATAGAACTTGGGAAGGAGATGAATCATTATTTTTTTATTGATTCAATAGGCTGCTCTACCTAACATGTTAAGCAACAGGATTTTGGCCACTGAGTTGTTGGTTACCAGCACCTTGCATTGTCTTTACCAACATGCTAAAAAAATAATAATACAGGGAAATATTTCCTAGTAACAGCAAAAAATCGGGGGGGGGGAGAGGGGGAGAGTCAACCCAAATGTCTATAAAAATTCCTTTTAATGGTGATACTTGAAAGCAACCACAGTACCAAACATTACTAATGGCACATAAAAGTAATTAGGTCTCTATTTATATTATTTTTACTGTAACATTGTAACTGCTTGTTACATTACTTGCTATCTTCTAATTCCAAAGCATACTTTAAAAGCAGAGGTTCGCAACCTACGGTCCACGGGCCGGACCTGGCCTGCGGTGGCAAATCATCTGGCCAACAGCAATGACCCCAGAAGTGGAAGCGGACACATTTACAACAGCCATAAACATGCCCATGCATGCGCAAATGCACCCTGCCATGGTTGACAGCAGGGGAAAACCATGTGTTTCTGGCCCACTCAGCTGTCTAAGGGGGAGTGGTCTGGTCCATGGTTTGAAAAGGTTGAGAACTCCTGTTTTAAAGGAACAGAACACTCTTAAAACAGAAGATAGGAATAGAGGAAGCAACCTTAGCTTGAATTAGACCATTGGTGTACCTACCCCAGGGCCTCCCAACATGGTCAGGCAGTGTCTCTCCAGAGTGTCCATGATCACAGGCCCTGGAGGAAAGCTGTGACTTAGTGGTGGTTTATCTACTTTGCTTGTGAAAGATTCCACTTCCAATTCATCTGGTTTCCATTAAAAAAAAAAAGAGTGCTTAGCATGGCTGGGGAAGTCACCACTGTTTTGACTTATGCAGTTCAAAGTGATGCAAGAATAGTTCTTCTAGATTCATATTATGGAGTCAGGACTTTGCCAGAACAGCCAAATCCTAAACAGCTCTTGTTTTTCTCTCTGCAGTTCCCTTATCCTAATATTTTTGGGGGAAATTGTGTGTATGTGTGTGACTACAGTATTTTTTTTTCTAGAAGTGTTCATGTGCCATTAAGACCTGGGTGGCCCAACTTTTTCCGCCATGGGCCTGACCATGCCCCCCCAGACAGTTGAGCAGGCTGGTCATGTGGTTCCTCCTGCTGTAAAACGATGCCGTAAAATGCATTCACGACTGTCGTGAACCTGTTTACAAGAGCCGTGGGTGCATTTACGGCAGCATTTACGTCAGGTGGGGCACGTTTACACATGCATGGGCACATTTTATGGCTGTTGTAAGTGTGTCTGCTTCCAGCAGGGATGGTGACGGGCCACATGAAATGGTGCCATGGGCCAGGGCTGGCCCACAGGCTGTAGTTTGGCCACTCCTGCATTAAGGCATTATATGCTGACCAACAATAATCCCCCAGCCATAGCTTTTCCCAGAATGGGGATGCGGCAGACATCTACACCTGATGAATTGCTGTCTGCTACACATTGCTCAGTGTTTGCCTGATGTACAGTAGCACAGAAGTTACCAGAGAAAAAAGAGACTGTGATCCTATCCAAGTAACCATAGGGCTAAATCCAATTGTCATTCCCCCAAACAGAATAAGCACATTGACCCAATGGGATTTTTGTAAGTCCCAGTGATTCTTTTTGAGCCTCCCAAAACCTTTTCTTGCCTGTTCGCTCCACCTTGAGGCTCCATTGGCCTTACATTTGAGGGTACCATTTCAAAGGCAGTTGCTCTTAGCTTATTTCTTGTTCTTTCTGAACTCCCTGATAACATTCTTCTCTTCCATGGGGGAGACTAAAACCATGAATACAAAACCCTTGTCATAAATTCCCAACCTCAAATTACAGCCCACCCAAAGAGGGTGAGAGTAATTTAAGGGGAAAAACCTCTCGTGTAGATAGTGGAGCTTGAAAAGAGATGGGACAAAGCCGGTTTTGTTTGGAAATTGGTGGTGGTGGTGCATTTAAATAAAGATTTGGAGAGCCAGGTAGCATTTGACGTTGCGGGAGGCTGCTGAAAGGTGTCTTAATTGGGCTTCTGATGGGAGGAACATGCATTAAGGTTCAACTCTCCTGTAGAGACAATTAAGTCTTCAAAGGAGAGAGAGAGAGAGATTTGGAAAGCCATTGGGGCAACCTCCTCCAAATCTGGCACCTTCCTTATGTGATTTGACATGACCAGAAAGGACAAAAGCATTCAAAATCATTAGTCGATTTATATATTGTTGTTGTTCAGTTGCATAGTTGAGTCTGACCCTTTGAGACTCCATGGACCACTGCACGCCAGGCACCCCATCCTCCACCCTCTTCTGCAGCCCACTCAGCACTACGCCCATTGCATCAGCAATGCCATCAAGCCATCTCATCCTCTGCTGCCCCCTTCTCCTTTTGCCTTCAATCTTTCCCAGCATCAAAGCTCTTGATTTTAATTTTTTATAAACGGGATTCTCCTTGCATCCTTAGAGTAGCCTTTCTTGACCTACTGCCCTCTAGATGTGTTCAGTTATGACCTTTGTCATAGTAAAGACTGGAGTATCTGAGGTCATGTGGGGACATTGAGTCATCTCTGGGTTTTATTCCAAAGATCTCAGCAGCTGTCCATGGTGTTGAAATTGGGTCTCAAAGTGGTTTCAGCACCTTGGACAGCTCTTTTAAAATTCAAATTAAATGTGGGGTGGCTCTATCCCTCTGACATCAGAGTGACTGGCCTCTATTGTCTAATGACTTTTAGCCAGAAGCATTGGTGGCCATGGTTGTTGGAGGTACTGAGAATCCCAGTCCAACATGCCAGAGAGCACCAGGTTGGGCATAATACTGACTTAGACTAAAGCACAATGACAGAGACCAGAGTAATTCCTGATTACTCAGAACTATGTATAAATATTAGAGCAGAATGTCTGTTTGAGATTTTTGCTATGGCTCCATATTGAAAGTGTGCTTAAATGCCAAAGGAAAGGTCACACTGCAGCATTAAGCCCTTTTTAAATATCAAGCAGAGATCCTCCTCTCCTTCTGAAAAAAAGACAGAATTCCACATAATTTGAAATTCCTGAAGCTGTATAATCTAGTGGTGCTCAGCTCTCAAGCAGAGTGTGGCAAACAAAAATTCAAGAAGACGCGTCAAATGATAATCAGGTATGGAATAGTCGCTGGATAAATATGGAGCTGGTCAACCAAATCCCCACTTTGAAAAGCAAAGGAAGGTACAGTAGAATTTTCAAATCATGCATGATCCAGGAGGGTTGGATCATATCTTTGCTGGATCATGAAAATAGAGAGGTGTATGAGTCTTCAAGGACTCTTTGGTGACCTCAGCATTACAGACTTTGGGAAGAGAGGGGTGAGGGGAGTCAAGGAATCATCATGGCTAGATGTTGTATTAGAGGTCCTGTAGTTCAGCTATAACTAAGCTAATGTTCCAAAACAGAAGCCGCAAAAATCAGCTTCAACTATAGTGACATCAGATTTCACCTTAGAGCAGGGGTTCACAACCTACAGTCCATGGGCTGGACCTGGCCCCCGAATGCCATTCCATCCGGTCCATGGCGCAGAACCCCGAAGAGGTAGCGGACACATTTACAACAGCTGTAACTGCATCTGTGCATGTGCAAATGCGCCCGCCACGGTTTATGGCAGCATTTGCACCAGGGGAAAGTCATATGTCAGGCCTGCTTAGCTGTCTGAGGGGGAGTTGTCTGGTCTGTGGCATGAAATGGTTGAGAACCCTTGTACTGTACAGTCAAACCTCACATAAAGAGTGTCTCGCTTAAAGAGTAACTCGCTTAAAGAGCAGAATTTTCTCTGAATGTTCGCTTTGCTTAACAAATAAAACCAACCAAAAACTCGCTTAACAAATAAATCAGGGTTCGCAATCCCCCCCCCCCACACACAATTGGTCATTTACAATGGTGTTTCAGTTAAAGAGCAAACTCACTTAAAGAGGAATCCTGTGGAATGCATTATGCTCTTTAAGCGAGCTACAACTGTATGTAGAATCCATTTTCTCTCTTCCCTAGACAAAGGGCCAGCCTGTCGACATCCTGTTGCCTTTTGTTGAAGCTCATGGCTCCACATTACCTCTGAGCATGCAGTTGAAGATGATTCTTGAAGTTCCCAATATCCAGCAAAGTCTTTAGTTTAGCTATGGATACTACACACCAAGCTTGAGTGATTTTAGACCCCGGTGGCTTAGTGTTAATACCCTGAGCTTGATGACAGGAAGGTTGGCAGGTCAGCAGTCTGAGACCTGAGTGCTGCCCGATGGAGTGAGCACCCACCATCTGTCCCAGCTCCTGCCAACCTAGCACTTCAAAAAAAAAAAGGTGCAAGTAGATAAATAGGTACTGTTTTGGCTGAAAAGGTAACAGTGTTCTGTGCACTCTGGCATCTTGTCATGCTTGCCATATGCCCACAGAAACATCTGCATGCTCAGACAGCACTGGTTCTTTGGCTATAAACAGGAATGACCCCCTAGAATTGGACACGACTGGCTTTTGAGCAATCGAGACCTTTACCTTTTTTAGAATGATATTTGTACTTTCCTCTTCTCACCCCACCCCACCCAATTCTGCAACTGCCAGTCCAACGAAGAGTCCCAGAAGATGCCTTCTGATCCAGTAAAAGAACTATCATTTACAACTGTACTTCTTTTTTCATGCATGATGCATAAACAGTCCTGTCAAACCTAAAGATAATGGCCCTGAGCCTGCTCAGATATATGACAATGGAAGAGGTCCATGTCCAGCCTCAAGACTTTTGGGAATGTACCACTATAGCAAGAGGGGTCTTTTTGTGGGGTCTCGGTTCTCTACTGGTCTTCTCTTTTTACTGTAGAAGGCAAAAGAAGGGAGAATTGCCATTCCAGAAGCTGTGGTTCGCCTTCCTGCCTTGGACAGTTCCTTTAAAAGGACTCTCCCATTTATCTAAACTAGTAATGGATGTCCAGCCACGCCTAGGTTTTGCTTTCCTTTTTTTTTTTTTTGGCTAGGGTTTTTTAGAAAAGAGCCCCCTGGTAAAATAGCTGACCTCTTCACTAGGGGCACACAATGTACACTTTGAACGACAAAAAAGACACAATTCTTAAAAAGAGAGAGAGAGAGAGTCAAGTAAAAAAAAAAACAGGTTATGCAAGCATTTTATTAATTGATGTGAAAACCTGTCTGATAACCATATGAAAAATACCGTGAGCAATCCAGTCCATGCAAATTGGCAATGTTACGGTAAGGATGGGGTAATGCCTGGAATTATTCAATATGACATTCTTAGCAGGCACCTTGTTAGATGGCAAAGTTACATGAAACATTTGTTCACTGAAAGCAGCCCATCTGGTCCGACTGTAATCCATCCCCCTCAAGCTATTTAAACATTCTGCCTAGTACAACAGAGCAATACTCTGGGATAAAATACGGAGTGTTGAGAAGACATAAAAGACTGTCTAGAGCCGTGATGGCGAGCCTTGGCACTCCAGATGTTCTTGGGCTTCAATTCCCAGAAGCCCAAGCTCCCGTGAATCCACACAAATGGGTTTGCTGTGATTCATCCAGCCCACACCGCCCTTGTCGCTCCCAGAAGCAGAAGTAAAATGTGCCCATACGGTTAAGATTATTCTGGGTTAACCCTCTGTATGGGCATGTTTTACTTCCGCTTCCGAGGGCGACAAGGGCCAGATGAATCACAGCAAACCAATTCGTGTGGAATCACAGGAGCTTGGGCTTCTGCGAATTGGAGTCCAAGAACATCTGGAGTGCCAAGGTTCGCCATCAAGGCTCTAGAGTTATCATTATAATGTGGAACCAGTTGTGTGTTAACCTCAAAGAGGGCTTTAGGAAATATGCTTTATCCACTCATCCAACGTCTCTCTTCACCTAGAAGATCAACAGTATGTAATCAAGGATTTTCTTTGGACTAAATTGCAAGTAGATAAATAGGGACCACTTCGGTGGGAAGGTAACAGCATTCCATGCACTCCAGTGTCTAGTCATGCCTGCCACATGACCATGGAAATGTCTGCAGAAGCAGACAGCGCTGGCTCTTCGGCTTAGAAACAGAGATGAGCACTGACCCCTAGAGTCGGATACGACTGGCTTTGGAGCAAGGGAAACCTTTACCTTTACCTTTACATATACAGTAAAACCTCACATAAAGAGCACCTCGTTTAGAGAGTAACTCGCTTAAAGAGCAGAATTTTCTCTGAATTGTCGCTTTGCTTAACAAATAAAACCAACCAAAAACTCGCTTAACAAATAAATCGGGGTTCACAATCCCCCCCACAATTGGTCACTCACAGTGGTGTTTCGCATAAAGAGCAAACTCACTTATTTAAAGAGCAATACTGTGGAACGCATTATGCTCTTTAAGCGAGGTACAACTGTACCTTGTAAACTGCCCAGGGAGTGCATTAAGTGCCATGGAATGGTATATAAATGTAATTGCGATTGCTAATTGCCCTCCCCAAATCTACATCAAGGAAGTCCAACCCTTTTTTAAGATAACCTAAGGCTAAATGCAGAGGTGAGGGAAGGTAATTTTTAGATTCTAGCTCACAGAATACCCTCAATGACCCTGATGAATCGCACATTTTGGAAGCTGAAATTCCAGAAAAAGTAACTTTTCCTCATCTTTGGCCAAATGAAGTGCCAGAGGGTGGTTTTGGATGTGTTCATACATCCATGCTTTCTCTATCCAACTTCCTGACCTCAGCATGTGGTGATAGGGTGGCTTAAGTCTCTATCATTCCTATTTAACAGGGGTTTGCAACCTAAGGCCAGTGGGCCGGGGCCGGCCCATGACTGCAAATCATCCGGCCCATGGCAATGACCACAGAAGTGGAAGCAGACACATTAATGACAGCCATAAATGTTCCCGTGCATGTGCAAATGTGCATGCGCAAACATGCCTGCCATGGTTTATGGTGGGGAAAAACCATTTGTCCAGCTTGCTTAGCTGTCTGAGGGAGCATGGTCCGGCCTGTGGCACAAAAACATTGAGAACCTCTGCTGTATAAGGTAAAGGTCTCCCTTGATTGAAAGCCAGTTGTGTCTGACTCTAGAGGGGAGTTCTCATCTTCACTTACAGCCAAAAAGCCAGTGCTCTCTGCATCTGCAGATGTTTTTATGGTCATGTAGCAGGCATAACTGCACACCAGAGCACAGAGAATACTGTTACCATTCCTACCAAAGCAGTACCTATTTATCTACCTGCAATGTCTTGCTTTCAAACTGCTAGCTTGGTAGGAGCTGGGGCAAATGACAGGAGCTCACTCTGTCATGCAGAACCTGGGTCTCGAACTGCTAACTTGCTGACCTTTCCGCTGTAAAGCTCAGTATCTTTACCACTAATCCACAGTGATTGGCAGGATTCAGGAATCTGGGGTGGGGTGGGGTGACCAGATGAGGTCCAGCTAGTTAGGCTGCATAGAGACTGGCTGACAGGCCCCAGGTTCTGAGTTCCCAACCTGAACTCTGGATGGAAACATCTTCTCTCTCTTTCTCTCTTCTCTTTAGATGTGACACAATGAAAGTCAATTGGAGGGGCTGCAGTGGCTCAGTGGTTAAGAAGCTCACCTTGTTATCTGGAAGGCTGGCATGCCAGCAGTTTGAGACCTGGGTACTGCATGACGGTTTGAGCACCTGTCTCTGTCCCAGCTCCTGTCAACTTAGCAGTTCAAGAGCAAGTTGCAAGTAGATAAATAGAGACCACTTTGTTGGGAAAAAGATCTTGCGGACATGAAAGGAGCCTCATTGGGTGTCCGCTGAGCAAAAATCCTTCTCCAGCAAAAATAATTTTAACCCAGAATAATTTCTGACATGAAATTATTATTATTAATGAAAGTCCATCATCCCTCAGGCCACACACTTACCTGGACACAAGGAGAGAAAGCTTGGCTTCTTGCCATCTATGCACTGTTTTGGTCAATAAAACAGCTCCCTCTAGTACTCTTGGGAAGCACAGCCAGTTTCTGCTGCCACAGAAAGCTATTCTCTCCCTTTCAAGGCAAGAGAATGACCCTCCTCTGTCTTCAGGAAGAACACATTCAGTTGCTTGCTACAAGAAGGGAAATAACCCCCCCCCCCCAAAAAAAAAATTATTGACACCCTCCATACCTAAATGCTTCTAGCACTTTTTACAGTAGCCTGTTTTAAAATCCATGGTCCATACAAAAGAACTTCAAATGCATTTCATTTCTGCATTATTGCACCCAAATTTCCTACTTCTAAATTTTTTCCCTTCTACTCTGTGGAGGCTTGAAAATGTCACGGACTGTGAGTTTAAGCAAGAAAGTGTGAGCATACAAATCCACAGCTGCATTGTGTTATCCATTGCATGTGTAAATTCCATTCATATGTCACTGTACAGTTTTACATTTCCTTTTAATACTTCCACCAGACTGAGTGGCAGGGTTGCCAGTTGCCATCCTCAGCATCTGGAAACACTATATTCTAGGGACTATACAGTAATCCCAGAATCTAGCAATCAATGGCAGTAGCCCCGCTAGCTGGGAATTCTGGGATGTTTGGTCTTCTCAAAGCTAAATTTTCCCAAGCTGCAGCTAGAGTAAGAGGTGAAAGGATGCTTTTGGAGGCCAAGGAACAGAGTAATCCAGGAGCCAGTAATAGAAAGATAAATACGGCACAGCCAAAGGCTAGATGAGCCTCCTTTATTTTGTCCTTGCGGGATGTGTTAACTTTCTGTAGGAGATGCGATGCAGGAAAAAGTGTTTCTGTCTGACCAGACACTGCAAAGCTACTGTCAGAAAGAGTCAAAATCACACTGTAGGGTCATTCTAGGTCCTTTCTCCAGCACTGATTCTTCACAGCAGGAGAAGCAACACAAGGCTTTAAAGCCAACTACTAACTCAATACACAGTACTATGTCAACAGCTATATTTATCCTTAGACTCCACCCCTGAGACGGAACTGAAGCCCCTTTGGAATCACTTGGGGTTCCCTGGGTGTGGGTGTGGGATGCTACTGTGTTACCCTTTTTGGTACCTGCAAGCTGATTGTGAACTTTACATTGGCAATTCAGTGGAATTGTCCATTTCCTCACAGTGTGTCATGATAAAAAGTTTCTCTCTCCTCCAGGGCTATGCAAATCAGCCTGGTTTGTTTGGCAATCAGTCTTCAGTGTTTAAGCATGAGACTCCTTTGAGGTCTTGATTTCACAAGCATGGAAAGGCTGCCTCTGTCAACTCACTGCAAAGTGGATTTGTCTGTCTATTCTTCTACCACATCCAAATCTGAATACAGTATAGGTAATCCTCATGGTGATCAGCTGTGAAGACTGTCCTGAGAATATAATGCAGTGGCCTTTCCTCTGCCTTCTGCACCACAGCATGACCCTCATACCACTGATCCAGTTCTGCGAGTCACTTTCTGGTCCTGCACACTTTTGGCAAGCAAAGTCCTCGTCGGCCCCAGGCCAGGATTGATGAAGCTGCTGCCCTCCATCAAGATGGAGTCAAGTGGGATTGAAGCCATTTAGGGACCATCACCCTTCCCTGTGGACTTCACTGTCCAAGGCCATTAGTCCTCAGGGTGGTTAGGTTAATTAACCGCCACCTGACACTCGACATTGAGTTTCTGGCAGTATGGTCTACTCCAGTGATGGCAAACCTTAGCATTCCAGGTGTTCTTGGACTTCAATTACCAAAAGCCCAAGTCAGCACTCCTGCTGATCAGGGCTTCTAGGAATTGAAGTTCAAGAACATCTGGAGTGCCAAGGTTCACCATCACTGGTCTGCTCTATTACCATAGCAGGATAACCTAGCTAGACTGGTTGTCTCTGGCCTCATAATAACTGAGATCCATCAGCGGTTTAATGCAAGTATTAATCACCCCAGATTCAGAATAGCATGAGAGCCATCAGTTATTATAAATCAACATTTATTTATTTATTTGATCAAACTTTTATGCCGCCCTCCTCACAAGGAGTCAGGGCAGCTAACAGACTTTAAAAGCACTTAAAACACAATTAAAACACAGTATAAAAATCAAGATTAAAAATTACAGAGATTAAAAATATTTTTTTTAAAAAATCCCCACACACACAGAGGGAGGGGTCAGATGAGCCAACAGACTGAAGCAACCGTCTAGCCCATACCCAATACATGCCCCGCCAGCCAGGTCTTAACCCTTCTCCTAAAGGGCAGCAGCTCTGTCTGGAGACCAACTCACTTGGCAGGAGGTTCCATAGGGCCAGAGCAGAGATGGAGAAGGCCCTCTTTCTAGTGCTAGAGAGGTGTGCCTCTCTAGCCGAAGATACAACCAGAGAACCTCTCCGGTCTGCTCTGGTGGGATGAATAGATGTCCTTAGAGCGATGTGGTCTCTTAAGTATCCTGGCCCATTACCATATAGGGCTTTAAAGGTAATAATCAGCACCTTTAATTGTACCCGGAGATACACTGGCACCCAGCGCAGCTCCTGAAGCAGAGGCGAGGCATGTGCATACTGCCCACACCCCATCACCACCTGGGCAGCTGCATTCTGGACCAGTTGCAGCCTCCAAATGGTTACCAAGGGCAGCTCCATGTAGAGCGCTTTACAATAATCAAGTCTGGGGTAACCAAAGCTTGTGTGATGATGAGCAAGAAGTCCCGGTCAAGAAGCGGGCGTAACTGGTGTATTACACAGAGTTGTTCATCCTTTTATGACCGGGGGGGGGGGGGAGCGAATCTAGAAGACATAAGGTGAAGAGAAGAACAATTTCAGCTGGGCATTGGCCTCTGGAAGCAAAATTTTAAGCTGGTCTTTCGGCTTCTGCCCATTGTGATGTACTGTACAATAGGGCTGCACAATTGAGAAGCAAACGCAAAGGGGGTTGGCAGAGAAACAGTGTGTCAGGATTTTTTGGGGTGTGGGTTGGATTATACGGTCTTATAGGCCCTTCCATGATTCTGTAACTAAGCTGTGATTGCCTAGTGGTTCTCTTGCAAAATTAGTCATTTCAGTGGTTGTCATCTGTACAAACAGCATGCAAGGAAAACGCCTTCCCTGCCTTGCTCACTAAACCCTGCACACATGTGGCAGTCTACGTCTGGAGATTCACTGATGGAGTAAAAGCCTCTCCCCCCCCCCCCCCCGCATTCTCTCGTCTATCATGAGTTAAGTAGGAGCAGCCCCAGGAGCTGTCAGAGGAAGCCTGGATGATCTGGTGAAGCGAATTAGCATGCCGAGTGCTGGGATCTGGGGAGACATTTGCAGCTGTGCAGACCTGGGTGGAAAAATTCCACGCCTCTGAGAAAAGATGGGAAAGCTTCCATTTGAAGTGCAAATGCCTGTTCTGAGGATACAAGAGCTTAGCCAGGTTTAGGGAAACTGAAGGTTTGCATGATGGGGTTAGGAGTTAGGGAAAGAGCTTTACATGTTGAATTGTTTTTTACTTGTTGCATCACGACTGCAGTGGTAGAGCCCTTGATGGGAAGAAGTCAGCAGCACCCACATTTGGGATAACATCCCAATTTTCTTGTCTTCATCATTGTGGAGAACATTTGCAGACATCACCAGGAAATGTACATAGATGTGTAAAGAAAGACCCATTTTTGTTAGCCTGTTTTATTGTTACCAAAAATGGGCAAATTGCAGCTGTGGGTTATCAAAGGAATACATACACCAAAGGTAAGGGGGAGAGAGAAAGGCTTTATTAAAAATTCTTTTGCAAAAGGGCCCACTTCTATCTATTCTCCTTCAAGAAATGGGTAAGAGAAAAAAAAAGAGAAGCAATTCAGGAGTACAGGCAGTTTTATAGATTAAAACAAAAGGCAAGTCTAGAAACCATACACTCCATTGTTACTTCATCCTGAGATCTGCCCTTTTTTCACAGACTTAAGCTAGTTTCCCTTGGTGGCTGGGCCATTAAGGGCCATCTACCGTTTTCTAGAAACAGGGGCCAATGGGAATAAACATATAGAAATGCCTAGAGACATGGTGGAGGTGGGAGAGAGAGAGAGAGAGTGACTCTTAACATTTATTTTAACACATACACAGAGGCATGAGGAGGAAGACTTTTAACCCTTAGTTCACTACGTTATGAAGAGACTTGAAATGGGTGAGAATCTGGGTTCATGGGATTTATCATGAATACAGTACTCAAATTTCTTGGGAATTTGGCATGGACCAGAATTTCGGATTGAAAACCAACCAACAATCCAATGTAGGAGAAACTGAACGGATTGCTTTCGTCCATGCAAGTTTAGGACTTTGAGTGCTTAGCTTATACAAGAACAAGACCCACTTTCAATCCTCATATTTTTGCCACATTAGTTCTAAATTAGGGTTGCTGCTTCTTCCCTCTGAGCGATGCTTGACCTTTAACTTCTGTATGTCGGCAGGAGGAACATGCTCATCTTCATGCTGAAAACTGCTGTGCAGGTTGTGTGTGACTGGTGTAAATGGGAGAGAATTCAGTTTCACTTTGTTGTTTAATTTGGCCAGATTGGTTCAAATCCACTACCACCCTGTGCCTTCTAGGAGAAGAGTTAGCTTGTATAGCAGAGGTGTCCAAACTACTGTCTGTGGCCCAGATCCAGCCCCTGATGCCAATTTATCTGGCCCATGCCTTCCTTGCTGCTCCCAGAAGCAGCTGTGGGTGCATTTGTGGGTGCATTTGTGGCATTTACATCAGCTGTGGGTGCATTTGTGGCAGTGTTCTGTGCATATGTGGGCACGTTTACTTCCACTTCTGGGTGGGAGAAACCACATGACCAGCCCACTGAACCATGTGACCGGCCCATGGCCCACAATGTTTGGGCAACCCTGTTGTACAGCCTTGGGCAAGCAGTCTCAGACTGTCCTCAGAAGAAAGGAACGATAAACTGTTTCTGAGTCATGGGTCGCCATAAATTAGAACTGACTCAATGACTTGTAATTATCCTGTAACTCTCAGAATTTCCCTGCGATTGGGGCAATGCTAATGTGGCAATTCTTCCAGCTGTAGTTTAAAAGAGAGAAAACACTTTCCAAGCTTTGGCCCAAATATTATTCTCTTGAAAGCTCGACATGACTTTGGGTGGTTTCTGGGAATAAAAGAGTATGTGAAATGTACTGTCAGGGGCTCGATTTTGAACAAGAACTATCCAAATGGCCCCCATATAACTATCAATTAGCTCAGAGGTTCACAGCCTATGGCCCATGGGCCAGACCTGGCCTGTAGTGGCAAATCATCCGGCGTGTGGTGAAAATCCCGAAGGAGGAAGCGCATGCATTTATGACAACCGTAAAAGTCCTTGCTCATGCTCAAACATGCCCACCATGGTTTATGGCGGTGTTTACAGCAGGGAGAACCCACATGTCTGGCCCACTTAGCTGTCTGAGCAGGCATGGGCCGGCCCATGGTTCGGAAAGGTTGAGAACCTCTTAGCTGGTACCACCATATTTTCCTCCAGATTGTCCCTGTTTGATGGATAGTTTGAGAGAAAAGTTAACATCCATTGCAAATTAAAAATCCTACTTTTTGTGGAGAAGGGGGAGTATTTTTAAAGTAAGGGCTACTCTTCTTCTTGAATGTCCTGCAGCACAAGATATCAATGAGAAAAATGGTATCTCTCTCACTTGACTAGGTCTGCAAAGGCATTTAACTAAATTTATTCCCACCCTGAAATTATGTGCTCCACCTCCAAATTTGTCCCAAAGGCAAACCCAATGTCCTACTAAAGGAGCCTAAAAAGTAGGGGCAGGATCCCACCCTTTCCCTAAACCATGAAGAGCTGCTGTCAGCAGAAATGTTATGCTAAGAAATCAATGTACAATACTAACAAGGTGTACTGTCTGCTCATTAATTCTACCATTGTGCTTTACACTCTGGGGTTTCAACACAATCCACAACTTGCTATCTTTTTATATCATCCTCAATGCAAACATCAGTTTGAGCCTACGTAAGACTGGAACTATCTCTTCCTCATGACCTGAAAATCCGTCCATTTCAACTATTTCATCTTTCTTCCACCCATACCTGTGATTTTCTTCTATCCCTTTTTTCTCCATTAGGTTGTGACTTTTTTCTTCTTCCTACACTGGAATTAATATGCATTTTCTCCACATTTTCCACATAATGTGTGCATTTATTCACACATTTATCAAATGTATGCATTTTCTTAACGGATCAAATCCTGTTTGTTAATGGCTGCCATCCTGTCACATAGGTATACCTGCAGAAGGTAAGTGATGTCATCCTTTGTAGCAGATTGCTGCTACTTAAAGTGTCCTTTTTAAATTTTGAACTATGTGTAAAAATACAAAACCAAGTATGTTGCAAGTGGTGATGCTACTTTTATTGCACAAGCGGAGCTGCTCAACAGGATTCTGGCTGATGTATTGCATAATTGCATAATTTGTAGCTCTTCCCATTTATAGGTACAGTTTCTTTTACCAAAATACTCTGTAATCCTCCCCGTTCTCTGAACTGAGTCCTTCTGCTAGGGTGGGTGGAAAAGGATGGGCCATTGACAGAAAAGAGGTGACCTCAAAGGTAAAGGTTGTCCTTGTTCGAAAGCCAGTTGTATCTGACTCTAGGGTTTCAGTGCTCATCTCCATTTACAGCCAAAGAGCAGCACTGTCTGTGTCTGTAGATGAACCCGTGGACATGTGGCAGGCATGACTAGACCCCAGAGTGCATGGAACACTGTTACCTTCCCACCAAAGTGGTACCTATTTATCTACTTGTAATTTCTTGCTTTTGAACTGCTAGGTCGGCAGGAGCTGGAGCAGAGACGGGAGCTCAATCCATTGTTGAGTACTCGGGTCTCGAACTGCTGAACTGCCAAACTTCCAGTCATCAAGTCCAGCGTCTTAGCCACAAAGCCACCGCAGTTCCTTACCTTACCTACTTTTAACTCTGATCCCCTCCCAACTACTGGTAGCTTCATCTCCACACATATGGCCAGCATATGGCTTCTAACAGATTACACCTGATAATAACCCCAACAAAACACCATAAAGAATTTCCCCTCCCTTCCTTTTCTCCAGCTTCTTAGTCTAAGAGCATTTTAATTAGCATGAGGAAAGAAAACACATGATGGGCTGATGCCTGTCCTTGACTCTTCCTTCTTGAGACTCAGTGCTCCCCAAACCCATGATTTCATTGATGGGCGGTTTTTAAAGGCGTTTCTCCGGACACAAAGGCTGAGCCAAACAGGCCCTGATCCAAAGGTGTGCAGAGAAACAGAGTAAACTGCATCCCTGCTGAGGGCTAAAGCCAGCCTAGCCCAGGCCCAATGAGACATGTTAATTGACTGTAGGGTTTGTCCTGTTGACTCCAATTTGTCTGCTGTAGCTGAGAATGAAATTGGATTTAACTCTGTCTTTTCACATACAGTAATCTTTGTCACTTTCTCTGGCAAGTCACAGCTCATTTCACTTCCCACACTTTGGTGATCAGCAGCAATCTTTCCCAATAGTGCTGCTTTTAGAACAAATATTTCCAGCCAGTTCTTGTAGTGCATATCACTTTTTATCTCAGCCCTTTCTAATCAGGTGCCGTAGGAGAAATGTAGGTGCTCTTAAGACTGGCGACTGAGACAATTGTGTGTAGTCAGCTTGGTGATAAGTGCAGGACAGATCTGGAACTGCCGGTTCCCAGGAGACTGGTTCGGCCTCCCATCTGAGGAGATAGTGGAGGAAGACAAATGAAGATGTCCTACACTTACTTACCAAATCAGTCTGTAGCTGGGTCCTTCCGATGCAGAAGTTGCTAGGATGAATCTGAGACAGTGGTGGGCATCAGCAGTTTCGCACCAGTTTGCCAGAACCGGTAGCAGAAATTCTGACTGGCCCCTCTGCCCATCGAAGTTTTGAAATACAATAAAACACCGGATAACGATTGGATCAGATAACGCTAAAATCGCATAACGTTAAGTAATCTGGGGTGGAGAATTGGATTGAATAACGTTAAGGTCCTATGAGATGGATCGGATAACAACCGCTAAAGCCTGTGCAGTTACAATGTATTTCTATGGAGCTTTAACGTTATCCGATCCATCCCATAGGATTTTAACATGGATCGGATAACACTAAAAATCAGATAACACCAAGACTTGTGGAACCAAGTCTTAGCATTATCTGGTGTTTTACTGTAAAGTAGTCCTAATTCGGGTGCAATGAAGGGCTCCCCCTGGCCATGCCCACCATACCACGCCCACAGTGTGGTAGTAAACATTTTTGGAGCAGACCATTGCTCTGTGATCTAAGAGAGAGATAAGCAGAATTTGTCTGTTGCTAGACACACACAAACACAAAGAAGCACACGGAGAGAAACAGTGTTCAGGATCAGCGATAGGAGAGGTTTTAAGACTAAAGGGGTGGAATGGAGGTGGCAGTTAACTACAGCGTTTGGAAGAATTTCTTTTTGGAAATACACTTCCCAGAATTCCTCAACCAACATGCCTGATAGCCAGATTGACTGAGAGATCCTCAGTCCCAGATTGCCAAAAGCGAACTTTTAAGTGGGTAGCTAACTTTTCAAGAGGGGCTGCAGTGGCTTAGTGGTCAAGATGCTGAACTTGATGACTGGACAGTCGACAGGTCAGCCGTTCAATGCCTGAGTGCTGCACGATGGAGTGAGCTCCCGTCTCTGCCCCAGCTCCTGACAACCTAGCCGTTCGAAAGCAAGAAATTGCAAGTAGATAAATAGGTACTGCTTCAGTGGGAAATGTATCAGCTCTCCGTGCACTTTGGTGTTTAGTCATGCCTGCCACATGACCATGGAAACATCTGCAGTCACATACAGTGCTGGCTTTGGCTATAATAATAATAATTTTGTGTCGGAGATTACTCTGGGTTTAAAGGGTTTTTTGCTGGGGAAACTCTGCTCAGGGGACGCCCAAAGGAGGTCTCCAAGTGCAGCCCTCAGGGATTGAAACCTGCCTTAACCACTAAGCCAATCATCTTGCTTCTCTGTATCCCATTTCTTAAAGCCCTTGCCTCCTCCGTTTGCAGTTCTTTCTCTCCACTGACACCTCCTCCTCCTCTGTGGTTCACCCATCACAGACTGTGCTTCTCTTTCCGGAAATATTTCACCTTCTCTGATGACCCAAAGCATAGAATGTGGAACAACCAAACTGCACTTAGAAAAATATAAAGGTGTCCTTTGCTCAAAAGCCAGTTGTGTCTCACCCTAGGGGGAAGTGCTCCTCTCCGCTTACAGCCAAAGATCCACTGTCTGCTTCTGCAGATGTTTTTGTGACCATACGGCAGGCATGGCTAGACATGAAGTGCATGGAACATTGTTATCTTTACAGCTGAAGTAGTACCTATTTATCTACTTGCACTTTCTTGTTTTTGAACTGCTTAGGTAGGCAGGAGCTGGGAAAGACAACTGGAGCTCACTTGGTCATGCAGCATTTGGGTGAAAGAGAAAGGTGCCTTTGTATTGGTAAATAAAAATCTCTCGTTTTTGACACAACACTAATGTTGTGTTGCAGAGGGAATGGAGAGTCTGCTTCACACCAAAGCTATGGAGAGCTGCTGCCAGTCAGCATAGATGCAACAGAGCTAGACAGACCCAGTGATCTGGGTATTTACAAATGAATTTCCCATCCCCAAATAGGGTTCTTGTCTTCCCCCTGCTTTTCAAAATTCACATATCTGAACTGTTCCCGAGGGCTGCCCTTCTCTGATAGATGCAGAGTCTTGGCTTCAAGGCAAATGGATTTTCAAAACATTAGGCGTTCAGAATGTGTGTATGTGTGTGCGCCCTCATGTGCGGGCTGTGAGTTTTGTCAGACGCAGTTAGCCCCTATCCACAGTGGTGGGTTGTCAAAATCTTTGTTACCCCACCGTGACATCATCGACGTCGTGGACGTAGCTGATGTCATGATGTCATGGGCGGAGCAATAAATAAATAAATAAATAAATAAATAAAATGTCTGTGCATGCGTCAAACATCCATTTGATGCATGCACAGTTCTTTTTTTAGTGCGCATGCGGCAAACCTCTATTTAATGCATGCACACTAAAAATAGAACTGTGCATGCGTCAAACGGAGGTTTGACGCATGCGCAGTGCTGGGCAGCCATTTTGGCTGCCCAGAAAAACATTTTTGGAGGGGTCCGGAGAGGCGACTGAACCAGTTGCCCGGGGTTTTACCACCCACCCAGCGACCACTCCTGATGGGGTGCTACCAGTTCGGGCAAACCACTCTGAACTGGTATCGTCCCATCACTGCCTATCAACCACCACAATTTGGACGCAAATGCTCCTGACTCTCGAGATAATAGGTGACAAACACCCCTCATGTGATCTAACAACAGTTTTATTTTATTTTTTAAATTTAAAACATAAAAAATACAACCAAAAAATCATTTACATATGACATCTAAGCACAAATACAGTGTAGACCCATCACCCAAGGGGCAATGGTTCTTATCTAAAACAGTTATTTAAACCAATTGTACACACGACATGCGTCTTTTCCCTGTTTCCAAAATGTCATATATTCATTTCCAGGTTTAACTCCTTTAGATTTTCCCAACCTATATTCAATGAATTCTTCCCAAATATCTGCAAACTCATTTTTCTTAACAGTACCTTTTTTCAGTCTCGATTCATACGTTCGTTTGTCGCTGATCGCTATATTTCACATTTCTTTATAGCATTCCTCCAATCCTAAATGTCTGCACATTATCCAGTTTTTAGCAATTAACATTATTGCAGCTGTCATCATAACAACATCAGTTTTCTGTCTGAATTCATAAAGCAGAACTTTTCCCCTCATCGGGTAACCAAGCTTTGATCTTGCCAGGGTAGCAGCTTAACACAGTGTCAGAAAAAGAGGAAATCAGTAACTTTTTTAAAAAAAGGCAAATATCTGCATAAAACTTGAATATACTGTATTACTTTATAAGACTAGAGGGAGAGGGAGAAATAAAAGCAATAATTTAAATAGAAATCCAGTACATGCCATGATTGTGGGAAGGTTTGTGACTAACAAACCTGCTTTGCCTTCTGTTCAGATCCAGTCTTTGAATGGGCAGCGTCAGCACCCTGTTTAGTATGTTTTTTCCCTCTTTAGATTTGGACTGGTCAGCCCTTGAAATAAAATGGGGGGCATTTGAGGTCAAGGAGGGGGGATTCTTTCATGTTTTTAGACTCCCATTCTCAGATTTCTCCAAGAATTCTGGAAGTTGCATCCTAGACACCTTCATCTCCAGATCTGTAGATTTTGCCACTTTCAGGTCTTCTTATTTCACATCTAGATCAAACTTTGGACTGCCAAAATGAAACCACCTTCTTAGTCCTATCATTGGTCATAATTAAATCTTCATTGGTACATGATTGTGGTACTTTCAGTTTACTTACCGACTGTCTGATCAGGTTATCCTGCTATGGTAATAGAATAGATCAGTGATGGCGAACATTGGCACTCCAGCTGTTCTTGAATTTCAACTCCCAGGAGACCTGAGCATCAGGAGTGCTAACTTGGGCTTCTGGTAACTGAAGTCCAAGAACACCTGGAGTGCTAAGGTTCACAGGAGTAGACCATACTGCCAGTGACTCAACACTGAGTGTCAGGGAGTGGTTAACTAACCTGGCAACCCTTCAGCCTTTGGTGCTGAAGTCCAGAGGGAAGGGTGATGGTCCCCAAGTGGATTAAATTTCACTTGAATCCATACTGATGGAGGGCAGCAGCTTCATCCACACTGGCCTGGGGCTGAGGAGGACTTAGTGTGCCAAAAGGGGTCAGGACCAGAAAGGATCGGTGATATGGGTGTCATGCTGTGATGAAGAAGGCAGATGAAGAGGCACTGTATTATATTCTCAGGACAGTCTTCATGGTACGGGTACCCAGAAAGAGCCTCCTCGCAGATTGTGTTATTTTTGAACCACAATCGGGCACACTGTGGTAACGGTAACCTTGTGTTGCCAGCTATTCTTTCTCACACTAGGTTAGGCCAAAGGAACTACAAAATGGACTCACCAAAAGGTGGCTTCATTTTGGCAGTTTCACATCTGGCCTAGACATGGAAGAAGAAGGTTATTTACCGATACATAGACTTACTTTTCTCTCAGTCCCCCATCCTGCTGCAGGGGGGCTTCCTGGGAGTCGTAGTTCTTTGGGAGGCGCCTAGTGAGACTATGACTTCCCACATTCTCTTTGCCTAGGAGGGCCTTGGACCCTGGTCACTCAAGTTCTTGTGGAAATTCTGCACATAACCATCTCTTTGCGTCAAAACGAGAAGAATCAACAGATTAGCAAATGTACTTTATACCTTACTGGAACATGGGAAGCAACAAAACCACTCATGAACTTGACTAGTTGGTCTTAGGAAGCGCTGAGAAATTAAACCCTACTTAGAGCCTATGTTTATTCAGCAGCAAGCCCTAATGTATTATTCAGTGGGTCTTACTCGGAAATCTTGCATGGCTGGCTGTCCTGTCAGACATAGTGACAAAGCCATTTCAGGCACCAGATTCAGGGTGTCGTAATAGGAGAGCAAGTCATTAGCAGTTTAATTTGTTCTTCCTCTATTTTTAATTCCAAGGAGAGGGGGAAGTACTGACGGGAACGTCTGTCTCTTTTTTCAAGATATACTGCCTAAGTGGTTTTAGATACTCTGCATTTTGATGTGTGCATGGTTGACTTTAGGCATATCAGAAAACAAAATAAAATAAACAAAATAAAATAAAAACACTGTAGTACTTTAAAGACTAACTGCTTTATTTTTATTGTTAAGAAGTTCACTTCTTCAGGCAAAGAGTGAAACTTACAGGCATGGTTTTTATACATGAAATTCAGGGTTGGCTTTCGATACTCTGGATTTTTGATGTGTGCATGGGTAACCTGTCTGGCCATGTTATCCTGCTATGGTAATAGAGTAGACCATACTGCCAGTGACTCAATGCTGAGTGTCAGGCAGCAGTTAACTAACTTGACAACCCTGAGGACTGGTGAGGTAGGGGATCATGCTGCAATGCAGAAGGCAGATGAAAAGCCACTGCATTATATTCTCAGGACAGTCTTCATGGCTGATCGCCAAGAGGATTGCCTATATCCGGTAGAAGAAGAAGATGATTGAATGCTTTGGCAATCTAAGGCAGCAAAGCATTCATACTCTTTACCTAGATGTGCAAATTTATGAATCTCTCTTTCTCCTGTATTTCCATTTTTAAATAAAACATCTTATGAAGGAATACCTGTAGAAAGGAATTTGTAAGGTTTGAGACGTTCTTAGTAGAAAGATAAGAAAATAAATTATGAATCAAACAGGGACGCCCCAGCTGTGTGGCTCTGGCTGCCCCTAAAGGAGGTGCCGTGGCCCCCACCAATGCCACCACCTCCACCAGGACATTCCCTGGGCCAGTCCAGTCGGGGAGAAGACATGGGCTGATATGGTGAGTACCAAGGGGTGGGCTGCACTTGGGGAATGCAGGATAGATGTTTAATATCTGTCCCCTGTTCTGGCCCCCCAGTTACACCTCTGGTTCCTGAGCAGCTGGTCCAGAGTGACCCCTCCCTTAAGCTGCTGCTGATGAATGCCAGATCAGGTTGTAACAAGACCCCCCCTGCTTGCAGATGCTATTCTGGGGGAGCAGACCAACCTAGCATGCATCACAGAAACCTGGCAGAGACCAGAAGATGGGTTGCCTTTATCTGAATTATGCCCAGCCGGGTTCGGTATTTGGCACCAGCCTAGGAAGATGGGGAGGGGCGGTGGTGTTGCTGTTGTGGCCAGAGAGTCATTGAGAGTCACCAGAACCACTGCTCCACAAGTACCGGGTTGTGAGGCCCTGTTCCTGCATTTGGGCCCTAAGGTTCAGTTGGGAATCTTGCTCCTGTACCTGCCTTCCTGCAAGGTGGCAGATTCCATGCCTGAGCTCATTGAGGCTGTCTCAATGTTGGCATTGGAACACCCCTGACTCATGGTCCTGGATGACTTTAATTTGCCGTCATTGGGGACTGGCTCTAAGGTCGCTCGGGAGTTTATGGCTTCCATGACAGCTGTGGGTCTGACTCAGGTAATCCAGGGACCAGCCAGGAGCAGTGGCCACACCTCGAATTTAGTTTTTGTGTCGGAGCAGTGGCAGAGTGATCTGAAACTACAGAATTTAGACATTACTCCTGTGCCACAGTCGGATCACTATCTGGTGACTCCAGACTTTCTGGAGGTGAGGCTTCATTGCAGGGAGGTAGGGCCAGTTAAATCGGCCCACCCCCAGCGACTGATGGATCCAGAGGGATTCCAGAGGGAACTGGGGTGTTTTCCTCTTGACCTGCAACGCGATTCGCTTGAGGCGCTTGTCAACCTGTGCAACAAGAGGGCGATGACAGCCTTGGATGTGATCGCTCCACTATGACCTCTCCGTACCTGTGGGCATCAATCATCCCCTTGGTTCACAGAAGAGCTGAGGGAGCTCAAACAGGCAAAGAGACGCCAAGAGCGCCGCTGGGTGAGTCTGACCGAACACTTGTTAGAGTTGTTATTAAAGCCTATCTAGTGGCGATGGAGGCGGTGAAACGTCAATATTTCACCAGCTTTATCTCCTCCGCGGATAATCCCCAGCGACCTTATTCCGGGTGACCAGGTCCCTCCTCGGTAGAGAGGGGTCCAGCCCTGGTTGGCAGGGATCTGCTGAGACTTTTGCTGATTATCTGGTGGAGAAAATCACTCAGATTCGCTTGAAGTTTAATCCCGGTGTGGAAGATATAGAGATGGGGGTTGACCGGAGTGCAGTCTGGCCATATTAACTAGGATCAGTTCGATCCAGTTGGCCCTGATGAAGTGGACAGGATTCTTGGATCTGTTCATGCCACTGTCTGTGAATTAGATCCATGCTCTGCCTGGTTAGTTAAAACATCCAGGATGGTGTCTGGCAGTTGGGTCAAGGAAATTATAAATTCTTCACTGCGGGAGGTTTTTTTCTGGCAACCTTGAAACATGCTCTGGTGTGCCCCCTCCTGCAAAAGCCATCCCTTGACCCCATGATACTTACCAGCTGCTGGCTGGTATCCAAACTACCCTTTTTGGGCAAGGTTTTGGAGAAGGCAGTGGCGCGGCAGCTACAGGAGGTCCTGGATGAAGCGGATTATCTAGACCCTTTTCAGTCAAGATTCAGGCCTGGATATGGTACGGAAACTGCATTGGTGGCACTGGTGGATTATCTCTGGTGAGAGTGAGATGGGGGATCTCCATCCATCCTGGTTCTTCTTGACCTCTCAGCAGCTTTGATACAGTTGACCATGGTATCCTTCTGGAAAGGCTCCAAGGAGTGGGGATCCAGGGCACTGTGTGGTCCTGGTTTTCCTCATTTCTAAGGGGCTGGATCCAGTCGGTGTGGTTAGAGAGTGAGAGGTCCAACCCTAGCCCCCTCCAATATGGGGTGTCTCAGAGATCAGTGCTCTCGCCTCTCCTATTTAATATCTACATGAAACTGCTGGGTGAGATCACCCGTTTCCACGGGGTGAGGTATCACCCAGTTATATATCTTGGCCCATGGGGACCCAAGTGATGCAGTGGAAGTCCTATCCAGGTGTCTGAAGGCTCTCGGGGTCTGGATGGGGGACAACGGGCTACAGCTGAATCCTGGCAAGACTGAGTGGCTGTGGGTCAGAGGTCCTGCGTTATCTTGGGAGCCACCATCTTGGGTTCTGGATGGGGTAGTTTTGCCCCAAGTAGACACGGTGCGTAACTTGGGGGTCCTCCTGGACTCGCGACTCCTGCTCAAAGAGCAGGTGGGAGTCGTGGCCAGGAGGGCTTTTGCACAACTTTGTGTTATTCACAAGTTACACCCGCTCCTAGATCGGGACTACTTGCTCATGATCACACACACTCTGGTCACCTCCAGACTTGATTATTGTAATGCGTTCTACATGGGACTGCCCTTGGTGACCATTCGGAGGCTGCAATTGTTCCAGAATGCAGCTGCCCGGGTGGTGATGGGGTGTGGTACGTACATGGCTCGCCACTGCTTCGGGAGCTCCACTGGTTGCCAGTATGTCTCCAGGTGCAATTCAAGGTGCTGATAATCAACTTTAAAGCCCTACATGGTAATGGGCCAGGATACGTAAGAGACCACCTCACCCCAAGAACATCTGTCCATCCCACTAGAGCGGACTGGAAAGGCTCTCTAGTTGTTCCATCGACCAGAGAGGTGCATCTCTCTGGCACCAGGTGGAGGTCCTTATCGGAGTCTGCCCCAGCCCTATGGAACCTCCTGCCAACCGAACTATGTCTCCAGATGGAGTTGCTGTCCTTTAGGAAGATCTTAAAAACATGGCTGGCAGGGCAGGTATGGGGTCCTGACGGTACAATGACCCCAGCTCGTCGTTTAGTTTTAACTCTATCTCTCCCTTAGTCTTTTAGTCTTTTTATTTTTAAGATTTGGCTTTTAATTTTTGATTTACTATTGTATCTTTTAAAACTTTAAAATCTTAAGATTTTTATAACTGTAATTCAATGTTTTGGGTTGGGTATTGGCTTCAGTTTTTATGATGTTGTAAACCGCCCTGGGTTGCCCTGGCGAGGAGAGTGGTATATAAATTCGAATAAATAAATAAATAAATAAATAAATAAAATTGTCACTTATCAGTCATTGTCATGTTCTGGTATCCATATGGGATAGAAAGAGTTCTTGTTTTTTCAAAAACGGAGGAGCAAGATCTGTCGCCTTTTATTACTTTTCTATAGGCCACTCTGGGTGAACCTAATGCCTGCTGAGAGCCTCCAGACTCTTCCTCAACATTACAAAAGAACAGACAGACCTCACAATTTTAAAAAGGTAAAGGTCTTCCTTGCTTGAAAGCCGGTGGTATCTGACTCTAGGGTTCAGTGCTCATCTCTGTTTACAGCCAAAGAGCCAGCGATGTCTGCATCTGCAGATGTTTCTGTGGCTATGTGGCAAGCACGGCTAGACACCAAAGGAACACTGTTACCTTTCCTGCTGAAGGGGCAATGTTTTATCTACTTGCAATTTCTTGCTTTTGAACTTTAAGATCATGTAATTCCGGCATTCCCTTCCCCTGTCTTTGGTTTTTCATAGGAATGCTCACTGTCTTCAGATAGATGTGTAAATTGGGCCTTTTTGTGTGATCTGATGGCATCCATATGGTCAAGCAAGTGGCCCTTTGGCAACCCACGGACTGCATAATCTATCCTATTCAATTCAAAACTAAGAAAGAGGGACTAAGAGAGGAAAAGGAAATCAATAATAGTAGACAGGATCAGGAAGCTTGAGGTAGCACTAGAGGAGAAAATTGACAGCTCAATACCCTAGACTAGTGATGGTGAACCTTTTAGAGACTGAGTGCCCAAACTGTGACCCAAAACCCACTTATTTATCACATAGTGCCAACATAGCAACAGGGGAGGAAGGAAATGCTCCCATTGGGCTGCTGGGCAGAGGGGCAGGATGAACTCTGTGTTGGGGTGACTGCCCTGGTGCCCACAGAGAGGGCTCTGAGTGCCACCTCTGGCACGCATGCTATAGGTTCACCACCACTGCCCTAGACCAGTGGTGGTGAACCTATGGCACACATGCCAGATGTGGCATTCCCAGCCCTCTCTGTTGGCATGTGCACCGTCACCCCAGCACAGAGTTCATCCCATCCCTCTGCTCAGCAGCTTAATGGGAGTGCTTCCTCCCTCCCCCAGCAGAGAGTTCATCCGCCTCTCTGCCCAGCAGCCCAATGGGAGCAATTCTTCCTCCCACCCAGCACAGAGTTCTCCTCGCCCCTCTGTTTGGGCACTCAGTCTCTAAAAGGTTCTCCATCACTGCCCTAGACCTTCAATACTCAAGACCATTCCTGAAAACTCCAGTCCATGAGGCACTGACGTGGATCTCTGAGTGAGGACACCAGGTTGTAACAACTATGTTCTGCAATCCTTTTATCCCGCATATAAAATCAGGGACTTCTGCAGGTACCCCATAGCCTTGGATGTGCTCTTTCCCCCTGTCTTTGAAAAGAAAATACTGAATAGTTAGTAGGACTGAATGTATGCATGTACATGTGCAGATAAATACTTGCATTCTGTGGCTAAGTTAGAACCTCACTTTTTTGACATTACGGTTCTCCCACGCCACGCCATGCCATTCATTTTTTTTTAAAGTTAGTACACTGCTGTCACTGCGAAGGTTCATAATAGCTGCCACTTGCTTTCTTTTTTCTTTGTGTTCCGGAGACTGAATAATTCTGCCAGAAATCAAATTGGCCGTCCTGTGTAACCCCCTTACCAAAAGTCAAAGCTGTTTGCGTTTCCCCATTTGGAAGAGCAGGGTCTTTCACAGGGGCCCAGAAACACACTATTAATGGCACAGATGTAGGCACATTTTTGAGTTATCTCTAAAAGGCCAGTCTTCGATTGGTAAGGATCAGGTTGGGGGGGAAGGCATGTCTAGGTTTTTGCAAGATCATGTCTCACAAAGAGATCTGGATACATTAATTATTTTCACAGATGTTTCTGGTCAGCCTGACAAGAGACACTGCAGGAATATGGATTTTGGAACGTGTAGTCAACACCGCTGCGTGCACAAACATTTTGTCCCCATCTAGTCAATGAATGTTTATTAAGGGATTTGTTCAGAAGCTTCCACCCTGTCTGTGGCTGGTTTTATCTTTTACTGGCAAAATGAAGAGGGGGCACTCCGTGTTTGGATTGGCACCTTCTTTTTGTCTTGTTTCTCGTACAAGCCTGGCAGCGTTTTTTTCACTAGTGATTCAAACAAAACCAACAGATCCCATAAATAGTTTTGAGAGTTGCTCTTTAAACAACACCGACTGCTGGCGGACAGTAGCCTTTTTCCCAGCTGGAGGTGGAGGACAGGATTTAAGGGTAGCGAAAGTGTAATGGCAGAAGCATCATTTCCTGTGGCGTATGCATTTATTTTTCCCCTTGTCCTGCTGTTGTGTCTGACACGGTTCTCAAAACACCGTGAACAAATGACAAAGCTTGGTGATATCTGAGGGAGTCTTTTCCCAACAGTCTTCCTCCACACTCTTTGTGATATAGTACAGATAAGGCTTTGATTGTCTCATTGTCCTCGCACTTGGTATGAACATACACACCGCTGGCTTCGAAATGATAGAACTAGGTCCATGAGGAATTGTTGTCAGATATGAAATCTGGGTCACTTTTAATAATCTGCAAAGACTGGCTTTGTAAACCTATTGTCTACAGTCGCAGAAACCACCCAGTCATGAAGGCATCCAAAATAAGACATGGCAAATAGGAATGGCATTTCAGTATTTCTTGGACCACAAATCCCATAATTGCACATTCTGAGAGTTCTAACATAAACAATGGCTGTAATCAGTTTATTTACTAAGTAACAAATCACTTGTTTATGTTAGGGTACCCAAACTTTTTGGACCGTGGGCCAGTCACGTGGTTCAGTGGGCTGGTCTCATAGTTCCTCCCACCGGAAGTGGAAGTAAAATGCACTGTCATAAATGGGTTCATTTACAGCAGAGTTCTGTGCATGTGCGGGTGCATTTTATTTCCACTTCTGCGAGCAGTGAGGGCGGTGTGTGCTGGATGAATTGTTGTCGGGGGGAGGTTCCGGCCCACCGGCTGCAGTTTGGGCACCTCTGGTTTATGTGATTGGCTCACACCCTCTTGTCCTTACACACACACACACACACACACACACACACACACACACACACACACACACACACACACACACACACACACACACACACACACACACACACACACCAATTTAAACAATGGCTGGAATCCTGTAGAAATTTGTGCAAGCTTTGATTTATTGATGCAGTACTGAGACATATACCCTTAAAAAAGAAACCAATAAATTGTAATGCAGCAAAGGAGAAGTACTGTATTCCCCATAAGGGTGAAATTGAAATGTCTTCCATTAGGGATAAACTCGAATGTGTTGGGGTTGTACATGCAAAGAATAATGGAGTCGGAAGGGTCCCATTGAATCTCTATGTAGGAAGCCAAATCAAAATATATCCAAAAATCGTTGCCCAATTTTTCTCATGGCTTTCCAAAGTAATTGGTTCCATTGTCATACAGCTCTAACAGTTAGGAAGCTTTTCCTAATATTCAGTGGGAAACTGGCATTTTGTATCTTAAGCCTATTATTAGGGCTCTCCCCCTCCCCCCCACACACATACACTGGAAATGGCCTACAAGAGAAGTGGGCATTTTGTATATTTTAATTTAATTTTAAAAAAAATCAACAGCCTTGTGTTTTTTAGCTGTAGGTGTCTGGGTGGTACATACTTTATTTTGCAAAGAGGAACAGTCATTTAGAGACGGCCATTTTTATATTCCACAAAACGTTGGCATTCTCACTGGGGTCAATAAAAAATACCCTACCCATTTAAACTGGGGTTTTTATTTTTATTTTGGAATTTGCGTAAGGTATGAGTAACCTGTTCTTAGAATGGGTCTTATGGCCACATGGCTCAGATGTGCCCTGGTAGATTCTCAATTATTAGCCACCATAGGATTCTAGGATGGTTTTGCTCTAGGTAAAGCTTGTTTGTGATCAGAATCTCTTGCTTTAAAAAAATATATTAACATGAAAAAGCAATCACAGAATCGCTAGGGCCTCCTACCACCTGAAAACTGTTTCCACCACGGTTTTCAGTTGTTTTCCTGCTGTGCTCCATTCCTTACTCTCAAGAGGGTTACTTGGATGTAAGTCCCCTTTTTGTTTAAATATGGCTTATTCATTGGCAAACCTCATTCATGTTTTATTTAGAATAAACAGCTTGATTGCTTTCATCCCTGCAAAAAGCTAGAATGAGCAGATTTACAGTGAAAAGAACCAAGACAGTAAAATATTTTTCAAAGATCAAGGGATAACTCCACTTCTCAGTTCCAGTGAGAGTAAACTAACTAATGGGATGGGCATTAGTATTAACTAAAGAAATCCCGTTCATGCAGTGGGACTGCTTTTGATGGGACAAATAATGTAAAGCAGCAAAAATACGTATAGTACTTTATATTGAACTTCTTTTTTCATGTCCCAATCAAACTTGGACTGCCAAAATGAAGGCACTTTCTTGGCTTTGTTGTTGCATGTTTCTGGCAGTAACCAGCAGACCAGCAGATGAGTTGGATTCTGAATCTCTCCACATTCACACTGCATGTTGTTGTCTGCCAGCAGCCCCCACTTGAGCATGTTGGTCTTACATTAAGGGACTCTAATCCTCAGCCTATTCAGGGTCCTCCAAGTGATATAGGGGAGGTTGAGTTCCACAGCTATATCCTCCTTTAATGTTCCTTGCCTAATGAGTTCCTTCCTCCATCTTTTAATTTGGTTTTGTTCTTGTGTACCCTCAAGAATGTGTGTTCTTGCCATAAAGCTCTTTCTTGACCTGAGCCAGTGGACGTGAGGCTCATATCCGTTCAGAGGATGTCAAGGGACAGTCTCTTGCTTAGTTCTCTTGGCTTCCACTGCTACTTCCCTCCTGATCTTAGGTGGAGCAATACCAACAAGAGGGTATATTTTCTCAACTGGTGTAGGTTTGAGGCATCCTATCACTATACGCATGGCTTCCTTAACAGAGATGTCAACTTGTTTTGTGTGTGTGGATGCACTCCATACTGGAGCAGAGATGCTCAGGGCCAAAGCTGATGTACACAGCATGGATAGTTGAGTTCCCCATTTGTAGTTTGTGAGTTTCCTGATATTCAACTACAATTAGTTGCATTAATAGTATTTTCTTTTGGAAAACAAGTCTCCTTTAACATTTACACTTTTTCTGTAGACTAAGGGAAATCTTACTGCAGGCCATGTTAAAACATCTATTAGCTAGCTATATAAAGCCTCGTTAATAAAAACTAATTAATTTACAAACATTTGCATGAAGCTTGGATTCAGATGCTAAGGTTTAAGGGACAAGCCATAAAAACTTCAGTCTTAATTGCTTTTTTGTTGTTCAGTCCCACAGTCGATTCTGACCCTTTGAGACCCCATGGATCACTGTCTGCCAGGCACTCCTGTCCTCCACCATCCCCCTCAACTCGCTCAGCTCTGCGCCCATTGTGTCCACAAAACCATCTAGCCATCTCATTTTTGGCTGCCCCCTTCTTCTTTTGCCCTCCACCTTTCCAAGCATCAAGGGTTTCTCAAGTGAGTCTTCTCTTCTCATTTGATGTCCAAAGTACTTTAGCTTCATCTTTACTATTTGCCCTTCTAAGGAGCAGTCAGGGTTGATTTCTTCTAAGATTGACGTATTTGTTCTCCTCACTGTCCAGGGGACTCTCAAAACTCTCCTCCAACACCACATCTCAAAGGCATCTATTCTTCTGCACTCAGCTTTCCTTATGGTCCAGCTCTCACAACCATTCATTGCCACAGGGAATACCATTGCTTTGACTATACGAATTTTTGTTTGCAATGTGATGTCTCTACTTTTCACTATGCTCCCCAGGTTTCTCATAGCTTGTCTCCCAAGAATCAGTCGCCTTTTTATTTCATGGCTGCAATCACCATCAGCAGTGAGCTTTGATCCTAAGAAAGTAAAACCTGTCACTGCTTCTACTTCTTCGCCATCTATTTTCCAGGGACTGATAGGGCCTGTTCCCATGATCTTGGTTTTCTTTATATTGAGTCTCAAACCAGCTTTTTCACTTTCTTTTTTTCAACCTAATCAGGAGCTTCTTTAGGTCCTCCTCACTTTCTGCCATTAGGGTGGTATCATCTGCATATCTCAAATTATTTGCTATGCGGCAGGTAAAGGTTTAAGGGCCAAATTAGATATTGCAGGTACAGTACCTATTATTCAAACTAAGCATTGTAAATGAAGTGCTGTTGGGTATTTTAGGAGAAGAATATAATCTGTCTTGAACAAAGCTTTGAAAAGTTACTTGCCATGTTTGCTGGTAGATCTTGAAAGCTACCATCCCAAAATGTATCTTTTCCAATCTTTGGTCCTAAATTTATTGCTAATGAAATAATTCAAATTATAAAGAGTTTCTTTTAGTCAAACTATATTTATTTATCTCTGTATTTATAGGATGCCTCTCCATATCATCCCTCTCCTTGAAGCTGGCAACATACTAAAACAAACAGTGGTAACCTATTTCAAGCAAGCAAATAATAAGGAAAGCATATTAATCTTTTTCTGCATTTGTCATAATATATATCAAACAATATGACCAATTTTTAAAAAGTCTCTTAGAATCAGCAGATGAAGGTGTGTCATCATTAAAAGAAATTTATAGAATACAGTGCTTCAATGCAGTTGATCAACACTTGTTAAATATTTTTATGGAGTACAATACAGTAGTTTGCACTTATTACAGATCTCCCCCTCAATACCCGCAGTTTCAGTACCTGTGGTTTCATTTATCACCGGTCTAAAAATATTCAATTAAAAATCATTGAAATATACATATCAGAAGAAAAAAACCACTGTAGCACTTTAAAGACTAACAGCTATATTTTTATTGTTAGCTTTCGTGGATCAAGTCCACTTCTTCAGACAAGGAGTAAAACTTACAGGCATGGTTTATATACACCAAATACACAGTGTATTTCTATGTCACATTACCAGAGTTGGACACTAGAGGCCACTGTATGCATTGTAAATATAGAGCTTGCTGTTAACCATGGTTTCAGGTATCTGCAGTAGGTCTTAGAATGTATCCCCAGTGGATGAGTTTGTGGGCTAACTGTATTTGCAGCGTTACCACTTTGAGCCATACAACTATGGTCTGAAGACCAAAAGGTATTGACTGATTGATTGATCCATCCTCAAATGTACAAATGATTTGATAGTGTTCAGTAGTGGGATCCTTTCAATAAGTATATAAAGCAAAAATATGGCAACCAATAAGGAAGGATACTCTTGACTGTCAGTTTTGCTTGATTAAGATTTTGTTGTTGTTCAGTCGCACAGTCAATTCTGACCCTTTGCGACCCTATGGACCATTGTCCTCCAGGCACCTCTGTCCTCCCCCATCCTCCTCAACCTGCCCAGTTCTGTGCCCATTTGCATCTACAATACCATCTAGCCATCTCATTTTTGGCCATCCCCTTCTGCATATCTCAAATTGTTGATGTTTCTCCTAGCAATTTTGATCCCATATTGTGATTCCTCGATCCCTGCATTGTGCATTATGTGTTCTGTGTATAAATTGAATAAGCAGGGTGATAAAATGCAGGCTTGTCTTACTCCTTTTCCTATTCCAAACCACTCCATCATTCCGTATTGTGTCCTAACTGTTTCTTCTTGGCTCATGTACAGATTTCTCATGAGGCATATAAGGTGTTCTGGTATTCCCATCTCTTTAATGCCTTTTGCATTCCTTCTTTCCTCTACTATTTTAAGAGCCTCATCAGACAACCACTTTGCTTTCTTACACTTCTTTTCTTTTGGTATGGTTTTCCTTGCTGCCTCCTGTATGATGTCCCGCACCTCTGTCCATAATTCTTCTGGCACTCTATCAAGTCTAAGCCATTAAATCCAGTGATGGGATGCATCCACCAGAACCGGTAGTAACGTTTCCCAGTGTCCCGGAGAACCGGTGGCAGCTTTTGGGGGAAACCACCTTCGGGGCTTACCTTTTCACTGGTTCCCCCACTGCACATGCATGCCAAGCACTTGGTGTGCATGCATGCCTACAGTGCTTGGTGCATATGCACGACCTCCTTGCTGTCCTCCCAAGTGGGGAGGAGGAAGAGAAGCTGCTAGCCTGAAGCTCCCTATAGCCTGCTCCCCAGGGTAAGTGACTCACCTTTGGATGTGGTGTGTCTGTGTGTATTTTAATGTGTATTTACCGTAATACCGTTACCTATATTGACGTACTACCAGTCCACAAAAAGGCCTAGCGGACGGCAGGCCTCACGGCCTGGCTTGGGGTTTTTAAGCAAAATCTTGGTGTTACCTCATCAATAAGCTACACCTGTGCTGTTCCAATTGCTGTTCCAATTGGAGAACCCTTAAGGAGGTACAGCTGTTTTACATTTACATTAAGGCATATTATCCTAGAGAACTGGTTAGGCAAAGACTTAGTACCTAACTTCTTTAACTGTTGAAAAGTTGAAAAGTGTTAAAATGAAGCCATCTTGTGGTGAGTTCATTCTTTAGTTCCTTCCATCTGACCTAGTGTGAGAAAGAATAAGCTTTAAGCTCTGGTTTAAAAGCTCTAGTTGATTTGTGTTTGGGTGGGTGGGTGTATTTTAATTTTTTTTAATGTTATTAATTTATTTATGGGTTTGTGTTGTGGGTGGGAGGGCGGGTGGGTTGAGGTGTGTGTGTGTGTGTGTGTGTGTGTGCTTATTTTAATTTTATTATAATTTTATTTATTTATTTATTTATTTTCTTTGGCTCTGCCCACAACATCATGATGTTGGCTCCGCCCATGATGTCATGACATCATGATGTTAGCTCCGCCCACACTTGATGACATCACAGTGGGGTAGTAAAATTTTTGACATCCCACCACTGATTAAATCTGTTTCACACCTCTACTGCGTATTCCTTAGAGATGTTGTCTAGGTCATATCTGTTTGGCCTAATTGTTTTCCCTATTTTCTTTAGTCTAAGTCTGAATTTTGCAATCAGTAGATTATGATCTGAGCCACAGTCTGCTCCAGGTCTCTTTTTTGCTGACTGTATGGAGGTTCTCCATCTTTGACTGCAGAGTATGTAATCAATCTGGTTTCGATGTTGGCCACTCGGGTCTTCCCGAGTGGGGTGGGGTATTAAATACAAATAAATAAATAAAATCTGGTGATGTCCATGTGTAAAGTCTCATCTTGTGTTGCTGGAAGAGGGTGTTTTTTATGACCAGTGCATTCTCTTGGCAGAACTCTATTAGCCTTTGCCCTGCTTCATTTTGTGTTCCAAGACCAAACTTGCCTGTTATTCCATTTACTTTTTGGTTTCCTACTTTGGCATTCCAATCTCCTATGATAATGTGGACATCATTTCTTGGTGTCTGTTCTATGAGGTGTTGTAGATCCTCATCAAACTGATTAACTGTGGCTTCATCTGCACCAGTGGTTGGTGCGTGGACTTGAATTACAGTGATATTGAATGGTTTTCCTTGGATTCAGACTGACATCATTCTGTCATTTTAAAGATTATATCCCATTACTGCTTTTCTCACTCTTCTATTGACAATTATGGCTACTCCATTTTTTCTGAGGAATTCTTGTCCACATGATGGTTTCCAGAGCTGAATTCACCCATCCCTGTCCATTTTAACTCACTGATTCCCAAGATGTCAATGCTTATTCCTTCCATTTCCATTTTTACCACTTCCAGTTTCCCTTGGTTCATAGAAATTACATTCCATGTCCCTATACAGGATTGTTCCTAACACTGTATTTCTCCTCCCCCTTTCCTGTCCATTTCCCTCTTCTGATGTGCTAAGCATCCTCTTTCATCTAAATTGCCCCTTTGTTTTGCCTTTTGTTTTGGTCAATAGGATTATCTTGGCAAACTTCCTGAGGTGGTTTGCCGGTTTCTACGCCAATATCTTCCCATCATACATGTTATCACAGTTTAAAACAAAGTACAGTAAAACACAAGATAACGCTAAAACTTGGTTCCACAAGTCTTGGTGTTATCTGATTTTTAGTGTTATCCGATCCATGTTAAAATCCTATGGGATGGATCAGATAACATTAAAGCTCCATAGAGATACATTGTAACCACACAGGCTTTAGTGGTTGTTATCCAATCCATCCCATAGGACCTTAACATTATTCGATCCAATTCTCCTCCCCAGATTACTTAATGTGATGTGATTTTAGCGTTATCTGATCCAATCGTTATCTGGTGTTTTACTGCATTATCATACATATTATCACAGTTTAAAACACAGTATCAGAAACTAAAAGTTAAGGTCGCTGGCTTCTATATATCTATCTGGGCATTCTCTACATTATGCACAGCAACTCCTGAGGAACCATAGATAGAATTAAGCGAATAAAGTTTATAACCCTCCTGTCCACTTGATTGAAAGATGTTATGTGGTGGTCAGTAAAGATGGAGACATCTGTTCATTTTTCCTTTCCGGTCATCAAGCGCAGCGTCTTCATCATTAAGCCACGGCAGCCCTTAAGTGAGGTGGGATGCAAGCTGAATGAATGAATGAATGTAATAGGCATGCTGATTCTCAGCATAGATATGATATTTTCCTGTCTGCCTGCCATACAGCTGCTAAAGATGAAGAACATTTCAGGCAGGAAAGAAGAAGTAGCAACTTCAATTTGCCAATTCAATAAACAGAAATCCAAAGCTAAACATTTTGGCATTCAGCAAACAAAGCACTGGGCCTGGGTGAGTGACAATTCACAGCTGAATTTATTACATTTCTGGTTCCTTCCATTGCACATATGAAACAAATTACAGATCCTGGTAAATTCAAAATCAGCTGAAATAAAATTCTACCCCATGCTGAGTGAAGAATAATCATTGATGATCCTACCTATCTACCCCCTGCCAGGTACTCCAACTACATTTGTGCCATTCCTTACGGACGTAGGTTGAAAGCTATTTTAAAAAATATTGTTTTTAAAGTTCTTTCCAATTTGGTTTTAAAATAATGTTTTTAAAAAGACATGTATATTTATTTCATTGTACATTGGCAGTCATGGAGGTCAGAAAAGCTATCAGCAAATATCACTGTTAGTCCATTAATTCTGGTTCTCTCCCTTGATATGAGCTGATAAAAGCTATTCTGGAAGGGTAACCAGCGCTATGGGTCCCGTTTCTTTTCAAGGAGGCTTAATGGAGGTTATGCAAAGGTTACCTATCGACCACATGAGATTAGGACCACCCAAGATGAATCAGACAAATCCAGGATACCTTCTGAGGAAAGATTCCCGAGTTCTAAGAGCTGATGAAATGGAAGCTGAGGATTTTAGCTAAGAACCTATTATGGATTATGTACGTCTAGGTCCTTTCAAGTTAAAAAAAAAGACCAAGACTGCTCTGATAGGTTTGCAGAATGAAGTTACTGAAGTAATTTGTTTGCTGCCTTTTAATGAAGCAGACAGAGACACATTTCTCTTGGCTCAATGTGAGTAAACATGAAAGTGCTGTCCATGGGGATTTGTTTGGTCTCCAGTTCTCAGGCACATATGCCTGTCATCACCAGATGCCTGTAGTCATCAAGTAATAAATGAGCTCATTGAAGGAGGCTTCGGCCTTTCTGTTGCATAGTGCCAGGAACATGTGCTGAACTTCATACTCCATGAATCAGCTACATACTGTAAAAGATGGCAGAGATAAAGTACATTAGCTATATTCCAATATTCATATCACCAGGAATATGTCCATGGCAATATTCTTGCACCATAAGGAATGGAATGGCAAAAGTCTTGTTCAGTGAGCACATTTATTACCTGATGGTTAAGGGCATCTGGTGGTGACTGGCATATGTGAAGGAAAACTGAACACCAAATAAACCCCGTAGACCAGGGGCCGGGTCATGCTCTCTCAGTCAGCTTCAAGGGCTGGATGGCCATTTTGCCCTGCCTTCATGATTGAGGTGGCCATTTTGTCCCAACATCTTCAAAGGAGCAGGCATTTTGTTTCTTGAATGCCCTTGGAGGGGTGAGGGGCCACATGAAATGGGGCCATGGGCTGGATCTGGCCCACAGGCCTTTGGTTGGGAACCCATTCCATAGTCAGAGCTTTCATTTTTGCTCATAAAACATCTGTTGCTTAGCATAATAAATTGCACTTGAGTAGGCCCACTGAAACAACAGGGATTTGGTGAGTCAACTTCTCAGTAAGATCTATTGACTCAAATGGGCCTCCTCCAGTGACGAGTCCCTTTAACATTTAAATCAATAGATTTCACAAAGATGATTTGTTGAATCCTCATTGATTTAGGAGACTTAGTTTAGTGTGATTTACTCCTCTAAGCAACAGATTTTAGCAGGGGAATCAGCATAACTGTTTTCCTTCAGATGATTCCCCCCCCCCCCAACTGCCAGCAAGTTGTTGAAGATTGTAATTCTGTGCACGTTCATTCTCATGCTCTGCTTCATTGAAGAGAGTCCATTTGCATAGTTGTGCATGGGATGGAGAACTTGGAAGAGTTTTTTGGGGATAGCAACATCTGGAATCTCCGTACTAACTGAAGATGAAGATTACTTGGAGAACAGGCTGTGTGCCAGTTTGAACAAATCAGAGAATCCAAAACAAGTCATTATGACTGAGACCTATTTGTTTGAAGTCTAAAACAAAACAGAATGTCTAGATATGATTTTGGAACAAAAACGAACTGAATGTGTAACTCAGTTTATGTCCAGAACACGGACTGAATTGTGTGGAGAACAAATCGCTTTAACTCACCAGACATAAATATTTATTTTTGAAGCAAACTTTAAGCATGCCAGGTACATAAAGTCTTAAAATTAATTGTCAGATCTGGGCGGCTTTACCTCTCTCTTTCGGGTCTTCTGTGCCTCCAAATTCCATGTATAGCAGTGCAAAACCAAAAGAAGTTATCACAGCTTTCATTTCCCGATGCACTGACTTTAAAGATTTACAAATTGATTCATATCCAGGGCACAAATTGAATTGGGTGAGTCACAAATTGCTCAGTCTAGAGTGACTTGGGAGGTATTTCAAAGCCCTCAATTGGCCTCCAGGGGAACCTGGGTACCTGCTGCCAGGTAAATATGGATGAAATTGCAATCAGAAACCACATGGTTTCCAAATCTGTGTCAACATGGCACCTGCAGATGACACACATCTTGTGCCAAATGGCATCTCCTTCTCTGGCTAATAAATTGGGCAGAGCCTTCTCATAGAGGAAGGGGCCTTTTAGACCACCGAGTCCAACCCTCTGCTCAAGGCAGGAATCCCTCTTCTCAAAGGAGATCTGACAGGTGATTGTCCAATTTCCTCCTGAATGTCTCCAGTGTTGGAGCACTCGCCACCTCTCGAGGCAGTCGGTTCCATTGTCGTTCTGCTCTAACCATTAAGGCGTCTTTCCTGATATTCAGCCTAAATCTGGCTTCCTGTAGTTTGAGCCTATTATTACGTGTCCTGCACTGTGGGACAATGAATAACAGATCCCACCCCTCCTCTGTAGGATTATCTTTCAGGTACAGTATTTGAAAAGTGCTATAGAGCCCTGGTAGCACAGTGCTTAAAATGCTATACTACAGCTAGACAGTTGTGAGTTTGATCCTGACCAGGACTTAAGGTTGATGCAGTTTTCCATCCTTCAGAGGTTGGTAAAATGAGTGCCCAGCATGTTAGGGGCAAAATGCTAATTACTCTGTGAACCATCCAGAGGGTGCATTAAGCGCTATGGGACAGTAAAGGTAAGGGTCACCCTTGCACCCTTGACTCTAGGTTTTGGTGCTCATCTCTGTTTATAGCCGACAAGCCAGTGCTGTCTGTGTTTGCAGACATTTCCATGGACATGTGGCAGGCATGCCTAGACACTGAGGTGCATGGAACACTGTTTAGCTTCCCACTGAAGTGGTACCTATTTATCGACTTGCAATTTCTTGCTTTTGAACTGCTAGGTGGGCACGAGCTGGGACAGAGCTGAGCGCTCATTTCATCATGCAGTACTTGGATTTTGAACTGCTGACCAGTGGTGGGTTCAAAAAATTTTTACTACCACACTGTGGGTGTGGTATGGTGCGTGTGGCCAGGGTGAAAGCCCTGCATTGCACCCAAATTTGAACTACTTTATTTCAAAACTTGGATGGGTGGAGCCAGCCTGAATTTCTGCTACAGGTTCTGGTGAACTGGTGCAAACCTGCTGGTACCCACCACTGCTTCTGACCATCCACCTCTCAGTCAGCATCTTAACCACAACCACAACTGTAATTGCTTTGTTTTGACTTTGCTTTGTTATCCTCATATTCCCTCTCAGTCTCCTTATTTTAAGGCTAAACATGCCCAGTTCCTTCAGTCCTTCTTCATATGGCTTGGTTTCCACTTTGATCATCCTTGTTGCTCTGCTCTGTACCTGCTCTAGTTTGTTTGCATCTTTCTTAAAGTGTGATGCCCAGAATCGGGCACAGGACTCTAGATCAGGGGTGCCCAAATTTTTCAGGCTGTGCGCAGGTCATGTGGTTCAGAGGGCCAGTCACTATGGCTCATGGGCTGTATCCGGCCCCCAATGCCAAATCATCCATCCTGCGAAGCTCTCGTCACTCCTGGAAAACTGTGATAACTTCTTTTGGTTTTGCCCTGCTATATATGGAATTTGGAGGCATAGTAAAGTGATGAGGGCTTCGCAGGTTGGATGAATTGGCATTGGGGGCCAGATCCAGCCCACGGGCCATAGTTTGGGCACCCCTATTCTAGATCATCCTGCTTCTGTATCATGACTAGGACATGGCGATAAAGGAAAAGTATTCTTTGAACCCCATCCAAGATTTACCACACTTGCATTTTTGAGTGATCTACAGTATGTTCTCTAGAATGTGTTCTAATAAACCAACATGGGTGTATCAATCAGTCAGTCAGTCACAGGGATCTATAACTTTTCTCAAACATGCAAGTGTAAGACTCTAGATCTGGGGTTGCCAACCTTTTCAAGTGGGGGCCGGATCATGCTCTCTCAGTCAGCTTCAAGGGCTGGATGGCCATTTTGTCCGGCCTGCATGATGAGGGTGGCCATTTTGTCCCAGCAGCTTCAAAGGGGCAACCATTTTATTTCTTAAATGCCCTTGGAGGGTTGGGGGCCCACATGAAATGGCATCATGGGTTGGATCTGGTCCACAGGCCTTAGGTTGGGAACCTCTGCTCTAGATGTGGTCTAACTAGTGCCAAAGAAAGGGAAGACTCTGCTTCTCCCTAACCTTCCTTCCCCATTTTGTCTTCCAGGCACTCCTTTTCAAAGGTCTCAGCATCCTCATGCTACCTCCTGCCGGCACTTCCACCTAGGACCCCAGCCTCAGATTTCTGCAGACTTCCCTTTGCCTCATGCCGTCCAGCCTCACATGGCGCCCGCTCACCAGCACAATGGCCCGCTGCACCCACCCTTGCCGCCTCTGCCTTCCCTGCCCTTCCAGGACATGACAGGACCCTCGTTCCTACCTCAGGCCCTTCACCAGCAATACCTCCTCCAGCAGCAGCTCCTCGAGGCCCAACACCGCAGACTCATGCCGCATCCCAGGTGAGACTCCCATCTTTCCTGCGCATTTTTTTGGAATAGTAGTTGTGTTGGTCTGTGTTTCAAGCATATCAGAGAATAAACAAACAAAACCAAAAATACTGTAGCACTAGTAAATCAAAAGGGGAAATCTGTGGAATGTAATGCAATAATATATAAAATATGTTATAATAATAATTTTGTGTCAGAAATTATTCTGGGTTGAAAGGATTTTACGGGAATGCCCAAATGAGGCTCCTTTCATGTCCCCAAGAGCTGGGACAGAGACGGGAGTTCAATACATCATGCAGTACCCAGGTCTCGAACTGCTAACTTGCCAGCCTTCCAGCTAACAAGATGAGCTTCTTAACCACTGAGCCACTGCAGCCCCTAAAAAGATGTTATGAAATTACTTTATTATTGAGACTTGCATATTGCATTTAAATAAGTTTGAGAAGATGTAATATATGAACCCCCTGCTGTTTTACAATTTGTGCTATGTGCTGTTTTACAATTTGTGCTATGTGCTGTTTTACAATTTGTGCTATGTGTTATATGTTTGTTTATGATGTTTATTTGTAAGAAATGAATTTAATTTGAAGGGGGAAAAGATCATCAAGTGTAAGGACGTTTCACTGGAGACCAAGACCAAAATCATCCACACTGTTTTATTCCTGATCACTATGTATGGATGTGAAAGCAGGGCAGTAAACAAAGTTGACAAGAAAAAAAATGATTCTTTTAAATGTGGTGCAGGAGGAGAGCTTGTGGATACTTTGGACAGCCAGGAGGACACATAAGTGGGTCCGAGAGCAAATGAAATCTGAACTGTCTCTGGAGACAAAAATGATGAATCTGAGACTGTCCAACTTTGGGCACATCATGATAAGGCAAGATTATCTGTGTAAAGGACAATAATGCTGGGAAAGGTGAAAGGCAGAAGGAAAAGAGGAAGACCAAATATAAGATGGATTGGCTCTCAAAAAGAAGGCACAGATTTGAGTATACAAGAGCTGAGCAGGGCTGCTGAGGACAGGACATTCTGGAGGTTTCTCATTTATAGGGTTATCATAGATCAGAGATGACTTAACGACACACAACAACAATAGAATATAGAAAATTCACCATCTAATCATCTGGCAGAGGATGAGGTGGCTAGATGGCATTGTTGACACAGTGGGTGTAGATCTGGATGGCCTATGGAGATGGCAAATGACAGAGGAGCCTGGCATGTGGTGGTCCATGGGGTTGTAAAGGGTTGGACTCAACTATGTGAGTGAACAAGAGCAAGAGCAAGAGCAAGAGCAAGAGCAAGAACAAGAAGAACAATTTTGGATTTTTTTTTAATCAGAGGGTTTAGATCAGTCAATCTAAACCAGTGTTTCCCAATGTTTGGTTTTTGGACTTCAATTCCCAGAAGCCTAAGTCAATTCTCCAAAGCACTGATCAGCCAATGTATTGCCTTAGGCTTCTGGGAATTGAGGTCCCCCTGTGGGGCATGGGCCCCATGTTGGAAACCTATATTTTAGATAGAGCTCCACTTCGGTGCAACTTTCCTCTCTGTAGGACTCCATGGGGAGTGCTCAGAGTAAGGCACAATCATTTCACCCAGAAATTCCCAGACTAGATCCCCAGGGTATCTAGTGGAAAAGATCCAATGGGAGGTGGAGGCAAAGATGTGATCTTGAGATCCCACAAAGCAACTGCATAGTCTGTGCAGTGCAAGCCTTGCAGAGTTGCAGAAGAATGTCAAGAAAATCTTACAACATTGCTCATTACGGATGAGTCAGGCTGTGTCAACCCGTTGAGAGCGTCTCTGCAGCAGAGTATGCTGCTCCAGTATGGAACGCATCTACACACCCAAAAGAAGTTGACATTGCTGTTAATGAAGCCATGCAGATAGTGGCAAGATTCCTTAAACCTACACCAGTTGAGAAGGCATACTGTACCCCATTGTTAGTATTGCTCCACCTAAGATCAGGAGAGAAATAGCAGCAAATACTGAAAGAACTAAGCAAGAGAATAACCCTCAACACCCTCTGAACGGATATGAGCCTCAAGTCCACTGGCTCAGATCCAGGAAGAGCTTTATAGCAAGAACAAACATTCTTGAAGGTACGGAAGAACAAAATCAAATTAGAAGACTGAGGAAGGAGCTCACTGGGAAAGGAACATCATTAAAGGTGGATACAGTATAGCTGAAGATCTCAATCTCCCCTATGTCACCTGGAGGACCCTGAATTGGCTGAGGGTTGGAGTCCCTGAATGCAAGACTCACATGCTCAAGTGGGGATTGCTGGTGAACAACAACACACGTTGTGAATATGGAGAGACACAGCATCTGGCCCATTTCCTGGTCTGCCGATTGCTGTCAGAGGCATGTACTGATGAGGACTTGTGTTTGGGCAATGACAAAGTGAAGAAAGTGGCTTCATTTTGGCAATCCAGGGTCTGATCAGGACACGACAGAAGAAGAGGAACCTGCTGAGAGTTCATTAATGCCCCAAGATTTCCTGCTTCCAGCATAAGAACGAAGGGAAGGCGCAATAGCAATACCTATTACCCCTATATAATATCTCACAGTGCTTTGTGGACTCTCTGAGCAGTTCACAAGTTAAATGACATTTTCTCTCCAGCATGATGGGTACTTATTTTTCTGGCCTTGGAATGATGGAAGTCTGAGTCAACCTTTGGCTCATCAGGATCAAACTCACAACATCAGCAGTTTTAGCTGTGGTACAGCAGCTTAACCATTGTGCCACGAGGGCATAGTTTCCTTTGGGCCTCCTCAATCTGCACAAACCACAGTGTCTTCTTGGTTTTGTAAGGCAAAGAGCACCCACAGCAAGCACTGAAAGATCAAAAGTGGCAAATCTTTGGGTGCTTCTAATGTTAGCATCCCTGCATAAACAACAGCAGGAGCAGCAGCAGCAGCAGCTATCCTTCTTAGCGATGCAATGTGGCACAGAATTTGCAGAGGAAGCCTTCTCCCCAATGTCTCATTGTGATGGGGCAAAAATATTTTTCCATCTTACACGTGAGGAAGAAAAAACCTCAGCTTCTCAATTCTCACACCTGAGAATTGTTTCATTCTCGCACCTGAAGGCTGAGACAAGGGAAGATTTACACCTCTCCCACTGGTGTGGGCCACATCTGAGATGGTACCAGGCAGCCTTCACATGCCCCGTGGCCCTCCTCGCCTCTCTTACCTTGTGTGTTCATTCCTTTTGCAACACGGCAGCTGTGTTGACTTGATGCAGAGTCCTAAAATGGGAGGAGTAATAGTGGATTGTGAGTGTGTAGCAGAGCTTTGAAAAGTTACCTTTGGAAAAAAAATTACCTAGCTAGTCTAGCTAGAATGGGGCCCCCAAACTTTTTGGGTTCAGTGGGCCAGTCACGTGGTTCCTCCCACCGGAAGTGGAATTTAAACGTGCCTTGCAATCTGTTTTGAAACAGAATAAGATAGATTTTAAGCTGCCATTTTCTCTTCTTAAACCAGGGGTGCCCAAACCACAGCCCGTGGGCCGCTTCCAGCCCTGACACCAATTAAGCCAGCCCTCGTAGCTCCCGGAAGCGGAGTGCTGTTTGCTGTACGGGCGTGTTTTACTTCCACTTCCAGGAACGACAAGGGCAGCATGGGCCGGATGAATCGGCATCGGGAGCTGGATTCGGCCCATGGGGCGTAGTTTGGGCACCCTTGAGCTAGAAGATTATCTGAGATTTTGTGCAGAAGAGCGATTTTCCTGTGTGTTGGTCTTGACTAAGCTTTCCATCTCAACCCTGCAGGCGGACTCAGGAGCGCATGTCTGTCCAACCTCATCGATTACATCCAAACTTTGAATTTGGCCATCAGCTTCAGACTCCTCAGCCCCTGGGACCCCAGCCCAGATACTTAGCTGAAGGAACGGACTGGTAAGCCATCCCCTACGTGCAAGCACTAGGGGTCAGATGCTAACCCAATGTGTGCACCTTGGACTGTTTTCTTCTACTATCCACCACCACATTTCCCCCTGGGAGTACAAGAATATCCCATTCTCAATTCATCAGGGCATTTCCTGTCATCTTCTTACTCCTTCCTTCATATCTCCTTCTTTGAATGATCAACTACATTTCTTCATTTTCCTTCTCCTTCCATTTCTTGTGCTCTTCACATGATTATCCAGGTCAACTAAGGTACTAAAATCTCATGTGTCTAGCAAATTATGTAATTTTTTATGTAAAGGTAAAGATCACCCTTACTCTAAAGCCAGTCATATCCAACTCTAGGGTTCGGTGCTCATCTCCATTTTCAGCCAAAGAGCCAGTGCTGTCTGCGTGTGCATACATTTCTTTGGACAGGTGGCAAACATAACTAGACACCAGAGTGCACAGAATGCTGTCACCATTCCCGCCAAGGCAGTATCTATTTATCTACTTGCAATTTCTTGCTTTAGAACTGCTAGGTTGGCAGGAGCTGGGACAGTTTGGCGTTCTTTTTAAATCTTTTTTAAAAATTTAGATTTTGAATTTTAATCTTTGATAGTTTAAATTTGAGGGTTTTAAGGAATGATTTTAGCAGTGTTTTATGTGTTATTCTGATGCTTATTATGAACTGTAAACTGCCCTGAGTCACCTCGGTGAGGAGGGCAGTGGATAAATATGAATAATAAATAAATAAATAAATCTGGAGTGCCAAGGTTCATCATCATGGATTTAGGGGGCACTTTGCATGTCTGGAGACTACAGCATATCATCATTGCTCAGGACTCATGTAATCGTCTTCCTACGTTCCAAGGAAAAGAACAATTTCTTGCAGGAAAGAATGGGTTGAGCATCCTTTTCTTTCACAAAAGCTTGAACCCATTTATTTCATTTTTAGTTTCAGTTTTTCATTTCATTTCATTTTTTGAATCCAGGCAGAGTTCTATGGAACTTCCCTTAATGTGTTAATATGGCTTGTTAAAACCCCAAAGTAGTTGTCAGGGCATTTAGTGATCAGAGTGCATGGATTTCCAGGGTGATAAATGGGTCCTTTAGTTATAATTTCTCATGGTTTGGGATTGTTCCCAGTCCTTAGTTTGTTCCTCCAATGTCTGCATCACTTTTCCATTTCTTTTATATATTTTTTAAACCCATGTTGTTATTGTTTTTGCATATTTCTCTGTTCACATTTTTATGTACTTTAAACAACTTTTAAACAACATAAACAACTTTACCTGGAATTTCTCATTTCTTCTCATAACATAAATGGGCAAATTGTGGCCTTCCAGATGTTTTTGGTTTGCAGCTCCAGAAGTTGCTGGTTCCTGGTTGGAGCGGATTGGGAGCCACAGCCCAGAACATTGGGAAGACTTCACTTTGCTTCCATCCGCTGCTTTTTCTGTACCTTCCCCTGCCTATGCATTTGTCATGCTTACATCTTTATAAGCACTTTTCATCACAGGGTGCCATCGCCAAATCATCAGAAGTAATGATAGTAAAGGAAACTGTGTTCCAGCATGTCCTATTCATTGAGAAGATGCTCATTTGGTGCAGTCATATAAGAATGCAAGGGTCTGCAGTGGCTCCTCAAGTGGTTAAGACGCTGAACTTGATGACTGGAAGGTTGGCAGGTCAGTAGTTTGAGCATGATGGAATGAGCTCCTGTCTCTGTCCGAGGACCTGCCAACCTAGCAGTTCGAAAGCAAGAAATTTGCAAGTAGATAAATAGGTATCACTTCGCTGGAAAGGTAAACAGTGTTCCGTGCACTCTAGGCATGCTTGCCACCTGTTCACAGAAATGTCTGCAGATGCACACAGTGCTGACACTTTGGCTATAAAACAGAAATGAGCACTGAACCCTAGAGTTGAATTCAACTGGCATTCGAGCAAGGGCAACCTTTAACTATAAGAATGCAAACTGGATGCAATTCCATCCCTATATTTTAAGGTATAATTTCCTGACGCTTCCTCATTTGTGCTGCTTTCTTTCTCCGGGCTTCGTTCGTCTGTCTCCATCCATCATTCTCTGAATTTCTTACCATTTTCCCCACCCTCTGAACTCGATCCCACCCGTACCACTGGCAATTTGTCAGCTGAATCATGGAAGCAAGATAAATGACGGTAGAAGGTAAGCTAATAAACACCCAGATAAGCAGATAGCATTGCTTTGATTGAGTACCGTCAACTTCTGCAACGCTTTGCAGGGGGGTTTGACAGTGGTGATGGTGACAGTGATGATGATGATGACAGGCTCCTCTTCCAAAAAGCCTTGTTGGAACAGAGGGAAAGGCCAGGGTGCAGGCAGGTGGTAAACGTATGTGTCTTCTGAGCATAAAGTTGCAAGTCTTAGGATCCTTTGCTTATATAGGGTAGATAAAGGTAAAGGTTGCCCTTGCTTGAAAGCCAGTTGGATCTGACTCTAGGGTTCAGTGCTCACTTCTGTTTACAGCCAAAGAGTTTGCAGACATTTCCGTGGAAATATGGCAGGCTTGTCTAGACACCAGAGTGTACAGAATGCTGTTTACCTTTCCACTGAAGTAGTACCTATTTATCTACTTGCAATTTCTTGCTTTCAGACTGCTAGTTTGGCAGGTATTGGGATGTTACTTGGGTCTTGAAGTATTGACCTGCCAAGCTTCGAGGCATCAAGTTCAGTGTCTTAACCACTTGAGCTACCTCAGTTCCCCTGTATAAAGAGTAAAGCCTGTCAAAAACAGGAGTCAGGTACCATATGTGGGTTTCAGAGCCTTGAAAAGTTATTATTATTTATTATAACCTCCAGAATCCTTTAGCCATTATAACCACAGGCCCTGCTTTTCATGAGAATGGGGGAGACTTGTTCTCCAAAAGCTTGACTGGGTACAGAACTCAACATCCTGCCAGTCTTTGAATTTAATTTTTAAACCCTGCACTTGCTGAATGGTGAAAAGAGAAAATTTGCACTAGCTTTGATTCCCTTCCCCTTGTGATCCTTCTCTGTTGTCCACCAGAGCTTTGAAACCTTGCCTGGTTAATGTATATAACAATTGTACATGTGACTGTTTGGATGATTCATTTCACCTCCAGGCTGTTTTTCTTTCCATCCAGCTACTTATATAAAAAAGGCAGCCATTCCTTTATGAGCCGTAGGGTTGACCTGAATATGTGTGTGTGTGTGTGTGTGTGTGTGTGAGAGAGAGAGAGAGAGAGAGAGAGAGAGAGATGGGAGGGAGGGAGGGAAGCTAACACCTTTTGTCAGATGGTTGGGGCACCTTCTAAATTTTTGAACAAGCAACCTATAACCTCCTTTCAAAGCCATTCCTGTGTCCAATAATTTTGTGTCAGAAATTATTCTGGGTTGAAAGGATTTTTGCTGGAAAAACACTGCTCAGGGGATTCCCAAATGAAACTCTTTTCATGTCCCCAAGATCTTTTCTCACCAAAGTAGTCCCTATTTATCTACAGTACTTGCAATTTCTTGCTTTCGAACTGCTAGGTTGGCAGGAGCTGGGACAGAGAGAGGCGATCAAACTGTCATGCAGTACTCGGGTCTCGAACCACCGACTTGCCGGCCTTCCAGCTAACAAGGCAAGCTTCTTAACTACTGAGCCACCACAGCCCCGGAGGGAGAAGGGCTCCTGACATCACAATACCGAGCTCTGGAGAAACAGCCATTGAATGTTGGGGTTGAGTTGAGTACAGGACTGTTGCCCTTCCTCCATGAACTAGGAGTTAACATGCTGTCTGTTTACCTTCCAGACTAACAAGAGGTTTGTTCTCATTGTGTGGCTATAACTAATACACTATTTAATGCTTACGTAGCATTACTCATGGCCAGGAGAGTGCATTAGTACTTAACCTTATCTATACAAGGGGGCCAGAGGAACATTTATCTGTATGCTAACAGAAAGCATCAAGGAAAGGAATGACCTGACAACTACAATAATCACACAAGTAGCTAAAGTACCGCTTTGTGCAACAGAGGTGGGTGGTGTATTGCCTGAAGGCTGCACACACTCCCTCCGGTTCATTTTTGCAACATTTACTTGGCTGCACAGGACTAAGGTGGATTAGTGGTTAAGACGTTAATTGTGATGACTGGAAGGTCAGCAGTCAGAGACCCAAGTACTGCATGACAGTGAGCTCGTGTCTCTGTTCCAGCTACTGCCAATCTAACAGTCCGAACACAAGAAATTGAAAGTAGATAAATAGGTACCACTTTGGTGGAAAAGTTAAACAGTATTCCATGCACTCCATTGTCTAGTCATGCCTGCTACATGTCCATGGAAATGCCTGCAGAAGCAGACAGCGCTGGCTCTTTGGCTATAAACAGAATGAGCACTGAACCCTAGAGTCAGATATGACTGACTTTCAAGCAATGCGCCTTTTACCTTTACCTTATTGAAATACATATTATTATTATTTTGCAAAAAAAAAAAAAAAAAAGAGGAGAGGAGAGGAGAAATTTTTTAATGTGTAGAAACCTCCAGTAGAGGTGTGTTTGCAATACAACGACACACAAGCCATTCCAATTCCTCCACAACGCACCATAATTAACCCAGAAGGGGAGTTACAACAAGAGCTGATTATGATTTTCAGTTATTATGACTCTTTGGGGGTGGAAGTGTTGATGCAGCCTCCAGTGAATCATATGGGGGGGGGGGTGTTTGTTAGTGGTGGGCATCAGCAGGCTCGTACCAGTTCGCCAGAACCGGTAGCAGAAATTCTGACTGGCCCCTCTGCCCATCCAAGTTTTGAAATAAGGTAGTCCTAATTCAGGTGCAACACAGGGCTTTCCCCTGGCCACACCCACCATACCACTCCCACAGTGTGGTAGTACATTTTTTTTGAGCCCACTACTGGGGGGGGGGGGGGAGAGAGAATGGCTACTAGGCTTTCCAAAATCCCCCAACTCTGTTTCCAGGGCCCTTGGAATTGCAACAAATTGCCTCTGAGGAAATGTAAGACCAACCACTGGATGAATGACTTTCTGTGCACCAGTTCCAAAGCCACTTGTAAGCTTCTCACCGACATAGAGAGGAAAACTAAAATGACTATGTCTGGTTTTAGATTTATCTACATAGAGGTTGGAGAGCTGGTCAATCCTAAATTGGGGAGGAAGCCTGCCCAATTTTAGACAATGAGCTTTAGATTTATGCGTACTAGTAAAGGTAAATGTCGCCCTTGCTCAAAAGCCAATCCTATCTGACTCTAAGGTTCAGTGCTCATCTCTGTTTATAGTCAAAGAATCTGTGCTGTCTACATCTGCATACGTTTCCATGGACATGTGGCAGGCATGACTAAACACCAGAGTGCACAGAATGCTGTTTGCCTTCCCACTGAAGTTGTACCTATTTATCTACTTGCAATTTCTTGCTTTTAAACTGCTAGGTTGGCAGGAGCTGGGACAGGGACAGAAGCTCACTCTGTCATGCAGCACTCAGGTGTCAAACTGATGACCTGCCTACCTTCCAGTCGTCAAACACAACGTCTTAACCAATAAGCCACCGCAGTCCCTTGTATGCGTACTAGGTACCTTTAAATGTTGTTAAAAAAAAAGAAAATAGAGGGGAAAGGGTGAATAATTTATACCCCATTGGATTCAGTTTGTGTCCCAAACACAAAATGATTTGTAAAGTTGCTTCATTCCACTCTGGAACTTAATCTAGCCATTCTGCTTGAACACACGCCTCTCATGAATTAGTCTGAAACAAGCCAATTCAGTTAGCAATCTGGAATTGGTCTGAATCCAGGGCACAGCTTGAGAAATAATGATCTAAACTCAGAACTAATAACATGATTGCTGACAAGCCAATTCTAACTTTTGGCAACTCTTCTCAGGGCTTTCTAAGCAGAGAATACACAGAAGTAGCTTTCTGTTCCCTGTGCAGGTTGCCCAAGGTCACTCAGGTTGGCTCTTCTTCCAAGAGACACAGTGTAGAATAAAACTCCCAACATCTGGCTCCAAGTCAAATGCCTATTACCCACATTAAAAGGCCCACCTATGTGACTGGCGCACCTCTTTTGGCTGCTTCGGTATTTACCTCCAAAATATGATAGTTTAAAAGACACAATCACTACACCAATTCTTAGGATAATATTTTATCGTATCAGAAGCACACAAAGGTGCTTTCTGGGTTGAAAGGGTTTTTGCTGGAGAAACTCCACACAGGGGATGCTTGAATGAGGCTTCTTTCATGTCCCCAAGAGCTTTTCCCACTGATGTAGTCCCTATTTATCTACTTGCAATGTCTTGCTTTCGAACTGCTAGGTTGGCAGGAGGTGGGACAGAGACAGGTGCTCATTCTGTCATGCAGTACTCGGGTCTAGAACTGCTGACTTGCCAACCTTCCAGTTAACAAGGCGAGCTTCTTAGCCACTGAGCCACTGCAATCCTGCGCCACCGCAGGATCAGCAAGCAGGAAAAGGAGATTTTGTAGGTGGTAGTCAGTTTTGCTACACACTGAGCAGTTGTACCATCAACAAGAAAGAGGTTCTTTGAAAAGTCGGATAAGACTGCCCACTAATTTGTTTCATGTGATTTTGGTTCCATCCTTCTAGGGATCTCAGTGTTGATGCTGGCCTGACTCACAACCAGTTCCAGGTTAGGTCGGTTCCACAGCATTATCAGCATTATTTAGCCACTCAGAGGATGCACCAGTTTCCACGGAACACGTCTTCAACGCAGATGGTAAGTGAAGGAGACATTGGTAAAGACTTGTGTCAAGGCAAGGCAACCTGTGGTAAAACCTGTAGCAAAAATAAGAAAGAAGAAAGGAAAGAGAGAAAGAAGTTTTAAAAAATCCCCCAGGAGGGGAAAAAAAGGGAATTATTGCTACTAGAATCCTTCTGGAAGGATCTTTGAAGTGGTAGCCATGTTAGTCTGTGGAAGCATATCAGAGGGTAAGCAAGACAAAAATGTTGTGGAACCTTAAAGACTAACTCCTGTATTTAAAAGGGCTCCAGCTCCCTACAAAATATCCATTTTCCAAACTGAAAATAGATTTGACCACTCTTGAGCTCTGACCCTTTTTGTAATTTTTGCAGGCCATATGGCCTTCCTGCCACAAGGATTCTGGCCTCAATCCCTGCAGATCTCATGACCCACCAGAATGCCCTTCCTGAAACACTTGGTGAGGTCTTCAAATGTGCCAGAAATCAATCTAATGAACATTTCCAGAACTGCAGCAAATGAATAGATTTTGAAAAAGGACTAACTGGCACCTTATTCCATCAATTTTTGGAAAGGCATCACATGTATTTCAGTCAAATGTCCGTGTAAATTACTGATGCATTTCATTCTGGCTTGCTGTGGATGGATACCCTTTGTTGGTTTGATGAAGTTCTCAGCACCGTTTCAAAAGTTATTAAGGCTGCCGGACTCCATTAAACTCTATGGGATGAACTGTTGGTAAAATTATCTTGTGCAGTCTTTTTCTTCATTCGTTCTGAAGCTCAAATCTTGCCAGGATTCCCATTAACTCTAATTGAAAATCGACAAATGCCATCTAGTTACTTTTTGTTGGAACTGGATGGCATTATCAAGAACTGTCGTCTTTTGTTGGCGATTGTATCTACCCAATTTCAGACAAATCAATACAGGGCTTTTTATATTATACTTTTACATTTTGACAAGTCCAGTGAAATAGTCAGTTAGCAGATCATGGCAGGAGACAGGTCATTAAGAATAGCTTTGAGCTGACTGGAAAATTTAGGGAACAGTAGTAAGAAAAAATGCAAATACTGTAGTCCAAATTCAGGGCAGATGCCACGGAACAGTAGCCTAATTCAGAACAAGACAGTTCCATGTGTCCAAGTCTGACATTGAACTGATTGGTGGGGAATGTGGACATAACTGACAATTCCCCAGTTTGATAATAATGAGATTTGGCAGATCAGAACATGCCCACCTTAAACAAGATGAGCCTTTCTTTCTTGAAAGTTCTTCTGGTAGCTTGGATTCTCATCTAAGTTACAGAAGAACCAAATTTCTCAGTCCAAATCCCCCTTTTTCCCTCTCTCCCATCCATCCTCCTAACCTCCTCCTTCTCTTCAGTGGTTGGGGGTTATGCCAGAAGCTGATAATGCTAACTTTAGTGGTTATATGAACTCACTCCAGATTGTAGTCCAAACTCTAAAGAAGCTGTCCGACACATTGAATTGAGGTAAGGCTTAGCATCTTGGATACCTCCTGTTTTAAAACCTGGTGCAGATTCTTTGCCCTCATGATTTAGAAGCCATTATTCTCTAGTATTGTGAGGTTGGAAGTGAGAGAAAACTTTGTCTCTTTCCATCCTTGACTCAGTGACACATAGACTGCTGTTATACAGAGTTTGTGCCATTTCATATTTTTGGACTAAAACTCTCAGCCAGCATGGTTGTGGAATGTTCATGGATTGGTCCCTAGGAAATATAGTCTAGTGGTGGTGAGCATTGGCATGCCAGGTATCCTTGGACTTCAATTACCAGAAGCCCAAGTCAGCACTCCTGCTGATCAGGGCTTCTGGGAATGGAAGTTTAAGAACAACTGGAGTGCCAAGGTTGGCCACCACTGTTCTAGTAGCTACTCGCAACTGTGCTCTTGTGGATAAAAGTGACATCCACTTCTCCCAGATATTTTATCAATGGAAAGCTATACATATCAAGGGAAAGGACAGCCTAGAACCATGGTTCCCAACATTGTCTCCACACCCAGCAGGGAGTACATTGGCTGATTAGTGTTTTGGGGAATTGACTTAGGCTTCTGGGAATTGAAGTCCAAAAACCAAAGTTTGGGAAACACTGGCCTAGAACCTTCTCCTGGAAATATTAGTGTTCTGTGTGGAGGAGTTTTTGTTTTGTCACGGTTGTTGTTTTAATATGGTGAAGCAGTCAGTCGCATGATTCCTCCATCTGTCATTTGAAGTAGTACCATCCATGGACAGTTTGCAACACCCAATCTGCTGTTTGTGTAGACCAGGCCTGACTCACCGTCGGAGAGAAAGCAGTCAAAATACAGGCGTCTCTCAACCCTGTCACCTGCTTTGTAGTTAAGAGATGACGCTGTGGGAGGCATTCTGTCTGGATGGACAACATGATAACGTTCACAAAAAATTAATAAGAAAAGATTGCTACAGCTTTTAGTCTTCTTTCATATACATGATTGGAAAGACAACCACCATTGGACTGCACCCCTCAATCTGCCAACATATTTTCTGGTGCCTCAGATCTTGGAACTGTTCAGCTGTTCACCATTTTGAAAGGTCACTGTATCATATCTCTTGAAATAAATAAATCCATAATTATTGTTTCTCCACACTGTTTCACAGGTTGTCCATGAAATCAGAAACTACCCATATCCACAACTACAACTACTTGCTCTTCAGGGACTGAATCCAAATAGACACACATCTGCTGTGAGAGAAAGTTATGAAGTAAGTTCTGTTGGTTCTGATGAGATCCCCACACTTTTAAAACCCTGCAACCTTTATGCATGTTTGGGATATGTACAGATTTGTTCTCTTTGGACTACAATTCCCAGAACCCCCCAGGTTGCCCAAAGAATTTTGGAAAATGTAGTCCAAAGCCAAAATGTACAGCAGTTTATTCACTGGAAATGACAGGGAGAATTAATTGACCGTAATCTATCATTGTGTTTTCAGTGTTCTGTCTATGAAACAAATAAATGATTGATTGAATGATTGATTATGATAATAGATGTGATAGCATCTAAAAGCAAAAAAAGAGGAATTAAAAATAGCATGCTTAGCTTTGGAAGAAAAAGAAGGATGCAAGAGAAAGGTGAAATATTTTGTCTTTGAAGGATGTTATCTTGGATGACGAAGTAGACACATTTGAGTAGACAGCTAGGAAGCAAGATGAAAGGTTAACAAAACAAATAAAGATCTATAATGTTTCAAAAATGAAGCAAAGGGACTGTGGTGGCTTAGTGGTTAAGATGCTGAACTTGATGACTGGGAGGTCAGCAGGTCAGCAGTACGAGACCCAAGCACTGCACGACAGAGTGAGCTTCTGTCTCTGTCCTAGCTCCTGCCAACCTAGCAGTTCAAAAGCAAGAAATTGCAAGTAGATAAATAGGTGCCATTTTGGTGGGAAGGTAAACAGTGTTCCGTGCACTCCAGTGTTTAATCATGCCTGCTACATTTCCACAGAAAAGTCTGCAGACACAGACAGTGCTGGTTCTTTGGCTATAAATAGAGATGAGCACTGAACCCTAGAGTCTGATATGACTGGCTTTCAAGCAAGGGTGACCTTTACGTTTACCTTTACCTAAAGCAATCACACTTCTATACTGCTCCATAGTGTTAAGTGCACTCTTTGGGTGGTTCACAAGTTAATTAGCATTTTGCACCCAACATGCTGAGTACTCATTTTACTGACCTTGGAAGGCTGAATCAACCTGCATTGGTGCGCCCTCTCCCGAAGAAGTCATCCCTCGACCCGACAATAATGGAAAATTATCGGCCTGTGTCCAACCTGCCCTTTTTGGGTAAAGTGTTGGAGAAGGCAGTGGCATGGCAGTTACAGGAGATCCTGGATGAAAATGATTATCTGGACCCCTTCCAGTCAGGATTCAGGCCCGGATATGGTATGGAAACTGCATTGGTCATGTTGGTGGATGATCTCTGGAGAGAGGGGGATGGCGGACATCTGTCTGTCCTGCCTCTTCTTGACATCTCAGCGGCATTCGATACCGTTGACCATGGTATCCTTCTGGAAAGTCTCCCAGGATTGGGGATCCAGGGCACTGTGTGGTCCTGGTTTTCCTCATTTCTGAGGGGCCGGACCCAGTTGGTGTGGTTGGAGAGTGAGAAATCCACCCCTAGGCTACTCCAATATGGGGTGCCTCAGGGCTCGGTGCTCTCACCTCTCCTATTTAACATCTACATGAAACTGTTGGGTGAGATCATCTGTTCCCACGGGGTGGGGTATCATCAATATGCTGATGATACCCAGCTGTATATCTCGCCCGTGGGAACCCTAGCGATGCAATGGAAGTCCTTTCCAGGTCCCTGGAGGCTATTGGGTCTGGATGGGGGACAACGGGCTACAACAGTCCTGGCAAGACTGAATGGCTGTGGGTCAGGGGTCTTGCGTTATCTCGGGAGCTACCATCTTTGGTTCTGGATGGGGCAGTTTTGCCCCAAACAGACCTGGTGCATAACATGGGGGTCCTCCTGGACTCACAACTCCTGCTTGATGAGCAGGTGGCAGTTGTGGCTAGGAGGGCCTTTGCTCAACTTTGTGTCATTCGCCAGTTACGCCTGCTCCTAGATTGGGACTCCTTGCTAATAGTCACACACGCTTTGGTCACCTCCAGGCTTGATTACTGTAATGCGCTTTACATGGGGCTGCCCTAGGTGACCATCCAGAGGCTTTAGCTGGTCCAGAATGCAGCTGCTCAGGTGGTGATGGGATGTGGGCATTTTGCTCGCGCCTCACCACTGCTCAGAGAGCTGCATTGGCTCCCAGTCTGCCTCCGGGTGCAATTCAAGGAGCTGGTTATCACCTTTAAAGCCCTACATGGCAGTGGACCAGGAAATTTAAGAGACCGCATTGCCCCGAGGACATCTGTCCGTCCCACCAGAGTGGACCAGAAGGGCTATTTGGTTGTGCCATTGGCCAAAGAGGCACACCTCTCTGGCACCAGAAAGAGGGCCTTCTCTGTGTCTGCCCCAGCCCCATGGAACCTCCTTCCAGATGAGTTACGTATGCAGACAGAGCTGTTGTCCTTTAGGAAAGGAGTGAAAACCTGGCTGGTGGGATGGGTTTGGGGGATGGGTTATATAATGACCCCAGCCTGTTGGCTAATCTGAGCTCCCTATCCTCAATTTCTCTTAGATGTAATTTTAGTTTACTGTTTAGTCTTTTAATATGTTTTAGCTAGTTTTAATCTTTTAATTTGATAATTTTAAATTGGTTTTAACTGTTATTGATGTTTTTGTTGTAAATCGCCCTGGGTCACTTCGGTGAGGAGGGCGATGAATAAATTTGGCTAATAAATAAATAAATAAATAAATAAATAACCTTGAGACCTGGTTTATTTTCAGATTAGTCTGATTATCTCTGAGCCATGTATATTGTTGGTCTTGCTTTACTTGATCATATTGTTTTGTAAATTATATCTGACCCAGTGATGGGATGTTACTGGATTGGACTGGTTCACCCAAACCGGTAGCGCCCCATCAGGAGGGATCGCCGGGGTGGTGGTGTTTAAAACCCCGGGCGACCGGTTCGGTCACCTCTCCAGCCCCCTCCAAAAATATATTTCCAGGCAGCCAAAATGGCTGCCTGGAACTGCGCATGCGTCAAACCTCTGTTTGATGCATGCGCAGTTCTATTTTTTAGTGCACATGCATCAAATAGAGGTTTGACACATGCACACTAAAAAAAGAACTGCGCATGCGTCAAATGGAGGTTTGGCACATGCGCATACATTTTTATTTTTTTATTTTTGCTCCGCCCATGACATCATGACATCATGACATCGGCTGTGCCCACGATGTCCATGATGTCACGGTGGGGTAGCGGCAATTTTGACAACCCACCACTGATCTGACCTGTTGCCCTATTTGAGTTTTGTACATATTTGTGGCTGTTTATTTCATTTATGGTTGGTTTTGGTTTGAATCATGTTTGTATGCTGCCTGAAGTAACTTGTTAGTGTGTGGTATATGTAGTACATGTAATGAATTAATGAATGAACAAATTATGATTTTTTTAGTCAACCCTTCCTTGTCTCTAACAGTGGTGTAATGGTAGATTTGGAAGTACAGAAGCACGTCATGATAGTCTCCATAGTTACCAAATTCAAAAATGCAGACAGTTGGAGCAGTCCTCATAAAAAATGGAAGAGGAAGTATTTGTGTAGTGAATGACTCCCCTTTGCCCATTCAGGAACAAACCTGTTAAAACAGAAATAGCTTGCAAGAGTATATATTGTTTCAGTGAAAATCCGTTTCTCTTTCAGCTGCTGTGAGGATTTTAGCAAAGCTGAAATGTAACAGAGAAACCTAAGGAGAATGGCGTATTGCCATGGTGGCGAACCTTGGCACTCCTGCTGTTCTTGGACTTGAATTCCCAGAAGCCCAAGTCTCTGTGAATCAAAAAAAAAAATGGGTTTACTGAGTGTATGCAGTTATCATAACCCATTACAAATACCTATGTAGCAACCAACTACAAATAGCAACCCCATACCTAAGTAGCAATGGTGTCTGAAGGCATGACATTTGCTCAGTATTACAGTCGTGGGTCAGGGCCTACAGGCCTCTGTTAAAGCAGCCCCATTCTCAGGACAGCACAGCCTCTTGCTGCCCTCTAGACCAGGAGTCTGCAAACTTGGCTCTCCAAATGTTCTTGGACTTCAATTCCCAGAAGCCCTGATCAGCAGGTGTACTGACTTAGGCTTCTAAGAATTGAAGTCCAAGAACACCTGGAGAACCACATTTGCTGACCCCTGCTCTAGACAAATAGTTCCCAACGTATAGGACCATGAGGTTATTGGACTTCCAGCTCCTGTTTCCAAGCGGTTATTAAATGACAATAGAGCTGTGTAAAGCTCAGAGGCATGCATCATGCATGAGGAGTCATGGGCAATGGCCTTTGCTAGAACACAGGTAATTTCCCCAGGTCATCCTACCCACAATATTTGGCTTGGGGAACCTCTGAGAACCGTGCCTTCAGGCCATACCCCAGTGGCTCTGGATAGTAAAAGGGATATCTGCCTTGCACTGAGTGGATGGGATTAAGAGTTACAGCTTTTAACAATTATTGGGTTGGTTAACCAGTTATTCGGTTGGCCATATCACTCACCTAAAGCATAATAGCTAGACCTGTCAGCTAACAGACTAGTTCAATGGACCACAAAAGACCCTAGGCAGATCCTGAAAAAGATGTGATGAGTTGATGGTAAAGCTGTTCGGCCAGAGATAGAAACAGAAGGCAAAGGATGGAACATTTTGGTGTTTGGTTGATTTTCTCTTAAATTGATAAGCGATAACAAATCGATATTGGTTTGGAGTTTTTAACCACCGCCAGCAGTAGGGAGACTTCTGTTTCTTAGGCTGCTACCTAATGGAAGGGCCAGACCAGAAAACACTGACTTGGCCTTTCTGCTCTAGCCAAAAGACCCTGTTCATTCCTTGCTTGTTGCTTTATCATCGTATCTCTTCCCATTTCAGGAGCTGTTGCAGTTAGAAGACAGGCTGGGCAGCGTGAACAGAGGGGCAGTGCAAAACACAATTGAACGATTCACTTTCCCACACAAGTACAAGAAGGTAAGTGTTGGGGAAAACCATCTCTGTTTTCCACTTCCTATTGGCCTCTACAACACAGGCAGGAACAGATGTTCTTAAGGCTTTTATATAATGCTCCTTACCAGTTGTCAGCAAATTTGGCTCTCCAAAGAAGAAGAAGATATTATTACATAGTATAAGTTGGCCAGAATCTTCTTAAGGATTTATACTGGCACACATGTACATTTCACAAATGAAGTGGCAAATTACTGCCAAAGAACGAGCTGCTACTTGAATTCCTGTCTTTATGCTAAGTCATGTGCCTGGGAGGATAAGCTGCAACTTACTGATTAGCAACAAATCACCACTACAGTTTATACAGCTAGATCAGTGGTGGCAAACCTTTTTGGATTCGCGTGCCCAAAAAGGGGGGGGGGGATGGGGCACCCATCATGCATGTAAGTGATGTCACATGGGTGCATGTGCATCCAAGTGACATCACTGCATGTGCACACACCCCACCAATTTACAACTCCCCTGAGAAGCCCCCACCAACACGCTAGGCATGATCCCTCTCTGGTAAACCCAGAGAAACCCACCAGTGGCGGGGAGATCTTGCCTGGTGCATTAGCGGCAACTTGTCCAATACACCAGGCAAACCCCACCACCACTGCCAACCCAGTCTTCTCCCCAGCGGGCCTCTCCAAGGAGATCTTGCCTGGCATGTTAGCAGTGCCTCATCTGAAACCATTGCTAATGTGCTGGACTTCTCCTAGACCCAGTGACGCTCCAGACAAGGTGCAGGATCTTGCTTGGCATGTTGGTAGTACCTTGTCAGAACAGCCGCATAAAAAGAGAGAGGCCACTGCCGCTAGAGGGTCTCTTTACAGTGGTGGAGGGATGAGAAGGACTTGCCCAGCCCTCCAATGGTTTAAAGAGGCAGAGGTAAAGGCTGGTCGCTGCTCCCTGCCACTGCTGTTACAGCTGTTTGGAAATGGGCCTCTGCCTCTTTAAACCACCAGAGGGGCTGGGTGCCTCCTTCCCATCCATCTGCCACTATGAGGAGACCCATAGAGGCAGTGGCCTCTGTTTTTTACGCTGCCATTATGGGTGTCTGGAAGCTGGCAAAGCAAATGAACAGGGGGAGGTGGGGGAGGAAGCCATGGCCAGTGGGAAGGTTAAAAGCCAGCACCCAAAAGACCACAGCCGCCTGGCTTTTGGGTGGATGGACGAGGCAGCTTTGGCTTGTGCGCCAGCTAAAGCCACCTCTCCCGCCTCCCCCCAACTTTTACAGCAAAACAAATGAACAGGGGGAGGTGGGGGAGGCAGCCATGGCCAGCACGCAAGACAAGCTCCCCCCCATCCCCTAAAACAGTGGGGAGTCTGAAATCCTTACCTGGAGGTGCCAGGGACAAAGTGAGGCAAGGCCCATCCAAAGAAGAGGAGAAGCACGCATGCACACTGTCTCCTAGGCAGGGATGTCTGGCCATGCCTCCTGGGAGGGATTTCAGCCTCTCCATCTCCTCCACATTGGTAGAAGGAGCCAGGTGATTTGAGAAGTAGCATTGCCATCGGCAGCACCAGGTGGTGGGGTGGGGTGAGGTGGGATGGAGCAGGGTGGGGGGTGGGGGTGGGGTTAACCCAGACATTGCATGTGCCAGCTAAAAGGGCTCTGCATGCCATCCTTGGCACGCATGCCATAGGTTCACCATCATGGAGCTAGACTAATACTGATGCCAGTTAAAATCCTCAGGAGGATTCTGGGAACATTATTTCCAACATAACCAGAGATGTAAACACACCCAATTGCAATTTCCCGTTGATTAAAGTGGTTTAATGTGCATTTTCTTGATATACACATTTTGAGTTGTGCAATATTTTAAAATGTGTGCATGTTTTATATTGCATTTCCCCCTTTTTTAAATTATGTTAACAAGCTTCAGAAATTTATGGATTTGTGGACCAAGAGGACCTTTACTCTGCTGACTTTCACAAGAAGTATAGAATAATTATTTACACAAAACTGAGAACTATTATGCCTTCTCTTTCAGTTTATCAATGGAAACCCCCCCCCCCACCAATCTTTCAGTCCTCATGTAAAGAATAAAAATTAATGTTGTGCAGTGGTTGTGGATTCCCTTTGAGAGGACCAGAGACGGGTTCAACATGGACGCTGAGTGACCACATATAACACTTTTGCCCAGGCAAGAGGCTGACATGCATATGTTAATCTCTCCTGTCCATAAAGGCTGGCCGAGTGCTAATTAGACAGCATCTCTCATTGATGTAGGGAGGGGCATGCTGGCTATGCTAAAAGGGCGCTGGACAGGGAGTGATGAGAGCATCTAAGCCTAACAAAATACAGTATATATGTTCCCACTCACCTTCTAATTTCAACTCCCCTCTGGGGATTCGAACCAACAACCTCCTGCTTACAAGGCAAAATTGCAACCTCTAAGCCATGGCAGCTCTACTGTCAATTGAGCTGCTTTTGTAATCTTATCTTTGGTGGCACAGGAGGAGGCAGGCAGGCAGGCAAGGGAACATGGAGCCCCACTCATTTGCTCAATCATTCCAGGCATTGCAGCTCGGCTCAGCTCTTTGGATTCACACCCAAGGGGGGTGCCATGGTACTGGGGGACAGGGGGTGCCCCGGAGTGTGTCCCAGTAGCCCAATGGGCCAGCCCACAACTGGATGTAGGCTTCATGAACCTCGATGTGACCAGCTGGGAGATTGCCAAGGTCTTTGGTCTCCAGATTCCCACTCTAGCCCTTTAGGGGAACATCCTTTCTAACACACTCCTCCTTTTGATTTCCCTCAACAGAGAAGACCACTGGGAAGCAAAGCAGAAAAGGAAGAGGAAGAGTCAGATACCGACGAAAAGTGCACAATTTGCCTCTCGATGCTTGAAGATGGTGAAGATGTGAGGTACAACCATTCTCTGGGGAATTCTGGCACTCACCCTTGTCTCTCAGAGTCCTTTCCCCTGTGTAGCTCTCCTGTCCTCCAACTTTTCACTTCTATATCTTATTTGTCTGATGGGCCTCCCTGGGTGCAGGCAAATCTTGTGGTCCCAATCAGCAATATTGTTAAGCATGATTTTATTCTTTGAAGTGGTAGCCATGTTAGTTTGTGCAAGCATATCAGAGAGCAAATAAAACGAAAGGACAAAAAAATGTTGTAGCACCATAAAGACGTATCTGCTGAATTATAATGTGAGCTTTCATGGATCAAGTCCACTTTGTCAGACATAAGAGTGAGACTTCATGGCATCAATTTATACACATCAGGTACAGAATGTTGGTTAGTATAACAGATAAAGTGACAAATCAGAATCTGGCTCATATGCTGGTCTGCTAACTGCTGCCATAAACACATCTCATTAACAGATGTGTAATGCCACAATCCTTATTTTGCATCCATTTATAACTCAACAGAACCAAACTCCACGGCCATAAATCTGAACCACAATCAGGGATCTACTGTTATTATTGGTTGTAAATAGTCACACTGATTTGTAAACTTATCTGTTAATGCTAGCCAACCATTGTGTACTTCTATACCTGATATTTATAAATTAATGCCATGAAGTCTCACTCTTATGTCTGATGAAGTGGACTTGGGCCCTGAAAGCTAACATTAAAATACAGTGGTACCTTGGTTAATGTAATTAATGTGTTCTGCTTCTTACAGTGAAAATTACTTTAATCGAATTTCCCATAGGAATGCACTGAATGCAATTTCCCAGAGGAATGCATTGAAAACCAAATACATTAACTGAAATGCGGTTTCCCATAGGAATGCACTGAAAACCAATTAATCAATTCCAGAAAAAAATATGTAAACAGAGCCACTATTTTCTATGGATTTCCTTTTGTTATGTGATTTGTATGTTAACCAAGCCATTTGTTAACTGAGGTTCCACTGTACAGGAGTTGGTCTTTAAGGTGCCACAACATTTTTTGTCTTTTTGTTTTGTGTACTCTCTGATATGTTATCTTTTGGTTTTACGGGGGGGAGGAGGGAGAGAGAAAAAAGGAAATTACAACAAATTAAATGCCAGAATCCTGTTGGCAAAACATAGAATGTATGCGCTCCATGGCTGGACCATTCAATGTTTGCCCAGCAACCTCTGGCTTGCTGGCGATGGTCCTGTTGAAAACAACAGGCATTTCATGGTGATAATATTAAAACACAGGTGTTCAGTTTGTTCCCTTGACCTCTGTGCAGGTAACCAAGCGTCTCCCGTTGTGTCTTCTAGGCGCCTGCCTTGTATGCACCTGTTTCACCAAGTGTGTGTAGACCAGTGGCTAGCAACCAGCAAGAAATGCCCCATCTGCCGAGTGGACATTGAAACACAGCTCGGATCGGACAGCTGAAAAGACTTCTGCCATGAGGACACGTCCTCTTCTTTCGGGGTCCTTACAGGGGCATTCAGCCTTCGCAGCAAATGTTTTGCCTTCTGAGCCATTTGATTTTTTTTTCTTTTTGAAGAGAGCCTGCAAGCACATTCACAATTATTTTAAACCGATACAAATGAAGAAGGAGAAGACGAAACGAAGAAGAAAAAGAAGAAGAGTGAGAATGGTTTGGTGGCTTATAATGTCTAGAAGTAGGAGAAGATATACAAGCATTTAGCTGAAATGCATGGGGATGCAGCTAGAATGACCGAAGGAAAGGCAAGAGTTAGTTGTGGAAATGAAGGTACTTAGTGTTCTAGCTTTGACCTCTCAATCCTGCTTCTCAAAAGGGATTGTATATATATATACCTCTTGAATAAGTAGAAACACATTTAGGGGTTCTATAGCTATTTCTATGGATGGCTGCCAGAGCATGTACGCTTAAGAAGTGTTGTCTTTTGATGCCCCTATTATCTTGTGGTTGGATATGTTGCTGTTGACCTAATCTGCACCAAACATTACATTGGGATTCCTCCCCACTGCCCCGGCCCTCCTCAATGATGTTTTTCCATGAGGTTCGTTACTTTGGTGCCTGACTAAAACATCTCTCTCTCTAACCCAAGAGAGTGCAAATTCTTTCTTTGATTAGGTGGCGAGAGGGGAAATCCTGTTTACATTGAAAAAGCAAATAGGATACGCTGTGTCTCTCCCTATTCCCTTTCCCATAGTATTGCATATTGATGTGAAATCAAATTTGCAGTCAGCTGCCAAGTTAAGGAAAATGTTGCTGAGGATGTATAGTGAGAATCGGAAGGAAATTTAGCAACAAGTGGAATAAGTCTCCTTCCTGCTTATCTGCTGGTGCAGGACACGTGCCATAGGGCGAAAAACTAGGCTTGAAGCTTGCTTCTCTCTCTTGCCTGTGAATTGTGCATCTCTTAGCCTTCTAGCTTAAATATTTTTCCTTGAACCCAAGTCCAATTATTACTATCTTCTGGGCTTCCCTTTGGACTGGATCAAAAATTAACCCTCATTGCTTACTCATTTGATGCACTCATTCTGCAGCAATGGAAGCATCGTCAGCCTGTTAAAAACCAGGCAATAGCTGTTAAATCGGCAGTAAGTGACTACCTTGGAAAACCCATTTTGGGACGAGTGACTTTAAATGCCAGAGGGGTGGTTTGCTCCTGTATCATGTGACTGGGAGGGAGAAGCAGCTGTAACCTGGGGCTGTACCTGTGCTGGCTGGGTTTTAGGCCACCAGGTGTGCAAGTAGAATATGGTCTCTGGCTAGGAGGTAAGGCCGGGAGGTAAGTCCAAAAGGCTATGAGAAATTATTCCTGCCTTCTCTTGACAACACGATAAGCACAAGTCCTGTTCTCCAAAGCATCAAGAATGGGACCTTAACAAGGCCATATCTTGCCTGTTCTTTCTTCTACCTTAAATTCCTCAACTTGCTTGCACAAATGAACGCGAAAAACAAAAAGTCCCATAAAGTCCCATAAACTGTTCCAGCACTATCCTGCTACTATAACCGTCTCAGCACCCCAGAAAGGGAAGGAAAGTCTGGGACCGACCTGGCAAAGCTTCGCCTTTCTTCTCTTCCAGATCTTTGTGATGCAAATCTTGTGTGTTTTAGGAGCATTTGAAGGAAACAACAGGTGAGGCAGAAGCAGGGCAATGTTTGCTTTCAAGCTGCTTTTTGTTTTGGCTGTTCTTCCTATTATGCTCTGCAGAAGACATTGGAGTCCAAATATATGTGAAGAAATATTTTGACAATCTGAATATTTTGGACATATGTGGAAATGTTAGGTTTCCAGAAAAAGGATAGTGTTAAGTTGTGACCTTGAAAGAAAGATGCTAAGGAGCATGAAATGTCAAACCATATACCATAGGCTGGTGCTAAAAAAATGAATGGTGGTGGTGATGATGATGATGAAAAAGAAGAAGAAGAAGCAAAGCACCAAATTCTCATTTATTTATATATGTTTTGAGAAAATGAGTGAGGGATGGGAAATTGCACAAGCAAACTTTTGTGGCTGCATCCAGTGACTTTGGCTTGCTTTGCAATTAAACGTCTTGTGTGAATGATGTTGAGTGGTCTTAAATATATCTACAAAAAAAGTTGATAGTTTACAGGGTTTTGTGAGTTTAAATGCCTTATATTTAACAATCATAATTTATGACTAACTTGTAGATATTGTGGGTTCCTATTTAATTATTTTTATAGTTGGGTTGGTTTTTGCTTTTTTTGGCATTTTTAATTATAATTTATTTATTTAGAAATGAATACTAATTTTTTTAATTGCTCCTTTATTACCTCATAATATTTTTTGGCATACTTTTCTGGGAATGGAATGCTTTGCATGCGTCGGTACTTTCAAAGAATGGTTTTTAAAAAAGATTTAAAAATGAGTGGGGCACATTTTAGCATTTACCGTTTCAAAAACAAAACCGAAAAAAATATATTCAGGGTGTGTGATGAGAAAACTGTATTACTTGTGGTGCTGTTACCTTGGAGACATTCCATACAAAAAAAAAATGCAAATCTTTGATTCTGTATGCTGTGATATATAGTGGAAAATCTGCAATATAGTGGCCGTGTTTTAGCACACACAAACACACATAAACATGTTGAAAACGTATAATATATATAGATATATATGAATATTATTTGCACTCATTCTCCAATTGTGATGATCCATTCACCTGCCTTTTCTTGCTTTTTATCTCTCCCCCCCCCCCCCATTATTATTATTTTTTATTTAGGGAAAATGTAATCTACAAAACAAAGCAAAGAATGGAGCTCCTTTGGAAAGCTTCTTCTTTTTTTTAGCAAAATGCCAAAATAAATGTTCCTTCTTTTTGTGGTTTTATGCAGAAACAGGTTAGGGCCACGAAATATAGAATCCACATGGTCATTTGGGGGGAGGTGGCTATCTACAAATAAATGCTCAAAGAACAATGGTTTTGAACAAATGGTTATTAAACTGTGTCATAATTTCAGAAATACATTACAGCTACAGAAATATATTCATCTTAACCCTTCTCCACCTTTCAGGCTTTAGACCTGGCTGTATGGCTCAAAGCTTAAAGCTAACTCAACATATAGATAATGGTCTTGAAGCTACTGGAGTAGCATTTGTCAACTTTATGATACTCTCTGCCATCAATTGCTCAAAATGTTCTCTCTCCTTACTAAAGAACTTTGAACTAATACAAATAGTTGTTGTTCTACTTCAAAACTGAAGATCCTTTGTAGAATTTCAAGGAATACAAAGTCACTAGCTAAATCAAAAGAATGGGCAAAAGCCTTTGAATTCTTAAAGCACTGGCTAACTTTTGCATTAGAAGATCTTCACTTCTTCGTCTTCAGTGTCTAGACCAGACATGAAAATGCCAAAATGAAGGCACCTTATATTATATTATAAGGTGAAAATCAAACCCTTTAAAAATACAGGTCTGTGCCTTCTGCTTAAAGAACAGAGAAGCTCAGAGATGGCTTCAAGTTAGCTGGGAAAGCAAGATTTTGAGACATTGTCCTATTCCAAAGTATTTGAGGATCACCCTGGATTGAACACTGACCTACAGAAAGTATTGTCAAAACAGAAAGCTGCTGTGAGAAATAACACACTTTGGAAATTGCCTGGGTCCGACTGGGGTGCACACCCACAAACAATAAGAACAATAAGTTTCTTCCTATGCCGTGGTTCTCAACCATTTTAAGCTGAGCGCCAAATCACGCCCCCTCAGACTGTTGGTGGGCCAGACTGGTGTCCCCTCCACCAAAACACCACCAACACTCCCCCTGCACCACCAGTCCAGCCTACAAACACTCACCCCCACCACGTCCCTGCTTACTGGCCTGCTGTGGGTGAAGGCCCGCACTTGGCCAGAGTGGCACTCTGAAAGATATGTGCATCCACCTGCATCTGCCAACTTCCACCACTGGTGCCACTGTCTTACAACATCCAGCCTGCTATGGAGCGGCATTAGGGACACTCCAAGCCAGGTGGAGGAGAAAAGGACAGCAACAGCAGGGGGGAGCGAAGGCATGGGCTGGATTGAATGGGCCATAGTTGAGAACCCCTGCCCTATGCTATTCCTGAGCAGAATACGCTCGTGCTGCTTCAAGCCTACTCCTACTGAATAAAATCTATTATCTGGCTAGCATTTTCCCTCTGGAGGTACATTGAGAGGGGTTAGCAACCAAAAAAAAAAAAGGTAATAGAGGAGTTCTCTACACCACCCTGGTTTCTCAATCTTGAGCACCCAGATGTTCTTGGACTTCAATTCCCAGTAGCTCTGATCGGCAGACCATTCATTTATAGATTGCCATGGTTCCCAAACTTGGGCTTCAGATGTTCTTGGGGACTACAGCTTCCAGAAGTCTTGGCCAGCAGAGCCAATGGATTAGGCTTTCGGGAGTTGTAGTTTCAAGGTTGGGAACCACTGCATATATTATTTTCTATGAATCACATAGAGTCTTCAGAGTCGGGCGGCAATACAAATTAGAAAATAAATAAATAAATAAAATTGTATCAGCCTTTGCCTCTATTGCTTATGAGGTCATCCACAGGTTTATGGTGTAATGTTGCATTCAGGCAAGAATGGGTTTCATGACTCCCATTACCCTTTTTTGTAATGGAAAATCAGAGATTACCCATGTTGTCAGATGCATGAGCCAGATGCTCACACAATGCATCAGTGAACTGAAACAGAAGGAGGCATCACACTAGTGGGTCTTTTGAATTGATGTGAGCATGTATGATTCCCACTTATATTTCAAAATATATTGGTTGTTTTGAAGTAGTCATCATGACAGTTCCCTTAGACATGTCTCCAGGGAGAATCCCAAAACACAAAAGGTTTCATTTCTACTAGAATCAATTTAGGTTAAGCCAATGAACCTTAATTGCATTCAAAGAACACAGTATAGTGGGATCTCAGTTAACAAACAGCTCTGTTAACATAAAATGTGCATAACAAAAGGAAATCCATAGAAAATAGTGGCTCAGTTTATAGAATTTTGTTTTGGAATGGATTAATTGGTTTTCAATGAATTCCTATGGGAAACCACATTTTGGTTAATGTATTTTGGTTTTCATTGCGTTCCTATGGAAAATTGCATTCAATGCATTCCTATGGGAAATTCAGTTAAAGTAATTTTTGCTGTAAGAAACATCCTGGAGAATGCATTAATTACGTTAACTGAGGTACCACTGTAGTTTATATTACGGCAAAGGGAGAGAGAGCTCCAAACTGTATAAGGGTACGTACTGGGAAAATCCATGTTGAAAAATCTGAGAAAAATGCATACAAGAAACCTTATAAGAAACATGTATATTAGTGGGAAATGACTCTCAAAATGCATACAACATCTGGGTGTGTAATATTCCATAGGAAAAAGCATGCAATTTTTTTCCCATGGACTTTGCAGGAACATGATGTGGAACAAAACTGTTTTGCTCATCCTTAATTGATGCATATGATTCCCTTCACAAACAAAATCAGCTAGAGAGGAATTTCACTCCAGGCAGATGCTAGGCAGATCCTGGAATTTCCTGCCTAATGCCCATTTTGTGATGCTCTCAGAAGTTGCCATTACATGCATGGTCAGAAACCACCAATATGTAGATGATATTGTATATGGCTATATTCTCTCTCCCCTCCCATCTGCATATCAGAGTTTAGTAATATCCCTAGTTGTTCACTAAAATTTCACATTAGCAATGTGAGCTCATGAAACTTAATCAGGCTGTAGGAGAGATTAGAGTGGAGGGAAACATGAGCTACTCATGTAGATGATGCCCACCCTAAGGAGCAGCCTTGGAAAAATCCAAAATCTTCCTTTTTTAAAAAAATAGCCAAAATCCTTTTATGGCTGACATAAGTGTGATGGCGTGAATCACAGCAGCAAATGAATTGCTGCCTTTAGCTTTTCTCACACACCAAAGCGTGCAACGGAGGTACAACAAGAGGTACAAGCAGTGACTCATTAATTAGCCGCTGCAGTTTATGACTTTGCACTTAATGCCCTGTGTAGCTAATTGATAGGATTCTGGTTGGCATTTTGGCAGCCTAGGAAAGGAATTGCAGAACCCTGATTTTGGATTCTGCTCAATGGGCTGTATTGTTTTTTTGCTCATGTTCCACATGTGTTCTGACATTGCTGATGTCTTTTGTTATAGCTTAAATAAGTAAAGACCTATTAAATAGTGTCAGAATAATAGAGGAACCAGGAAGAAGGAACAAAGGGGGGGGGGGATGAATAATGATTGGATAATATTTGAATGCCACAATTTTTCCACAATGCACAATCTAACGCAATGGGAACAAAATTTGTTTTTACAAAACCCATTGGATGTGAATTGCTCTGGGAGAAAATAACGTCCCATTTCCCCCCTTAATGACAAAGGAAAGTGAATGGATCATCCCTTTTAAAATTCCTACTGCTGTTCTGTTGTGCTGTGCAACATTTTGCTACATAGACTATTTTATAGGAGAAAGCTAGAAAAAATATTTATTATTAATATTAAAAGCAATAGCGCATTTGGGCGAGTGGGGAATGGAAGAGACATTAGAAATCGTGTAAATGCTTAGATTCACTTTGGGTGGATTTTTTTGTACTTTATTTATAACTAATAAAATGAATTGCATTGCTAACTACTTCTGTGAGATTTGTGCAGCTGGTGTGATCACATTGAATGATGGCATTGCAGGTGTCAAATACTGTATATTAAAACAAGAGGTGTCTCTCTTTCTTTCTTTTAAAACCAGAGCCTCTCTATTCTGGAGGTGACTACTCTGGCTATTTACCCACCAGTTTGCATTGGATGTGGCATGGATAACATCAAAACAAAAATCAGCAACTACACAACGTAAAACAAAGCATGGGAACTGCAGGGGGCTTATTTTTTTAATTAACCATACAATCAAAAACAATAAGATGGAAATTATTTTACTGATTTCATTATTTTTGCCATATTTCACATACTCCTGTTCATCTACAAAAAAAGACTATTTCCTGCACTAGCTTTTCACATTTCCCTTTCAACAACACATAATCCAAAAACATGCCCCAAATAACTTTAAATATTTTCTTTTACCAAACCTTTTAAAAAACATTGTTTCACTTCTAAATTTAACATTAATCACAACCGTCCAAATCTCCTTATACTAGAGGTGCCCAAACTTTTTGGGCCATGGGCCGGTCACGTGGTTCAGGGGGCTGTTCACTTCAGCCCAGGGGCCAGATGAATTTGCATCGGAGCCAGATCTGGACCCCGGGCCATAGTTTGGGCACCCCTTCCTCAATCTGAAAATAGAAATTAACCTGTCAATTTTTAGTTATCGTTAAACTTGCTACCCTGACCAATATAACAATCAGTTCTCTTTGCTTATTGACCCACCAAAACATACATTCTTTGCATTCAGATACGAAAGCAGTATTCCTATTTTACAGAAGAGAGCACCAATAGTGCTCATGACAAAGACTCTGTTTCACTTTGTCCAAATCAAACATTTCTTTATATTGAGGTTAGAAAGAATTTGAGCTTTTATGTACGTATTTCAGACTCCAAACCATATAGATGTGCCAGTACAGTTTGAGGGATTTTTGAGATCTTAAATCATATGCTTGGTCTGGATTCTTGTTTAGTCAGGATTATACAGTATTATTATTCAGTTTATTCAGTATTAGGATTACCAGTTATTTTCTCATCTTCAAACATCTGCCTGTATGGCATAAGGGAATAACATCGTCTGTTCCTTATAGCAAATTGTGATAACTACATCATTTGGCTGGAGCAAAGAAAGAAGAATTTTGTTTCCCATTGTTTTTAAAGAATTTGATGAGTTTTGCAAATCCAGATTATATACAACTCATGGACTTGCTGTCATCCTTGATTCATAGCACTTTCATACCAGGTGGAATAGTCCTGGTTTCTGATTCCAGGGCACTTCTAGAAGGGAATCGTATAGGAATTCTGTGAATTCTCTATTTAGAAAATCCTGAAAAAGGTTGCTATAGGTCAGAACTGACACAACACCATATTATTATTATTATTATTATTATTATTATTATTATTATTATTATTATTATTATTATTATTATTATTATTATTATTATTATTATTATTATTATTATTATTATGGTTCAAAGTGAAGAAAGGATGCCTGCTATGTCAGCTTAAAGTCTACAGTGTAGATATCTGCCAAGAGATTCATTAAGCTCTGAAGAAGAAGAAGAACGTCTGAAGGCATGTCTTCTATGGAAATTATTTTTAACTTGCTGCCATGAATGTGTTGCTTTGTGCCCAGTTGTCTAATAGTCACTGTTGTCTGTCTTTTTTTTAAGTTGTTGTCTATTTTATTTTTGTTTTTTTAAATGTATTTTGCATTTATTTCTTAGCCTCCCAGAGTAACTGTATAGTAAGTTGGGTAGGATATAAATTGAATGAAAGGATGGATTCACAGGCTGCTTGAAATGCTAAATTATGACCTTGATGCCTCAGAAAGAAAGTGCAATGCAGAGAAAAGAAACTAATTAGTAGCAGTAAGGAAAGCATTTACATTTTGACAGGCATTGTTGGGGTTCCAGTAAACAGACCTGTGCCCCCCCCCTTATAGCTTCTCTAATCAAACCAATTAAACTGGGATTCTACATGCCACCATTCACTCGGGAGGGAAGGCACTAGCAAATGAAGCAGTCGCTACTCCAAACGAGATCTCCACGCCTGGCCAGCTGATGGCTCCACAACTCCCCATCTTCTGTTGCCAAGAATGCATTCATTTTCGAGAAATGTATGCAAATCCTTCCCTGGAAAAGTTCCACGTGAAGCTTATGAATGCCTGCAGCATTAGTTGTTGTAGCAACGGGAATGGTTCTTGGAAGGGAGAAAGTCAAGAGTTTAATGCAGCAGAAAGGGGAAGTGATGCAGGCAGTTTCATGTGACTTACCTTAGAAAGGTTCCATCTACCTTTGCAAAAATCCTGGCTCTCACTTGCAATTTACATTGCTCCTTAAGCAAGAAGGTTTCTTTCCCCAGACATTCAGTAAACATATTCAGTGTGTTCAAGCCCCATGAGCGTTCAGTAGGGCTGAGCTTGACAATAGTGTGGCTAGGGGAGTTGATTCCAGGTGAAGTCCACAGAGAAGGGTAATGCTCCCCAAGTGGATTAAATCCCACTTGAATCCATCTTGATGGAGGTCAGCAGCTTCATCAACTGGCCTGATGATGGGGAAGACTATGCATACCAAAAGGGCTCAGGACCAGAACTGGATCAGTGGTATGGGTGTCATGCCGCAATGGAGAAGGCAAATAGAAGGCCACTTCATTATATTGTTCCTAGGACAATCTTCATGGCTGATTGCTATGAGGATAGCCAATATTCAGAATCAGGTACGGCACTTAAAGAAGAAGAAAAGGAGTAAAAAGACACTTTTTGTTGCTTTTCAACATTTTAGGGGTACATTTGGGTCCAATGGTATCATCATCAACATCAATTCTGGCGGTAGACCCTGCATTCTGTATGCACCTTGTGAGATGGAGGTGGCCCAATCCTTTCTCTTAACTGGAGGCAGACAATTCTGGGTCAACTCATTTAGAATGCTAGATGGAATGACCAGCTTATCCTTTAGGCTCTGCTGAAACCTACCGAGAAGGCAATTTTATTAGTGTTCATGAGCCAAATGGTAAAGTTGAAACGGCCCTGTAGAAACACCAGGAATATTTTTAATCAGAAAAAAGACCCCTCTATTTTCACAGACCTATTTACAAAGGACATATTTTCTATTACAAAACGGTAACTCTGATGAAATTCATGATTAAAAGCAGTCATATCAAGAACATGTAGAGTACCTATCTTAAATAAGGAAACTAGGCGATCTGTGCTAACATTTTACAATGAAAAGAGAATTGTACAAAATGTATTTGGATTTTGGTAAGAAGAGGTTTTGAAAGGAAAAGTATATTTTGCTAATCAGACACATAGTTTTGTGAAATATTAAATTGTAAACATTCATTTCAGAATCCAGCTGAAATGAAAATAAATCAGTGTATTTAGATTTACATTCATAAAAAATAAATTAACATGTTTTCAAATTATTTTGTGGTTGGAAAAGAAATGAAATCATGATCCAGACTAGAGACTAACCGCCTAAACCAGGCAAGCCTAAACATTTCAGTACATTTTCTATTTAAAGTTAATTCCTTGGAAAGAGTTCTCTCCATGTTAATCTATCACCTCTAAGTTCATCCAACCACTTCCCACAGGGGAAATTTGTTGTCACGCCAGTAGCCGAGTTAGTGATTTCAACCCGTTCGACCAGCCAGCCAGGAGAGAAACCGCTACTGTCATGCTCAAGCCGAACTTTCTTGAGCTCCCCAAGCTCTAGGATCTCGAGGTAAAAGCGGTTGGTCTTGCCTCGTTCAAAGAGGTTTCGGAACTTCTGCTTGAGAGCTCGTTTGCCTGAATCCCCGTTCCCTCCAAAGATGGTAATGAAGACATTGGCATCGGTTCCAGCTCCTTTCTCGGACCCTGTCACCACGATGATCTCGTATTTGACTGGCACCAAACTCCTTGCTTTGCTGGCAAAGCTCTCGATCACCTTGGCACACTCAAAGACTTTGTGATCGCCCCTCTTTCCACGCAGTGGGATTTTTGCATTGCATCTGAAGAAATACCTGTCAGAAGAACAGGACACAGCTTTGAACTGGGAAGGATGCATGAGTTACCATTTCAGCCAATTCAAGTTCTTAAACTATATGCTGTCACACCTAAAAAAGCTAAAAAGGCTGGGCCAAGAACAAGATCTTTCTCTGCTGTGGCCCCAACTTTATGGAAATTATATTTGCTTCCACAATCATAGCATTTTGTGAACAACTAAAAATGTTCTTTTTCCAACAAGCATTTCCCTCTTAAGTAATGAACTCTATTATTTTCAACTTGACTTTAATTCAATTCTGATTTGTTTTTGCTAATTGAGTTACATTTTGGCTGTGGCCAGTTATTAATTGGTTAAGAGTCTAAATGTATTGATGCCATCTAGGTACATTTTTTATAAAGGTTTATAATTTATTTTATTTTGTTTGGATTGTTCTGTTTTATATCATTGTTTTGTGAGTTGCCTATTTCACTGTTGTAAGCCATCCAGGGGGACTGTGGTGACTCAAGTGGTTAAGACACTGAACTTAATGATTGGAAGGTTGGCAGGTCAGCAGTTCGAGACCCAAGTATTGCGTGATGGAATGGGCTCCTGTCTTTGTCCTAGCTCCTGCCAACCTAGCAGTTCAAAAGCAAGAGATTGCAAGTAGATAAATAGGGACCACTTTGGTGGGAAGGTAAACAGCATTCTGTGCACTCTGGTGTCTAGGCATGCCTGCCAGATGTCCACAGAAACTTCTCCAGAAGTAGACAGCGCTGGCTCTTTGGCTGTAAACAGAGATGAGCACTGAACCCTAGAGTCAGATATGACTGGCTTTTGAGCAAGGGTGACCTTTACCCAGTGGTGGGATGTCAAAAATTTTACTACCCCACCATGTCATCACAGTGTGGGTGGAGCTAATGTCATGACATCATGGGCGGAGCCAACATCATGACATTGTGGGTGGGGCCAAAGAAAAAATATTTTAAAAATAAAAATAAAAAAAATAAGCCAGGCCACCAGGCCTTTTTAGGAACTGTGGTAATACGTCAATATAGGTAAAAGTATTAAATTCACATTAAAATACACACAGGCACAACACATCCAAAGGTGAGTCACTTACCCTGGGGAGCTTCAGGCTATAGGGAGCTTCAGGCTAGCAGCTTCTCTTCCTCCTCCCCACTTGGGAGGACAGCAAGGAGGCCGTGCATACGTGCCAGGCACTTTTGGCGCGCATGCGGAGTGGGGGAACCAGTGAAAAGGTAAGCCCCGAAGGTGGTTCCCCCCAAAAGCTGCTACCGGTTCTCCGGGACACTGGGAAAAGTTACTACCGGTTCTGGCGAACTGGTGAGAACCTGTTACATCTCATCACTGCCTTTACCTTTACTTAAGCCAGGGATTCGCAACCTGCAGCCCACAAGCTGGATGTGGCCTGTGGCACCATTTCATGTGGGCCCCCCACCGCCTCTACCACATGAGGAAGTGCCATGTGGTGGAGGAAGGGCAAAATGGCCGTCTGGCCCCTGAAGCGTGACCCAGTCCCTGGCTTTAAAAGGTTGAGAACAAGAACTCCTGATCTAAGCCATCCAGGGTGGTGCTTGCATCAATTGGGGGAAAGTATTAAACAAACAAACAAGCAAATCAAGCTATTTGGCTTCATGGAACTACTGTATATTCTTTCTCTAGCAAGCATTTTGTCTGATTGAAGTTTTACTGCTTTTCCCAGGCTGGCCAACTTCCACACGCAGTGTACTATACGAAGAAAGCAATTTAATTGGATTATTGGCCTCCCCAGCTTTCCCCCAGTTTACCTCTGCCACACACCTTACTCAGTACAGTCCTGCTCTTTGAATTACCCTAAGAAATCAAGCATCTCCAGAATCTTTGCCAGAAGACAAGAAGCTCATTTAATTACACGTTGCTAGAGGATTTTTAGAGTAAGGTTCAGGATGGATGCTTTGAGACAAGACAATTTGTCAGTCCAGCCGCTGTGGTTATCATTTTAATATATATATTGCTATATAATCTCCTTTATTTCCAAACCCTGAAGAGAGTGAGTAGATGGATTCACCAGCAACTTAAAAGAAATATCTAATCAAAGAAGAAGGAAAAGCATGACCACTGGGATGAATATAGAACCCCAAGGCTCCGCTGCTCTGATAGCCTGTTTATGAGCTTTGAAAACAATGGGATATTCTGTATTCTGGTAAACTGCAGTGGGATAACAGATGCTGGCAGATTCCAATCAAGTCATTTCCTGTAATTATAGGTTCCCATCCAAAATTAACTGAACCTAAACCTTAACTCACTGATCTTTGCTAAGTTGGACCATTGGGAATTCTTTTCCAGATCCACAGTGGATATCTTAGTAAGCAAAACAAAAAGGCACTAGAGAAGTGTGCAAGCTTTCAAAATGACAAATCTCTTCCGCAGACCGAGTGCACCAAAGTAAGCTGTGGAAGCAGGGCTGGGGGAATTGATCATAACCCATCATTGCCCTTTGGATTTCGTGGAGGATGAAGAATGCTGTGCAGAGACAGTCAAATGGGATGCAGCAGGTCATGCTATCATATAAGGTTTACTCTCAGACCTTTGGGAGCACATTTGGTTTGCCAAAAAATGAAAGTCCCCAGACTAGAAGCAACATATCTTAAGAAACCTTGCAGAGAACGAGATCGATCCTTTCTTCCACTTACCTCCTTTTAGCTGGCTTACTGTTGAATTATCTTGATTGCTAAAATGATATGTGAGTTCAAAAAGACTGTACAAATTTTGTGCTTTTAGATTTTGGAATTTGTTTTGGGCCACTATAATTATTTATCTTTTGGTTTTTTACTAACTAATGGCAGGATTGTGGTGGCTCATTGGTTAAGAAGCTCACCTTGTTAGCCAGAAGGTCAGCAAGTCGGCAGATCTAGACCTGACTACTGCATGACGGAATGAGTGCCCTTCTCTGTTCCAGCTCCTGCCAACCTAGCAGTTTGAAAGCAAGACATTGCAAATAGATAAATAGGGACAACTTATAGAGGGAAAAGATCTTGGGGACATGAAAGGAGCCTCATTCATGCATCCTCTGAGCAGAGTTTCTCCAGCAAAAATCCTTTCAATCCAGAAAGCACCTTTGTGTGCATCTGACACAATTAAAAGGCAACGAACAAACGGCTTTTTTGAGCACAAAGGATAACATTTATTGGGGTGGGAGAGTGAGGGAGAAATGTTGTTTAGTCCATGTTTTCATAAACCCACCAGTATTTACTTCTCCTCAAAACAGGGAAACAACAGCACCTGTGTGCCACATTAAGAACAAGATAAGTTTTATTTGGCATAAGTTTTTGTGGCAGACTAACAGACTCCATTGGACATGCCATTCCTTGCCACTTGTCTCTTCTTTGTTTGCCATATACGAATCCAAATATTGGTGATCATCATGAAAACTGTCCTGAGAATATAATGCTGTGGCCTTTCACCTGCCTTCCACATCGCAGCTTGGCACGTGTACCTCAATCCAGTTCAGCAAGTCACTTTCTGGTCCTGGGTCCTTTTGGCATGCAAAACCCTATCAGCTCCAGGCCAATGATGAAGCTGCTACCTTCCATCAAGGTTTAATCCACTTGGGGACCATCACCCTTCCCTGTGGACTTTGGCACCCAAAGCCGTTAATCTTCAGAGTTGTTAGGTTAGTTACCACTGCCTGAAGATCGGCTTTGAGTTGCTGGGTTTATTGTCTACTCTATTACCATAGCAGGATAACCTCCTAGCCAAAGAACTTTTGCTCGTCTCAACATTATGGTAATACATGTAAATATAATTAGTTCAACAGTTCTGAATGTTGCATTTGAAGCAATGGCCTGGAGCCCGTGGAAGCTTATGCTGAACAAACTTGATGGCCTCCAAGGTGCTACAAGACTCTTGTTTGCTTTTCCTACAGAGCAGAAACATGGCTATCTTTCCAGGAAATTCCAGCAATGGACAGTTAGGCCAATGGGGTAAAAAGTTCAAATACTTATCTGGAACAGAACATCAGTTTCTTTCAGAGGAACCTGAAGGGAAAGGGCAATAAGGTGAGTGCCCCCCACCTTTGGTGGGCATGCACTAGCTGTGAGTTTGGGTGCATAAATGACTCCATAACTTTTGGGACGGAGCTGCATGTGTGGGAATACCACTTATTGAAATAATGCTTCCACACCACGTTCCTTTAGTAGGACGCTGGCCCATGAGTTCTGTTCGTCTTTGCTAGACCAGGGAGCAAGGATCAGGACTGTTCTAGAGAAGATAGTTGACTCTGTGCTATAACCAAACTCTGAGGCTCTTTTCCTACCATAGATAAAGTAAAAAGCCTCCCTTGCTCGACAGCCTTTCATGTCTGACTCTAGGAGGCGGTGCTCATCTCCATTTACTGACAAAGAGGCTGCATCTGCAGATGTTTCTGTGGTCATGTGGCAGGCATGACTACACACCAGAGCGCACATAATGCTGTTACCTTTCCTGATGAAGTGGTGCCTATTCTTCTTTTTCTCTTTTGAGTCCAGGTCAGACTTTAAACTGACCAAAATGAAGCCACCGTTTGGTGAAACCATTCCACAGTTCCTTTCGCCGGACCTAGCGTGAGCAAGATTAGCCAGAACAACAAGGTTGCTGGTGCCCATGGTATGCCTAATTGTGGTTCACAAATACCCATGATCTTCAAGGAGACTCTTACTGTGAATCCCCTATTTATGTACTTGCAATTTCTTCCTACTTGTGGTATCTATTTATCTGTTAATTAATTTAATAGATGTATATACTGCCCTAATCCGGTGGACTCTGGGCAGTATACATAGGCCAGTGAGCACCTCACTGACCATACAATGAAACAAGTTAAAACCAATGTAAAAACAATTTGAAACCCTTAAGAACATTTGGCAGCTTATCTATTTGCAATGTCTTGCTTTCAGTCTGCTCACGTCATCTGTCCCAGCTCCTGCCAACCTAGCAACGGATGGACGTTCATTCCATCACACCGCACTAGGGTCTCAAACTGCTGACCTTCCTTCAAGTTCAATTTCTTAATCACTAAGCCACCCTGACCCTTCCTACCATTGAGGTTGCCTGAAATGCCAGCTGCCTCTGCCAGCTGTGGTCAGGGGCTGCCCATGATCTAGGCCATTCACATATGCGTCCACTTACTTGTTGCAAAGTTCCATCTCTGTGACGACAATCTCCTGAACATGCCAGTAGACATCTGCTTTTATGCTTGATTTCTTCCCATCTTTTGGATAGTGACCAACGCAGATGGCTGCGATATCACCCACATTCTTTGAGGAAAGCTCGAATACATCTGTCGCTCCTCTGCAAGACCATCCACAACAACTCTAATTAGCATTGCGCAGGGCCCCCAATCACCAATGAAGAGAGTACACAACTTAATTTGTACAAACTTATAAAATGCAGGGTTTTTAAAAGCTTGGTCTGATTGTCAAATTCTCTGCCACAGAAGGATATCGGTAATGCCTTTCAGTCAGTAAACAGCAAAATGTTCCAAAGAGAGCTTACTCTGTTCCACGTCTAAAACTGATCTGTTTTATTCTAGAGGCAGCTGAAGTGAATCAATTTTTTTTTTGGGGGGGGGAAGCACTCCCAGGCTTGATTTAATAAAACATTTCCAAAAAACCCAAAAACAAAATTGATTTGTCTCCATATTTTAATCAATCCAAGTTTTAAATGGGTCTCCCCTGAACTACACCTACACATTGTTCCCACCCTGTCAGATATCAGAACACTGGGATGGGGAGATGTGCCCTTCCTGCGTGCTCAGTACTAGCAATGAGATTACGGGCAAGTAGGGAAGGATTTGATGTCCCCTACACAAATGCATCACAATAATTGTAGCCTCCTGGAAACTGTGAGGCATGCTGGTGGATGGGGGGGGGGGGAGAGAATTCCCCCAGCTCACTTTTTCTCTGCCAGTATCACCAGCAGTAACCAGCCATCTTGGCAGCATCAAGGCAGCTGTTGGGGGTGGGTGGGGGTGGGGAAGGGAATCCTTTCATTACATTTTCTTCTTTCGTGTCTAGATCAGATGTGAAACTGCCAAAATGAAGGCACCTTTGGGTGAGTTCATTCTGCAGTTCCTTTCACCTGACCTAGTGTGGAAAAGATTAGCTGGCAACACAAGGTTGCCATTACCCGGGTATGCCCTATTGTGGTTCAAAAATACCACAATCTTCAAGGAGGCTGTTTCTGTGTACCCTTACCCCTACCTGGGATTCAATGACCTCCTCACAGAGACCACTCCCTTGATGCTGTTCATTAGGCAAGAACAGCAGTCTTTTCCACCCTAATTTATTTATTCATTTATTCATTCATTCACTTATTTCACCACCAGTCAGCTATTACGCAACCTGCCTCCATGCCAAAGGAAGGGGAGGGGGGAGGAATCTGCTGACACTGCAGTTACCACCTCTGCCTCCACCTCTGCTGCACAGCCTTTTGGGCTCCCCCTCCCTCCAGTGCAGCCCCCATCACTGCTGCTCTGAGCCCAGTAGCTGGCTGGTACCAATTTATTATCATCATATTTAAGTGCTATAAAGCTACAGCAGTTCTTTGGCAGGAGAGCAAATGAACTGCTGAACTGTTGTAGCATTATAACTAGGGATTGGGAATGGGATGAGGAATATTTTCAAGCTGCAGGGAATCCTGCGAACTTTATGGACAAACTCTATGTGTCGAAACACAACTACACACAGAAGAAGACAGAGGTTCAGGAATTGGCGAAAAATAAACAAACCCAATGGGTGGTTTAAAATAACCCACATTTTGGCGCGTTAATGTGTATCACGTATTCTTCAATTTCTAAATTGATTTTGAACCCTGGCAAAACTGAAGCAACTGTATAAGACTTTTTGCGAATCAAGAGGCACCGTTACTGATTAATGGATCCAATTATTGCTCTCACAAACCCACCTGAGAAACCTTCTTTTCCTGGATGAATTCTCTAGGAGAAATTCTTTGGAACGTCCCCGCTTTCCTTCAAAGATGACAAAGACGTTCTCCTTGGTTTCTGCATCTTCTCTGTCACTGGTGATGGTGAGGATCTCATAGGCTTGGAGTCAGAAGAAAACAAACACTGTAGAATGGGGTTGTGAGGCAGGAAGGAGGTACAGTAATACCTCAGATAACATTAGTATCAGAAGTGTAGCGTGCCTTGCCGGGGCCCCGTATAAAAATTTGTTTGGGGACCCTTAGGAAGGGTAAAGATTTGTTTTGCTTACGCACGTTGGGGGCCCCCGTGGCCCGGGGGCCCCGTATAATTGATACGGCAGATACGGCGGTAGCTACGCCACTGATTAGTATCGAATAACACTAAAATCGCATAACATTAAGCAATCTGGGGGGAAGAATTGCATCAGATAACATTAAGATCCTATGGGATGCTTCAGATAACAACCGCTAAAGCCTGTGTGGTTACAATGTATCTCTATGGATCCCATAGGATTTTAACATGCATCGGATAACACTAAAAATCGTATAACACCAAGACTTGTGGAACCAGGTTTTAGTGTTATCTGAGGTTTTACTGTAATTGTTTTACATATTACCTCCCTGCAGACTCTTTTCTGCTCCCTCATGGGCCAAAGTGGCTATCTTTGTTTTCATACTTGCAACAAATATCTTAATTTTATCTTGAATTTAACACCTAGTAGGAAAAGAGTTGACATATTCCTTTAACTAACTTTACTGAGGATATTTGTGTTGCTTTTTCTAAGACACACACACACACACGTTTTTAGAACTCATGGAGGTATAGCAATAATAATTATATTTATATACCACCCCGTAGCACTTAGTGCAAAATCTGGGAAGTTCAGAAGGCAATTGGCATGCTGGTGCTAATTTTCCCAACCTCAAAAGGATCCTGAGTCTACCTTCAGCCCCTGCAGGATCAAACTTACAAGGTCAGCAGTTTTGGTTGTAATACAGCAGTTGCACCACTGCACCACCAGATACGAGTCTATTTCACAAGCACCCAGCTGCCCTTTTAGCACTTTGCACCAGTGCATGGGCATTCAGAGGGCAGGATCAATGCTGTCTCCAAAGGAGAGTCAGTGACACAACCTTGGTGGTCTTACATGGGCAGTCAGATGGTTGCAAAGGCATGGAGTCGATTGCACCAGAAGGGATTACTTTCAATGGGTCAAACCCCCCCCCCCACTCTTTTGTTTGCCAGCTCCATCCTCAAAAGTCAAAGCCCTACAAACTGTATCGAAAAGGTCCAGTCGTTTCCCAACCTTTGTGTTTTTGGGTTTTTGGACTTCATTCATTCATTCATTCATACCCCGCCCATCTAGGAAATTTTCCTACTCTCGGCAACTTCAATTCCCAGAAGCCTAAGTCAGTCCCCCAAAGCACTGATCAGCCAATGTACTGGCCTAGGTGGCTTCTGGGAATTGAAGCCCCCCCCCTTGTGGGGCACAGAGCCCATGTTGGGAACCACTGCTTTAGTGTTTTAAGAAGATGGTAGTGGGGATTTTAAAGAGCCCCCACCCCCCAATTCAGAAATGCAGACTTCTAGGGACATGGATTCCCTGCTCCTTCCCAGGCAAGCTCCTCCTCCTTTATTTTGCCAAACCTACTGAAGAGGGCTTAAGTTTGGTCAACGACAAAGCCAAGAAAGTGGCTTCATTTTGGCAGTACAGTACAGGGTTTGATCGAGACACGAAAGAAGAAGCCAAGCCTACAGGTTCGTTCCTTCAGTTCCAGGATGTCGTTGTTGGCACAGGCTAGTTCCCGTATGAGCTGTCCATCATCTTCATCCTTCGCCAGCCAGCGGTCACACTGAAAGCGGAACATCTTATCCAGGACAGAGTCTTCCACGTCCACATATTCCAGGTGCCAGCCAGCGGCGATTCCTGTTGGAAAGGAGCACCGCATGGATTGAGAAGATAAAATGGCTGCCTTGCTACATGAGTCTCACTCAGGAGGGCTCAACACCTCAGAAACCAAGACAGTTTAGCAGTTGGAAATCTGGGCTGGAACATGTGGAGATCCAGGTTCAAATCTGCATTGAGCCAAGAAACTCCCTGACTGACGTTGCCAGTAATTCTTTCGCATTATGGTCACCTCATGGGGTCATTGTGAAATATTTAACATTTTTGCCCCTAACACACTGGGTACTCATTTTACCGACCGCAGAAGGATGGAAGGCTGAGTCAACCTTGATCCTGGTTAGGATCGAACTCACATTCTGAGGAGTTTTTTGGCTGCAGGAGTAAGCTTGTTCACTGTGCCACAAGGGCTCTCAAGGGCTGGTTGTGCATTTCACACCAGGAACTTTGCTTGGCTCCCAGAGTTTCCAGCCTAGCTTGCTTTGTTTTGTGCTTGATTTCCAGGACTTAAAGGATGGAATTTCTTTGAAATCTGTTTTCCTCAAACTTTAAAGACTACCTCTATCACCTCTCTCCAACATTAGCATTAAATTATAACCTATAATGTTTTAAATGTGAGATTGTTAGCTTTCTTGGCATAGAATACCCCATTCTACGAGAAAGGCGGCAACCATATTAAATTAAATTGGCTTATAGCAGGAGGAGAGAAGCAGGGAGTTGTGGTGTCGGTTTTGGCCTCGTTCAGCTCTACTCTCTTTCCCCTTGCCTCAATGGCCACAAGGAGATATATGACCCAGCTGTTTGGACTATAAACATGCCATTTTTCATCACATGAAAGAATTCTGCTTTTCCTGTCTGTTTTCAGTGAAGCCTGGAGCCCCAACATTATGGAATTAGCCAAGGCAGAGAGAGAGAGTATCTCAGCAACTTGGATGCAAAGGTGAAGGCAGAAGGGAACTGGGTTGCAACGTTCAACCAGCGTGGCGCATGAATGAATGGCTGGATGCTACAGTGGGTGGGTGGGTGTGTGGGTAACAGCCCACAACTGGAGAGGGAGGCTAGACCTCCCAGCCTCAACCCCGTGTTCTCAGAGCGGCAGCAGCTGGTGCAGGAATAGAAGCAGAAAGCCAGAAATTCTCTGTTCTGAAAGAAAGCAACTTTGACCAGGGAAGCAAAGAGTTGTATCTACAGTGGCATTTGTGCATTGCTGGAGCTTGAAAGACAAAAAAGAGTTCCCAGTCTTTCAGCATCCATTAACACATACAGTATATATTTTTTCCTAACACACACTTCAGCATTACAGTTTCCAGAAAAGACGGGTATAATTTTGCTTTGGGGATGGAATAGATTTGCAGTTAAAAATGCAACATGGGTTAGACATGAACAGATTCTTGCAAATCTCTTTACACGTTCTTGTACATTCATGCTGTTTAGTCTCATTTACACAATAAAGACCCAGGGTTAGGTTCACAGAATTGTTATCCCAGAAATGTGTTGACATGGAACCTGATTCTGTGAACAAGGGAGTAGGCAGTCCAACATACAGCTGTAAATCTCTGGTTTTTCTCATCCTCAGCAGGCCGAGGAAACACACATACCTTTTGAAGTGAAAACTGCTACCTCAAGCTGACTCAACAAGACTACAGATTCCATTTAGTTTATTCAAGACCATTTGGCCGTAATGATCTTGCAGATTTTTGTTCCTTCTGTAGACTCTGTAATGTTCAGCCTAATTAAGACTTCTGCAGAATCAGAAGCTAGCCTGCTTGTGAGATTTTATGGTCTGATATATGTACTGCCGACCCTTGTTTTTTGGACTGTATACAAGAACCACATGCCTTTTTAAAAATAATTTTGTTACCTTGAAAAACAAAAATTTAATGTATGTAGATATTTAATATCTCAGCTTTCTCCTGATACCCAAGCCAGCTTATAAGATGAGTAAAAGACACCTGAAACTAAAGAAGAGAATCTTACATTGCTTTAAGCATCACACTTTAAGCAGACATGGAAGCAAATAGACATCTCATTACCTTTGTTGTCATGCCAGATGCGCACTTTGCATAGATCCCCAAGACTGAGCACGTTGTCAAAATAGAACACATCCAACTGGTCCCTTTCAAATTTGTTGGATCGGTTTGACTCTTTCAGAGCGAGTGTCCCAGTGTCACCATACTCCCCAGAGGTTATCATGAACACATTCGCGTCCGTTCCGGCACCTGTAGGGTGACAGCGAGAGAACCTAAATGTCTGCTCATGTTATCTTGAACCACTGGTAGCGGAGTAGTTAAACTACTGTACTGCAGCCACCACTGCTGACGTTGCGAGTTTGATCCTGATGGTGATCCAGGTTGACTCAGCCTTCCATCCTTCCAAGGCCAGTAAAATGAGTACCCAGTATGTTGGTAGCAAGATGTTAATTACCTTGTGAACTGTCCAGAGAGTGAAATAAGCACTATGGGCAGTAATGGGATGTCAAAAATTTTTCTACCACACCGTGTGGTCATCACAGTATAGGCAGAGCCAACGTCGTGATGTCGTGGGCGGACCCGACGTCATGACATTGTGGGTGGGGCCAAAAATAAAAAAATATTTTAAAAAATAAATTAAATTAAAATAAACACACACATACACACACACAAACACACACACCCTCAACCCACCCACCCAACCAAACAACCACAACACAAACCCGTAAATAAAATAGATAAATAAAATAAAGAAATAAATAAAATAAAAATTAAATAAAAATACTCCCACCCACCCACCCCAAACACAAACCCCTCACTTACCCTAAGTTGTAAGCAGCAGAGGCGGTGGCATGATGGCAAACCATCACAATGGCACAGCGTCCTGGTGGGGGGGCGGGGTCAGGCGTGGAAAGGCCACCACCACCGCCGCCACCACCGTTTCTTCAGGCACTCCCTGTGCCCTTCCTTTCCCGGCAGCCAAACTTTCATTTGACACATGCACAGTAAAAAAATAGAACTGTGCATGTGTCAAATGAACGTTTGACGCATGTGCAGTACCCAGGAACCATTTTGGCTCCAAATTTCGAACCCCCCGGGAATGTTGCTACCAGTTTGAGCGAACCAGTGCGAACTGGGAACATACCATCACTGACTATGGGGCAGTATATAAGTGTAATTGCTACTGCTAGACATGACTATCTATGGATAGTGTTGCTTGCAGCAAAAGGCTGGGGTATACATATGAATAAATAAATAAATAAATCTACTGAAGTGCATTTTGAAAATCAGGATGCAGTTAATGGAAAGATCACACAGTTGCTTCTAGCCAATTAAAAGACACAAATTGAACAAGACAATATTGCTACTGTTTGTGTTTTTTCAAAACAAAAACACAGCCCTTGCAAAGGAATGTCACGGTCACCTAAAGGCAAAGAGAAATTTGTGTTATGTGTGCTTATGTGTGTTACAGACAGACAGACAGACAGACACATAGCCTATGAGTATCACTGTACAGAATGGAATGCGCGAATCAATTCCTGCATAAATAAATAAATATATATGTGCAGGAGCAGAGTCAAGACCTGATTTAGATGGAAACAAATTGTATGAAATTGGGCTTTAACTGTTCATTTGCCCCTTTCACACACAAAAAGGGAGCAGGAGGCAAAGCGCAGGGCCTTTCGTCACCCTGAGGTTTGCTGCAGAGGACGACAAAACTAAAGAAAGTCCCTTTTTCTTTCACCAAGACAGGGTCCCTATTGAGTCGAATGCCTTGAAAGGTAAAGAGCTAACAGTTTCTTGGAAAAATCCTCTGAGAGGGAGAGAGGCCCACGGAGGCCTCACGCTGCGGCATTCACTGTGGGTGCAATTAGGCAGGGAAGGGGAAAGAAAGAGCAGGAACAGATGGATCAAATGTGCCTATTGGACTGCCTTCTTGAATGGCTGAAATGAGCCTTCTGCTGGAAAAGGAAAGAAAGAAAGAAAACAACCAAGCAAGAAAAAAAAAAAACAAGAAAGAAAGAAAACAAGCAAGCAAGAAAGAAAACCAGCAAGCAAGCAAGAAAGCATTGGTGCACAATACATCACAATCTAGTTTGATTCAGTTTTGACATATTCCATGGCATCATTCCCCGGGTGGGGGAGAGGAGCTCTGGAAGGTGTTCTCTACTTCAACATACTGTATTACCAATGAGGAGGTGTTTCGAAGGAGTGGCCCTAGTAAATTGCATAACATGGTTGCAATACAGTATATATATTGCATGGATAAAAACAGGATTCCTAAGATGTTGGTGGCTTAGTGGTTAAGACGTTGAACTTGGTGATTGGAAGGTCAGCAGTTCAAGACCCAGGTGCTGCACGACGGAGTGAGCTCCTGTTGTATGTCCCAACTACTGCCAACCTAGCAATTTGAAAGCGAGACGTTGGAAGTAGCTAAATAGGAACCATTTTGGTGAGAAGGTAAATCGAATTCCATGCACTACAGTGTCTAGTCATGCTAGCCACAGGTCCACGGAAATGTCTGCAGAGGCAGACAGCGCTGGCTCTTTGGATATAAACAGATGAGCACTGAAACCTAGAGTCAGCTACGACTGGCTTTCAAGCAAGGGCAACCTTTATCTTTACCTAATGCCAAACAACAAGGATACCTTCAAAAACATGTGGAAAAACTTTCATGGCAGATTTATAGACCCTGAACATGACACAGGATGTTGCCGAAGTCCTTGCCTAAGACTGAAACCTTTAGCGATCCCTTCTTGCCCAGTATGCTGTATAGCATGGGAGGATTGAAGTCTGAGTCTAAGTTTCTGCTTGAAAAGGTACTATGCCCATTCCTGGTCTGATCTCCCTCTTCTTCTTTACGTGTATTAGACAGTAGTGGGCAACTCTCAGTACAGACCAGTTTGCGCAGGGTGGTAGCAATTTTTTTGGGTGTCCTCCCGTGGTGGTAGCAATTTTTTTGGGTGTCCTCCCGGGGTGGTAGCATTTTTTTGGGGTGGCCTCCCGGGGTGGTAGCAATTTTTTTGGGTGTCCTCCCGAGGTGGTAGCAATTTTTGGGGGTGGCCACGCCCCACTTCCCCACTTGAGCATGCATGCCTCCAGCAATCAGTGTGCATGCGCCTATTGATATATTGAAACACATGTGCACTGAGCCAAGCAGCCATTTTTTTGCTTGGAGTGCGGCAGCATTGGGAGGGCAGCAAGGCAGTGCGGATGGTGAGGTCCTTTCAGCCATGCCGCTCTAGGACGCCGGGCTCAGGTAGAGCCTCTTTGTCCCAGAGATGAGGAGGAGAAGTCCCAGAGCAGCATGGCTGAAAGGATGAGGCAGCTGCAACCGCTGCTGGCGAGTCGGCTCATCTTTTTCTGCCTCTGGAAACTGCTGGCGGGTTGGGCTCTCACCATCTGGGCAAGGTGTTTCAACAAGGCGCCCTGGAATCACTGCGGGAGCTACTGGCAGGGCAGCTGGTCTGCAGCCAGGCACTGCTGGCAGGTAGGCCCCTCACCATCCGTGTGCACTTTCTCCTCCATGCTTCCCATGCACCTTCAGGCTGGGCAAAGTGAGCTACAGCTCTGCCTCCCTTATCATTGTGGGGCAGTGGAGCTGCCCCCCCCCCCCCGAGTCCACCTGTGCCACCTGTGGAAGTTGCTGCCCATGGCCCACAACATCAGCTTTTTGGTAAGTCTCTGTGTATGTGTGTGTGTGTGTGTTTGTTTGTTTTGTTTACTGTCTGATATGCTTGAAACACAGACTAACACGGTTACTATTTCAAAAGTCTTATTCTGTGCAAGCATACCAGAGAGTAAACAAAACAAAAAGACAAAAATTGTGGCACCTTAAAGACTAAATACTGTATTTTAAGGTGAGCTTTTGTGGACTGAGTCCACTGGCTCTTTGGCTATAAACATAGATGAGCACTGAACCCTAGAGTTGGATATGACTGGCTTTCGAGCAAGGGCAACATTTACCTTTACCCAATGGTTGGATGTCAAAATTTTTACTACACCACCGTGATGTCATCACAGTGTGGGTGAAGCTAATGTCATGATGTCATGGGCGGAGCCAACATCATGATGTTGTGGGCGACCCAAAGAAAATAATAATAATAAATAAAATAAACACATGCACGCACACACCCCTCAACCCACCCACCCACCCACTACACAAACCCATAAATAAATAAAATAAAATAATACATTAAAATACACCCACCCACCCACCCCAAACACAAATCAACCAGAGCTTTTAAACCAGAGCTTAAAGCTTATTCTGGCTAATCTTTCTCACACTAGGTCAGATGGAAGGAACTACAGAATGAACTCACCACAAGATGGCTTCATTTTGCCACCTTTCAACTTTTCAACAGTTAAAGAAGTTAGGTACTGTACTAAGTATTTGCCTAACCAGTTCTCTAGGATAATATGCCTTAATGTAAATGTAAAACAGCTGTACCTCCTTAAGGGTTCTCCAATTGGAACAGCAATTGGAACAGCACAGGTGTAGCTTATTGATGAGGTAACCCCAAGACTTTGCTTAAAAACCCCAAGCCAGGCCGCCAGGCCTTTTTAGGAACTGTGGTAGTACGTCAATAAGGTAAAGGTATTAAATACACATTAAAATACACACAGATACACCACATCCAAAGGTGAGTCACTTACCCTGGGGAGCCGGCTATAGGGAGCTTCAGGGTAGCAGCTTCTCTTCCTCCTCCCCCCTTGGGAGGACAGCAAGGAGGCCATACATACGCGCCTAGCACTATAGGCGTGCATGCACACCAAGTGCTTGGTGCACATGCGCAGTGGGGGAACCAGTGAAAAGGTAAGCTTGCTCAAAAAGCTAGTCATATCTGACTCTAGGGTGCAGCGTTCATCTTCATTTACAATCAAAGAGCCAGTGCTGCCTGTTTTTGCAGGCACCCATGACATAGGCTCCACCCATGGTGTGGTAGCGAAATTGTTTGCTGCTCACCACTGGTCTTAGGCCTCTGTATAGGGTTGCAATCTCAGAAGATTTTAGGAACATCCTTTGAGTCCTGTTGGTGTCATAGTGCCAAGTCCTTATGATATAAAAATAAAGGTTATTACGATGTTGCAGAGGTGGGGCACGCAGATGAGTCTTCTCCCTCCCCCCATGTTTTCTGTCACAGCTGCCAAACCTAGGCATCTAGAAAGCTGAGGATTCACGAAGCTAGTGGTCTATTCCCAGCCTCACCTCCAAATGGCCAACACCAACTAACAGCTGGTGGAGGACTCTATAAGTGCCAGAGCAAGAACTTGTATCTCCCTTGACACCTGAATGGGGGAGATGGAGAGAGAGGAGGAGGAGGAAGGAGGAGGCCAACATCACTATAGGAAAAAGCGGATAATGAAAGAGGGGAGAAATCCGGTGGGTTGATGGACTTGGGCTTATCATGCTGTTTTACAGCAACAAACATACAGACACCTTCAAATAACAAATCCTCTCCTTCTCCTGTTTTCTCTGAAATTTGTTTCTCTGCCTGGAGATCTATGGTAAGACTGCAACTCTCTGAGGTTCAACCAGTGCCTTGACAAACCCTACTTGAGCATTAATGCATGTGGGGAACTGGGGTCACATGGCGGCACTGCTTCCTGGCTCATTCCAGACTCTGTAAACTTGCAGAAACACCAGAGAACTTTGGGATGGGATAACTTATCAGAGAGGAAAACCTTCAAGGGTGCCAGGTTTTATTTTTCGTCCCCAGGATCCTTCTGCAACATTAAAAAAAAACCTCTCAAAAATCAACAAGAGAACAAAACCAGAGGCCAACTGAAGTTCACTTCTGATTTTGAAATATTTGTATTAAATTTTGCAAGGAATGAAAGTGATCTGTTGAAAAATCAACTGCAGGGCCTGGAGCAGGGGTTCTCAAAGTTTTTCAGCCTTGGGCCAGACCACCCCCCTCAGACAGCTGAGTGGGCTGGACTGGTGGTTCCCACGCAATAAATGCTGCCATAAAATGCATACGTGGCAGTCGTAAATGCATTTACTATGGTTGGGGACTCATTTATGACTGTAGTAAATGTATTTATGATGCGTAAATGCATTTATGACAGCAGTAAATGAGTCCATGGCTGATTCCAGCGGGGGTAGGGGTGGCTGGAGCGAGGATGGGGACTGGATTATTTGGTGCCACAGGCCGGATCCAGCCCATGAGCCATAAGTTGTAAACCCTGGAGGCTTCCTAGAGCAGTAATAGTTCCCCCTCCACTAGAGAAAGTATTTTTTGGTGCTGGAATCTAAGATAATCACTGACAGCAAAAAAAATCCTAGCCCTTCTTTAAGGTTGTATTCCTCAGGTTAATTATTGTTGATTGTACTGTTATTGAGAAAACATTGCAATTTGCCTGAGGATCATTTAATTATCAATAGTCATTTATTTCTTATGGGCTGATATATAAAATTTTATAGCAGGGATAGGATTTCTGCCACTAAAAGCTTATGTTTAGTTTACAGAATTGGTGAGTTCTTCCACGATTCAAACAGATTGCTGAAGCTGCACAGGAAAGATTCCACCCACCACCACCCCAAAAAAATGTAGAGAAAGAGAGAACATTAAAACTGGGGATGGTGGTGGTTCAAGTGGTTAAGATGCTAAACTTGACGATTGGTTAGTTTGAGACCCGAGTACTGCATGACAAAATGAGCTACCATCTTTGTGCCAGCTCCTGCCAACCTAGCAGTTCGAAAGCAAGACATTGCAAGTAGATAAATATATACCACTTTGGTGGGAAGGTAAACAGCATTTCATGCACTCCGGTATCGAGGCAATCTGCAGGTGCAGACTGTGCTGGCTCTTTGGCTGTAAACAAAGATGAGCACTAAAAACCCTACGACTGGCTTTTGAGCAAGGGTGACCTTTACCTTACATTAAAATAAAGCATAAGACAGAACCATTCAAGGTCTATGGTTGGTTGGGTTATGTTTAGCAGGGATTGTCTGGGGTTATGGTGTCCTTGAGGGACACTGCAAGGAATGTAGCCCGAACATTTCTCTCCTGCTGTGGGTGCCGCCTAATTCTCCACAACTGAGAGAGGCAGGATTCTAGCTCATCTGAGACCTGTAAAGCTTCACTGTCAGATGTACTGCTGCGCTGACTGCAGTATAATCTGATCAAAAACAAGCTCACCTCATTCATTCCCTAATTTGTTTTTCCCCTTCACTGGCTGTCTGAGCTCATAACAAGATAGAGCTCGCCATCCTTAAAACCCATCACCTTTCATTTCCTGGAAAAGAGGAGATGTATTGGCTGTTGTTGACAACTCCTGGTCTGCTCTTTCTTTTGGCCTTTGTCAGTCTTTTTCTCCCCCTCTCGCTGTGCCAGGGGTGCCAAAACTATGGCCCATGGGCTGCATCCAGCCCCCAACATCAATTCACCTAGCCGACACAGCTCTCATCGCTCCTGGAAGAGGAAGTAAAATATGCCCATACGGGCACGTTTTATTTCCGCTTGGGCTTTGTGTGGGCCAGATGAACTGGTGTTTGGGGTTGGATCCGGCCCATGGGCTAAAGTGACTCGCTCCATGAACCATGTGACCGGCCCGCAACCCAAAAAGTTTGGGTACCCCTGCTCTACACAGAAAGAAAGAGAGAGAATGAGAGAGAACAGGTTCTGACAACACTAGACTTAAAGGAATGTGTCAAACACACATGCTTCTCATTTGGGTTTAAAGTTTTCGGATTTCAGTACATATTTTCCAAGGGGATGCTTGTAAGTGGTGGTCTCAAGAGCTTAGACACCTTACTCTGCTGAAGACTGGAGCTTGGAGGGCCACAGTGGAACAACCGTACCATGTTGACAGGCAGGTATGATTTGAGCCAGCAATCCAGCAGGCTAGGGGATTCTGGGATCTTTTTTCTTCGTTTTAACTGGCATGGCATGCCTTTCTGCTTGTTTTTGATGCTGTGTCCCTGAAGCAAAGCACACAGTGGGAAAGGCTAATTTGAAACAAAACACAGCCACCGTCACATTCCATGAAAACCATTTAAAATAAGGTGGCAGTCCAAAAAAACAAGGAACTTGGCCAGGGTCTGTTTGGAATAAACCTCAAATCATATACGCATGTCATGGGAATGGCAAAATAAGGACATTTTCCAGGACTGATCTCAAACAGTCCTAGAACATAATCTACATGGATCGTGCCAAAGCAGTCCTGCTGAAATGCAGGAAAATGGGGGCAAATCTGAATACAGTATAGGCAATCATCATGGTGATCAGCCATGAAGACTGATCTGAGAATATAATGCAGTGGCCTTTCCTCTGCCTTCTGCAATGCAGCATGATACCACTGATCCAGTTGTGTGACTCACTTTCTGGTCCTGAGCCCTTTTGGCACGCAAAGTCCTCATTAGCTGCTGCTCTCCATCAAGATGGATTAAAATGGGATTTAATCCACTTGGGGACCACCACCTTTCCCTGTGGACTTGGGCACCCAAGGCTGTTGGTCCTCAGGGTTGTCAGGTTAATTAACCGCTGCATGACACTTGGCGTTGAGTCATTGGCAGTAGGGTCTACTCTGTTTCCATAGCAGGATAACCTGGCCAGAGTGGGTGTTATCTTCTACTGATGGAAATAGTCATCTTATAAGACAGGGGTGCCCAAACTTTTTGGGCTGTGGGGTGATCATGTGGTTCAGGAAGCTGGTCACTAAGGCCTGGGGGATGGGGGTAGCCCTGACGCTAATTAATCTGGCCCACGAAGCCCTCGTCGCTCCTGGAAGCTGATGGAGTGATGAGGGCTTTGCGGGCCAGATGAATTGGCATCAGGCCCTCGGGCCTTAGTTTGGGCACCACTGTTATAAGAGAACAACAGTATGGGACACAGAATAATTGGCACAAGGCAATGGCTCTCTGGAAATCTCCCACACTTTAGGTCAGGAGTTCTCAGCCTTTTTAAGATGGGGGCCGAGTCACGCTCCCTCTGACAGCTTTGGGAGACAGATGGCCATTTTGCCATTCCTGCACCACGTGGCACTTCCTGGTGGGGGGAAAGCAGTGGGGGGCACATGAAATGGTGCCATGGGCCGCATCCAGCCTGTGGGCTGCAGGTTAAGAATCCCTGCTTTAGGTCCTTCTTGGGTGGCTCCACATGTGTCATGAAAGGTTTGTTTTCCCAGCTTGTAGGCCACTTCTCCACAGCTGGGGCTCCAGCTGCAAATTGTAAAATCTCAAGGCCAAATCATAGCAGGCAGAAATTAATCAGTTTATTCATTGATCTGATTCCTAGCCAGTTTCCAAACTATGCCTCCCAGAGCAGTCAATGTAAATGAATATCTTATACTTGGTGGGCGGGTGGGAGACACATGTAATATTTCATTGAAGCTGTTTAAAATTTAACAACAAGCACCACGACATAAAAATATTACAGAACTGTAAGAACCAGCTGTAAAGGCTCATAGGATTGTTAAGAGCATCTCTCTTGGTACACAATTAGAGCTCATCTGGGCCCAGATCCATGAGTCCCAGCAAAAGATCTCTAAGCAAATATTTCTATGAGAGAAGACTGAGTGCTAGGGTTGCACAAGAAAACTCAGCACATCAGACACATGCAGTTCGCATAGGACTAGAGACAGTGGCTCCACCTAGCATGATCCTGCATGTTGAAAATCAGCCAGTTTTTTGTTTTGTGGTTGGTCATTGGGAGAGAAACCCAGGCTTCATTTTCAAGTCTGATGGTTGAGACACTCAGCTTTGAACAGTGGTGGGTAGCAAAAAAATTCACTACCACATTGTAGACAGAGCCTACATTGTGGGAGGAGCCTACGTCATGGGCGGAGCCTATGTCATGGGCGATCTAGTCATGCCTGCCATATGGCCATGTATACATCTGCAAACACAGGCAACACTGGCTCTTTGGCTGTAAATGGAGATGAGCATGGCACCCTAGAGTCAGATATGACTGGCTTTTGAGCAAGGGAGACCTTGAACCACTTGCAGAGACAAAACCTGATGGGGCAGGGCAGGGAGGTGGGCGTGGGCATCCAATTTCTCTACACACACACCCCGCCTGAAGGCCAGCCAATTTTGCCACCCCCCTGCCCAGAGGCCACCCAATTTTGCTAACCCTCCCCCCCCCCCTTTTCCAGGGTGTGTGCGAACCTGTTGCTGCCCACCACTGGCTTTGAAGGAACTATGTGCATGGAGGTAAAACTTCATAAGAAACACATATACTGTATTGTAGTGCCTAGTTTGATTCTCAGTGAGAATGCGGAATGAGGAAAAGGGGGTTCTAATTACAGGTTCTAAGTGAAGAGTTAAATCAATAAAGGAACATGGAACGGAAGTGCTATTTCATGAGTATTTGCCCCAATCCAGGAGGGTGCTGTTCTCTGCCAATTTTTGTATGCTTGTGAGATCAATCATGCAATTGGTCATCTAAGAATTTGAAGCAACTTTCTGTCCACTGCCCTCCCAAGGTGCCCAGCACACTCCTGCCCTCAGTAGGATCCTGGCCTGCCTTTTCAACTAGATACGACAATATTTTGTAGGTTCCTTGACACAAATAGTCCTTGTCTTTTCTATAATTAAAGGTCTACCCATTTCTTTCTCCAGCTTGGAGCATGGATGCATCTGAGGGAAAGCAAAAGGAAAGTTTTATACATTGCTTTTATTCATGGAAGTGAGATGGCTCTATACACCCACAGACAGATCACAAACATTTCCCAAAGGAAGACTGTTAAGTAAAATTTGGTGGCTCTAACTCTAGCAGAATAACTGAATTGACTAAAACAGTTTTAACCAGAGTTTCTCTCTGGGGGTTTGCATTTTCCCCAAAACACTTTCTTAACGATAGAACCTTTTAGGAAACTTTCATTCATGAGTTTGATATAAACCAGAAGCAACTTTTTAGCATTTAATGACAGCAGCAACAACAATAACAAAACTTTTTGTTGTCTAGTCACACGGTCGATTCCAACCCTTTGTGACCCCATGGACCATTGCACACCAGGCACCCCTATTCTCCACCATCCTTCTCAACCCACCCAACTCTGTGCCCATTGCATCAACAAAACCATCTAGCCATCTCATTTTCCGCCACCTCCTTCTAGTTTTAGATAAGATAACCTGGTTTAACTTTCTGTTATGCTTTCTTTCTTTATTCGTGTCAGATGCACCACCAGCATATAATAACACACAAAGCAAAAATTAACACATCTAAAAACAAAATAGAACTAAAAAGGGCTAGATGACATCTGCCCAATATTGGGCCACTTCAGCAGCATTTCCTCTTGCCAACATAAGGTCCTCCTCAGTGCATGTTGTGCTAAAATCTACAGATTGGAAAAAAAATTGAACTCGGTTCCTCCACAAAATGGTCACCTACCTCCTATATCACTGGTTTTCACCTGGATGGTATATGTTGTGTATTCCATCATCTGCTCGTCATTAACCACTGCTGGCATCTCCCACTCCAGTGTGGGATTGTCACCCCACTGTGTTGAAAACCAATCATCATATGTAAATATGGTTACCTCTTGAGTAATCAGATTCTTCATGATGATCTAGGAGGAGCCAAACCAAAATAAATTGCTTAGGATACAATCTAAACATTGATTGTTTTGCAGACCTAAAAGAAAAACCAGAGCACAATCCACCAAAGGATCTCTAATGACCTGGACTTGAGAAATCAAGTCCATTTGTATGCAGTTTTCTAGCCATTTGGATACCATGTCGGTCCAACCAAGTAGGGCGGTATATAAATTGAAATTATTATTATTATTATTATTATTATTATTATTATTATTATTATTATTATTATTATTATTATTATTATTATTATTATTATTGATGATGATGATGATGATGATGTCAGCCACTGGCTAGGTGGACCATGACATGTGCCCTCCGCTTTCACGTTGCCCAAAGGATCAAATGGAGGACGGTTTGATGAGATATTAATGTATCTTTCCCAAATTCAGCATCTACCAAGCAAGGCTATCTAGGTGGTTTTTAGTGAGCAATAAAGCGTACAACTACAAAAGGTAGTAGAAGTGTAAAATCTCAAACAAAACTAGACTAGAAATAGCATTTAAAAAGAACCACAGTAGGCAGATGTTTCTGCTTAAACTTCAAAGACCCTAGTCAAGGTGTAGAATCTATTTTGGAAATTGTGCTCGGTATGTGTAACATTCAGAATAAAATGTGCAGTGGATTTACTGACCCACTGAAACTGGAGCCCCCAGTTCTACGCACTGATTTTCAATAAAGAAAAAAGAGAGCGAAAATCTTGGCACAAGGCCTCTGTTCTGAGGTCCTTTGCTCCACAGCTGCTAAGAAAGGAACAGAGGTTTATACAGGCCAAGGTGATTGTTGAGCAGGATTATCTTTTTCCACTGCCATTAAACTCTCATGCAATATAGTAAAACACTTTTCTGACCCAAATAACACCAAATTACAAGAACACCAAATAAGACCAAATAACACTGCCACTATAAATGCCAAAGCAAGAACCCTGTATCTCCCTTGACATCTGGAGGAGGAAGAGGCGGCACGGATACTTGGGCTACTAGAACCTTCTAACTTTTGTTTTTAGTTGTTTTTTCTTAATTAAAGGTAAAGGCCTTCCTTGCTTGAAAGCCAGTCATATCTGACTCTAGGGTGCGTGCTCATGTCCATTTACACCCAAAGAGTCAGCGCTATCTGCGTCTGGAGATGTTCCCATGAACATGTGGTAGGCATGACTAGATGGTGGAGCACACAGATCGCTGTTACCTTTCCTGCCAAAAGTGGTACTTATTTATTTACTTGCAATTTCTTGCTTTCAGACTGCTAGGTTGGCAGTGGCTGGGAGAGAGATGGGAACTCGTTCTGTAGTGCAGCGCTCAGGTTTTGAACTGCTGACCTGCGGACTTCCTGGTCGTCAAGCTCAGTGTCTAAAAACCATTAAGCCACTAAGGTCCCTTTTGCTTAATTCACTCTTTACAAAATGCATTAATAAAAATCTATTGTCATTTTGCTGGGACAGGAAAACTCTGGATGTTCTGGATGAATCTATATAACAACAAATGGTTAATTATAAGGCTGATGGCTTAATCTTTCTTCTTATCTTATCTACTTAGCACTGACAGTGCACCATCTGTTTGACATTCTGGCTCTATCCCCACAAGCTTCCCGTATGTTCTTCCTTACACACACTTCTGATGGAATGTAAGGTGAGCGTGGAAGCATTTTCACACTGCCCTCTGATGTCTTGTCAGAAATCTAGTGTGATGAATTTTCGAATATATTATTATCCTTTGGAACATGAGGGTCTACCTTATGTAAATATACATTTGCCCCCGTTGGGGTGGGGAATAGCAGCGGACAATATCAGTTACAGTTCCAAACAAACTTTCATTCCATGGCTCAAAGGATGGGATTCTGCAAACCTGTATTAATGCCACAAGTGGGGTCCTGACGGTACAATGACCCCAGCTCGTTGATTAATTTGAGTTCTTCTATCTCTCCCTTGGTCTGTTAGTCTTTTAATCTTTTTATTCTTCAGAACAGTTTTTAATTTGTGATTTGCTGCTGTGTTTTTAATGATTTTAAAATTTTAAGCAAAATATCCGCTGTCTTCTTTATAAACAGGGGAGGAGATTAAAGAATCTGTGCCTTACCTGTTCCAGGAACCAGTCTGGGCGACTCCCTTTCCCATCAGTCCGTATCCTCATTTTTCTAAGTGGTGCAATGTCTGGGATCTCCATCTTAAAAGTATCCTTTTGGCCGATCTCAAATCTGCAAGAATGAGAAATATGCTCCAGTTATCTACCGGCCCAGTTCTCTTATAGCAGGACTTACCCATTGCTCTCTCTCAGAAAAGAGTGCAAAAGAGGGTGTAGATCTGCATAAACATGACAGGTGCAGATTTTTTCCCCCAGATTTTCAAATGTAAAGGTTCTTCTTCCATGTTTTTAGGCCAGACATGAAACTGCCAAAATGAAGGCTCTTTTGGTGAGTTCATCTTGCAGTTCCTTTCGTCTGACCTAGCTTGGCTGGCAACACAAGGTTGCTGTTCCCCAGGGTATGCCCAATAGTGGTTCAAAAATACAATTGTCAAGGAGGTGAAGGTTGCCCTTGCTTGAAAGCCAGTCGTATCTGACTCTAGGGTTCAGTGCTCATCTTTGTTCAGAGCCAAAGAGCCAGACCTGTTTTCGCACAGAAGTGGTACCTATTTATCTACTTGCATTTTCTTGCTTTAGAACTACTAGGTTGTACAGGAGCTCACTCTGTCATGCACTACTCGGGTCTCAAACTGCTGACCTGCCAACCTTCTGTTCATCAAGTTCAGTGTCTTAAGAACTAAGCCACTGCATTCTCTTCTCAAATGTAGAATAATATAAATTTAAACAGGAAAACGGGCTTGTCTGGACCAGTAAAGAACCATTGCTTCTGTGTTTAAAGTTTGGTCTATGAATTGTGCATGTCATGAGTGAAATCCATGCCCTGATGACATCCCACCACAACTCCACCATAACTTAGTTTGGCACCCTCCCATGGCATACTTTTGGCAAATAGAGAACATGTTTCTTGACATTCAAAACAATCCAGACATGAGTTTGACTCAGGTCTGGATCCAAGTTTCACCCTCTTTTCATTTTGAAATTTCCATCAGTTTCCTTAGCCCAATTGTTTGGTCCATAAAAGGGTTTCTGTAAAGACAGCTTTCTTCAACTTGTTATCACTGGGACCCTTCTTTTGTGTCCTGATCAAACTGTGGACTGCCAAAATGAAGCCACTTTCTTAACTTTGTCGTTAGCCAAACTAGCAAATGAGCCAGATTCTGAATCTCTCCACATTCACAAAGTGTACTGTTGTCTGCTAGCCCCCCCCCCCCCGAGGATACATTTATGGACTGAGTGGGGTACTATTACATGAGTGGAGAGGCTTGAGGACTCACCCTGAGATCGTGCCCAAATTATGTGTCCCAACCAGTGAAGAGGTGGAACACTGTGATGTGAAGGCGGTTGTCATAACAGATGCCACAACTATGTTCCCCAAGAATAGTCCAGAAATGCAGACAGAGCTGTTGATCGGTATCAACAAGCTAGTTACAGTAATTTCCATTCCCAGCAGGATCGGGCCTTTTGTAAAGCTAATGGCTCTCCATCACTCATCTGAGGCCAAGCCATTTTGAAACACTTTGTGTTACAAAAAAAGATTGCTCACAATAGTATGTTTTGTTGGGAAACTCAACACAAAACACTCCAGCTAGTGTGAGGATTTCAGCTAAGTTCAAGGGCAGTATAGGGTGTGTGCGTGTGTGTTCGTAAATGACACGGTCAACCTTGCTAGTCAGGAGATGCTAGCATTTTGGCACTCTGAGCCGTAGAGTGGCAGCTCTATTACACCACTGCACTCTAACCTGTTCAGTGCCTGTAAGTGTCCAAACCCAGAGTACTGGCACAACTGCCCATGTTAATAGGTTGAATGCCCCGTGTTCAAATATCAGGTATGTACTTATGGACCCATTTCGGAACAACTATCTCATGGCTCTGGCAAAAAATGTCTTAGGTCACTTTTAAAACTTCTGTTCTCTAACTGTGTTTTGTTCATAGATTCATAGAATCAATTGTTAGAAGAGGCTTTTGAGGCCATTGAGTCCAGGGATCCAATGCAGGGATCCAAATCAAGACAGATATGACAGATGATTGTCCAATTGAATGCTTCCAGTGTTGGAGTGCTCACCGCCTCTAGAGGCAGTTGGTTCCACTGTTGTTCTGCTCAAACCATTATGACCATTTTTCCTAATCTTCAGCCTTCATGAAGTTTCAGCCCATTATTATGTACCTTTCAGGTATTTCAACACTGCTATCATATCCCCATTCAGTCTCCTTTTCTCAATGCTAAATATGCCTAGTTCCTTCAGTCTTTTCTCCTATGGTTTCGTTTCCAGTCCCCTATTGCTTGATTAACTTACACATAGGCTACCACCCTTCAGAGATGAACGAGATGGCATGAGGGCTGTTGGGAATCATAATTTATATGTACACAAGAAGACAAATATGAATCTAGGACTATGGATAGAAAATGGGATGGCACCAATAAATTGTGAGCTGTAGACTTTTCTCAAGAGGCATCCTTGCCCCTAATGTCTACTTATTTGCGCTCCCAGGAGCTAGTCTGCAGCGAAGGTTAATCTAAATTAAATTGCCTTATTATCTGTGACAGGTGCAAAAGATGTCTTCCCCAATGTATATATCACCAGCTGTAATTACTTAAAGAGCAGAATTATGGTCCCCTTCAGTCCTAGTTGTGTGGGTGACAAAGTTACATTTTGCTATATAATGGTTCTCACACACCAAAATTTCTGGGGTAATACCCAGTCCTGTGTCCATCTGCAGTTGCCACCCAATCCACTCCATGAAGCAGACGACAACCATCTGTTGGTCAAAATATGGGCCACTTTATTGATAACATAACAATACAATATTAACATGACTTGCAATGGGGCATCCTAGTGGGTAAATGGTATTGACTTATGGGTGTATCAACCCATATCCAGCTTATTGATTATGACCTTGTATGGAGTGAGGCAGGAAAGAGCCACACTCTTATAGAGCATAGGCTCCTCCCCCAAGCACCGAGGCCTCTGGGTGGTTGCCGCCTTGGGGTGGATGGGCGGCAAAAGCACGTGCACATGTTAATTCATGTGACACAGCTATTGTGTGAGAGTACAACTCTGAAGAAGCCACCAAATGGTATCATTCACTACATAATTTCAGTTTGTTGGAACATAGTTTTCTTAAGGGAAGGAAAAGCAGAAATGGTAACAATCCTGTACAGTTTGTGTTCCTTCTGCCCTTTCCTGGTGAATCCTGCACAGGAAAGATACCAGCCAATGCAGGAATGGTAACAATCATGTACAGTTTGCATTTCTCCTGTCCTTTCCAGGAAAGCTAAAATGAAATGCAACAAGCCAGAACAAAATGACTACAAAACATCCATGATGAGGGAGGAATGTTGCACAGAGAAATCTCACTGCAAACACACACCCGGGTTTCTCATTAAGAGCAAGAGGATACAAGATCCATAACGCTATACATCTCGTAGGCTACAATACATATATGACTGCTGAGCTGAGGTGAACATGGTGGGCCATACAATATGCTAGAGTACAAACATTATACCCAGAAATGTCCCAAATTCAATAGCTTGCATGTCAGAGAACTGCTAAAAACCCTACACCTGAGATTCCTGAAAAACTTGTCACCTGAAGCAAACAACAGTGAGCAAAACGAAATAGCATTCTAAGCATGTGGAAGGCAGTTTCCTCTATTCTTTGTTCATTCGTTTGAAACTCCTAATGGGTTACTGGAATTGTAAAATCATGCTTCGTCTAGAGCAGTGGTGGTAAACCTATGGCACACATGCCAAAGGGGGTACTCAGGGTGCAGTCAGCCCAGCACAGAGCTCACACCCACCCCCCACCCAGCAGCCCAATGGGAGCACTTCCTGCCTCCTCTAGCACAGAGTTCACCCTGCCACTCTGCCCAGTAGGCCAATGGGAATGCTTCCTCCCTCCTCCAGCACAGAGTCCCCCCCCCCATCTTTCTGTTTGGGCACTCAGTCTCTAAAAGGTTTGCCATCACTGGCCTAGATTCATCCAAGAGACACAGGCTACTTTTGTTAGCTCAGGGGGCCATTTTTTTGAGCCCTAAGATCTGTTGTGAGCTGTGCCATGGACAAAATATTGAGTAAACTCATCCTTGCTTTTAGGAAAGAGAACTATTTCCTCTCCCTCCAGTTTGGGGAAAAACAAAACAAAACAAGGCCATATGTTTTGGTAAAATTCATCCTGTGGTGGCAATGTTTGGAGATTAAAGACTCCCCTCCCTCCTCCATAGCCCCCAGTCGATTCCTCATGATGAAAGAGACTCTCTAAAGGTGTCTGAGGATGGGGGGGGGGGAGAGAATTGGAAGTTTTTTAATTTCCCAAAAAGTTGTTGTAGCTGATTAGGCTTATGCAACGTAAATTGAACTGACAGGGAAAATTTGGGAAGAGGGGGATTTAGGAGTTTGGTGAGCATTTTTGCAGCCTTTCTGGGGCATGAGCAGAGTGTAGCCCACACTTTGCCTAGTCCTGCTCTAACACAAGACCCTATGTCTGTGATGGCGAACCTTGGCATTCCGACTGTTCTTGGACTTTAATTCCTTGAAGTCCAAGTCCCTGTGGATCCACACGAATGGGTTTACTGTGCATACGTGCAGTATACCCGTTCATGTGGATTCACAGGGACTTGGGCTTCTGGGAACTGAAACCCAAGAACAGCTGGAGAGCCAAGGTTTGCCATCACAGACATAGGGTCTGTGCTCCAAGGGTCACTGTTAGTAGCAGTGCCTGGGCGTGGCACATAATGCATCATGGATAAATGGTTGTGTATATCTTTAAGGACTATTCTAGAGAACAGCCAGCTGCTCAGGATCAGCAGCTAATGAATGAAGCCTCTTGTGCATAAAATGTAGCACACCCAAAAGCCAAGTTGCCTTGCCTGGCCTTAATGCCTCGCCTTAATGGAGTGGTCACCTTGCTGGAAGTGCTCACCTTGGAGGTAATCTTAAGGGCCAGTAATTTTGGAACCTTTGCCACTTTGTGGTAGGAACTTTTGTATCAGTGGATACAAGCAGCTTGGATTGTTGGTGTTTTTGCCTTGGAGCTTGCTTCTACCAAGAACTTGCCTAACAGCTGTTCATATCAAGGTCTGCAAGGGTCTGCAAGGAACCAACAAGCACTCTGTGGTAAAGCTTACTGGGTAAAGACTGTGAACTTCTTGTATATGTGACGTTCCTGAATGCTGAAGCTAAGCTTGTTATTTTGTCATCACTGTAAATATTTTTCCTGCACCTCATCTCATGAATAAAAGTTTCTGTTGCCTCACAAAGAACTGTTTGCCTGTGTTTTTCTGGGCTCGCAAGCCACGAATCATCAACACTGCAGGCAAGGGTGTGGCAGGGGCAAATCTGCTATGAAATACTCTGCCAGTCACTACCCTAAGTCTTCCTCTAGAAGACAATTGCTACCTGTGGACGCTTCCAGAAACATAACTCTTGGTATGGACAAGGACAAAATTCTGGTGGTGGTTGTGAGACCCATAGGTGTATCTGGAGACCTTATTGACAATCCTCAATTATAAACTAGGACTTCTCACCTTGAAAGCCACCACAGCTACCTCCATGAAGACTCACAAATCCCTACTTGAATAAGTGTTTTGCCACACTTCTTCTTCTGTATCTAGGCCAGACATGAAACTTCTAAAATGTAGCCACTTTTTGGTGAGTTCATTCTGCGGTTCCTTCCACCTGACCTAGTGTGAAAAAGATTAGCCAGCACTAGTAGTTCTGATGAAACACAGCTGGCAAAGTAAGGTTACCTGGTTCCGTTTTTTTCCAGCTTCATCTCTTCTGAGCATCCGTCCGATCCAAAGAGTGTGATAAAAATCCCGGTGTCAGTACCAGCATGTGAGATATCCCCAGTCACAACAGTGACATCATACAGAATCTGGGAGAAAATGGAAAAACTCTTGAGTTTGGATTTTACAAGCAATGCTCTTCTTGTTCATGTTTTTGTTATTGTAAAGCAACAAAAGAACTGCAATGTTAAAAATAGGAAATAATGGGTTTTTAAAGTCATTTTCAGGATCTGCATGGAAAAGAACAGACCACTCTTGACAAAGTAAAAATGGGTAAAAGAGAACAATGAATGTTAGTGTTTATCCATTTGTCCCTGGGTTGTGCATTATCCTTGCAATCCATATGACACGAGTCTAGTCCCACCTCCTTCAAGACTTTCCTGGTATGAATCCATGACTGTGTGTCTTTCTGAAGGCATGACTTATTTTGTCCTAGGGTTTGTTTGGAAGTGGGGTGGAGGACAAAGGAAGGAAAAGGAAAGGAAAGGAGACCCAGGCATCAGATATTTAGAGGAGAGTATTCAAATGGCAAACAGAACCAACTTCCTCCTGCCGCTTCCACCTCTTCCCGTGGTGGTGTGAGCTAGGGCTGTGTGTTTTTGCTGTGTTTTCTGCCGTTTTCACTGTGTCTGTGGGGCTTTTGGTGTATTTTTGCTGCATGTGTGGCACTTCTGGTGCATTTTCTGCACTTCCGGTGGAGATGGCGGGATCCTCACTGCAGGCTGGATTAATTGGCACCACAGGCCGGGCCATATGTTGGGAACCCCTACTCTAACCATTACAATAACTATATTTTATTTTTAAAAGGTTGTTTTTTTTTTGGCGGGACACATATTCTTCAAAATTAGAGTGTGAGAGTTAACATAACTGACCTTCAGACCAATGTTGACACTGTCAGCGTCCAGAATGTTGAAGACACGTGAGATCAAGCCATCTCCCATGTCCCTGGCCAGCCAGCATTTACAGACAAAGGTGTACATGAGCCCCTTAGTGGGCACAATGATGCTGATTTCATCCAAGAGCCAGGAGCTTTCTGGTGTAGCCCCATCATGACCCACCTAGGGGAACATAGAACAGAAAATAAACATGCCAGATTGTTGTTTTTAAAGATGTATACAGGGCAAAACATGTTTAGACCAGAGTTTAGGAACCCCACTGATCAGGTCCTAGGCCTGGACTTAAGAGTCAGTGAGTCATCACCTGATAATGTTACTGGTACCTAGTAGTGCTACTCAATACAACTGCTCTATCATGATCTTATCAAAACCAATCACACTCAGATGTTTTTCCAACCCTTTTGGGACTGTGCTCCTATCATGACTGGTATCGCTGTTGCTCTTTCCCCTCAGGGATTCTGTACTGTCTCTTTTTCTCCCACCCAACTGTCACCTGGGATTGCCACATCAATCACCTTAACCAACATTTTTCAACCACAGTCATATCTGGGGTGTATCTTAACTGTGTTACACTCACTCTCAACCACCTTTACAGGTTTATGTTCCCACATGACACAACAATGAAAACATTAGGGTTTTTTGTAATGCATTTCACAGAATCCCCTTGTCAGCATATGTTCATGCTATTTAGGTCTCTCTTTGCTCGAAACCCCCAGTTGTGTCCGACTCTAAGGGGCAGTGCTCATCTCAATTTACAGCCAAAGCCAGCACTTTCTGCATCTGAAGTCATGTACAGTATATTTCTCTAGCTCAGTATGTATCCGTCTCCACTCCCTGAACTAGCAGGACCCTGGTTAGCTCCAAGAGACGAACCGCTTGACAGACGGCTAACAATTTAGACTTCTCTCTCCAAGAATCTCGGTGTCTGTCAATGCTAAATTACTTAAGAGATTAATCTCAGACACATTATTATCAGCATAATGATGTATCCCCCCTCACTGCAAGGAAGCTTCTCCTAGTCAATCAGCTTAACGAACAAGCTGCTCATGGAAACAGTGGAATGGATGGCAGTTCCTCTGATTTAAAGCTAAAGTTGTTCATAATTAGCTGGGGCTAATGATAAACCTTTTTAAGCATCTCCCTTTCGAACAAAGAAATTATTTCCCCATCTGGTCTCAATATCTTAACAACCTTTTTAAAAACAAATTTCTCCCCACTTGAAACGACTAATCTCTTAAAAAGCTTCTTTCTCCCCACCCTTGAAAACAACAACCGATCACTGTATCTAACTGTTCCAGTCCCCTTTTCCAATTTGGGACATTATCTCCCTACTAATGCTTGTGCAACTGCAGAAAATTAGAGCTAATCACCTGGGAAAATGCAGTGAATCTAGTGAGAGAGGCACTGAAGTTCAAAGTCCTGGAGGGTGATGGGAATCTTTTAAAGTGGTGTTGGATGATCTGTGCTGGCTTTATTTTAGATTGTTCTCTGAAAAACTTCCCCCAAAGCTTCTATGGAATATTTGGTGTTTTATGCACAACAAGCCTTGTGCAGGGGTTTGGGTGGATGAGCAAAGAGATGGTGGACACTCAAGCCCCAACCATACGGTTGCTTTGCCCAGATGTTTGAATGGTCAATAGGACATGCTGAAAAGTGACCCCAAGGCCATATGGGATCCTCATTCTTAGGAGCCTCCATGTGCTCAGAGGTTAAGGAGACCTACCATGGATACCTGAAACCATGGATAGCAGCAAACCTTTTATTTAACATTTGAGATAGTGGTCTCCAGTGGTCAGCTCTGGTAGTGTGCCATAGAAATGAATATACAGTGGTACCTCATACAACAATTTTAATCTGTTCCACGGGGCTCGTTTTTGTATGAAACAATTGTTATACGCTACATGCATAGTATAGCGATTTTACCTATGGGATGCATCATACAATGATATTTTTTGCTAAGTGGTTTTACCCATTGAAAAATTGTTGTATGATTTTTTTCCTATAGGGAAAATTGTTATGCGGGACACTATTCCCCCCAAAAAACTAATTGTTATATGATTTTGTTGTTATATGGGGTGATTGTTGTATGAGGTTCCACTGTATATTATGTATTTCAGGATTTTGATGTGAATTCTATGAACGTCTTATGTTTTGGTTGGGTGGTCTGACAGCTTTTGCAGTGTAACGAAAATCATGTACTTTTGAGAACCTGCAATATCAAAACTAAGGCACCCACAAAAATAAGGGTTATGTCATTTGAAAGATCGTCTCGGCAACTTTAAGAATTGGTAGAACACAAGAGCCAAAAATGCAAAGCAATTCAGATGATCCAAAGTGTGTTTGAAAGAGGAAATATTAACCTTTGTGGGGACACTTTCAGATTTGGAATTGGACTTCAGAAAAATAATCTATGAAGCGTTTTACAACAAACCACTGAAATGAAGACACAAAAGCCCAATAAATGGAGGGAAAACCAATTTAGAAATTGAATATGACAACTTCCCAAGGTAGATACAGTTTGCATACAACATGTGGAGAACAATGACGGCAAAGCAGGAATCCACAAAAAAGTTATTGCGGAAAAACGTGAATTGTAAAAATGACATTTCTGCCGGGGCGTTGGGGGGTTGGCAGTGATCCAGGAAAAAACAACAAAGACCGACTGATCTAAGTGATCTAAAGTGCTCTTTAAAGAGGACAGAATAACCTTTCTTTTGACATTTGGATCGGACTTCAGAAACATTTTCAATGAAGGTTTTTTTTTAAAAACACCTTCTTTCCAACATTCTTTCCTTCAAAAAAAGTATCTCTCCACACCAGAATAAATTGGTGTGAGAATGGATACACTGTAGCAGGCTTTTCCTTTGAAGTCATAACCACTTTCACTTTTGGCTTTCCCTCTTGTTGAAAAACATCTTTCAATGAATCGTGAAGGAAAAACTCTTTTTCATTGTGGTTTGACTATTGACATATTTATTAAAAATAGATCCTTTGCAGTTATTCACCTGTGGTGAATTGTTGTTTGTACAGTGGGCTGCTTATGGACACGTGTGCATAGTGGGTAGAGTTGGGGAGAATGAAAAATAAAGGTTAAAAGCATCTTTATTGAAAAATAAAATAGAAAAAAATAATAAACACAAATGAAATTGGAATTTCTGGTTTTGGGTTAACACAACGTAGCAGTTCAAAAGCAAGAAATTGTAAGAAGATAACGAGGGACCACTTTTGTGGGAAGGCAAACAGCGTTCCATGCCTGCCACATGTCCATGGAAATGTCTGCAGACACAAACAGCACTGGCTCTTTGGCTATAAGCAGAGATGAGCACTGAACCCTAGAGTCGGATATGACTGGCTTTCAATCAAGGGTGACCTTTACCTTAGCTCAGAAAACCTTAGATTTTATGAACATTTTATGAAAACCTTAATTTTATGAACATAATGTCTTTATTTTCCCCCATTTCAAACATCACCCTTAACTAATGAATGAAATAAAAGAAATAAATGAACTAATGAGCATAATTCAACACGTCGAATTCACACATTAAATCCCTGACTGTAGTGTCCTTAGAGTCTACCTGCAACTTTTTTTATTTAATATTTTTAAACCAGCGGGGAACTTTAAGTGTGGATAATGAACCTGTAGACATGGATGTGGGGTGACCTGTACTTAGGAATTTTTTTGAATAGTAGCAATGTCAGTCTGTGTTTCAAGCATATCAAAGAATAAACAAATCAAAACAAAAACAAGTCTATCTAGGTTAAAACACCCTTCATGTTCAGAACATGTGAATAGAGTCAAGATATCGACAAATTTCTCATCTAATTTTCTGGTGTATTAATCTGGAGGCAGTGTAAAATTTAGAGGCTCAGAGCTTCCAACATACCCCTCTGTCTTGAATTCAATTTTTCTCTTAAAACATTATTTTTCTTAAATGTTGTGCTTTTGTTGTTCTATCTATGCTATCAAGTCAGAACTGATTTACATTTTCCCTAATAGGGCTTTAGATATTTAAGAAGTGTTTTTCCCAGTTCCATGCATCTAGGGAGTTTCCATGCCCTGGGCAGAAATTTGAACTCTGGGGCTGGTAGATTTTGTGGGAGTTGGATACACTTGACGGTAGCCAAATAATACCTTGTTACCTTTCAAGTTCTCCATTGGGAAAAAGTAGGGATCTCACTCCAAAGGCCTCTAGGGTATTAGTGTTTGCAAAGGGACCACATAACTGATTGTGGTTAATTGACAAGATGCCATGTCCATGAGGAAGCATGTGATCAACCATGCAACCAACACATGTCTGCTGCCTCCTCAATTAGCAGCCATTAGCAACAGCAATTTGAAACAATCCTGCAAACATCAGCAAGAGTTTGACCAAAGTACGTCCTATTGAGTTGGTCTAAATTTATTTACGTCACTGCAGCCTTTTAGTCTTTTTTGCTAGGAAGCTTCATACCTCTTTTTAAGGGAGGGGCTGCCTCCATTTCTAAACTAAATGAAGCAAAGCAATCACACGTATATATTTACTGACCTCGGAAGGATGGACGGTTGAGTCAACTTTGATCCCTGGTCAGGATCGAACTCACAACCTTTGGGTTGCAGGACAGCAGTTTAACCACTGCGCCACCAGGACTCCTCACCTCAGATCACTGGTATGCCCTGGAATGTCATTTAGATTGTATTTCCAGTCTCTTATGGGGAAAAAGTCACCCTTGCCTAGATCTCTCCTTGTGCTCTCAGAAAGATTTGGCCAAGTCCAACAGGCACAGATGCTGCAAGGTTATCATAATTAGATATGATGGGTTTATCAAAAGGGTAGCTTAGGTAGCCAAAAGACCGTTCTGGCCAGAAAGCCCAGATGGAGCAAAATGACGGGAAGACACAAAGCGCCAGAGAGGGACATTGATCAAAAACAGCTCAAAGTCAAGGAAAGAGGCTTCACTGGTAAAAGAGGAGCCAGTGGATCTTTTGAATGTGCCTAGAAACACACAGGCTTACCAATTGTTGAAAAAATAATTCTACACCTGATTGATCGAAATAGATATTACAAATAGTAGCACAACTGGTTTTGTCACTTTTCTACTCTATCCTGTTGTTGTTACTGTGGTGGCTTACTGGTTAAGACACTGAACTTGACATCTAGAGAACTGTGTCTGTTAGATATTTGAATGTCCAGCGGCGGGAAAACCGCCGCTTCCTATTGGTCAGTGGGCTGGGTCAAGCAGGGTATTTAATCCCCTGCTTGCCCAGCCGTTGTTGTTGTTGACTCATCGTGTTCACAATAAACTACTGTGTCTTTGGTTCACCAATAATGGCGTCCGTGTCCTCACTCCCGCGCCCGGATCTCCGGATCTAACAGTGTCCAATTCTGGGCAGGACACTTTTTAAAAGATGCAAACAAAATAGGACTGGAACAGAAAAGGGCAACAGGAATGATCAGTGGACTGGAAGCCAATCCAGATGAGGAAAGACTGAAAGAACTGGGCATGTTTAGCCTTGAGAAAAGGAGACTGTGAGGGTATATAGGATGATAGCACTCTTCAAACACCTTAAAGATAGACATAAAGAGGAAGGGAAGAATCTGTTTTTGATCATCCCAGAGTGCAGGAAGCGTAATAACAAGCTGAAACTATGGGAAGCCAGATATAGGCTGAATATTAGAAAAAATGTCTTAACGGTTAGAACAGTAGGGCGGTGGAACCCACTGCCTCGAGAGGTGGTGAGCAGCATTCCAACACTGGAAGCATTCAAGAGAGATTGGGACAACCACCTGCCTGCTTTAATTCAGATTCGTGCATTGAGCAGGGGTGTCAGACATGATGGCCTAGAAGCCCCCTTCCAACTCAGTGATTCTATGATTCTGTCTTTCCAACTCTATAGCTCTAAAGTTCTAGGATTCATTCAGCCTGCTTGCCTAGGAAAGTCAGCAGACTAAATGGTGGATTCTCCCAGGCTCACCTTCTGCTTGTTTTCTTCACCTCATGATGATGAGCAAGGACAAAGGACAACCAACTGGTACTTTGCAAGCAACTTGACTCCCAGTCTTTGAATTCTGTCAAGTCTTGAAGCACTTTTCCTTCCTCTTTCCTGCACATTTTCTTAGCTGGAGCACCAGCCTGGAAAAACGTGGCTGAGTCACCTGGCTGAGAAGCCAGTGGCATTTGTAGGGCATGGCCACAAATCCCTGACATCCACCAGCCAGCATTCCGTTGGTGCCACACTCGCCCTGCCCCCAGAGAAACAGATGAGGCACCCGCTTTGTAATGGGGACATAATAAGCTGTTATTTCACTAGTGACACATCATTTCAGAAATGTCATATCTGCACATTCAACTTGGAAGTGCTTTTACCTGTTAGAAAAGCAAGACCTTGTGGTAGGAAAAAGAAACATCTTTTTATACCTTAAAGGACTTCTGCTTCTAATTTCAAAGCTGATGCCTCAAATTATTTATTTATTTTTTTAAAAAAATGCCAGAGATGCATTCTTCATTGCTGTTGTGTTTGGACAATGTAAACAAAGTCTGGTGTTCACTTCCCAGTGGCCAATCACTAAATGAAATCAAGTTCATCTGCGGCTTGTACAGCTCTGTGAAACAATGGTGCAGGAGAAGCACACTTCATTTCCTTCTTAAGGCAGATCCACTTCAAACTGTCAAAGCTGCCCTGTTGTCTGTTTGTGCCCACAGAATGGGAGTGGTTGGAGGTGCTTTAGCCTAATCTTCTGTTCCAGGGGCTGAGCATCTCCAAATGACAGCCCTTCAGACACTGCTTGAGGATCTGCAGCAAGGACAGGTAGAGGTCAGGTTTGCAGGATCTTCTTAGTTCTCATTCTGAAATCCTGAGATCTGTCTTGTTTTTTCTTTAATTGCTAAAGTCGGAGAAAACCTTTCACTAGATGTAAATCAATTTCACAGGGCAACAAATGTACACTAAAAGTTAAGGAACAATAATTCCTGGACAGAGACTGCAGTGGATTAGTGGTTAAGACACTGAACTTGACAACAGGAAAGTCGGCAGGTCAGCAGTTTGGGGCCTGAGTGCTGTATGACAAAGTGAGGTCCATCTCTGTCCCAGCTCCTGCCAACCTAGCAGTTCAAAAGCAAGAAATTGCAAGTAGATAAATAGGTACCACTTCGGTGGGAAGGTAAACAATGTTCTGTGCACTCCAGTGCCTAGTCATGCCTGCCACATCACCACAGGAACTTCTACAGATGCAGACAGTGCTGGCTCTTTGGTTGTAAATGGAGATGAGCACCGACCACTAGAGTTGGATACAACTGGCATTCGAGCAAGAGTGACCCTTACCTATTTTTTTTAAAGCTGTGATTACTAAATGGCAGTTTATGTAAACTGTTTCTCTCAGACCCTTAGTTACCTAAAGGTTCCTGTCCTGGAATCTCTCATCTATGCGCATCGGTTATGAGCCATGATTAATGCTGTCCTATGAGAGGTCTCCCAAGGTCTGGCAAGCTGTGAAAACAACTTCTGTGTCAAACTAGAAATTATACAAGGCATTCTTCTCACTGCAGGCCATTTGCAAAATCCAATCTCTGACAGAAATCAGCAGTTTGTCACCCTGCCCCCTTTTTTGAACTGCACTTAATAGATTATGAAAACAATGCTGTGAGCCATCCAAAGCTGTGTGTCACACAATCATATACAGCACATTCCAAAGTAATTCTCCAGAGTGGCTGTTTCATAGGTCAAAAGCTGACAGAACTGCAGACTACCTCATCAGGTGCATAGAAATATGACAGTGATAACCATTGCCATTAATACAGTGGAACCTTGGTTAACAAACAGCTCAGTTAACATAAAAGTTGCATAACAAAAAGGAAATCCATGGAATATAGTGGCTGAGTTTACAGCATTTTTTCCAGAACTGATTAATTGAGTTTCAATGCATTCCTATGGGAAACTGCGTTTTGGTTAAGGCATTTTGGTTTTCAATCCCAATGAACACATTTATTACATTAACTGAGGTACTACTGTAGTGGCCTTTTACAAAACACCTGGCACTTATGACTCTGATGAATGTAACATTACAAGTTGGAACAAGGTGTGGTTTGTCATACAGAGGCCCAGATCTGGAAGTAGGGTGAGAACAATCGTTGAGATGTTGGAGAAGACGTTGTTTGGAAGACTAGCCAATTGTTGATGCAAAGAAACTGCACGGCTCCCTGTTTCTGTGGATCTGCAAAAGGGGTTGTCTGGCAGGACATCCCGCTACGGTAATGGAGGAGAACGCACAGCTAGCAACCAAACGCCAAGTATTGGGCGGTGGTAAAAAACCTGACTCCTTAAAGGGACCAACGGCTATGGTGGATGAGCCCCTTTAGGTGGGGCGAAGGCCCCCTCGGTACCACTGGAAACCATCATATTAGGCCCAATGGCAAAATGAGCAGGGGAGGAATCACTTCGCTATTCCGATTCCCAACAGTCATGGAGGCAGAAGAGGCCATGCCAGATGGACTGGCTATGAAGGCACACCTTGTTAATATCCTCAAGGCTGCGGCAGTCTATTGCAGTCCTGATGTCAAATCCTGCATGTCTCATTTCATACGTGCTGCAGGTGATGGCTGTGTGATCATAGTGTGTGGGTCATTTCATGGCAAGCTGGGATCCACCTTAAACAAATTCATTTTTCCTTGGACATGATTTTTAGGAAAAATGAATACTTGGATATGAGTAGCAGCCAACAATGGCAACAGTGGTCCAGATCTAGTTGGTGTAAGTTTATGCTAATGTTGAAAGCTAATAATGTCACCAGCTGAAGCCTGTAGAATTTAATTTAAACTGATTAAGAGCTTCCTAACCATCCATTTTAGGTTCTGAGGCACTCTAGAGCATCCTCTTGCCCCGGGGAAGTGTTGACAAAACTGTGGGTGGGATTCCCTATTCTACACTCCCCTGAAAATGACAACAGGACCTGGTCACTGATGTTAGACTCTGGTAAAAATGATTCAACATAAACTGATGATTTGCTCAAGCATACCGAAGCAGTATCACCTGTTGGCCTGTAAATATCAAAATGTCATGGACTGGTTTAAGCTTTGTCACTGTGAGGTGTGTATTACATGGAATGATGGTGACTGCATGGCAGAATTTGGTCTCAAGGGAGCCACTTTAGTTATGGGGGGGAAATGGAGATGAAACTAATGCACAAACTGGGATGGCATGAGGTTGTGATGAATGATACCATAGTCAAAATAGAAAATCACTCTTTTATGAATATAGGTTGCACCCTAGACAAACCTGGAATGGCAGATTGTATTGTAGACAAAAGTACACAAGGCAGTACAGGAAGAGTTGCAATTGTTTGAGGCAGAGGCTGAAGTGCAGTGGAAATATGATGTACTATAAAGTAAGAGTTAGCAGGGTGGTAAATTGTACTGTGGCAGAGATGATGAAAAGACCAAGATGATAGAGAAAGATAACAGCCTGGAGAGTGATGATGTGGAGAGGAATGCCTTCTTGGAGATCAAATAGAAGAATGTCAGCATCAACCATAACCTGGAGAAAGATTGCAATATCAACAAGGAGATGACTATCCATCATAGTGTCTAGATAACAAGGCTGATAACAGGATCAAAGCTCCTCATAATATGTCAGATTTTCCAAAGCTTGTGGGAAAATGGTACAATGACAAATAATATCCTTGGTACCAAGAGACACAAGTATAGCCAGAATCAATCAAGCTTGTTGTTTGGCAGTGTGCTCTGCAGTTTCACCCGTGATGCATCTTTCCTGTTCGGATATACAGGCAGCCATATGTGTGCCTCTATATACAGTAGCTTAGTGGTTAAGATGCAGAATTTATTGACGAGAAGGCTGGCAGGTCAGCAGTTCAAGATGTGAGTACTGCATGACTGAGTAGTGCATGATGGAGTGAGTTCCCGTCTCTGTCCCAGCTCCTGCCAACCTAGCAGTTCAAAAGCAAGAGATTGCATGTAGATAAATAGGTGCCACTTCGGTGGAAAGGTAAACAGCATTCCGTGCACTCCGGTGTCTAGTCCTGCCTGCCACATGTCCATGGAAACATCTGCAGACATAGACAGCACTGGCTCCTTGGATGTAAATGGAGATGAGCACTGAGCCCTAGAGTCAGATATGACTGGCTTTCAAACAAGGGTGACCTTTCTATATGTGTCTCAAAAGGGACTTGATGATCAGATGGAGTCAAAGGGGAAGTACCAACTACGATAATTCATTTGGAAGGTTATTTACATACTACCTCCACCATGACAGTAGGTGCCTTTTCTTCCTTCCTTCCTTCAAGATCTGTACATTGTGATATTTTGATTTCCTTTGGCTTTATTGCTCTCATCCTGAACTTTTGATGCCAAAAATGATACCAAGTTGGGATGTTCTTACCAATATTGAAACCACTGAAATAATAATGACTGGACTGGCCATAAATGGAAGATATCTCTGATAGCTCTTCACTTGTAGTATAGCTTCCTCAGGAAGGATTCAGCCGAGCACCATTTTGGAAGAGAAAAAGGCTTACCAATTCTCCATGCCAAAATAATGTGCTATTCACCAAGACACAATGACTCCTTGTGGTTGCCTCTGTCTTGAGAAGCTTCCCCCTACATACAGCTTCTTCTTGTTCTGCCGTATCCAAATATTGGTGAATCTCATGACGATCAGCCATGAAGGCTGTCCTGAGAATATAATGCAGTGACCTGTCATCTGCCTTCTGCATCACAGCTTGACACTCATACCACTGATCCAGTTCCATGAGTCACTTTCTGGTCCTGAGCCCTTTTGGCATGCAAAGTGCTCATCGGTCCCAGGCCAGTATTGATGTAGCTGCTGTCCTCCATCCTTCTTTTGGATAGTATTGCTTACTGTTTTGTTTATTGTTCTCTTTACTCTTAAAATTTAATAAAAAATTATTTTAAAAAAGATGGATTCAAGTGGGATTTAATTCACTTGGGGACCATCACCCTTCTAGTGGACTTTGCCACCCAAGCTGTTAGTCCTCAGGGTGGTCAAATTAGTTAACTGCTGCCTGACACTTGGGGTTGAGTCACTGGCAGTATGGTCTACTCTATTGTCATAGCAGGATAACCTAGCCAGACTAGTCTACATATAACATAGTATTTAAAGAAGAACTCTACAGCCATGGCTTTGAAGAGAAAGCATCAAGAACACTTACTCTGAACTAAAAGTCCTCAAAAGACCAAAAAACGTTTCCCTATTTTTTTGTTGCTGTTACCTGCAGCCAGACCCAGAGAGTTTCACACAAGAGTTCTCCCCACCTATCATCCTACAAGTATACCAGGTGTATTAGTTCCCCTGAAAGTACATGGTTAAAAACTAGCAGACCTCTCTCCTAGAATTGCCTCCTGTACCAATGGAGACCATCTCCGAGCACTCGTATTCTACATCCTTCATTGACAGCCTCTAGGATGGTTTCTTACATCTCTATCCCACCTTTTGCTATTAAGTATGGCTCTGTGCCGCTTACAGTCATCATAAAACATAATAACAACAGCGAGTGAAAACAAATCCAGCCAATTTTAGAAGATAAGGCTTCACACACCCTGCCTTGAAAGCGGCAAGAGCAGGAACTAATTGCAACCCTGACCATTTTTCTCCCTCACAGATTTGTTTAATCCAGGGGTGCCCAAACTACAGCCTGTGGGCCAGATCTGGCCCTTGACACCAATTCATCCAGACCATGCCACCCTCACCACTCCTGGAAGTAAAAGGAAAACACACCTGCGCATGCACAGAACACTGCTGTAAATGCACCTGCAGCTGTCGTAAATGCATTTACAACAGCCGCAGGTGCATTTACAGCAGTATTCTGTGCATGCACTGGTGCATTTTACTTTCGTTTCCAGTGGGAGGAAACATGTGACTGGCCTACTGAACCATGTAACTGACCCACGGCCTGAGAAGTTTTAACACCCTTAGTTTAATCTATTTCATAGCCGATGCAAATAATCAACCATCATAGATACGGGGCAAGTTACTTTTCTGGACTAAAAATCCCAGAATGTAGGGTAACACATTTTGGATGAAATATACAAGGAGCCAAACCCCCCCCCCCCAAAGTATGGACAGTAGCGGATTAAGGTTCTAGTGAACTGAACATCCTGCCATCATAATGACATGGGAGCACATTTGCACAAGTGATTTCTGCCAAAAGCAAGCAAACAAACAAAAAACAAGCACCCTTCATTTGCCAGTGTTTCTGCTCAAGGTAAAAGACAGTAGGACGTTTATTTAACAATTTATTTCATGCATAATGGATGGGCCATTGCCAACTCTCACTCATTGTCCACCTTCTGCTTTCCTCTTTATCCCATTCCTTCCAAGAAACATTCCACCCATGGCCAAGAAGTGGCTTCTAAGCAGGTCATGAACAGGACCAAAGATGGTCACAAATATTACTTGGTTGCAAAACTGCACAGACATCTGTGGAATCTCAGATGCTACAGATAGTGTTGATTAAGGCTTTCCTTGCTCCAGAGGCAGAGCTTTGGGGCTCTTTTTCAACCATTACCACTACCCTTCCTTAGCAGAAGCAGACACAGTACATTGTGTATCTAAAGGGGGGGGGACGCTTCCACTCTAGAGTGCAGTGTGCCACCTGGAAAGGCTATGCCAGTGGCGAAAGCACATGTTGCAAAAGGATGCAAAGGCTTCCCAGCTGCAATACATTCCAGTCAATGAAAGAATATTTGGGAACAGGTGGGTCAGAGTCCCTAAATTTAGGACCAACATGGTCAAGTTGGGGTTGCTTGTGGACAACAACACACAGTGTGAATGCGGAGAGATACAGAATCCAATGGCTCACTTACTGGTCTGCCAATTACTGCCAGAAACATGTGAACTTAAGTTTGGCAAATGACAAAACCAAGAAAGTGGCTTCGTTTTTGGCAGACCAGGGTCTGATCGGCCATGAAAGAAGAAAAACAGGTGATCATTTGTAAAACCCCTCTGTGCCAAACCTCTGCTTTTGGAAGAACAGTAATTGGTAACCATAAGGGCAAACCCCACACAAAATGCTACGCTTGCAATTAGAAAGTGGAAATGAAGCTGAGTGTCTCATGTAGCAAGTTCCAGAACAAAGAGAGCAAGGATGTATGTTGATTGCAACCCTTGGTTTCATTGGTATTATTTGGGGCGCTGGAAGCAAACAAACACACACAGAGAAAAGCATTGCAAGGAAATTGTGATTTTGTTTCTGCCAATCAGAGAGTCAAACTGGACAAAATGCTAAGCTCATAATTAGAAGGTGAGATAACAGTATCTCCACTGCAATGTGATAATAATAATTTCATGTAAGAAATTATTCTGTGTTGAAAGGATGGGGATGCTCAGATGAGGCTCCTTTCACGTCCCCAAGAGCTGGGACAGAGACGAGCACTCAATCCATTATGCAGTACCCGGGTTTTGAACTGCCAACTTCCTGGCCTTCCAGCTAACAAGGCAAGCTTCTTAACCACTGAGCCACCACAGTCCCTTGTCAGAAATTACTTTGGGTTGAAACTGAAAGGGTTTTTTTCTGGAGAAACTCTGCTCAGGGGACGCCCGAATGTGGCTCCTTTCATGTCCCCAAGATCCGTCATGCAGCACTCAGGTATCGCACTCTGACCTTCCAGTCTTCAAGCTCAGCATCTTAACCACTAAGCCACCTGCAGTGGTGTGATGTGATGCTGTCACAGCTTTGCACCTTAAATAAGGCTTGGGTTGAACTCCTGTTGACTAACAATCAATGCAAGCAAGTTATTTCATAAAACACGAAGGTAAGAAAAGTGAGATTCATGGAGTTTTGAAGAGACTTGTGTTTCTCAACCCCTCCAGCAACTTCTGCTGCCAGGAAAGAGGGTTTCCCATCCCTCCACACAGCCCATCTGATGAGTCACCTTTCAAGGGAGGATCCCACGGGCATCCAAAAGGGAGTGATTTGGGGCAAACGTTCAGATAGACACTAGGCTAGGCGGACCAACAATTTCATTTGGCATAAGACAACATTTAATGAGCACTTGAGACTTGAGTTCTCTGATTTATCCACCTATTATTTTTGGACCCTCATGGATTTAACACCCTCTCTTGTCATCCCTGCTTCCCACTCTCCAATTGTATGGTTTACCTCCACCTTCTTGACTTCTTCAACATCCACTCCCATAACGGAGATTTTTTCCACGGAACCATTTGCAAATTCGTCTTTTCCTTCTGAGAGATCCAACCACAGACGGCCAGTCTGGAGTTTCTGAGGGCCCATGATGATGATGTAAACGCGACTGTCAGTGCTTGAACCCAAATCACTCCCTGTGGTGATCACAATATGGTAAGGAATTACTGAAAAGAGAGAAAAGAGCAAGAAGATGAGACTGGACCAGAAGTGTAGAAGTAAAGGTCCCAGTTAAAGGGGTTTCACCAGTTCGAGGTGCTGAATATCCTTTACTAGCCATGCTTGAGCTGCAGTTGCACCACATAGTTATGGTTCAGTTCAACTCTCATAGTTCTGTCTTTGTAGTTTGATAAGACATTTGGAATTCTTTTCTAGGAATGGAAGAGAGAATACTAACACCATCATTATTTCTTCTTCTTCTTCTTCTTCTTCTTCTTCTTCTTCTTCTTCTTCTTCTTCTTCTTCTTCTTCTTCTTCTTCTTCTTCTTCTTCTTCTTCTTCTTCTTCATCATCATCATCATCCAAATATAGGCGATCATCATGGTGATCAGCCATGAAGACTATCCTAAGAATATAATGTGGCTGTTCATCTGTCTTCTGCATCTCAGCATGACCCCTCGTATCACTGACCCAGTTTCGCAAGTCTCTGATCCTGAGCCCTTTTGGCATGCAAAGTCCTCCTCAGCCACAGGCCAGTATTGATGAAGCTGCTGCCCTTCATCAAGATGGATTCAAGTGGGATTTAATCCACTTGGGGACCATCAATCTTCCCTGTGGACTTTGGCACTCAAGGCCATTAGTCTTCAGGGTGGTCAGGTTAGTTAACCGCTGCCTGACGCTCAGCGTTGAGTCACTGGCAATATGGACTACAACAAGAACAACAACAACAAGAACAACAACAACTTCATGTCAGAAATTATTCTGGGTTGAAAGTATTTTTGTGGAAGAAACTCCACTCGGAGAATGCTCAAATGAGGCTTCTTTCATGTCCCCAAGAGCTGGGACAGAGACAGGCGCTTAATCTGTCATGCAGTACCTGGGTCTCGAACTGCCAACTTGCCAGCCTTCCAGCTAACAAGGCTAGCTTCTTAACCACTGAGCCACTGCAGCCTTTATTACAATAGCAGGATAACCTGACCAGACTGTTCTAATTTCCTACTAAGCACAAAATCCCAAGGTTTTCCTGATGGCTCAGTTCTCATAAGTAAGGTTGGTGGATCAAAAGATTGACTCCGAAATTCAGCTTTTTGGGGTCCATTCTTTGCATCTCAGGCTTCTGACTTGAAATCTCAGAGAATGGGATGCTGCCAACCGGACAATCACAGATTTTGAGTTTCTGCATCTCTTGAGCACCATGTTGACTTTACAAGGACCTGCACAGAGGTCTCAGGTTTTGGGCCCAATATCTCACAGAATGGGAAGCTGGTGACCCAGTGTACAAGGTTGAATGCTTCTTCCTGGTAACCAGCTTCCTATCTGCAAAGAATTGTTTCTTCCTATTAATAATTAGAGATTCCCCCAATAGCACAGTGGTTGAGCTGTGGAAGGGCACCTAACACTCTACTCATGATTTGAATTTGATCCCAACAGGATCAAGGTTTATTCAGCCTTCCATTCTTCCAATACTGAAAAAAAGTGACTACACAGTTTGTTGTGGGGGGAAATGCTATGTACCTTGCTAACTGCCCGGAGAGCATTCTAGGTGAGATTTAGGGTGGGTGGATTATATACTGTATTGGCTAGTGTATAAGATGCATCAGAGCATAAGACACACCCTGTTATTACCAAAATAGCTCACTATAGGCCACTATATACAGTACAAGATGTACTCAATTTTTCCAGTGCATTTTGAGGGGGGAAAGTGGGTCTTACACACCAGCTAATACGGTAAGTATAATTGCTATTATTAATACAGGAAAAGTCATTTAGTCAGAAGTTTCCCACTGCAGATCTTCAGTGAAAAGAAAGAAAAGTCCATGCATTAAAAAGGATCTCCCGCCCACCCCCACCTCAGTTTCTTACATGGTCCTTCTTGAGAAGATCCATCTAAGCTATTGGTCTTCTTATCCTTGACGTTGGCATTGCTATCTCGGTTGAGTGATAGCCCACCCATACTTCTCTCATCAGGGTTATAGTTCTAATACAGAAACAAAACAAAAAATACACACGAAATGCTAATTTATTGTTTATGTGTGTTGTTATAAGCAGGTAGCAGAGTTCAGTGGGCTGTACTATGGCATGCACCTGGTGAGGTTTTGGCCCCTTGTGAAACAGACAGACAGGCAGGCAGTTTGGTGCAGAACAAACTTAAAGGCTGGTTTACTTGGAGTAAAGTGTAGAGATATTTACAGTGCAAGTTATGAGCAAAAGCAAAAGTCTTTGGTCTCACAGTCACATTCACTGGATTGGTCCATAAGCTATAGATACAAATTCACACCGTTCAGTTCAGTGGAGACAAGCTGGCTGTGGGGAAGAAGAAAGCCACAGAGTTCCACAGTGTCAGTTTTCTCAGTTGGTGGCTTACTCAAGTCCTTTCAGCAAGGATAGCCCTGCCAGGCAAGGCCAGAACCCAGTCTTTAGATCAGGAGGTGCAGAAGCCTTTCTGCATACCTGGTAGCAGAGAGTTTGCAGTCAGTGCGGGGGGCACTGAAGCAAGCAAAACAACATCTGCAAACCGTGGGCTGGGAGCTGTAGAGTTGAACAGCGATGAAGCAGTCCCTTGAACACAACTCCAGATGTCAGCCTTGGAACAGCTCTTGAAGTAGTGTCGAAACCACTTCTGGAGACCTGTGGCCAGTCCTTAAAGGAATATAGCCACAATACACCTTGCAATCCCCTAGAGCAGTGGGGCCCAAACTAAGGCCCAGGGGCCGGGTGTGAGCCCCGACGCCAATTCACCCGGCCCGCAAAGCCCTCGTCGCTCCTGGAAGCGGAAGTAAAACACGCCCGGGCCTTAGTGACTGCCTCCCTGAACCACATGATCGGCCCACGGCCCAAAAAGTTTGGGCACCCCTGCGCTAGAGTGTCGGACAAGCACTTACACATCCTAACATAATTTATATGTCATCTTTCTCCCTCACAATGGAACAATGAAAAATATATCCTGCATACTACTTTTAAAAGTATTAAAACTATTAAACACTTATCAATATTAAAACCAAGATTAAAAACTATTTTGAAAGCATTTTTAAAAAAGCATGTTAATATCCCTGAATTTAAGAAATATGACTTTTAGTACAAAACGAACGTTGGACACCATGGAAATGAGATGTCTGAGGAAGGCTGCTGGACAGCTGGAGAGACTAGAAGGGGTAAAATCAGGAATGAGATTATATGGGAAAGAATTGGATTAGAACCAATCTTAAACTATATACAGAGTAAAGCAAATAAACTGGATTGCTCATTTGGAGAGAATGTCTTGGAATTCTATACCATACAAAGCATATTTTGAAAGGATAAAGTCCACGAGGAAGAGGCTCGGGATTTAGGGCAAGGATTAGGTTGTAACTCTTGAAACTAATGAGATTTTCAATTTTACTCTTGAACAAAGCCAACCCTAATGACCAGAGCCCAGTGTTTCACAAAAACGAAAAGTAACCAGTGACAGGTACAGAGCAGTACCTTTTTTGTACAATACTGTAAATCATTCTGGAAATTCATGAAAAAATGTAGAAAATTAATTTTTTCCTTTAAAATGTGTATAAAAATGGGCTGCATCTTATATATATACACTGGCAAGTACATCACTTAACCCTGTGGAAACAAAATGTGACTTTCAGGGTAAAATCAACCCATTCTTGTACATAAATGCAGATAAAAAGATTCCCAGAGGAAGATAATATTCACAGGCAATGGGATCCAAGCAGAGGCATTTCCTCCTTTGTATAAAAAAAGATTAGGACAATGCCTCTTAATATGGCATTAGCCATTTGGATTGTAGGTGATTACTCCTTATTAAATATTTGCTGTCCAATTCATTAGAGGCATCTTTTATGCTAATTTTTTTTTTAAAAAACTCTTAAATCAAATAACATAATTAATCTAACCAATTAGGTGATTAAACATTGCTTCACTTGTCTTTTTGAAGAATATTTGCACAACTACGTTGCCTTGAACTCTTCTTTTTATGCCATATCCGAATCTGAATGTATTGGTAACCATTATGGCGATCAGCCTTGAAGACTATCCTGAGAATATAATGCAGTGGCCTTTCATGTGCCTTCTGCATCGCAGCATGACGCTCATACCGCTGATCCAGTTCCGCAAGTCACTTTCTGGTCCTGAACACTTTTGGCATGCAAAGCCTTCCTCAGTCCCAGTCCAGTATTGATGAAGCTGCTGCCCTCCATCAAGATGGATTCAAGTGGGATTGAATCCAAATGGGGACCATCACCCTTCCCTATATATTTTGGCACCCAAGGTTGTTAGTCCTCAGGGTTGTTAGGTTAGTTAACTGCCGCCTGACACTCGGCTTTGAGCTGCTGGCAGTATGGTCGACTCCAGTGGTGGCCAACCTTGGCACTCTAGGTGTTCTTGGACTTCAATTCCCAGAAGCCCAAGTCAGCACACCAGCTCTTCTGGGAACTGAAATTCAAGAACCCCTGGAGTGCCAAGGTTGGCTGCCACTGGTCTACTCTATTACCAGCAGAGAGAACAAAACTGTACTTAGATTCTTTAAGGAAGCATATTGATATCCAGAAGAAAATCATTTTCTCTCCTAGAAAAAAAGATTTCTATATTATTTACAGATTTGCAAACTGCATTAGGACTCATAACTACAGAATACAATGTTGCTCCTAGAAGCAGTTGATGAGAAAAATCACCAGAGTTCTCAAGTGTTTTACTTGATGAAAAATATGACTGGAATTGAAAATGGTCATTAAAGTCACTGGGCGTTGGGGGGAGGGGAAGGCTCGTTTAATAGTGTGACTAACTGGTGGGAAAATCCCCTTGCATGATCCTTAGAATTGTTTCCATTAAACCTAATTAGTTTTGCCTCCTTAAAAGGAATTAAAAAGAGTGACTTCATAAGCCAGATCCCACTGCGTCCTTTTCAGCTACATTTATTTGATGCGGCCCATCAAACTTGCTCCCTCGGTCAGATCCATTGGCCCCAGTGTTAATGTGTAATCGCTTCAGTCGTAACACGAAATTAAAACATCGCTCTGCCCTGTAGGATGAGCCCTGGCAAATCGACCAGCTTCAGTCAACTGTGGCACAGGGCCCTTGGTGTTTAAAAGGGCAAGAGCTGCCTATTAATTTTGAACCTGTTAATTAATCCATATATACTTTGAATTCTAATTAGCTACATCATCAGTGAATGTGGTGTCACCAAAGCTTTCAGGGGGAAAAAGACAAAATGGTGACTGGATGACATCGCTATAAATGGGGCTTCTGTGGCTGTCTATCCAGTGGAAGTCCATGCATAGGATCCCATTTTCCACAGGGTTTCTACTCCATATGAAATGGGAAGGAAGCTGATTAAAAAGTGATTTCCTCCCTCCCAAGGACTGTGGTGGCTTAGTGGTTAAGATGCTGAGCTTGATGACTGGAAGTGCTCTGGCACTTCTAGTGGCCTCCACCAGTGTTATTTGATGTTTCTGTAATATTTCTTTGACGTTATCTCTTCACTTTCCTCTGGGCCTGCCTCGTGGCCTTTGTCCTTCTCCTCTTTCCACACATACCTTGTAAGGCATGGAATTCCAAGACATCCTCTCCAAATGGACAAACCACTTCCTTTGTTGTCTCTGTATATAGTTTAAATTTCTAATTCCAATTCTTTCCCTTATAATCTCATTCCTAATTTTACCCCTTCTAGTCATTCCAGCAGCCTTTTTCAGATATCTCATTTCCGTGGTGACCAACCTTAGTTTATGCTTCGTTGTGAGTCTCCATGTTTGGCACTGGTAACACAAGGTGGGAATAATTATTATTCCTTGTATGAGGTGTTTCTTTGTGCTGGTTAGAATTACCTTATGGTGTAAGAGCAGAGCTAACTGTCCCAATATCCGGTTTGCCTTACTGCACCATATGTTAATCTCTTCATCCATTTTACCACCTTCAGTAAATGTTGTTCCTAGTGTGTAAAGTGCTGAAACCCATTCTTGAAATAGGTTCAGCACCTTGGATACTTCCTGTAAAGTTCAGACTAAAACCTGGAATTGATCAGCTATCTCTACAAACACAGTCTCGCCAGCTAGTTTGGGAGTAGAGTCTACAGAATGTCAGGAACCATTTCTTTTTTAAAACTTCACTCTGCTCATGTGAAGAAAGTGACAGAGTAGAGGGGCAGAACTGCAACTGCTACCCACCCACCCAAAATAATGCAGCAGTATTCCAATGGGCTTTTGGAAATGGACGCAGTGGCTACCATCAGAAGATCTCTAACAAGCAGGGGAGAACCTTGTAGACCCTTGTGGCACAGAGGTTAAAATGCTGTACTGCAACCAAATGTTTGTGAATTTGATCCTGGCCGGGGCTCAAGGTTGACTCAGCCTGCTTTCCATCCTTCAGAGGTCAGTGAAATGAATACCCAGCATGTTGGGGGCAAAATGCTAATTAACTTGTGAATTGTCCAGAGAGTGCACTAAGCGCTATGAGGTGGTATATAAGTGTGATTGTTTTGCTTTTAGACTACCTGCCATTTGAGCTGCTGAAAAAACACTGAAATTCTCCACCTGCTTTTTATTTTTAATTCTCCTTGTCGTTGCATCCTCTGTATGGAACTATAAATGGGGAGCAATTTCACTCAGTACTAAAAAAGTGACTTTGAACATTTTTTAAATATCACCCAGTATCGTAATTAGGAGTTTTTCGGAGAGAAAAACTCTCCAGGTACAGGTTTTGTTCTTCTTCTTTTTACAATTTCGTTTTGAGCTATCCAAGAGGCAGTCTTTGATCTTTGATGCAGTGAATCATGCCTCTCAAAATAAAGCAGATGTCATTTCCCTTCCACCAGCAAAACCTGAAAACTGTGCTGTGAAGGAAGCTAGTGTGCAATACGTCTTATTTTCCCCCTAGAAACCTCACTGCAGCACCGGTGGAGAGGAGATAAAAATACAATTTTTGGGAGAGTCACAAGTGGCTTGAGACATGGCCTTCTTCCTTCCTGTGTGTTTTGTCCATCAGTTTGCTCACAGAGGCAAACCTCAGCTGCAGCCCTTTGCTAAAGCTAAAAGCAAAAAACAAGTCCTTAAAAAATAAGCTCTTTAATGCAGACAGCACTGGCTCTTCTGCTATAAACAGAGATGAGCACTGAACCCTAGAGTTGGATACAACTGGCTTTCAAGCAAGGATAACCTTTACCTTTAACTAGGGATTGAAAGTAATTTCACACATTTTTTTTAAAAAAAGATGTCCTTCCCATCTTATAGCAACATGGTTCCAATTAATAGATAATTACCAACAGCTTAGGGACTGTGGTTGTTTAGTGTTTAAAATGCTGAACTTGACATCTGGAAGGTCAGCAGGTCAGTAGACCTGAGTACTGCACAACGGAGTGAGCTCCCATCTCTGTCCCAGCTCCTGCCAACCTAGCAGTTCAAAAGCAAGAAATTGCAAATAGATAAATAGGTAACACTTCAGTGGGAAGGTAAACAGCATTCCCTGCACTGCCTGCCACATGTCCATGGAAATGTCTGCAAATGCTCTTTGTTCGTAAACAGAGGTGAGCACTGAACCCTAGAGTCAGATACGACTGGCTTTCGAGCAAAGGTTACCTTACCAAGGGCTCTAGTATGAAGCAAGAAACAGGTTTCTGCTATGTCTAGGAATTTCAAATCCCCCCTCTCCAAAAATTGTGGTGTCATCATTCTTTGCAATCTTATTTTTCCGAGGGGAACTCTAGTGAAATTTCTGAGGCTAGAGAAAGAAATAAGGGCTCCAGGAATAGCCATTTTTTCCCAATTAAAAAGAGTGAGTGAGCGAGAGAGAGAGAGATATACAAATATGGATGTTAAATCCATAGGAGTCTATCTTTATAAAGTGGTACCTTGCTAAAAAGAGCATAATGTGTTCCACAGGATTGCTCTTTAAGCGAGTTTGTTCTTTAAGCGAAACACCATTGCAAGTGACCAATTGTGACTTCTGGTAGGGGGGATTGTGAACCCTGATTTAGTTGTTAAGTGAGTTTTTGGTTGGTTTTATTTGTTAAGTGAACATTCAGAGAAAATTCTGCTCTTTAAGCAAGTTACTCTTTAAGCGAGGAGTTCTTTATGGGAGGTTTGACTGTATAGTCCTTTCCTGACATTATAAGACTTAAGAACGTGGAATTAATGTGTTGATTTAATGCATTTGCAGTACTTTAAAATCATTACTTCAGTACCAAATAGGAAAACAAGCCAACTGCTGCATCTTAAGAATAAGAATATTAAACAAATGTTTCTAATGTTTTAATATTGCAGTACAGTATTTTGAAAACTGAATTTGTTTTAAGAGGTTAGATGCCTTTCTCCTCTTTAACATGAAAATAAGGATTCTAGTATTGAGTTGTTCAATCTGTTGTCTGTTGAAAATTTACTAAAATCTGAAAATTTTCTCATATTTTAAAATGAAAAGAGTTTCAGGTTTGGGACCTGCATGAAACACTAGATCTGTGATTAGAAGCAGAGCTTCCTCAGAAGGAAAAAAAAAACCACTTATTTATCCTGTAACAAGGTTTCTTTCACTCTTCTTGTGGCAAATTAGTTTCCTTTTGTCTTGTAATTGTTATCAAGAAGTAAAGAACAGGCTTCATTTGTCTGTTATTGTGCGAACATGAGTTCTTTGAAACAATGTTTCTCTGGAGAGACAATGTTTTGCTACCCTTTAATTGCAAAGCTAGGATTTTATAAATTTTGGCCCTTACATCTTAATGTAGGTTGAACTACGGATTTCTCAGTCAAAGTCCAGAGGTCTGAACACTGAAAAGTCTTGGCATCTCTACCTGTACATTCAACTACATTAAGTTCTGAATTAGAGTTTCCATGGTTTCTTCCCCTGAGAGAATACTTACATTTAACACTTTTACAGCAGACAGATACAAAACGGCTGGAGAGAGATGTAACAATTTAATTTGGCCATTGCGATCAAAGAAGGATTTTGTCTAGTTTATTTTTTGAGGAATTTGCAAAATAAAAATTAAAAATCCGCAACTGAAAAACCCACAACTCAAGATTTTTTTAAAGCCTTGATTGCCCAACAGTTTCAAAGGGAATTTTTTTCCCTATCCCTTCCTAAACCTGTGACTAGGGTAGAAAGCCTTCCCATTTTACTTCTCCTATTCCTTTTTCCTTCGTTAGTACGCCCTGCCAACAAAATGGTGGCTGCATCTTCTCTGGCAAATCCTCCACACAATTTGGGGAAAATTTACTACCAGGATTTTCCCCACAAGGCAGCAATGGGTTTCCAATGCAAAACCCACACTATTCCATGCAGAAAAGCTCATTATCCTGACATTGTTTATATTTGTCCCGGAATAAATCTCCAAATTCTCAAAATTTGCCATTGGTGTGTGTGTGTGTGTGTGGGGGGGGGGGGGGAATCCGAGAATATTAATCATATTCCTAAATCTGAAAGTACTTATCTCAAACATCAATCTCTTTTTCAAAGCACTTTCATTCTTGTGAGGGGAGAACATGTTACTCCTTCCACCTACTTAGACTTCCAGGAGACTCAGCCCTTTTCTGCTCAGTAACTCATCTTAAGATTTACTTTTTCGAAAAGTATCCGCTCGATCTTGTTATCCTCTTTCTTCTTGGACAGCCAGCGTTCACACTGGAACAGGTAGACCTCCTCTGTGTTGTCGTTCAGGATCTCTACTTGTTCTAGGTACCAGTCCGGTCTCGGTAAGGTGTTATCGTGGCGAATCTTGATCTTATAGATTGTGCCAAGGTCCACAGCTTGAATTGCGAATATATCTTCCTAAGGGAGATTGAATAAAGAATGGTTAAGATTTGGGATTTCCTCGCTTATTATGAAAATAGAAATGTGTGTGGCAGAACCCTTGTGTGAATATGAAACAATCCCTGTACGTTATCCTGATTTCTTCTGCACATGTACCTTGATCCTCTGAATATCCCATTACAGGTTGCTCTCCCATAACTGCGGGTTCAGTACCTGAGATTTGTAGCTTTCATGTTCTACTTTAGGTGAACAGAATAAAAACGAAGGAGGCACCCTGACAGAGTTCAGACATGTTTGGAGAAGGCGGCTTGAAGAAGGAGAGAAAAAAGATGGGAATTTCTAAAAGCTGAAGCTACTGTACCCAAAGGAAGGTTTTGCTGAAGAAACAAATTACATTGACTTGAAGACAATAGGCACATTGTTGCAGAGAAATGTTGTCAATGGTTTAGTCAATTTATTCATGACAGCAGCAACTGTTGTAATTAAAGATCAGGAGAGCTTTTTGCCGGCACCAATTGACACTTGCTTAAATAAACCAGATGCCAGCAGGACTGAACAAGATAAATCTCATTATAGACATGCCTAAAATAGGTTCTTTTGTAATTTTTTTGGCAAAAATGTTAGGGTAGGAATCCACCAAAATGTGCCAAAATTTCTCCCATGGAACCCAAGGACTATCTACACCAGGGGTGCCCAAACTTTTCGGGCCATGAGCTGGTCACGTGGTTGGGTGTACCGGTCACATGGTTCCTCCTACTCAGAAACGGAAGTAAAATACTCATGCACAGAACACTGCTGTAAATGACCTGTGGCTGTTGTAAATGCATTTTGGCACCAGCACATACACATTTTTCTTCTGCTTCTGGGATTGGCAAGGATGGTATGGGCTAGATTAATTGGCACTACAGGCCAGATACGGCCTGTGGGCTGTAGTCTGGGCACCCCTCATCTAAGCCAATGTTTCCCAACCTTTAGTTTGTGGACTTCAATTCTCAGAAGCCTAAGTCAATTCCCCAAAGCATTGATCAGCCAATATACTGACTTAAGCTTCTGGGAATGGAAGCCCCCCTGTGGGGCGAGGGCCCCATGTTGGAAACCACTGATCTAGGCCAATCCCCCCAATATTTCTAACACTTTTGGGGTTCTGGGAGGGTAATTTTTCCAGGAGCCACATGTTCAACCCTGGATACTTCATAAGGGGTTTCATTTCATTCACTCTGGTCTAGATCAGTGTTGACTGGTGGGTGGGACAAAGAGGAGTCTTTCCCAGCTGCCTATATGTAAAAATATTTAGCATTTTAAGTTACCAAAGTGCATTAGGCTAATGCTGAACTTATGAATATTAAATAGGAGTAACTATTTTATTAACTCCTATTTAGATACAAACAAAAATATGTAAATTGGTTGGATGGGAAAAATCAAACAGAGGCAGTGGATGGAGCAAAAAAACCCTCCAAACTTGGTTGCAGAGCTCCCTTGAATTAGTTTCCACACACTGCACTATGATGTTGACCAGGGGTTGCCAACCTGTTTAAGTTGGGGGCTGGGTCTCACTCCCTCAGACAGTTGAGTGGGCTGGACTGGTGGTTCCCACTGCCATAAATGCTGCCCTAAAATGTGTCTGTGGCTGTTATAAATGAGTTTACAACAGCTGGGGATGCATTTTACAACAGTGTTTATGGCGGGGTAACCACCAGTCCGGCCCGACACATTTACAACAGCTGCAGTCGCATTTACGGCTGTTGTAAATGCATCTGCTTCTGGTGAGCCGGATGATTAGGCACTGTGGGCTGTGTCCGGCCCATGGGCCATAGGTTGCCCACCCCTGATGTAGACAATGTCATGAATGGCCACTTCCCTCTTCTCCTCCTCCTTTTGTATCCAAATCCAGATATAGGCGAGCCTCATGGTGATCAGCCATGAAGACTGTCCTGAGAATATAATGAAGTGGCCATTTATCTACCTTCCACATCACAGCATAACCTCCATACCAATGATCCAGTTCCACAAGTCACTTTCTGGTCCTGGACCCTTTTGGCATGCAAAGTCCTCACCAGCCTCAGGCCAGGATTGATGAAGCTGCTGCCTTCCATCAAGATGGATTCAAGTGGGATTAAATCCACTTGGGGACCATCACCCTTCCCTGTGGACTTTGGCACCCAAGGCCATTAGTCCTCAGGGTGGTCAGGTTAGTTAACTGCTGCCTGACACTTGGCGTGACATTTCTTTCCATTGCCCTATCATCTCCCTGTTTATACCAATCCTACAAGACCCAAACATAACCAATAGGGAAAAGAAGCCCCAATCACCAAAAGCGCCATGGGCATTAGCACTGCAGTTCTATCACTTGGCCCCCATGTTCTCTCCTTGGACTAGTTGTTGTTATTTTACTTCTATCAGCACCAAAGATGAGTTTCTAATGTTATTGTTACCACAACTTTTACTCAACATAGCAACTCTGTTTCTTATCTTCTCGGGAGCTGCTTAGAAATGTCCTACAAGATAGACTGCTGGTCCATTCAGCTGAAGAAAGCATGCAGTGATCAGCAGAACTTTAGGCACAGACCATTCCCAATTCTACCTTAAGATCCCAGGACTGAACCCAAGACTTTCTCAGGAAAAGCAGATAATCTGTCCTTGAGTTGCACCCAAGTTCTGTTTTCTACATGTCTATTGTGCCACTCTGTTCTTACAGAACTGGACTGGAAGCCACCTGCTTAGAACCCTGAGTCTTTGGATGAGGGCGGGATATAATGTGATTGAATAAATAAATAATAAACCCAGTCCCACACAGAAAGGAAACACCCAGTTTATTCAGTACCTGCCCTCTTTCAAACTTGTTGGTGTTGGTTTCAGATCTGTTGAGCTTTCTCTCCCCTGTATCTCCCAGGTCTCCGTAGATGGTCAGGAACACGTTGGCATCGGTTCCAGCACCATAAACATCACCGGTGCAAACAGTAACCTTGTACTTATAAACTTTACAAAGGAAGGGAAAGACATCACCATCACCATCATCATCATCACATTTCTTCCCTATGTCATTCAAATATAAGCAAGAAAGTATTCCATAGCACCTTAAACATTTTTATTGGGTCTAAGCTTCCAAGGACTGCAGCTCATTTCATCAAATTCATCTGCATCTGATGAAGTGGGCTACAATCTTCAAAAGTGTAGGCCAGATAAAACTTGTTATTCTTATTGGATTTAATTTACGGTACCAGAAGACTCTTTGTCACTCCAACAGAATACCATGGCTGCTCTCTTTCCCCTGAAAACATTTAAATCAATGTTTCTAAAGGAATGCCTCAGAGGTGAGAAAAGAATTTATCACTGGTGGGGACACTGAAACCCATGAATCAAAGTCTGGACCTACAAACATTGTAGCCTTTTCCATTGTCTTGCTCCATTCCTACAGGTACAACTCTTACCAATACCTCCTTACGCTATTCATACTGTTGACTGTGTTCTGCTAAATTCTCCAGCACCTAAGAACAGATAGATAGACAGGCAGACAGAGAGGCAGGCAGGCAGACAGACAGATAGATAGATAGGGATACATAGAAAGAACCTCCTCTAAGACTGTGGTAATTTGAACCACAATCAGGCATACCCTGGTAACGGCAACCTTGTGCTGCCTAAACACAAGACAGACAGAAAGACAGACAGAATGGCACAATTTACAGCATGGGAAAATTACTTCTTCTTCTTCTTCTTTGAACTATCCATTTCAGAACCTCCCAACCACCATGTCCAGAGGAATTAAATCCAGATGAATGTATGAAGCTCCCTTACACCAACTCGAACCATTAGTTCCTCTAGTTTAGCAATAGCTTGGACACACTTCATCTAAAAATGTGTTCTTGACACAGTCTACCTGAAAAGGCTGGAGTCTAAATGCAGCAGATTCTGTACATAAAGTGTGCACTCAACCACTGATTTAGAATAGATCAGAATAATACACATTGATGTTGTAACGTTTTGATTTCTTTGTACCCTTACATGTTCTGGAAGGTATGAGTTTGAGTTATATTTTTTCATGACAAAACAAGGTTTGTTTAACAACGTGGCACAAGACAGATGATGGGGGCTTTCTTCCCGTGCTTTTCAAACTACAGCAACTTTCCCTAAATGCAATGCAAAGCTCAAGAAACAAGCATAATGCATAATTAATTTAAAAGCATACAATATAATCTAGGTCTCACTCCTGCCACCCGTAAAAATTACTTGCTTGAAAGAAATAAGATGACCTATAAAATAATATGAATTATTCTGAAGGCAGGAAAATGGGAAATCATTAAGGAAAATGATACCCTTATGGAAACTCATTGTTCAATAATGGATTTGGTTTTAATTCAGCCTGCAAGCTATTGTTCAACACTATCGTTCATGCTGAGATTATAAACTGCTAATTTAATACACTCTACAGTGAGACTCAATAGATCCAAATTCAAACCTCTCTGAGCTAGAAAACCCACTGTAAGGCACAAGATCACTCACAAATCCTCAGACTGACCCTCAGAAAAATTTTGGATTTGCATATTTCTGTAGCAGCCACACAAACTGGGAGATTCTAGGAGCTGGAATCCAAAAGAAGTCAGGTTTTAAATATGTAGTTAGCCTACCATGCAGAGGTGTTGTAGGGTAGAATGTGCGGGGGGGGGGGGGGGGGCAAGAGAAGAGAAGAACCAAATATTTCACCTTGAGCTCAGTGGAAGAAAGATAGGATATAAATATAATAAGCAAACACTTTGAGAATCAGTGTGGTTGAGTGGACAAATGACTGGATTAGGACTCCAGATACGTGCATTCAAATCCCTATTCAGCCATAGAAACCTGGCCAAGAGAAGGCAGGTAATGGTAAACTTGAACATTTCACATATCTTGAGCACACTATTAGAATCACCATAAATTCCAAGTCATTTGCTGGTACATATTTAATAATAATTATGTGCTTTCAAGTCAACTCCAATTTAGAGAAACCCTTTCCAGGGTTTTCTACATACAGAGTCCTGAGAAGTAGTTGACCATTCCCTCCTCTCTTTGAGGGGGTACCCTGGGACTGTGCAGTTTGCTCATGGCTACATGGGCTGACTCTTCTCCCAGGAGGCACACTGGTTAATTGAATGGCAGACTTCTGGCTCCACAGCCAAGTACAAAAAATATCTATCTATCTTGCATACATTTGCAATTCAACAGGACGAAGCTTCACCACTATTCTAAACATCAGGGTATTACCAGTTGCTTTAAAAAAAAACCCACTGCATATCTATTTGTTATTCTAACCATTATGAATCTCTCTACCTGATGTGTATAAATTTATCCCATGAAGTTTCACTCCCACATCTGAAGAAGAGGACCTGATCCATGGAAGCTAACATTAAAATACAGCAATTACCAGTAGTCTATAACGTGCCACAACATTTTTGTTTTCTGTTTTGTTTACTCTCTAATATGCTTGAAACACAGACCAACACAGCTACTATTCCAAAAAAAAAAAAAATATTACAAGAAGTAAGTGAATTAGACCAAATAATTAGCAAAGCCATAGTAAATGAGATAATGCTCGTTGTACTGGGCCACCCTCTGCAATATGACCCACTTTCCAGGGGATCATCAATATCTTCTTCAATCTGCTTGAGGGTTCCATCTTTTATGAGCTTTTCAGTAAAGACTTTGGATGGAACCAGTTCTCTCATGATCTCGCCATCATCGGAAGATTTTGCCAGCCACCTCTCACACGGAAATGTGGTTTTCTCAGAACCCTAACATGAAAGCAGAAAATAAATAAAATGAGCAAGCTTTAGTGTACTAGAATGGGAAAAACAAACAGTGGGTAGATCATCAGAAAATTCAGTAATACCTACCTTCTCCTTCCTGCAATCACTAATTAGAAGCCCTGGAGGTGCAGTGGTTAAACTGCTGTACTGCAATCAAAAGATTGTGAGTTTGATCCTGACCAGAACTCAAGGTTCACTCAGCTTTCCATCCTTCTGAGGTCGATAAAACGAGTACCCAATATGTGCGGGGCAAAATACTAATTAACTTGTGAACTGCCCAGACTGACAGGTCTCTGCATTTTGGTTTTGAAACGTAGGAGGAAACAAACCAACTTTGGCTATTGTGTCAAAGAAATTTTTGGGCAACCCTTAGGGAAGTTACTTTTTAAGACTATGATTCCCAGAAGCCTATCAGATGTGGAGTTCTGAGATCCATATTCCAAAAAAGTAACATTTCTAACTTGTGGCATTGAGTTTTCCCTGGTTCTTTGCACCTTTTGAAACATGTACATTTAAAAGTAAAGGAAGATTTTACCTCACATTGAATTTAACAGCACTGTCTGTTTGCCCTCTACCTCATCCTCCACTGAAGGCTTCCTGCTCTCTAGATACGGTCATTTCTCCAGCATCCCATAATCTCCAGTTCCTTAAGCAGATGCCACAAATTAGGGATAGCTCATGACTAGAAGACAAGGTGCCTTAAGTGCTGGAAATGTCAGACTGTCACACTGGAGCTTTTTGCACCTCCCCATAGTTTGCAGATTAGGCTGTTTTGTATTGTAATTGGACTTTGATCCTAACTCAGGGTTTATTTTCAGCTCTGGTTGCTCAGCCATAAAAGACTGCCTGAATCATCCTCTAGACCAGTGATGGTGAACCATAGGTGTGGTTTACTTCCGCTTCCATGAGCGATGAGGGCGGCACGGGCCGGATGAATCGCAGTAAATCCATTCGTGCAGATTCATGGGGGCTTGGGCTTCTGAGAATTGAAGTCCAAGAACATCTGGTGGGCCAAGGTTCACCATCACGGCTCTAGACTCAAACATCAGCTACTTTCACTTTCTATCAGCACTATAAAAATATTGTAAGAAACATCATGTAAAGATAACATGTAAATATTATGTAAATATAATACACAAAGGAGAAGCTTATGTGCAAATAAATATCACTTGTGAAGCTCCTATACTGTCAGGAGAAGCAATGCTGAGAAATAGTCTAAGAATTTCCCTTTGTTTTATCTCTGTATGATTGGGGGGGGGGCACACATATTGTGATAAAATGTTCTGATGTGCCCCTCCAATGCTTGGCACAAAAGCTGAAACATAATTATGAGATCTAATTGTCACACCTCGGTTTGGCTTTAGCCCTCTGTAGTGAATTCAGCTTGGCCTGCCCAAATGATTTCAATTGAATCTGACCCCATTTTTATCCTCTCATAGCATGGAGACAGAAGCTGGATGCTTCTTAACAGTTGAATCAGGTAGCATGGCTTTTAGAGGCTTCTGGAGTCTTTTACTATCCTGTGGCGCTCTTGGCTTTCCACTGCCCCCCTTCCTTTTCTCTCTATTGCTTAAACACCATCTTCTACCACTTCAAGGCTTCCTCATTCATCATGGTTTGCCGGGGGCTGGTTTTACTGTTACGATGAGTTTACTTGGGGACGGAAAAAGATTAACTCACACTTTCCAGGCAGAGGAGGGCAACTGCTGCCTGTTGGGAGCTATCCAGAGTGCTGATTTACAGTCACAACTGATGCTAGGGTTCAGTGCTCATCTCTGTTTATAGCCAAATTGCCAGCCCTGTCTGCATCTGCAGACGTTTCTGTGGACATGTGGTATCTATTTATCTACTTGCAATTACTTGTTTTCAAACTGCTAGCTTGGCAGGAGCTGGGACAGAGATGGGAGCTCACTCTGTCATGCAGCATGTGGGTCTCAAACTGCTGACCTGTCCATCTTCAGTTGTCAAGTTCAGAGTCTTAACCACTAAGCCACCGCAGTCCCTATCCCAGAGAGAGCTGTTAACCACTAAGACACCACACGTTCTTTCCTAGCTAGAGGTGTAAATCTTCACATGCACACAGGTAAAAACAAAGGCATCCAGTCATGCCTGCCACATGACCACAGAAATGCCTGCAGAAGCAAACATTAGCTCTGACTGTAAACTGAGATGAGCACCTCACCCTAGAGTTGGATATGACTGGCTTTTGAGCAAACTTTCCTGCCAAACTAGCAGTTCAAAAGCAAGAAACTGCAAGTAGATAAACAGGTACCGGTTTGACGGGAAAGATAATGGTGTTTTGTGCACTCTGGCATCTAGTCATGCCTGCCACATGACCACTGAAACATGTGCAGATGCAGATAGCGCTTGCTCTTTGGCTGTACATGGAGATGAGCACTGTCCATTAGAGTTGGTCTGTTCTCACACTGCCTCTGCTGGTTGCAGTTCCTCAGCTTGTCTGCATTTTAGACTAGGGGTGCTCAAACTTTTTGGGCTGTGGGGCCGGTCACATGGTTCAAGAAGATGGTCACTATGGCCCAGGGGCCAGATCTGGCCCCATCACCAATTCACCTGGCCTGCGGAGCCCTCGTTACTCACAGGAGCGGAAGTAAAACAAGCCCGTATGAGTGCGTTTTACTTCTGCTCCCAGGAGCAACAAGGGCTCCATGGGCCTGATGAATTGGTGTCAGGGGCCAGATCCGGCCCCTAGGCCATAGTTTGGGCACCCCTGTTTTAGACGTTCTTTCCATCCCACAGATTTATTACAGAGGAAGCTGGGAGGCATCTCAGGAGAAGCCCGGCAAACAGGAGAACAATCTGGCAGCTGGAGAGACCCAAGTGGCTTACAGACAGCAGCCAGAGGCCACTTGCTTCCCCCCCCCCCCCGCCCCACCTGACATGCAAAGGGAAGCCTTCTTTGTTCCTCCATTTGGCTTCCTTCCCAACCCAGGAAAGGCTGTGCGACGGCTGTCACTGCTGCTGCCAGAAAACCAAATAATACGAGAAGCTCACGGTGCATAAAGCACTGCCAGCTCAAGCTCATTAGTTTCAGAGAGGGAGCAGCTGCGGCAGTTTCCCCAGAATCCCTTGGTTCTGCCACCTGCCCCTTCCCATTCCCAGGGCAGGACACTGCTTCCAATTTGAAGATTTGATCATTTCAATATCAGACAAAGTCCTGTTTGGCTTGAGAGCTTGGTTTTTACAAGGGATTTGCAGCGGAGAACTGGCAGACGGAAAGGGCTCTTCAAGGCTGACGCCCAGTCTGTTCCAATAGCTCATAGGCAGCCTTAATGAAAGGGCCACAGCGACTTAGTGGCTAAGGCACTGAGCTTGACAACCAGAAGGTCAACAGGTCAAGACCCGAGTGCTGCATGGCAGAATGAGTGTCCACCATCTGTCCCAGCCCCTGCCAACCTAGCAGTTCAAAAGAAATTAATTGCAAGTAGATAAACAGGTGCCACTTCAGTGGGAAACGTAACAGCGTTCTGTACACTCCAATGTCTAGTCATGCCAGCCACATGACAACAGAAATGCCTGCAGATACAGACAGTGCTGGCTCTTTGGCTGTAAATGGAGATAAGGACTGTACCCTAGAGTCCAACACAACTGGCTTTTGAACAAGGGAGACCTTTACCTTTACTTTGATTTAGTGGTTACAGCAGAGGTTAGAGATAGGCCCTTTTGGAAGGGCCTAAAAACCTGGCTGGCAGGGCAGGTGTGGGGCTCAAGTAATACGGGGTCCTATGTTGGGTGGCTGATCTGATGGGATAGCCACCACCACCCCCTTGCTCTATTTTTTAAACTTTTACATCTTTTAAATTTTTGATTTTTTTGTAAATTTATAGTTTATTTTTTTTAATTAACTTTGAACCCTAGGGTTTCAATTTCTGAATTTGTAGGGGTATAGTGGGATTGCTTAGTTTGTTTTGTACTCATTACTTTTTCTGTAAGCCGCCTAGAGTCAGGTTCGCCTGATTGGGGCAGGATAATAAATCTAAATAAATAAATAAAATAGGCAGCCCATGGCTAAATGTGGCTCCGCTGATTTTTGCACTTAACAGAGTTTGGATGAAATGAGAAGTGGAGCTTTGGAAGGTGAGGCGCCTGTAAGGTTCCAAAGGGCAGAGTTTGACCCTGGACTTCCACACCAGTTTTCTGAGGGAGGTCAGGCTGAGCCCACAGTTAACTAATGTATTTAAGGCTTATTGAGCATGAGACCAGGAACACTGGGGTCTCAGTTTGGCACTCTAACCCATGGATAGAGAAGCTCTGGAAGTCCAGGGTCAAATTCTGCCCTTTGGAACCTTCCAGGCGCCTCACCTACCAAAGCAGATGAAAGGCCACTGCATTATATTCTCAGGACAGTCATCATGGCTGAGGCCATGATGATCACCAATATTTTGATTCAGATATGGCACTTGAAAAAAGAGGAGGAGGAGATTACTTGACAGCACAGAATAACACCAATTGTCTTTTCTGAGCCAGCATGAGCAACGGCTGTGGCAGGATTTCTGGGAACTGATAGTCTCAAAAACAAAACAAAACCCCTAAAATTTGCAATCTCTGCTTATGTGACACTTGGGGGAGGCAAACCTTGACACTCCAGATGTTCTTGGACTTCAATTCTCAGAAGCCCAAGCACCCTGTGATTCCACACAAATGGGTTTACTGCCATTCATCCGGCCCACGCTGCTCTGTACAGGCGTGTTTTATTTCCACTTCCGGGAGCGACAAGGGAAGCCAGGCCTGATGAATTGCAGTAAACCCATTCATGTGGAATCACAGGGTGCTTGGGCTTCTGGGAATTGAAGTCCAAGAACATCTGGAGTGCCAAGGTTTGCCATCACAGCTGTAGTGTCTTGCCTTAAAGCAATCAATATTGGTTTTTGGCTCCCATGAGATTCAAAATAGGGATGTAACTCTCTTAGCTCCAAATCAGTCTCCGGTTCTCCCTTCTGATTTCCTGCTGCAAAAAAAGTTCTTTCAGTGGACTGAAGTGAGATAGCAAAAAGTCCAGTAAGTTACCTTCCCGTTGGGCAAAAGTCTCCGTATCTCCACTCGGTCAAGATGCCAACCGGAATAAATCCCTGAACCATCGTGCCCGATGCGAATCTTTTCAAGTATGTCACCAACATCCTCCAGCTGGAAAGATTTAGGAGAATGTTACAGAAGCAACCAAAGCATTGTAAACTGCAGTGGTTTGCAGCTGACATCAATTCTCATTTGTTGTTTTAGTTTGTGCCTTCTTTTTTCCTAATAGGATAAGCTGATCCTGTCTTAAAACCCATTCACCTTCAAAATGTGTGAGAGCAGACGCAACTTCTGGGTTTAGCACATTACAGCTTACCTAGAGACCCTGCTGAAGTCACGGAAGCTTCTGGATGAGCCAAAAGGCCCATTCATTAATGGTAGAGATGGAAAATCCATGGGAGAACAAGAGCAGACATAAACATTGGACTCACACAATTACAGGAAAGAAATGATACCTCTTTCAGGTCACTTTAAAAATTCAAAACTTAGCAAGCTTTCATAGTTCATGACGACTTCTTCAGGCTAACATGGCATGGAGTATGTAGTCCAGCCAGGCTTATTCTTAGGCGTAAATGGGGAAACAGCAAGAACAAACAAGAGCTTACATCCTTTTACAAGGTAGAAGCAGAAAACCAGGATTTGCATATTCCCCTCCCCAGAGCTGGTTGCTCTACATGTGGCCAAGGGGAAATATTGGAAACAGCCTTTCTAAACTGTACTACTTTGTACGGCCCTCTGGATATTGTGGAACTGCACCTCTGAGTAACCCAAGCATACATAGCCAATGGTGAGAAGTGCTGGAATTCACACTCCAAAAATACCTTAAGCCAAGGACACACTGTACATATTGCCTTAATTACAGCTGGTGATTCTCATGTCTGGGTTAATAATCTGAAGGTAAAAGGTCTCCCTTGCTTGAAAGCCAGTCGTATCCAACTCCAGGGTTTGATGCTCTTCTCCATTTTTAACCAAAGAGCAAGTGCTATCTGCACCTGCAGATTTTTCTGTGGTTATGTGTCAAGCATGACTAGACACATGGAATGCTGTTACCTTTGCCACCAAAGTGGTACCTATCTATCTACTTGCAATTTCTTGCTTTCAAAATGCTCAGTTGGCAGGAGCTGGGACAGAGATGGGAGCTCACTCTGTCTTGTAGTACTTGGGTCTTGAACTGCTGACCTACTGACCTTCCAGTCATCAAGTTCAGTGTCTTAAGCACACAGTTCTTTAACAGTCAGAAGACTAAGCTAAAACCTGTTTCCTCTCTGTATGGATGTGTAACAACTTTTTAGAAGTGCCAGAACAAGAACCTTGTATCTCCCTCAACACCTGAGAGGGAGGGGGGAGAAGGAGAAGACGGAGGAGGAGAAGGAGAAGACGGAGGAGAAGGAGAAAAAGAAATGTGGAAAGTTCACATTGAAAATATAACGGTTATTCTTTAAAGTGCTAAGCATTTTGTTTTGTTTTGTTTATTCTTTTATATGCCTGAAACATAGACTAACATGGCTACTATTCCAAAAAAAAGTTCTTCAGAAACATTACCAAGTGTTATTTCTTAAACAACAGCTAGCAAAGCATGGACAGACGCTGCAGTAGCAGTGATACCACATTTGATCCAAGAAGCTGAAAAGCTATTATTGTTATAGAATCGAGTAGCTGGATGTCCTTTTCAAATACTCTGCTGTATTGAAAGAGTTATAACATTGTATATATAGCTATAGTACACTGATGGCAAACCTTTTAGAGACCAAGTGCCCAAACTGCAACCCAAAACCCACTTATTTATCTCAAAGTGCCAACACAGCAAAAGGGGAGGAAGGAAACACTCCCATTGGGCTGCTGGGCAGAGGGGTGAGGCAAACTCTATACTGGGGGGAGGGAGGAAGCGCTCCCATTGGGCTGCTGGACAGAGGTGAGAAGAAAACTCTGTGCTGGGGTGACTGCATGGGTGCCCACAGAGAAGGCTCCGAGTGCCACCTCCGGCACGCATGCCGTAGGTTCACCACCACTGCTATAGTATATAAACAACTATGTCCTTTTGTCATTGTGGGTGTAATCCTGTGACAACACCTGTCATTCCAGAGGACTGAAATTTTGACATGTTTATTTCATTTCCTCTCAGTTCTTTTTTGTTTCTATTTTTCAGTACATGATTATGTGTATGTTATCAGTTTGCAGTTTACATTTGTTTCCTGTAATATATATATACTGTACTAAGTCATAAGATTTTTTTTCCAAGGGAAAATATGCTATCTGTGCTTTATCTTTGACAAAAAAACTGCCTCTGGTTGTCATTACTGGACATTCACTGGTGATAAAATCCCAATGGCAAGAGGATTAGTTTGAAGGGAGGGGGAGGACTGGGTGAAAATCCACCTTGGACTATGATTATGATGGGTAGAATAATCCTCTGCAGGTGAACCAAAGATGTTCTCAGGCCTATAAATTTCTACTCTCTGCCTCATTCTTCTGTATGTAGACCTGAGCTTTAAGGGAACAGACCTCCTTTCTGTTATAGCTGCAACAGCACGGAATTCTGTGTTTCTTGTCCATTTTTAAATGGCCCAGAGGCAGCCTGAGATATTTTAATTCTGACTCTAAAATATTGGGGTCCACTAAGGTATTACAGTATAGTGTTCAACTACAAGTCAAAAGGTCTGGTTCAAGTCCTTATGGAGCTTTGATACCCACTGGGTCACTGAGACTGAGTCACTGTCACTCTAACCAACCAAGATGGCTGTTATGAAGACATTAGGAGCTCACTGCCTTGGTGTTCGTCTTCTTCTACCCCTTTGAGTGTTGAAAGAGAGAGACATGGTTCTCTTTTTCTTTTGGCACTTCTAGTGACCTCCACTGGTGTTATCTGGTGTTCTTGTACTATGTCTTTGATGTTCTCTCTCCACCTTCCTCTGGGCCTGCCTCGTGCTCTTTCTCCTTCTCCTCTTTCCACATAAGATGCCTTGTATGGTATAGAATTCCAAGACATTCTCTCCAAATGAGCAAACCACTTTATTTCTTGTCTCTCTATGTAGTTTAAGATCAGTTCTAGTCCAACTCTTTCCCTTATAACCTCATTCCTGATTTTATCCCTTTGAGTCACTCCAGCAGCTTTCCTCAGACATCTCATGTGATCAACTTTTCCTTCTGTTTTGTTTTTAAGTGTCTATGCCTGTCACTGCTAACATAAAGTAGGACTGAATATGCTTTGTATAAGGCATTTCTTTCTGCTGGTCGATATTACCTTGTGTTGTAAGAGCAGAGCTGTCCCAAAATTTGGTTTGCCTTATTGCACTGTATGTTAATCTCTTTGTCCATTAATATATTGAATATACTGTAATAATATAACTGACAAATAATAAAGGTAAAGGTAATCCTTGCTCAAAAGCCAGTCATATCTGACTCTAGGGTTCAGTGCTCATCTCTGTTTACAGCCAAAGATCCAGTGCTGTCTGCCTCTGAAGACGTTTCCATGGACATGTGGCAGGCATGACTAGACACCGGAGTACATGGAACGCTGTTTACCTTCCCACCAAAGTGGTCCCTATTTATCTACTTGCAATTTCTTGTTTTCAAACTGTTAGGTTGGCAGGAGCTGGGACAGAGATGGGAGCTCACTCCGTCTTGTAGTACTTGGGTCTCAAACTCCCGACCTTTTAGTCATCAATAATAAATTCCCCGCAGCCTCCTTGTAGCCAGTGTAGCCAGCGATCAGTAGCAGCTTTAGCCCAACAACTTCTGAAGATGATGTCTGAGAAGATATTATCAATTTCCTATTGCATGTGGAAGCGGGAAGAACTGAAATATCCATCTGAAAAGATTTAGAAGGCTAATATTTATTCCTCCTCCTTTTGCCCAGTTCCAAATAACCTTCTTTTCTTGTAAGGAAGAGCCACATGGCCTTAAAAGACAAGCATGACATAAACCTGATGACGCGAAGTGTATTTACTGCATCACTTTCCACATTGCCAGCAAATCACCTAGAAGTGTAGCTGATAACGTGTTCCTTAAGTGTTTTTTTAGGTTACCATCTGCAGAATACAAAGCAGATCTGGCAGTGAAACTACTAAAAACAGAACCTAAAATAGAGACAAAAGAGATTCACAAATCTAAGTAATCAGAAATATCAGGACTATATTCAAGGTCTTTTATAGATTTCCACAGGAGGTGACAGGAGAAAATGTTTGTGCCCACTATCAATCTGTTTTCACCGAGGTGTGTGGTGGGGAGAGAAATATGCTGGCGTAGAAGAAAGAGAAAATAAAACTTCGTTTTCTGTCAGCCCAAAAGAGATGGCAAAGCACTCAAGGCCATGCTAGAATAAGAGATGAAAAAATAAATGGCATTAATCTTTTTTTAAAAAAATGTCTAGATAAAGGAACAGTCAGCTTAAGTGCATCCTTTTTGTTGTTTTTATTTAATTTTAATACTGGCGCAAAATTGGAATGGACTACACACAATTTAGAGGACACAATAAAACACAAAGATATTATAAATAACTTCATGCTTACTTTTAAGTGGAAATTAATTAATCAACGTTTTTGATGGCCACTTGCAGGCAACTGTCAAAGTCAGAGGGTCAAACTCATTCAATCATATCTGCAAAACTTTATATTGTTGTTTCTTGAGAACGGGTCAAGGGGTGCTATCATTGCCTTCTCACATTCCCTGATAACGTGTTCCTGATAGCTGCCCCATTTGTTCATGATGTCGTACCTTATTGCGCACAAAATAAAATAAAATCTAATATCTTTATGAATTGTACTGCAGTGCTTTTGACAGGAAGAAAGAAAGAATAAAGTTCAGCCAAAGTAAATTCCTTGATATACTTCCCAGTCTTATGGCCTGCATTGCCCTCTTCCCTACCATTATTGCTGACTGCAACTGGTCTTTTTAACCTCTCTAGTGTCTAGTCATGCCTGCCACATGACCATGGAAACGGCTTTGAAACAGAGATGAGCACTGATCCCTAGAGTCGGATACAACTGGCTTTCGAGCAAGGAAAACCTTTACCTTTACCTTTAGTCTCTTTACTATTGTTCCTATGGTCCTTAGCTAAAGGTCGCCCTTGCTTGAAAACCAGTCATATCCAACTCTAAGGTACAGTGCTCATCTCCATTTATAGCCAAGGAACGCTGTCTGTGTCTGCAGACATTTATGTGGTCATGTGGCAGGCATGACTAGATGCTGGAGCACATAGAACATTGTTACCTTTCTCACCCAAGTGGTACCTATTTATCTGCTTGCAATGTCTTGTTTTCAAACTGCTAGGTCGGCAGGAGCTTGGACAGACGATGGGAGCTCCCTCTGTCATGCAGCACTCGAGTCTTGAACTGATGACCAGTCATTTTCAGTGACTTAACTACTAAGCCACCGTAGTCACTTCTCTATAGTCTTTACTCTCTCTCAAAAAAGCCAGATCACTTGGGAAACTTGAATTTCAGCTGCGAATAAGTTACAGCAGTACTGTATATGTAAATGTAATTAAATACGATGAGAGTTGCATCGGATGAAGTGGGCTGTAGTTTACGAAGTGTTTATGGCAGATTAGGCTTCTTACTAACATAGAAGTGTTGGGAAACTCTCTCTCTCTCTCTCTCTCTCTCTCTCTCTCTCTCTCTCTCTCTCTCTCTCTTTTTGCTACAACAATAAAACCCGCGACCTCTTCCCTTTGGGCAAATATTCTGAGAGTTCCGATTGTAATTTTCAGAGCATAAAATGCAGTTTGAAGAAGGCAAAATGATAAAACAGACTGAAAAGCGCTATACAGCCCAGACTTTAGTTACCACAGTTACTGTCCAAATTTTTTTGGAAAACGAAGCACGACATGAACAGCCCCCTCTTGACCATGCTGTCTAGGAGCTTGTATACAGTGGCATACTGGTTGCATTCCTTAAGGCAATATTTAGTTCAAACTATAAATCCTGACATGATTTGTCCTCACTCAGTAGACAAGGGTAATCCTTCAAAGGTCCTTCACTGAAAGATGGTAAGGATTTTTTTTCGTCAGCCTCAGAGAAAATTACATACATTTTTATGATTGTTTCGGTCACTTTTTATAAAACACATAAAAATAGAAACTCAGAACAACTGTTGGTTTGTTTCATGGAATAGTCAAGTAATAGCATGAAATGGTTTGTTTGTATCCTGGTGACTAATCAGCTTGTCCTTTTGTCCTTATTGTGCCTCTAGCTTACGATCTAGCTTTGCACAGATACAGGAAATTGGCATAGAGTGTGTTCTTAACAAATTGTGAACGTTCCAGCAGTAGCAGCTGCAGCAAAATCAACAACTCAACAACAAATTTGACTTTTGACATTTGTTCTTGCTGCTGTTGGCATTGCAGGGAAGATGTCTCAAGAGATAAGTAGACTTCTCAAGATGAATGTTGCCATGAGAAGACTTAGAATCTGCACATCTGTATACATCAAGCCATCAAAGCTTGCAAATTTATCCTCTATGAATTCAACTAATCTCTCTTTAGAGCAATCCAGATTGCTAAATTATTACTGATTTAGGAAAATGAATTATTATTTTTTTTGTGCTGTGTTGTTTTGCAGATTGTAAGCCGCCCTGAATCGCCATAGCGAGTGGTTGGCAATATAAATCTAAATAAATAAATAAATATCATTATGCTTAACAGGAGTGAATTCCATAGTTGAACTAAGCACTCTGTGAAGGAGTGTTTTCTTTCATCACTACAGATTATCTCCCAATCATTTTCTTTGGAAGATCCCCATAGATTTCTGTTATTACAAGACATGTAGACCATCTCCTGACCTACATCTCCTTCACTCCATCCTTTCCAGGCTTTCAGTATACTTTTTGCAATGGTCCATAGGGTCGCAAAGGGTCAGAATCAGCTGTGTGACTGAACAGCAACAACAAAAGCACCTTCAGCACCATTTGTGTTACCTCAATGATGAACTGATTGGCAGAGTTCCTCTCAAAAAACATCCTCCGCTCTCTCTTGTTTTGGCACAAGGATTTCTGTCGCGTGCAAACCCCATTGGCTCCATATAGGATGACAAAGACATCTGCATCTGTGCCCGCTCCAAAAATGTCGCTTGTATAAACAGTGACCTCATAGGGGACAACTGTCCAAGTCCAGAGAAGGAGAAAATACAACAGAACAGGCAAAATGAGATAAGATTGACCAGAAGAGATCTTCTCTCCAGCTGGACAAGGCTAGGAATTGCAAACATCTAAGCAGAATAATCAGTATGTTTTCATTTAACATCTAACTAGACAAGGTACTTAGAACGTACTAAGAAACACTGAAAGACATCTGCTTTTCATATGATTTTCCTCAGCTTCGTGCCTTACATTTAGTGTGATTTGTTCTATGAGTAGTCACCAGAAAGTAAACGCAGGCCTAATTTGCCAGTTGGGATCACTGAGGCATATTTCTCTGAGGAAATCCCATTGTGGGAGCAGAAATGGGTTAATCCAGTGTTTCCCAAACTTTGGGTTTTGGACTTCAATTCCCAGAAGCCTAAGTCAATTCACCAAAGCACTGATCAGCAAGTGTATTGACTTAGGTTTCTGGGAATTGAAGTCCTCCTGTGGGAAATGGACCCCACACTGGGAACCACTGGTTTAATCCAAGAGAATGTGCAACATGTTCAGAATCTACCTGACTCTCAAAGTTATTGAGTGAAGAAAGACATGTCTGTATTGTCATCCCAATACGTCCTTATCACCACCAACAACAAAAGCAGATATCCTTCACCTTTTCTGCCTCAAAATTCTGGACTGCAGTGGTTCCAGTGGTTAAGACACTGAACTTGAAGACTGGAAGGTCAGAGTTTGATACCTGAGTACTGCACAATGGAGTGAGTTCTCATCTCTGTCCCAGCTCCTGCCAACCTAGCAGTTCGAAAGCAAGAAATAGATAAATAGGGACCACTTCGGTGGGAAAGTAAACAGCATTCCATGCACTCTGTCTAGGCATGCCAGCCACATGTCCATGGAAACATCTGCATATGCAGACAGCACTGGTTCTTTGGCTATGAGAAGAGCACTGAACCCTAGAGTCAGATACAACTGGCTTTTGAGCAAGGATGGCCTTTACGTTTACGAAGTTCTGGGTAACAAGCAAATTCTCACCTTCTTGGTTTCCTACTCTCTGTTTAGGATAGGCGTATTGCTCAGATGATTTAAACCAGATGATTTAAACCAGAATTTACTACATTTCTAGACAAATTGCCATACTGCAGTCCTGCAAGTAATTTATCTCATTCCTTGTTATAAAAGCCTTGCATTCTTGTTACCAACATGCAGGAAAAATACAGGGAAATATTATCTATTTCTAATGGCCAATTCTAATCTTGCACCTTGCAAATGCATACAAAATAGAAAAAACAAAGAATAGTTGCTTTGCCAATTAAGACGGAGAAGAGAATGGCATAACACTTGAAAAATTCCTGCTATAATGACTCTTCATGCTTCCCAGGTTTTTATCCAACTTGGGATCGTTCCCGTACCCTTCCAAAAAACCCCACTGACGCTTGCGCGCCTGCAGGGATTTTTGGAAGGGTACGAGAAAGATCCCAACACCCTTCCGAAACACCCCGCTGTTGCACTGCACATGTCAGCGGGGTGTTTTGGAAGGGTGTGCATTTTTATTTAATTTTATTTATTTATTATTTATTTTTATTATTATTTATTTATTTTTTATTTTTATTATTATTATTACTTTGGCTCTGCCCACAACGTCATGACATCATGACGTTGGCTCTGCCCATGATGTCATGACGTCGGGTCTGCCCATGATGTCATGACATTTGCTCCGCCCATGATGTTGGCTCCACCCACGATGGGGTAGTAAAATTTTTGACAGCCCACCACTGCTTAGAGGGGGGTGAACACGCCAATTCTGGAGGCATTCAAAGGAAAATAGAACCATCTGCCAGATCTTCTTTGTTTTGGATTCATGAGCTGAGCAGGGGGTTGGACTGTATGGACTCATATACCCCTTCCAACTCAGTTATTCTATGACTCTATGATAAAGCATGCTAAATGTGAAAAATGTAGGTGAAGAAAATCACATACTATGACAAATCCATCTTTTAGCATTTGAAGGAAAAGCTCTTCCAAAATTGTGTTGAATGTTTAATCTGAATTGTCCATCATAGATTTGGAAAACATTGGCAGGAAAATATCAGGTTAATGCAGGTTTCTATTCCATCCTGACTCTAGTCTTATTCATACAGCATTGGGATTTATGCAATTAAAACCTCTATGCACTGGGTTAGCTAAGAACCAGCACTAATAATTCAACAAGCAACAGGACCGGGCAGATAACACATGAAGCCAACAGAAGGAAGTGTCAGCAGAACAGCTGTATTTTAATGTTTTAGCCAAGGTGCCAAAATGCTGAAAGCCATCTTCTTACTAGGACTCCGTCTCATTCATGTGACAGTTTAACATTCACCTGTTAATTAGAACATGTCATGTGATGACATAACGACTGTCTTGGTTAATCTTGGCTACAGTGCAACCTCCTAAAAATTTAGCAAATGGCTTTATATATATATTTCCCCTCCTGTAAACCAACTAAGCCATCTGCGAGGTGAAGAGTAGGCAATTCAATTTATTGTTTGATGAACCAGAAGCATTCATTTAAACAAAGCAACCATGTGAAAGGCCACTCAGTCAAGTATCCCTGCCTTGCTTAACTGACTGCAGTCAACCTTGTAGCTAGCTGATTTGGAAGCAAGGGAGGAACATGAATGAAAAACCTGAGCCGGGTCTGGACATACTGCAGATAAAAAGATGCAGCACTGCAAATCTGTAATCTCTTGCAGAGCAGATTTGCTTTACAAACATAGGTACCAAAAGACACACACACACCCCGGGGGGCCTGGTGTGCTGTTCTGGCAAAAGCTCTTGATGCAATGTGATTAAAGAATAAAAATGCTATGCTATGCACATTCAATTGGAAATAAGCTTCACTGAGTCAAAAGGGTTTACTCCAAACCAACTAAATACAAGGATTGCTGTTTGGTAAGATTTCCCATCATATAGTATCCAATAGCCAGCACCCAATTGCAAAATACAGTATCACACCTAAAGGGGAAACTGTACACAATTTTTTAAAAAAATTCTGTCTATCACACACAGGGTGCGCAACCAATTGTACAAACAAATGCATGAACTGAGCATGTCTGAGCTAACAATAAAAATATAGCAGTTAGTCTTTAAAGTGCTACTGTGTTTTTTATTTTATTTTGTTTTGTTTTCTGAGATGCCTGAACCACAGACTAACACGGCTACTATTCCAAAAAAAGCTAAATTCTTGCCATTTTTGTCCCTTATCATGGTAATTTTTGCTTTAAATGTTCCCTTCATTTCCCCATTAAAAAAAAAAAAGATCTCTAGTCCTACCCCTTATGTCGTTTCCCTCTATTTCTTTGCACTGTTCATTTAGGTAGGTTTCCTTATCTCTCCTTGCTTTTCTTTGAAATTCTGTACTCAAATGATTGAATTTTTCCCTTTCTCCTTTGCCTTTTGCATTCCTTCCTTCCTCTGCTATTTTAAGAGCCTCGTCAGACAACCACTTTGCTTTCTTACGCTTCATTTTTTGGTAATCTGGATATGGGTAAATATATCCATAAATTAATACTATTTACCCACTAGGATGCCCCATTTTAGGTCATGCTAATGTTGTATTGTTACATTATTAATAAGGTAGCTCATGTTTTGACCAACAGATAGTTGTTGTCTGCTTCATCGGGTGGATTGGGTGGCAAAGAAAGAAATTTTAAAAGCCCAATACGCTTCTGCAAGAATTGTAGCTCTTCAGTTGCTAGTGGAAGAAAAGGAGGGAAGAATTCATCCAAATTTCCTGATGGAGGAAATTCCATAACTTGGAGCAAGTCACAGGAAAAGCCCTCTCTGATGTCCTTCCTAAATGTGCTTTTCAAAGTGGTGGAACTGAGAGAGAAGACTCTCCCTGGCTATAGCTATTAATATTCATGGGGGTCATTCAAGGTGACAGGATCTCTCCGATAGCCCAGCCCCAAGAATTCCTGTTTCTATGTTTATTTCAAGGCTGCTCTCCCTTTAAAGCTGGAGGTAAATGATGTACACATTATCATAGGAGACTGGAATGCCAAAGTAGGAAATCAAAAAGTAAATGGAATAACAGGCAAGTTTGGTCTTGGAACACAGAATGAAGCAGGCCAAAGACTGATAGAGTTCTGCCAAGATAACGCACTGGTCATAGCAAACACTCTCTTCCAGCAACACAAGAGGAGACTTTACACATGGACATCACCAGATGGCCAACATCGAAACCAGATTGATTACATACTCTGCAGTCAAAGATGGAGAACTTCCATACAGTCAGCAAAAACAAGACCAGGAGCAGATTGTGGCTCAGATCACAACCTACTGATTGCAAAATTCAGGCTTAGACTAAAGAAAATAGGAAAAACAATTAGGCCAGACAGATATGACCTAGACAACATCTCTAAGGAATACGCAGTAGAGGTGTGAAACAGATTTAATGGCTTGGACCAGATAGACAGAGTGCCAGAAGAATTATGGACAGAGATGCGGGACATCATGCAGGAGGCAGCAAGGAAAACCATACCAAAAGAAAAGAAGCGTAAGAAAGCAAAGTGGTTGTCCGATGAGGCTATTAAAATAGCAGAGGACAGAAGGAATGCAAAATGCCAAGGAGAAAAGAAAAAATACAGTCACTTGAATACAGAATTTCAAAGAAAAGCAAGGAGAGATAAGGAAACCTACCTGAACGAACAGTGCAAAGAAATAGAGGAAAACAATATCAGGGGTAGGACTAGAGATCTTTTCAAAAAAAAATTGGGGAACTCAAGGGGACATTTAAAGCAAAAATGACCATGATAAAAGACAAAGATGGCAAGGAGTTAGCAGATGCAGAAGAGATTAAGAAAAGATGGAAAGAGTACACAAAGGAACTCTACAAAAAGGACCTCAACACCCCTGATAATCACAATGATGAGAACATTGAACATGAGCCAGACATTCTAGAGAGTGAAGTCAGAAAGGCCCTAAAAAACACTGCAAACAACAAAGCCAGTGGAGTTGATGGTATCCAAGTTGAACTTTTCAAAGCCCTGCAAGATGATGGAATCAAATTATTGTATTCTATATGCCAGCAGATTTGGAAAACACAACAATGGTCACAGGATTGGAAAAGATCTGTATACGTTCCACTCCCCAAAAAGGGTAATGCCAAAGAATGTTCAAATTATCGAACAATTGCGCTCATCCCTCACGCTAGCAAGGTGATGCTCAAGATAATACAGGATAGAATGCAACAGTATGTGGAGGGAGAATTACCAGAAGTGCAGGCGGGTTTCAGAAGAGGCAGGGGGACTAGAGACCACATCGCCAACATAAGATGGATCATGGAAAAAACAAAGGGATATCAGAAACAAGCCTACTTCTGTTTCATTGATTACACTAAGGCTTTTGACTGTGTCGACCACAACAAAATGTGGCAAGTAATTAAAGAGATGGGAATACCGGAACACCTTATAGGCCTCATGAGAAATCTGTACATGAATCAAGAGGCAACAGTTAGGACAGAAAATGGAATGACAGAGTGGTTTGGAATAGGAAAAGGAGTAAGACAAGGCTGCATTTTGTCACAATGCTTATTCAACTTATACACAGAACACGTAATGCGCAATGCAGGAATGGAGGAATCACAATTTGGGATCAAAATTGCTGGGAGAAACATCAACAATTTGAGATATGCAGATGATACCACCCTAATGGCGGAAAGTGAGGAGGACCTAAAGAAGCTCCTGATTATGTTAAAAGAAGAGAGTGAAAAAGCTGGCTTAAGAATCAATATCAAGAAAACCAAGATCATGGCAACAGGCCCTATCAGTCCCTGGAAAATAGATGGGGAAGAAGTAGAAGCAGTGACAGATTTTACTTTCCTAGGATCAAAGCTCATTGCAGATGGTGATTGCAGCCATGAAATAAAAAGGCGAGTGATTCTTGGGAGGCAAGCAATGAGAAACCTGGGGAACATAGTGAAAAGTAGAGACATCACATTGCAAACAAAAATTCACATAGTCAAAGCAATGGTATTCCCTGTGGCAATGTACGGTTGTGAGAGCTGGTCCATTAGGAAAGCTGAGCGCAGAAGAATAGATGCCTTTGAGATGTGGTGTTGGAGGAGAGTTTTGAGAGTCCCCTGGACAGTGAGGAGAACAAATAGGTCAATCTTAGAAGAAATCAACCCTGACTGCTCCTCAGAAGGTCAAATAATAAAGATGAAGCTAAAGCACTTTGGACATCAAATGAGAAGAGAGGATTCGCTTGAGAAAGCCTTGATGCTTGGAAGGGTCGAGGGCAAAAGAAGAAGGGGACGGCCCAAGATGAGATGGCTAGATGGTATTGTAGAGACAATGGGCACAGAGCTGAGTGAGTTGAGGGGGATGGTGGAGGACAGGAGTGCCTGGCGGACAGTGGTCCATGGGGTCGCAGAGGGTCGGAATCGACTGTGCGACTGAACAACAAAAAAACTATTCATAATTCATGGAGCAGGGCATCTTTTTGTGATTCATTTAGAAATCTAAGCAATCTCTTCAAGGTTTTCTTCTTAACATGGTGCACAGTTTTGTGCTTTTACTTAGAGTGCCTATGATTGTGACTGTTATTACTCAAACTATGTAGATTAAAAGAATATGTCTGGAATTATTGCCATGTGCTCTCTCTCTCTCTCTCTCTCTGAGTCACAGATCTCTGTGACTCACATGTTAGAGTTGGTGTGTTAATATTAACAATTGCATTTTTGCATTAAAAGGCAGACAAGACAACAATATTTTAGAGAGCATTTTATATTGTTTTCTTTATACAGTGCAGTACTGTATAATGTACTGTATTGCGATTTACTTTGATTAAATGAACTTTCCACTTGTTGATTTTTTTGTTTCTCTTTCATTTTCTTTTTTAAAAAAAACTGGTTTAATCCAAGGTTTAATCCAAGTTTCACTGTCATCACAGATTGAATCTGCACATCCCTCCTTTTGTTATAACTATTCAGGTACGGTACTAGCAAGTTACGGTTAGTAAAGGTAAAGGTTGCCATTGTGCAGTACTGTACTTGGATCTTGAACTGCTGACTTGCCATCTTCCAGTCAGCATCTTAGCCACTTGCACCACTGTAGTTACGGTTGCCTCTAATCAGATTCAGCATTAGGAATGGATGCTGTTCATCCATGCTGGCCGAACTGTTATCCATAACTAATGCGACATGAAATAATAATAATAATAATAATGTGAGTTGTGACTTTCACATTAGTGAGGTGCCTGTACTTTGCAAATCTTGCTAGAGATGTAACTGAGGCTGGCTTAACAGAACCCATGAGTCGTTAACCAGCATTCTTACTCACATGGGGTGTATGTTCTGGTCTGAAGCTCTGCAGGAAACAAGACCCTTTCAACAGCTCCATCATCTTTCGATTTATCCAGCCAACGTCCGCAAGGAAACTTCAAGCATAATCCCAGGCAAGGAGCATCCACTTCTACCCATTCCAAAAACCATCCTGGAGAATGACCTGCAGAAGAGGAAAAGAGTCCCACTTTTTGATAATGCTCAAGGCAGACTAGAGGGGAGATTAGGTAGCATTTCCTGGGATCACTGGATCACAGCTTCCATTGTCCTTTGCCACTGGCTATATTGACTTGGGCTGATGAGAACCACAATCCTACATAGGGTGTACGGCCACCCATTCCACACCCCTTATGTAAACGATTACTATTGGTTTTAGAGCAATATGACTCTGTGCATCTATAGCTGGGTCTGTGAGATGTACTGTTGCATTCATATTCTGTGAAGGCAACTGACCAGCCCCTTTGTGAACAAAATGTTATACTGGATCAGGGGTTCCCAACCTTTTTAAGCCGGGGGCCAGGTCGCAAGGCAGCTTCAAGCGCCAGATGGCTATTTTGCCCTCCCTTCATGACGGAGTGGCCATTTTGTCCCAACAGCTTCAAAGGGCCAGCCATTTCATTTCTCAAATGCCCTTGGAGGGGGGCACATGAAATGGCGCTGTGGGCTGGATTCGGGCCTTAGGTTGGGAACCCTTGTACTAGATGGACCTTTGGTCTCACCCAGCATGGCTCTTCCTATGTTCATTTGGCTTATCTGAACTTACTATTCAACACGTCTAAAGCCCCTTCCAGCAACATTCCTATGCTGGTACACATGTGTTGGAACATGTGTTCTGCTAAATGGCAATAGCAATTACACTTATATTACCACTACTTAGCTCTTAGAGACTCTCTGGTACCTGAATTGTCATGACCAATCTTTATTTTTTTCAAATCTCCAAGATCCACACATTCCACCGTGAACACATCAGTCTTCCCACGTTCATATTTGTTTTTGTTGGTCTTGGATGCCTTCAGGTAGATTGTTCCTGTTGGGTATGAAAAATCACTGGTTCCTATTATTTACAGCAAGAGTAGACAATGCACAATCCACCAGCCACATGGGGCTTCCCTGGGGCCTTTCAGCCTCCCCATGCCATCAATTTTTCAAACTTTCTGTTGAAATAGATGCAAAGAATTTTACACAGAAATTGTGATAAAACTGAGAAGGCAACCTGCAAGAGATTATCTAGTGAATTTGTGAGTGTACTACGTTTTGAATTGAACACCACCACCACCACCCTCCACACACGTTCACGCTCCTTATTAGCACTGAATGTTCCAGATTTCATGTGAATGCTGAGAACTGTAGATAAATTATTGAATGTGTAAAAATACTGATTGCTATCAATTATTGAGGTATGATTATATGGGATCTAGAGGTGTATGTTTGCCATATATATGACATAAAATGCCTATGGTCAGACCTTCACAAAATTTATCTGGCATCTTCAGGATTCATACTTAAATGGCGATATTCTCTCTAATTTTGAGCATTTCGTGTGCTAAATAAAATGATAGTCCTGCAAACTCACTGCTATCAAAGGAATAAAAATATTACAGACCCACTGAGTCTACAGATATTTCCGTGGACGTTTGGCAGGCATGACTAGACACCAGAGTGCATGGAACGTTGTTACTTTCCCACTGAAGTGGTCCCTATTTATCTACTTGCAACTTCTTGCTTTCAGATTGCTAGCTTGGCAGGATCTGGAACAGAGACAGGAGCTCATTCCATTGTGCAGTACTCGGGTCTTGAACTCTTGACCTGCCTACCTTCCAGTCGTCAAGTTCAGTGTCTTAACCACTAAGCCACCACAGTCCTCTGGGAGAAACTACATATATTCTATTTATCTAGGCTCAAGAAAAATTCTGATCTAATTTAACAGCTCTAATGAATAAATGTTTTGCCATGGAAAGATTAACCCTTTACAGAAGGAACATATAACATCATCCAACCAATTGTCTTTCACTATGGCTGCTAATTAAAGGAAGGGCTAAAACCCAACGTTGTCTGTCTCTGGGGCTTTGTACCTGTGTCGTCTTTGGTGCCATAAAGATCGATGAAGACGTTGGCATCTGTTCCAGCACGTTTCTTGTCTCCAGTACTCACAGTCACAGTGAATGTAGTAGATTTCGCTGTCAAAGAAAGATTCCATGTTGAAAAGAGTTTCTTCCAAGCTACTCTGGTTTTTATTTCATCTTTTGTGGTGCTCCACATGACTGCACTCAGGACGAAGTATGGTTGGGTAACTAGGTCTCAACTGAAATGCTGGTGATTTTAACAGGTGAGGATTTGAGGTGGAGTAACTGTGGAGGTCTTTGCAATGAATCAGTTGTCCTAAATACTGCAGAACTTATGGCCCTGCCTCAGTATTAATGATATCGGCTTCACATTCAGGAATAACATAGAAGAAACATCCAAAGGCTGAAAACAAACCTTTCTGTTCCAAGCCAAGCGTTGCAAGAGAACCAGCACTACCCAAATCCTTTAGCACAAATGCTTCATCCACGGGGACGAGTTCTCTGGCAATCTGACCATCATCTTCTTCTACTGCCAACCATCTCTGGCAGGGAAAATAATAGCTGGAAGAACAACATTGTTTAGCATTCAACACTCAACTGGCTACACAGCACTAAATCTGAGAAGGAATTGGAATTTGGGGAATGATATTTTGGAGGGGGAGGCAGGAAACCTGTATTAGCTTACATTTTATTAATGATTATTAAATTGTTATCGGAGATAAAGCCAAGGGCAATTCACCCCTCCTCTCTACTGGGTGGGCTCCTGATTCTACAGTGAAAGGGCTCTTAGGCAGCAGTCATTGAAGAATGTGTATATTCTAGCCTTACACAGAAACATGGAGCAAATTTGCAAAGCAATGAGTTTTGTAGGGAGACAAATTAAGCAGAATGACAAGCTATATCTAGCCAAGAATACCACCATTTCTTGTCCTTTTGACACAGTATCTGCCAACAGTTCATTCATTTGCTTTTCTGTGTTCTACCTTTTCCTACCTGTACCATCACCATGGAACCGATGGTCTACTGAATGTCTAGAGGAGAAGAGTCACTTCCAAAGACACTTCTCTTCCCCCCCAAATTGACCTTCCCATTGGATGCATGGGCAGGGACATCATCCCGCTTACTAGTATCTCTACCTAGACATAACCTACGGATTCTTCCAACCTTGCCTTTCCAATTATGGTGCAAGTAGGCATAAGGAGCCATAGCTATAACAGATTTATTGGAAACATAATCCGATCTTTCTTCAGATTATTGGTGTGACCTCACGTATCCAGGAAATCTTGGTTATATCACGTTTGCTGTTGATTAATATTTAAAACAAAATATTTTCAAATGTGTAACTTAAAATTAATAAATGTTCTCTTTCCAAAGCTTTGATCAGCAAGTATTTTGTTTAGACTGCCCTCTTGAGAAAAGTAGTAAGGAAAAGAGAAGGCACTGTTTAAAACTCTACTACCTGGCACAAGAACAGATAATTTTTGGTCCTCCAGATGTTTGAGTTTATATCATCCACCTGGCCGATCTGGCACAGCCAATAATTTTTGGGATTGGTACAAATATCCTAAAGACCAAAGGCTCCGTATCTTTGGTCTCCTAATGTGACCTGATAGTGTCTATAATTGCCACTGATTTTGTTTTCTGCCTACCTCTTTTGTATGAGTTGGTAAACAGGTGATATGGATAATGGGTCCACTTGGCAGGGGCTGGATTTTGCATCCAGGCTTGAAGTCGCAGAACCTAACCCTAAAGCTTCCCAAAATGAAGCCAGTTCAGAGATGCACAAAAATATTCCAAAAAAATTTGTATTAAAATTGTAACGTTCAATATATGAAGGAGAACGCCGCAGACATGAAGAGTCTAAGCAACAAGCATGGAAGCTTCATCAAACTCAACTATGTCCTCTACCATCTATTAAGTGTAATCTGTATGTTCACATGTTTCATGCCAGGATTGGTTTATTGAGTCACCAGAGACACATCCATCAACTGTGAAAATGACTTCCAGGAAAAATATATACTCGAATACGAATAGCAGCCAATGATGATGACTGATTTAAAAAAAAGATGAATGCAAAATAAAGTTTGACTTCTGCAATTACAAAAGGTGCTCAGGGTGGTTACCATCATAGGCTTAGTGCACTCTCTGGGTGGTTCACAAGTTAATTAGCATTTTGTCCCAAACATGCTGGGTACTCATTTTGCCAAAGGATGGAAGGCTGAGTCAACCTTAATCAGGATCGAACTCACAACCTTTTGTTTGCAACACAGCAGCTTAACCACCATACTACCAATGCTCCAGACACTTCTGATTACAGAGAACTACTGCTTGAGGAATGTTGACTAAAGTGTCCACTTGTATCACTATGCATGTCATTTCAATTCCTTCTCAAAATATCGCCAGTGTAGGCAGTTTTCTACAGTACACCACATTCTTTAAGGTCCCTCATAGGTAGAAGTCAAGGTGTGTTACATCAGAAAACCATGGGAGAAATTCAACTGCACCTCTTCAAAATGGTCTTGCGCTCCTCAAAAGTCAACTGTGCTTCCACTGTTTTCTTTAACTCTCCTGTCACATGGTGATGCATTAATTCTTTTGAGTAAATGTCATATTACACATTGCTGCCATAATTCAATTCAACTTCAAAATACCTAGATAACACCTCTTAAAATGTGCATACATTTTGGCCCCCTCTCTATATAAATAATGTGGAATTCTGTGGCTAAATTGGAGAATTCCCTGGAGTTTGTCCTTAGTATAACCCTTTATCCTGCCCCAAACTCAACACACCTCTTTGTGCTTCACCCATGTAGTGTTGCTACTCTTGTGTATTTTAGTTATACCAACAACTGAGCTAACTAATTAACTTCTTCAGATTGCATTTCTATGGAACTGTGAGAGGTTTGACTAGGATACTAAACACTATGTTAGCTGAGGAAGGTGGCAATTGCTTTACTTACGTGACTTCCTCTTTGGTGTCAATAATCTCTATCCTCTCCAGGAACCAAGCTGGATTGCTTCCAGAGTTGTCATGTCGGATCCGTACCTTGGTTAGCTCTCCCAAGTCGATGGCTTGGACAGTGAATATATCCACCTGCAAACCAGCAAGAAGTGAGCAAGCAACAGCCCTCAATGTTTCAAGGGGAATTTATGCATTACAATCAGCATTTTCCCATTATAAAAGGAAAGTTGGAGCTCCCATGTTGAATTCAAACAAGCTGAATAAGACTTGTTTCCATATACAGAAATACCTAGCTTTGTATAATGGATAGGATGAACTAGGAGTCAGGAGGTTTCAGCTTGAATCACCTAAGATCAGGAGTGAAGTAGCAGCAGACACTGAGAGAACTAAGCAAGAGAATGACCCTCGACACTCTCTGAACCGATATGAGCCTCAAGTCTGCCGGCTTAGATCCAGGAAGAGCTTTATGAGAAGAACAAACATACTTGAGTGTACACAAGAGCAAAACCAAATTAGAAGATGGAGGAAGGAGCTCACTGGGAAAGGAACATCATTAAAGGTGGATATAGCTGAAGATCTTAATCTCCCCTACATCACCTGGAGGACCCTGAATAGGATGAGGGTTGGAGTCCCTAAATGCAAGACCAACATGCTCAAGTGGGGACTGCTGGTGGACAACAACACACAGTGTGAATGTGGAGAGACACAGAATCTGGACCATTTACTTGTCTGTCTATTGCTGCCAGAGACATGCACTGATGAGGACTTGAGTTTGGGCAATGACAAAGAAAGTGACTTCATTTTGGCGTCCAGGCTTTGATCAGGACATGAAAGAAGACCACTTAGAAACTCACTGGGGATGTGTAATGCCACTATCTCACTTTCCATGAAAGTCCTATTAATTATAATTAATTATAAATTGCTTCTGACTTTATGGCACATAGCAACAAAAATAACAATACATACAGGCTGGGTGTCAGTCACTTCAACAAATTGAGGTGAAACAAATTTGTGTGACATTTGTAAAATCCTCATCCATATGGTTTTATATTTAAGATGTACCTCATCACTCTGAGAACTGAGGGCTCTGCTAAATAATCACTAAATGTGTGGTCTCATTTCAATCCTTAACATCTGATTATACCACTATAGAAAACAGATGATATCTATATTCAGAATTCTCTGTATATGCTTGGACACCCACGTTTTGGCTAAGGCAGGGGTCAGGAGTGCATTTGAATAATAACAGTCAAAAGCACTAACTATGCCCATTGCTGAAGATTTGTGAGTTAGGGTGACATATAAGTCTCCCTTCCTCATAAGCCAGTCATGTCTGACTCTACAGGGTGGTGCTCATCTCTGTTTACAGCCAAGGAGCCAGCACTGTCTGAGTCTGCAGACATTCCCATGGAAAGCACATGGAACGCTGCTACCTTTCCCACCGAAACAGTACCTATTTATCTACTGTACTTTCAATTTCTTGCTTTTGAACTGCTGGGTTGGCAGGAACTGGGGCAGATGACAGGTGCTCATTCCGTCATGCAGGACTCGGACCTAGAACTGCTGACCCGCCAAGCCTCCAGCCATCAAGCTCAACAGCTTAACCACTAAGCAACTGGAGCCTTTTAGGGTGACACATACCTTAGGCTAAAAACAGATACAATAGTAGAAATAGCCTATAGTGGGAAGAGAGAAATACTTAATTAATATGAGCCTCTGAGTGTCCTACCATGAGTTTCTCTCACCTCTGGGATTATGCAGATTAGTTTACTTTGTTTTATGATCAGTCTGCAGGATTTAAGTATAGGATTCCTCTGAAGTCTGACTTCATAAAAATGGAAAACAGTCTCACTTATTTCTCTGCATCACTTTGTACTCTAATTGCAGGCTCTCTCTGAAGTGTCTGTCTCTGGTCTGAATTCCATTCTGCCCAGATTACTGCAGTGCGCTCATGCACGGGGCTGTTTCTGAAAAGCATTCTGAAACATCTGCTAGTTCAAAATGCTACAGTCCGAATCGTGACCAAGGCCAGTTACAGGAAGCATTCTAACCACCACCACCTCAGTCTACCAGTGCATTTCTTGCCTCCATTCAGAGAGCTGGTGATGACCTATAAAAAGCTATTTTATATGGATCATGTCAATGCTGTCTAAAGAACCCAACCCTTTTGTGTGAGCCCTGCTGGCACAGTGGTCAAACTGCAGCCAAAATTGCTGATGTGTGTTCAAACCTGATAGGATTCAAGGCTGACTCAGACTTCTATCCATTCAAGATTGTAAAATGAGTACCCAGTGTGTTGGGAGGCAAAATGCTAACTAACTTGCAAACCACCTAGCGAGTGCACAAAGCACTATGGAGTGGTAAGGTCAAGATCACACATGCTCTGGTCACCTCCAGACTTGATTACTGTAATGCACTCTACATGGGGCTGCCCTTGATGACCATTTGGAGACTTCAGCTGGTCCAGAATACGGCTGCCCGGGTAGTGTTGGGATGTAGGCGGTATGCACATGCCTCACCGCTGCTCAGGGAGATGCACTCGTTGCCAGTATGTCTCCAGGTGCAATTCAAGGTGCTGGTTATTACCTTTAAAGCCCTACATGGTTGTGGGCCAGGATACTTAAGAGACTGTCTCACCCCAAAAACATCTGTCCATCCCACCAGAGCGGACTGGAGAGGCTCTCTAGTTGTTCCATCGGCCAGGGAGGCACATCTCTCTGGCACCACAAGGAGGGCCTTCTCTGTGTCCGCTCTGGCCCTGTGGAACCTCCTGCCAACAGAGCTACGTCTCCAGACAGAGTTGCTGCCCTTTAGGAAGAATTTAAAAACATGGCTGGCAGGGCAGGTATGGGGTGCGGGAGGTATAGTGACCCCAGCCCACTGGATGACTTAAGCCCCTCCCTCCCTCAAGATGTAGTAATCTGGCATTTTAAAAACTTTTTAGGTTTTAGATTTTAAATTTTAATCTTGCACAGTTTTATATCTGAGGGTTTTAGGAGTGTTTTGTGTTTTGTTGTGGTGCTTTTGTGATTTCTAAGCCGCCCTGGGTCACCTCGGTGAGGAGGGTGGTGGATAAATATGAATAATAAATAAATAAAATAAGGTAAAAGTAAAGGTCGCCCTTGCTAGAAAGCCAGTCGTATCCAACTCTAGGTTCAGTACTTATCTCTGTTTATATCCAAAGAGCCAGCGCTATCTACATCCGCAGACATTTCCGTGGACATGTGGCAAGCATGCTTCAACACCGGAATGCACGGAATGTTGTATACCTTCCCACCAAAGTGGTCTCTATTTATCAACTTGCAGTTTCTTGCTTTCGAAGTGTTAGGTTGGCTGGGACAGAGACAGTACCTGGGAATTGAACCAGAGGAATGCTATTTACCTTCCCAACAAAGTAGTCCCTATTTATCTACTTGCAATTTCTTCCAGTCAATGAGTGCAGTGTCTTAACCACTGGAGCCACATATAATTGTACAGTAATACCTCAGATAACGTTTACCTTGGATAACGCTAAAATCGCATAACGTTAAATAATCTGGGGAGGAGAATTGGACCGAATAACGTTAAGGTCCTATGGGATGGATCGGATAACAACCGCTAAAGCCTGTGCGGTTACAATGTATCTCTATGGAGCTTTAACGTTATCCGATCCATCCCATAGGGTTTTAACATGCATCAGATAACACTAAAAATCGGATAACATCAAGACTTGTGGAACCAAGTCTTAGCGTTATCCAAGGTATTACTGTAATTGCTTTTTTGCTTTTCTTTGAGCCTTCATGGCTTTTAAGATCTTTGGTGGATGCCTTTCCTTTGGTTTTGCTGCCCTAACCAGATGCTTGTTGAAGCCGTAGGATGGGGCCTCTTCACTGGTGGCCCCTAGGTTATGCAATTCTCCTGCAAATGGAATCCAGGCTGACCACTTCTCTCCTGTCCTTCAGAGGGCAGGCAAACACTTTCCCTTTCAGCCACGTTTCATACAGAAAATGGATAATTGGGTTTCTAAATTGATGCCATGAGGTCTCACTCTTATCTACGATGAAGTGGATTTGATCAACAAAAGCTCACATTTAAATACAGGAGTTAGCCTTTAAGGTGCCACAACATTTTTTGTCTATTTTTCCTGTTTTGTTTTGTTTACTCTTTGATATGGGTTTCTTTGGAGGATGCTGTTACTTTTAATGTGTATCACGTACAGTTTCTGTTTACTTTTAGATATTTTTCAATTAGCTGTCTTTTAATATTGTTATATGTCAAATTGTGTTTTGATGTTACATCTTACTGGCAAAAAAATATTTTAGGTATTTGTGCAATTATACAAAGGGAATCATAAAAGTTGCTGCAACTAATTGTGGCCTGTGGCAACTTCAGCTATTCTTCTTGCAAATATGTAAATATCAGTAGCATCCCAATTACTGCACTTTTAATTGTGCATTTAATTGTGAGCCACCATGGGTCCCTACATGGCAAGAAAGGCAGCATAGAAATGAAACGGATAGATAATCATAATAGTCATCATAGTCATAACATTTAAACAATTTTAATTCCATCCCTGTTTAATTGTATTTTAATATCGTAAATTAGTAGGGAAATTTTATAGGTCTTTAAGTTGGTGTCAGTGCAATGGGCAAAATCAAAGAGTTGAACTGTGCTAGTTAATGAGTCATCACTTTTGTTTATCACTTGTAAAATCATGCAATTAGTGTGCTACACAAAATGCAAGTGTTGACTCATTAACTGACAGCAGTCATCACTATGATTTATGTCAGTGCATTAGTGAAAGGTGGAAGGCAGCAGGGAAAGAGAAAGACTAAATGTCAGTTGGACAGACTCCCTAAAGAAAACCACAAGCCTGAGTTTGCAGGAAATGAGCAGGGCTGTTGGGGATGGGACATTTTGGAGAACTCAGAGATCTCTTATGGGAAGGGACTGCAGTGGCTTAGTGGTTAAGATGCTGAACTTGATGACTGGAAAGGTTGGCAGGTCAGTAGTTCAAGATCCAAGTACTACACAACAGAGTGAGCTCCTGTCTCCGTCCCAGTTCCTGCCAACATAGCATTTCAAAAGCAAGAAATTGCAAGTAGATAAATAGGTATCACTTTGGTGGGAAGGTGTTCCATGCACTCCAGTGTCTAGTCATGCCTGCCACATGCCCATGGAATTGTCTGCAGACAGAGAAAAGTGCTGGCTCTTTGGCTATAAATGGAGATGAGCACCAAACCCTAGAGTCAGATACAACTGGCTTTTGAGCAAGGGCGACCTTTACATTCATAGGGTCACCAGAAGTCAGAGACCATTTAATGACATGTAACAACAACAAATGTAGTTAGTTATGTGCGCTCTGTAATGAAACCTGCTTTGCTCTTCCCAATGTTCAGCAGATGCTAATATGAGACAGTCTTCTACGCCAATTGATTAATGGTGAAGAGCAACTGGCTGCAAAAGTCAGAGGGTACAGTATCTGTCTCTAGATCAAGTAGACCTCTGATCTATCTCTGCCTTCTGGACCATGTTAACTTCTTACCTGATCCTTCTCAAACTTGTTCAGGTTATTTGAGCGCTTCAGATGGCGCTCTCCAGTGTCTCCTCTTTCACCATAAATGCCCAAGTAGACATTTGCATCAGTCCCGGCTCCATACACAATCCCAGTGAGAACATGGACTTCATAGCTGTTTGCTGAGGAGAGGAAATCCCCAAACCTTACATCAGATTTTCTTCAAATCATTTCTGTCACCCACCATTTCCCTTTATTGACAAACCAGTTTGCTAGACCCATGCGTTGCTAGGAACGCTGCAGCTCATTGGAAGATCAGACCTCATGTCTTCCTCTTTCTTTATTCATGTTGGATTCCTGCATTAAGCAGGGGGTTGGACTCGTGGGCCTAAAAGGCCCCTTCCAACTCAGTGATTCTATGATTTTATGTCAGAGCATTGGACAATTACAGCGCGACAGTTCTGGATTGGAATGACTAGCCAGCTCTATGCCATTGTCTAGAAGACAAATGGACTCCCAATGCCTTCCAATCTTCAAGGAGGCGCCTTCTGTAACCACTGTTTCTTCTGCTTAAAGCCTTATTAACCCAAATATTTCCATGCTGCATGTCTGAGACATCAGGCTGGCAAACAAATAAATGCTATCTCCAGCTGACCCATTACAAAACAATACCAAAATAATTTGGCAAATGCAGATGAGGGAAACTCATGTTAGAACAAACAGACCTTGTTCTCATATGGGTGCATTGCTTCTAGATATGGGATCAGTGTTTCATCTAATGAGACACTACACTACACCCTTTGTAATAAAAAAACTCTCCTTAATGATCAGGGATGGAAATAATTGCCTGTCGAATCCTTACCTGCAGGGATGAGGAACCACAGAGTTTGCACATCTTTCAACAATCCTACTTTGAGCCATTACCACTCAGAACACCCTTCCCAACCTTGAATCTTTCAGATACGTTTGACTAAAGTTCCAAGAATCACACAGAGACCATCCACACACCAGGCAACATACACACAAAACTTTGTGGTAAAAATTCCATTGTGTAGCTCCTTAAGATGGCTGAAGTGAAATGGTGTCACAAATTAACTATCTAAACAGTGAATAATTAATGAGTCACTATGTGACTTTCTATATTTAATTTGGATTTTTTAAAATTGTGCAGTTGTAAGGCCCATGCACTATGCTTTGCCCATCTCTCATCTAGAAGGTTGTAAATGTTTTGCCCTTCAGATATTTTGGAATGCAACTCCCCTATTCCTCTGCCATTGACCATGTTGACTGGTGCACTGGAAATCCAAAACAACTGGAGGGCCAAAGGTTCCCCAACCCTGAATTAATGGATCTAGCATCATACAAACCCTAGATTATCTCAATTCACCTTCAAGTTCAGATCCTTCATCTGGCATCAGCTCCACAATGAGTTCCTTGTCTTCTTCATCACTTGCCAGCCAACGGTTTGGTGTGAAATTATAGACTTCCATGAGGTCTGGCTCCTTAGGCTCCTCCTCTCTTTCCTCTTCTGTGGATTTCTTCTCCTTCTTTCTCCTCCTTTTCTTCTTTTCCATCTTCGTGGCCATCTTCCTCACTGTAACACTCTCTAGGAACCAGCCATCTCCAATACCTCTCCCGTCGTGGCCAATTCGGATCTTGTAGATCTTGCCAACATCTACAGCTTCAACCTTTAACATTATTATTAATTATGTAATTTGCAAAATTCTGGCCTTAGCACCAACTTTTTCCTGACAGTAGAACTCATTACCTTAGCACTTCAAAGACAACCGCCTAATAATTGTGTATTAGACTACAAACACTTTGGATTACCTAATTTCCTATTACCAGAATGTTTCAACAAGTTCAAAAGTCTGGACAGGTTATCCTGCTATGGTAATAGAATAAACCAGGAGTTCTCAACCTTTTTAAGCTGGGGGCCAGGTCATGCTCCCTCAGACAGCTTCAGGGGCCGGGGGGCATTTTGCCCTTCCTCCACTACATGTCACTTCCTGGTATGATGGAGGCGATGGGGGGGGGGGACAAATGAAATGCTGTTGGTGGGCCGCTTCCGGCCCATGGGCTGAAGGTTGAGAATCTCTGGAGCAGACCATACTGGCAGTGACTCAATGCTGAGTGTCAGGTGGTGGTTAACTAATTTGACAACCTTGAGGACTAACGGCCTTGGGTGCCTGGGTCCACTTGGGTGATGGGCCCCAAATGGATTAAATCCCACTTGAATCCTCCTTGATGGAGGGCAGCAGCTTCATCAATCCTGGCCTGGGGCTGATGAGGACTTTGCATGCCAAAAGGACCCAGGACCAGAAAGTGACTTCAGGAACTAGATCAGTGGTATGGGTGTCATGGTGTGACGCGGAAGGCAGATGATGGGCCACTGCATTATATTCTTAGGGCAATCTTCATGTCTGATCACCATGAGGATTGCCAATATTCAGATTTGGATATGACAGAAAAAGAAGAGAGTGCCTTGCCAGAGTTAGCAATGCAGACATCATCCTCTATCCCATTCCTCTTGACCCTCAACCTCACAGAAATGTTTGCTGTCTACATAGACTTGTGATTGCAATACTGGGCTCTGTATATGTCTGAAAAAGTTAACTGTAAACTATGAAATAAATCTGCTAATCTAAAATAGGGTCACAAAACTTTGCTGTTGTTTTTGTTCTTGTTCTACATGGTAAGTAACACTTACAATGAAGTGAACACAAGATTTTGTTTTGCATAGTGAGTAACATTCATTTGTTATTTCACAAACCATAGAAGAAATTCATTTTTGTTTGTTTTTACAAAAAAAGATAAATTTAAGTGAAATTCATGAAGAACATGTAATGTTGCTCAGTAATTACAAGTTACTGGTTTTTCAAACAGCCCATGAGTAATGCATTTGTTTTTAATGTACCGTTTCCAAGCTCTGAGCAATATGTCTCTAATGACTACATCAGACTTCCAGGCCATGAAGATGATCAGTCAAAACAGACTGCGAGAGATGCTGCAAATTTTCATTTGTCTTTTAAGTACGCCTACCTAATTCCATTTCCCAGACAGACCAGAAGGGATGAATCTGGCTTTTGAACTGTGTGCACTAGTTTTTGTGACATAGTTCTCAGCTCAAAATGCCAATTGGGTTAAACACATTCAAAAATGCATTTTGGGGAAAACACACACAAATCTATGTATTATGGGAAATGCATTCAAAAATGTGCGGTGTAGGAGGAAATGCACACAAAAATGCTTACTTCAGGGGGAAACACAGTATAAATGTTTATTTTCATAGTATTAATTTTTCAAAATTGTCCAGATAATGAAATGAAACATCATTATGAGGGAACCCATATGAAGCTGACTGCTAACAGAAACATAGGTATCCATCTTGGTGTTCAGTACCTGCAACAATATGTAATTGAAAGCCCATATGTCTGGCCAGGTTATATAACTACAGTAATAGAGGGGAGCCCAGATGTTCTTTGACTTCAGTTCCCAGAAGCCCTGATCAACAAATGTGCTGCCTTGGGCTTATGGTAATTGGAGTCCAAGAACACCTGGAGGCCCAAGTTTGAAAAACCTTAAAATAGACCATACTGCCAGTGACTCAGTGCTGATCCTCAGGTGGTGGTTAACCAACCTGACTACCCTGAGGACTAATGGCCTTGGGTGGCGAAGTCCACAGGGATGGGTGATGGTCCCCAAGTGGATTAAATTCCACTTGAATCCATATTGATGGAGGGCAGCAGCTTCATCAATCCTGGCCTGCAGCTGATGAGGGCTTTGTGTGCCAAAAGGGCCCAGGCAGGAGTGTGCTGGTATATCGGGCAATCAGGCTTTGTCCCACCCCTCCCTCACCTTTGGCACCCTGGGGCGCCAATAGCAATGTATGGGATTCCCCCCAACCGCCAAAAAGGTGCTCCCATCAGTCCCTGTCCAGCACCTTCCCATGGTGCCCTAAACACCCCTAGGCCCAGGAACAGAAAGTGACTTGCAGAACTAGATCAGTGGTATGTTTGTGATGTGTTGTGGAAGAAGAACAAAAACAAGAGGAACAATAACCAGAATGGAAAGCACCAATTTGAAACTTTTGCTCTTTTTGTTTACCCAACTTGCTCCTCCATTTTCTGGATGAATTAGTCTGGCTCTGCTAGTCATGAGACAGAACAATAGGTATGGAAAACCCTGAAGCCCCCTGGGGATCTTACGGATACTTCTCAGGGTGCAGAAATGTCATAGAACTCTCACTCTGTAGACCTTCTGAGAGACAGGATCTGTAAAGATCCTGCCTAATATCTGGACCTTGGAAAGATCCAAAATCTACTTGCACGGTCTCAAGGAGTTACATCAACATTCCTAGATGGGTCCACATACCTTGAAGGTTTCTGTGGCTCCCCTTTCGTAGTTGTTGGATCTGTTCCTCAGAAAGAGCCCCTCCGTTTTACCCAGCTCCCCATAAATCTGCATGGAGACATTCGCATTGGTGCCTGCACACCGCAGATTGCCAGTAACAACACATATCTCATAATTTATCACTGCATTTAGAATAGGAGCAGAGAGAGGGGAAAATTGAGATTATTGTGGGAATAACTAGAATCAGCCATGAAAAATTCTATGGTTAGAATAAAAGCAGATCTTTCATTCATTCCAAGCACTTCTTAATATAATTTTCTTATATCCCCTACTCATTCAAGTAAGCCACTCTGTCCTTCTGCTTTACTCAAACATGGGAAGCTGCCTCCTACAGTAGGGCCTTTTTTCTAGAAATAGTCTGCTGTTGTCTACTCAGACTCACAATGGCTCTCCTGCAACCTTAGAATAGAAGACATTTTACAAATTACCTATGATTCAAAGAGAGAATCTCTCAGCTGTGGACATCTCCGCATATACAATAGCATGAAATTTGAACATTAGCTTGTTCTATTCTGCTATTAGCATTGAGGACTTCAACACAGGATTCTTTTGTCATTTTATTACTCTAAGATGACAGTCTACTTGAGTTCTCTAAAGATGTGTTTCCATCTCTAATCCTGATCTATCTGCCGCATCATTTTCTGCCCCAAGAGAAAGTATTTTCTCCTCAATAAATCCTTTGAGTCTAAGTTGCAGAGGGCTTGAACCTAGCAATGTGGAGAATGTTCACTGAATTGCTACTGTGGTGGCTTAGTGGTTAAGGTGCTGAGCTTGAAGACTGGAAGGTTGGGGTTCGATACCCAAGTGCTACACAAGGATATTGAGGATATGAAAGGAGCCTCATTCAGGCATCCCTTGAACAGAGTTTCTCCAGCAAAACTCCTTTCAAACCAGAGTAAGGGGCTGCGGTGGCTCTGTGGTTAAGAAGCTCACCTTGTTAGCTGGAAGGCCAGCAAGTCAGCAATTCAAGACCCGGGTACTCCATTAGGGATTGAGTGCCTGTCTCGGTCCCAGCTCTTGGGGAGATGAAAGGAGCCTCATTCAGGCGTCCCCTGAGCAGAGTTTCTTCCGCAAAAATCCTTTCAACACAGAATAAATTCTGACACGAAATTATTATTATACTGAATTGTTCATTCTCATGTTTAGGCTATCACAATATGATGAGACACCTTGATAAAAAATGTTTAAGCCTTTTGAGATTCCTCAGCTCCAGCATGAGGCTGACACATGGCATTCTCTTCTACCTGTCAAAATGCCTACAATTTGTGCAAGACTTCTCCACACAAAACTAGCTGTCCCTCTCGTATTCAAAGCAAAGTGCATTACCATACACAAAGCAAGCATTGAAAGACAGGGTTGTTGTTCTGAAAGACACAAAAAATCCATCCGATGGTTCTAATTCTTAAAATCCCCTTAAACAAAGCAGCAGTTATAACAGGTTTTCACAATTTGGATTGCTACATTACTACAATTTACTACATTCTAGTAAATGTAACACTCTCAGTCAATACTAAAATCAAGACTAACAACAACAATCTCACCCTCTTACAGATTAAGAGAAAAAATTTCTAGTTTCATGTTCTTACACATAAGAACAAGAGAAGTGAGGGTTGTTGTTGGTGGTTTCTTGGTTTGTTTGCTTTTTGGAATAGTAGCCGTGTTAGTCTGTGGTTCAAGCATATCAGAAAACAAAACAAAATAAACAAAATAAAATAAAAACACTGAAGCACTTTAAAGACTAACTGCTATATTTTTATTCTTGGCTTTCGTGGATCAAGTCCACTTCTTCAGAGAAGTAAGGTATTTCATCCCTACTTGAGCCTAAGATCTTCTTGTGCTCTGATAATAAACTGCACCCTTTGCCTTGAGCGATAAGCATTGTTTGGAATAATACATTGGTTTAGCATGTTAACATTAGAATAGTTACTTTCACATTACAGGGGAGGACAAGCAAACAGAAGCAATGAAAGAATACCATTGTACAAGTAATGTTTAACACTACTTTCCAATTAGATGTATTTGTCCATTTCACATGAAAGTAGCTATTTTTAGACTGACACATTAAACCAGACACGGTATCTACCAATAAAGGGGACCAATGGAAAATTCTACTCAACTGAGAAGCTGCAGAATTAGGACTGAGTTTAGGACAGGAAGTGCAGAGAAATAACACAGCAGAGCAGAATAATACCCTGTTCTTGTGCTGTAAATACTGGGATTGCTGGAGGTGGCTTTTATGGTAAGGAATGAGCCGTGAAGACTACAGGCATCTTGAGAATGATTTACTTTCAAATATGCAGTCATCAATTTTTCGCTCTGGCATTCTCTTTGTCGTTGCAGCCAGCCACCTCCACACTTTCTCTGAGGGTCTAGTGATATATAACAGCTAGCTCATATTTAGAGAATAGTAGTTTTCAAATGCTGAAATACATCTCAAGGTCACAATTTTTCACAACTATTTGATCTGAAAATTGGCTTGGTCATGGGAAATGAGGACAGGCAAATAAACACAGACCTTGTTTGCAAGTATGACTGCTGTTGGAATCATTATGAGATTTCACCTCTTATTGACTTTCTATCTGTAATGTGTAGTTTGACCCCAAGCTTTAAAAAGGTTTAGCAATAGCAATTACAGTATATGCTTAGTGCACTCTCTGGGGGGTTCACAGTATACATAGCATTTTGTCCCCAACATGCTGGGTACTCATTTTACTGACCTTGGAAGGATGGAAGGCTGTATCAGCCTTGACTGAGCCCTTTCAGAACTGAACTTATGTCAGGAGTTTACCCACTCCACCACAAGGGATCTACTCATAAGAGTTTGGTAAGATATATCAGGCTGAGAGTAAGTGGCCCTCTTTCACTCACTGGCAGAAAGTCATTCAGTGTTTTTCAAGGGTAAATCTGGGTTAGAAACCAAGATCAAGTTCAATAGAGTCACTATTACACAATGCTGGCTCATTTCTCATGCACCTTTTCCATGCAAAGTCATTCAGCAATTTAAATCCCAATGGGATTTCCTAAAAATCTGCCCTTTGCCCCAATCATTTAGATTGTAGACCTATGGACATTCAATTGAGAAGAAGTCCAACGGAAGGCAATGGGACTACCGTGCAAAGGAATTATGGTATTAATTTCATTTATTAATAGCATTATACAAGACTCTCAATGTACTGAAAAAGTGACATAGCCAGATATATACCAGGGGATCACTAAACTCAGAATCGTAGAGTCTCTGATTTCAAGGGTGAAATCGGATAATACAAATAGAAACTGATACCAATTCTGCAAAGTTTCAAGCTTACCTCCTGGTGATCAATTGCAAAACAAAACAATTTGCAAGGCAAGGAGATGAGAATGTCCACTTTCAGACAATCAGACCTCTTTGAACACTTAAGAAAATTCTGTTTCTATCAACAAGCTATCCAAATAGGTAAAGATAAAAGTTGCCCTTGCTCGAAAGTCAGTCGTATCCGACTCTAGGGTTCATGCTCATCTTTGTTTATTGTCAAAGAGCCAGCACTGTCTGCGTTTACAGACATTTCTGTGGACATGTGGCAGACATGACTAGACACCAGAGTGCACAGAATGCTGCTTACCTTCCCACCAAAGTGTTACCTATTTATCTACTTGCAATTTCTTGCTTTCAAACTGCTAGGTTGGCAGGAGCTGGGACAGAGACAGGAGCTCACTCTGTCATGCAGTACTCGGGTCTTTAACTGCTGACCTGCCAACCATCCAGTCATCAAGTTCAGCATCTTAACCATTAAGCCACCACATACTTTGGTCCTAATAGGTGTAAATGAGAGGTCACTCCCCCCCCCCTTCCATGCCTTTCATTCACAACAAATTTCTGTTGATGAGCCATTAAAAACTTGCTCTTACATTTCTCAATGGACATGATCTCGCTGGGGTAGACCTCAATCTCTACTTTCCCATCAGCTTCATATTTGTCGAGCCACCGGTTGCACGGGAAGTTATATAGTTTTCCATGGACAGGAATGATAATCTGAACAGAAGCAAGATGCCAGCCAGCTCGGAGCCCAACATTGTCATGGCCAATTAGAAGCCGTTTGATCTTAAGAAACCAACCACAGGAGAAGAGGAATTAAGACACAAAGGGAACAACAGAAGACAGGCAAATATTTAGAACAGGATTTATGAAACTAGCCAGTGGGGAACCTTCAGCATTCATGGTTAGCAAGCAGGGAGATTACTAATTTTTGTTGCCTTATTAGAATAATTTAGCCTAGCTTTCTTGGAGGTGGCGGAGAAGGAACCTTCCAGAGTGACTTTCCAACACCAGCAGTAAAGTAGTTTCTGCCCCTACAGTTTGAAAGGGCCACTAGTCCCTCTCATTACAGACTATGGTAGTTCAGTGGTTAAGAAGCTCATCTTGTTAGCTGTAAGGTTGGGCAAGTTGGCAGTTCAAGACCCGGGTACTGCATGATGGAATGAGTGCCCATCCTCTGTCATAGCTCCTGCCAACCTAGCAGTCCGAAAGCAAGAAATTGCAAGGAAATAAATAGGGATCACTTTGGTGGGGAAAAAGATCTTGGGGACATGAAAGGAGCCTCATTTGGGTATCCCCTGAGAGGAGTTCCTCCAGCAAAAATCCTTTGAACCCAGAAAGTACCTTTGTGTGTTTCTAACACATTTTTTTAAAAAAAAAAAAATAGCACAAAACCCAAAAGTATATGGGAGAATTAGTCAGACTCCACAGGAATCTTTTCAAAGCCTCACAGAAGCTTTGAAAAGAGTCAATAATTTTTACCATATTACTAATGAGGAAGTGCTTCGAAGGAGTGGCTTGTGCAAATTACATAACTTTGTTGCACGCAGAAGACTCCAATTGGCAGGCCATGTTTTCTTTATGGAGTCAAGCAGGATCCCTAAGGTGGCAATAAGTTGGACCCCTGTCCCCTCCTAATGTCAAATGACAGTGAGGATGCCCTCAAGATACATGGAAAAGAACTTTCATGGGAGATTTAAAGACCCTGGAAATGACATGGGAGCATGTTGAAGTACTTGCCCAAGACCGAACCCATTAGAGATCTCTTGCTGATCAATACGCTACATAGCATGGGATGATCTAAATCAGTGGTGCCCAAACTAAGGGCTGGGGCCGAGTGCAGTCCCCGACACCAATTCATCTGGCCCGCGAAGCCCTCATTGCTCCTGGAAGTGACAAGGGCTTCGCAGGCTGGATGAATTGGCCTCGGGGGCCGCACCCAGCCCCTGGGCCTTAGTGACCGGCTCCTTGAACCACATGATCGGCCCATGGCCCAAAAAGTTTGGGCACCCCTGATCTAAATCTAAGTCAAAGTAGCTACATACAGGTAACACTATTGCTTAGAACTAGTTACCACCAGGCTCTGAAAATATATGAAAAATTGTGACTTGCAAGGTTTTAAATCTCTGCTGCTTAAGAAGACTTTGTGGGTGCTACATAACTGCCCCTTCCAATGAATGCAGTCCCTCCTGTTAGCAGTTTTTTCTTACCTTCCCAATGTCCATTGTGTCGAGAGTAAAAATATCTATCCGGCCACGTTCAAAGTAATCATCCAAATCGTTGTCAGAAACCAAGAGAAATTCTTTTTTCGTGTCTGCTTTTTCGCCGTAGAGTTTGAGCAAAACCTTTGAATCTGAACTGGCTCCAGGGACATCTCCTGTCTTTATGCTGATGTGGTAACCAATATCTACAGAGATATTAATGTTTGTACACAAGAGGCATGATATTGTGCTGCAAAAATGGTGCCTCTCTACTTTGAAAACGATCGAAGGAGAAGGAGGCAGAAACAGGAAGAAGAGAAGTCAGCAGATTGTGAGTGAGACCGAAAGCTCTTTAATTAGAAGGCTATTGACTGAAAACCTATAGACACTTAACAAGACATGTGCTGTTGAATGTAACGATATTAATTCTGTTGTAGACATAAATAGAATTGCACTTAGAAATCTATGAGCATTCAGGACTGGCCCAACCAACAGGGTAAGCGAAATGAGTTCTAGGTCAAAGTAATGATGCAAAACTTCACCATCCATATGTTATGAGCCTGGACCAACACTAGATATGATACGGAACACCCATGACCAACCTAACTACTGAAAAAGAATAGTGCATCAGAATGCCAATCTTCCATGTAGCTGTTGTGAAGGTGGCAGAAGAATTGGATGGCTCAAGGCTAAACACCACAAATGCAAGAAAGAACTATGGTATCTTCAGAGGACAGTGTTGGTGGTACTGGCTGAATTTGATCCACCACCTTCTCATCCAATCTCTTGTCTATTTCACAAACTATGAGAACTAGGAGACTGATGAATACAAAGTCAGCAAATAAAAAAATTAATGTTCTCCAAAATGTTACTGGTGTTGACTTTGAGTAAAGATCTGAATGTTAGACTCAGGTTTTAAATCCAGCTTTAAGTCTTTTATCTATTTCCTTCTTATCTCTGATACTATTTGAAATAATATGTGGTTTTCTCTTGTTGAAAAACTGTCACAACACAGCTGAAGCTTGGATGCATATCTAAATTTGACTTTAAAAAATAGTTAGATGCCTTGTAGAGTTCATGCTCCTTGTGAATACGACAAAACACTGTGGTTTCAAAAATTTACACCCAATATCTTGTCTTATTTCTAGTTACAATCCTATTATGACATAGAGGGTGAAGTCTATGGATGTATAAAAATATATAGCTTTATAACAAATTTAAAAACTGCCCAATGTGTTTTCAGCCTAAAAAGGTCAAGGTCTTTTTAAAAACAGCTACACAAAGAAAACAAAAAGGGACAATACATGAAATGGATGTTGCGATAATTAGTATATTTTTTGTGTGGTAAATTTCTAGTTCGATTGCAAGCATTTTAGTACAGGGAGTTCATGGACTGCTGGAAATACAGGTAACAGTATCCAACTAAACCCTGAAACTATGGGTCAATTTACAGGACAAAATTCACATGTTTTTTTTTAATAAAGATGCTCACTCAGTTGTTAAATAATCTGTGTATGATAGCAAGATTTTGCCCTCAATCACATACCTTGCATTTAGTGTGCTTTCCTTTCTGATTGGTTGCCAGAAAGCAAACACAGACTTAATCTGCAAATCTGATTGCTAAAGAATGTGGGTTTGAGGAAATCCCGCTCTGGATTGATCACAGGATATATGAATCCCTTTTACTTCTTATCTGGCCCCCTGAGGCATGGCTAATGGCATCAAGCTCAGCTTTCTCTTAATGTGTAATTCTTTCCCTACAGTACAATCAGGGTGGTTTAAATACAGCTCAACAACTACATGGGAAACCTGAAATCTTTGGGCAGAAAATCTGTGCCATGCTGGCCAAGATGCTCAGTCGTGGTTGACCATATTTGCATCCAGATTTTCCCTTGTGTAGTTGATTGGCTGGCTGGCTTACTGAACTGGAACGCATGGGTGCAGAGACAAGGATTAGGAGTTTGCTTCCTCACACTGATCCATATATGAGAAAGAGACAGCCTATGTGATCTTGGGCATGCTACATAGTCCCAGAGTTCCATCCTCCACACAAGAAGGAAACACCCAACTATTTCTGAGTATTCCACACTTAGATAATCCTGCAAAGTCAGAATCTACATCAGGGATTCCCAGCATAAGGCCCATGGGTCATATACAGCTCATGTTGCCATTTCATGTGACCCCATTCCCAACCTTCCAAGGGCATTCAAGAAACAAAATGGCCACCCCTTTGAAGCTGTTGGGACAAAATGACCACCACCACCCCATCATGCAGGCAGGGTAAAATGGCTGTCTGGCCCTTGAAGCTGACTGAGAGAGTGTGACCTAGCCCCCGGCTAGAAAAGGTTCAGAACCCCTGAACCCCAGAGAAATATTTGTTACTAATACAATGAAAGCAGCCATGCCTATTCCTATAGCTTACAGATATACAGTACTTGAAAAAGAGATAAGAGACAGATGTTCAAAGGTATTTGATCAGAGAGGATAAGAGAGAGAATAAGACTCAATAGGTAGGACACTTCTAATTTTGGGTTATGAATTTACCAGTTTGGACCTTCAGGAGGTCATGGCTTATATCATGGATGTTTCTCATAGAAATTTAAAAAAGAAAATTGAACAGCTTTCTGAAAGTTCCAAGCGCAACTCACTTTCCAAGATAGATGATCTCCCAGCTGGAACTAACTCTCGGATAATCTGGCCATCATCCTCGTTTTTGTCAAGCCATCTGCTTAGCAAATAAAAGTTAAGTTATCTGCTATTACCGATCAAATGTCACGAGGCTTATTAAACTCCAAACCACTGTAAACTGAAACATAAAGATCTGTGCTTAGAGATATTTTTAAAGGGAAACCAGAATAAAAAGAAGGTTACAAATACTCTCTCTCTCAAACACACACACACACACACACACACACACACACACACACACACACACACACACACACACACACACACACACACACGCACGCACACACACACACAAAGGGAGCCCTCCTCATTTTGTTTTCTTAATTACAACTACAGTGGAACCTCAGTTAATTGAATTAATGCGTTCTCCAGCATGGTTTGTACAACGAAAATTACTTAAACCAAATTTCCCATAGGAACACATTGAAAGCAATTTCTCATAGGAATGCATTGAAAACCAAAATACATTAACTGAAACACGGTTTCCCATAGGAATGCATTGAAAACCAATTAATCTGTTCTGAAAAAAATTCCATAAACCAAGCCACTATTTTATATGGATTTCCTTTCGTTATGTGGTTTTTATGTTAACCATGCCGTTCGTTAACCAAGGTTCCACTGTAGTTGAATTGATAATTCCCGCCCTATTACGAGTCCTGTTGGATTTAAAGAAAGTTATAGACATTGTTGAAAAAGAAAGAACAAATGAAAAAGAGAAACTTGTGGTATGTTAACTCATCACCAAGACTTAAATCTTTCTGTTTGGGAATCTAAATTTGCTTTCAAGGGTGTTAAAAAAAACTGCAAGCTTATTTTTTTTTGCACCATGATATGTCATTTTACATTTCCACTATTCTTCTACAAAAACATGGCTAATTTTTCTACAATGTTCCAGAAACCCTTCCTCTTAATAAAACTGAATATAAATTAGCAAATGCAATTTTTAAGGAATGGTGGCCCTCTTCCCACGGAGAACAAAGTTTCAGACTGGCTATTCTATGTCAAGAGAAGGAGCTACATGCATGACTTCCCAATACTTCCCTGTAGCATATTTTTTAAGAAATGACTTTTGCAAACATTCTTATAATCCAAAGAGATTATGAAATGTTACAATGCCATACAAAACTTAGTTTGGGGGAGATGGCAGAACTATTGTTTATATTTTAAAAGGTAAATAGCTAGAGTATCCAATCCAAACATCAAACAACAATACTGTATATTTACATTATAAAGTCCCCGCCATCTCGGCCCGGAGGAGAAGAAGGCTCTCCGCAGCTGTGGGTGGTGAGAGGACGCTCCCGCCCTCCCTCCGGGCACCGCCATCTCGGCCCGGAGGATAAGAAGACTCTCCGCAGCTGCGGGCGGTGAGAGGACGCACCCACCACCCCCCGGGTCCCACCATCTCAGCCTGGAGGAAAAGACTGCGGTCAGTTGAGTGGACGTTGTATCTGTAATATCTGACCATATTGTTATTTTGAATTGCAGGATGGATTTTCTTGACGTTATATTGTTATATTATATGCTATATTATATTGCTGTCAGTTGAGAGGACGTTGTATTTCTGATATCTGACCATATTGTTATTTTTATGCCCTTGGTGACATGAAAGGAGCCTCGTTCGGGCCTTTTCCCCTGGATGGAGTTTCTCCAGCAAAAAACCCTTCCAACCCAGAGCCGAGGGAGCAGCTGAGTCTTGATGCCCTTCAGGCCGCCCTGCACTGCCAGCCTGCCTGGCTGCCAGACCGGGAAGTGGTGGCGTTGGGGTTCTCGGGCTCGAGCCATAGGCACCCAACTGGGTTAATGGAAGCACATGGGGGTTACCCAGTAGGGCCCCCCCACCTTCGGGAGGCCGAAGGGTGAGTAGAGAGGTGGCTTCAGGGGTCCCTCCAGCTGCTGCAGCTGGAAAAGGAAGGCCACCTATACCTCTGCACCTTCCAAAAAGTCTGCTCCCCCACTCCGGGGGGGGAGGCTTGCTTACACTTTCACACAGCCCAGGATGTGGAGGGGGCAGGAGGAGCGTGTGCGGTTGCAGCTCTGGTTTCCCAGGGCACAGAGCTTTTTTTTTTGGGGGGGGGAGATGAAGCCAGGGCAGGTTGAGGACTTCGCTGCCCCTCCCCCTGAGCCCCCATCAACATATTGTAATGTATTGTTTGTAAGCCTCTCTGAGTCGCTACTGTGAGTGGGAGGCAATATAAATTTGAACTAATAAATAAATAATAATAAATAAATATTTTGTATTTTGTATTTCTGGATGGGATTTTCTTGACATTATATTGTTATACTGTATGCTATATTATATTGTTCGATTATATCATTACATTGTATTGTTGGATTGTACTGTTATATTATTGCTTGATTATTATTGCTGTTTTGCTGTGTGGTGTTCTATCACAGTATTGTTGCCCTATTATTGTTTTATATTGGTGATTGTATTCTATTTGTTTTGTACACTGCCCTGAGTTGGTTGCACCAAGTAGGGTGGTATAGAAATCTAATAAATAAATAAATAAATAAATAAATAAAGTACAGTAGAGGTGGAGAAGAAAAGACAGGGGTTCTATTTCTACAGTTTGTCATGTTTGGGACAATATTTTTGTTTTTAAAAAGAATCCATCAATAAGCCAAATGTAGAAGGAATTTAACAATGTTTTCTATCTGTGACTGCTTCTTCATGTTTCAGACAGATCAACCAACTTAAAATCTAACTCAACCTAATTTTGACCCTGCAATGAAAGATTCCATACCCGCATTATGTGTTCCCCAAATTAATGTCCTCTTGCAAACTTACCTTAACATTCTGTAGGGGTCTCACTTTTAATAGAAATTATTTCCAGATGATTGTTCCATTCAGTCCTGCTTCCCTTAACAACCTCATTCCCTATGCCCACACACAAAATTTAAGCCTACCTGCAGCAGAAACAGTTGCAAACCACAGCAACAATTCCATATTGCAGCATTAATAGCTCAGAACAGGGGGGGAAACAAGTAAAAACAGGCAGTCTTTGAATAAAAGAAGAGTTATATTAATCAGCAACCTCACATGGTAGAGGTATGGCTGGGCTGTACTATCTTTAGGCAGCAGAAGAGGATTTAAATGATTCAGTACTACACCAATTAAACCAGGGGTTCCCAACCTACAGCCTGAGGGACAGCCCTGCCTCCCGATACCATTTCATCTGGCCCGTTGCTGCCTCCACCCCACCCAGAAGTTGAAGTGGGTCTGTTTACATCAGCCGTAAAATGTGCACAAGAATACGCAAATTCATCCACGGCTGTTGTAAATGTGGAAGTGGGCACATTTATGACATCCATAAATGTGCCTGCTTCCACTTCTGGGGGGCATGGTCCAGTCCACTCAGCTGTCCGGAGGCATAGTAAGGTCCGCAGCATAAAAAGGTTGGCCACTCCTGAATTAAACATTTTTCAGCATGAAAAGTCAGCAGGCTTGGGAGGGTATCTTACAATCCTTCTCCTAGACAATCTAGTTATGTTTGTTCCACAATGGTTGGTTTGGTCTTTGTAATGCGTTCTTTTTAACATTGTGAACTTTGGGGTGGGGGGATTGATGCCCTATTTGCTGTCTGAAGTGGTACAATCCAGCACCAAATACATGACATGAGCCAGATGATCATGGCCTAACTCTAATTGGTATTCCATCTACACTGGACCCATTGAATTATTTAAGTATTATTCTACATCTAAGTTTAATTTTTTTAAAAAATTATTGTGCTTTTACACTGGCGGAAAGGCAGTCTAGAAATGAAACAGAAAGATAAATAAATACAATCAACATTGAATCAACAGGGAAATAAGTAAGCTAATATTTATGGAAATTCCATTGATTCAACAGGTCTACTCTAGTTGAAATTAACACTAGATTTAGGCGAATTTAGTTAACTTTTTAAAAATGCAAAGAAGTTTCAAGAAATAACTCAGTAGAATGGTCTGTATGGAAAACCAAGATATAGATATTGTATCCCCTTGTTCAATATTCGATGGTTGTCGGGTATGTAATCTACCCAGTATTCTTCCCTTTCAGTCCATAAAACCATGTGGCTCAATGTGAGCTTTTAAAGAAAGATTTATCAACCAACAAAGAAACGTTGCATTGAAGCGGCATTCTCTTCATGTCCACAAGCAGCAGTTGTACACTAGATTTTTTGAGATATGCTTTTGCTTTTTGCTGCAAAAATATTATTTCCATTAGTAGGGAGTGAAGGGAAAGGATGTTATTTTTTTAAAAAGACAACTTTAGCCACACATCTTAAAAGAAACTTCATCCGTACATTTTATCAAATATGGTTTACCGCCATTTTTTTCATCTACTTTAGCTTGGGTGCCATTTTGTTCAAATTCAATAGGCTTCTTCACTCTGTGATGACAATGAATCATGGACCATAAAACTAACAGGAGGATGTCACATACAGCACAGGTGACATCTTCATCAATGGTAAACAAAAACCAACCCCCCCCCCTCACTGAGAATGGGAAGGAATGTGGCCTAATGTTGTGCCAAGAAAACTAGATCACAATATTCCCTGCTGAATGTTGTTGGCAAAGACAGAAGGTATCAGTTGCTACTTGAGGATATCTGCTGTGGAAAGATTCACAATTGGGCAAACACAATTTAATTGCCATTGATCTGGAAACATAAGAAATGGTAAAGACAAAGAATTTGAAAGAGTATCAAGTGAGTTGCCATAAAGAACAAAGTAGGTGTACAATAGCCACTAGACTTCCTATTATTTCACCAATGGTCAAGTACTGTCAACTATTTCATAACAATCAGAATGACCCTGTGTTCAGTACCTTTATCCAGATACATGATATATTCACAAAATGCGCACACAATTTTGAGTTGTCTAAAAACAATTCATCAGGCTTGGCAGTGAAAATTAATGGATCGATTTAAATTTAATTAAACAAAATCATGACATCTGGGTGGAGGCACAGAAGCCCCAAAATTTGGATTCGTGCTTTAACTCAGTTGTTCTTGTAAGACTGAAGAGATCTGGGGGAAATGATCACTGGTGAAAGCCCTGATGAAAGTATCTTTGTTCTAATATTTACTTATTTTTTAATTAATTAAAAATCACAAAGTAATTTCCCAAAAAATTTAGACAGAATCCAATGGCTCTATATCACCTATGTAAGAGAACTGGCAAGCTATAAACAATAAAAACATTGATAAAACACAGTCTATTTCAAGTGAAAGTGTTAATGTTAAAAATTGAGTAAGACTTGGGCAAAACAATATACAACTTCCCAAAGCCACAAAGAAATCGGAAACCTCCCTGACCAGCAGGTTACACCCAACGTCTGCAGGTCATGGAGAGATCTGCTTTCCTTCCTAACGGAGGATGCAGTTGGCGTGCACCTTTGGCTTCAAATGGCTGAAGAGTCCATGACCCAACCTCCCAAAAGAAGGCAGCTATCTTGGGAAGAAAACAGGGGTGGGAGAAGATAGCTGCTTCTGCTGAAGGTTCTGTCATGCAACTCTCTCTCCTCTCTCTTTCTCTCTCCTCTCTCTCAAAGAAAGAGATAATATGGAGGTACAGGGACAGCAACAGAAGTTCCTTTTCATGCAACTTTCGTGTTCGTGGAAGAAGCCTGCCCAAGTGCAAGCAAACCATTTCACAAATGGAATTTGACTGTTCCCATTCACTACTCTCCTTGATCTTATCGAGATGCAGAAGAGAATACAATTTAAGCAAAAACAAAACAGTGACACTATTCCCAATTCCTTGTGTAGCACAATGGTGCACCAGTTCAGGAATTCTCAACCTTTGGCCCGTGGGCCGGATGCAGCCCCTGGCACCATTTCATGTGGGCCCCCACTGCCTCCACCACACCAAGAAATGCCATATGGTGGAGGAAGGACAAAATGGCCATCCGGCCCCTGAAGCTGTCTGACAGAGCTTTAAAAGGCTGAGAATTCCTGGGTTAATTCATCACAAATAAGATGCTGTCTACATGGGAATATGTACTGCGGTGGCTTAGTGGTTAAGACACTGAACTTGATGACTGGAAGGTTGGCAGATCAGCAGTGTGAGACCTGAGTGGGGCACGATGGAGTGAGCTCCTGTCTCTGTCCCAGCTCCTGCCAACCTAGCAGTTTGAAAGCAAGAAATTTGCAAGTAGATAAATACGTACCACTTAGGTGGGAAGGTAAACAGTGTTCTGCGCACTCCGGTATCTATTTATGCCTGCCACATGTGCACACAAATGTCTGCAGAAGCAGACAGCGCTGGCTCCTTGGCTATAAATAGAGATGAGCACCAAACCCTAGAGTTGGATATGAATACCTTTCGAGTAAGGGAGACCTTTACCTTTAAGGGAGAAAGAAACTGTTCCCCAATCAATCCAGGCCCACCCAAAACTGCCTGTGAACATTACAATACTGAAGGAATTAACAGTAGGCTCTGGGCTTGTTTTTGACGTGGTAGCCTGATTAGTCTGTACATGCATATCAGATCAGAAAGCAGAAGAAAAAAAGTAAAAAAAAAACAAGAAAATTAAGAAGACAAAAATATTGTGGCACTTTAAAGACTAGCTGCTGTATTTTAATACTTCTGTTCACACTATTTAATTATTTCCCACATTCGCGATAGTGTGAGACAAGACGTAAATATGTGGTACTGTGCATTCCCTACCCCTGTTTCAAGTTGATTTTCCTACAGCCAAAGACTTGATTATTGTGTCTTATTTATTTTAATTTGCATCTTTTTCTGTCAGGGTTAGAGGATGAGTTAAGATGAACTTGAGAAAAGTAAACACTGGCTATTCAATTATCAGCTTCCGATAGACCATATAGTCCAGAGGTTCTCAACCTATGGCCTATGGTCCAGATCCGCCCCATGATGCCATTTCATGTCGCCTGCCACCCTCACTCCCGCTCCGCTGAAGCTGTTGGAAACAGCAGAAACAACCATAAATGCATCCACAGCTGTCGTAAACACTGTTTTACGGCAGCGTTTATGGTGGGGGGAGCCACTAGCCCAGCCTGCTCAACTGTCTGAGGGAGCATGACCCAGCCCATAGCTTTAAAAGGTTGAGAACCCCTGGCATAGGCTAAGAAGTCTCCTTAAAGAACACAATAGCTACTTTTAAAATGCATTATTTATGACAAGGAAGAATTAAGAATTGGATTTTTCCTTAATTAACACCTTCAGGTTAATTTTCAACTGATGGGAAAGTTGTATGAATAATATTTCAGGAGGCCTGTGAGAAGTTGAGAACTTCAAAGGAATTAATTGTGGCAGGGGTGGAGGTCATAAAAGATCCTGGATCTCATCTCTAACAACTATAATCCTGTATTACAAGCAGTAATCTTTGCTATAATAACACATTAACTTGAGAGTCACTAACAAATACATTAAAGAGGTATTGGTTGTGGTGTTTTTAAAAAGCGATAGCTGGAAAACCCATGGTTAGTTACATTGGTGAAAATGAAAAAGATGTAAATCATGCCAGTAAACTACTAGTTTACTACTACATTACTAGACAGATGAAAGGCCACTGCATTATATTCCCAGGACAGTTGTCATGGCTGATCACCATGATGATCACCTATATTCAGATTCGGATATGGAAGAAGGAGGAGGAGGCGAAGAAGAAGAAACAACGTAGCTAATGTGTTTCGTGTTTTGCATACCAATTCATATGGCTGGTGTGGCATGAGTAATATCAGCTATGACTTGTTAACTAGTACTTCCAGCTCAAACGTAACTGAAGAGCAGAATTCCAGGTTATGACTTAAGCAAGATCTGTTTGTCTTGAGTTGTCTAGGTGGCTGCTACCCACAACGTTTGAATCTATGCTACATTTTTATGTATTACTCACCTTCACTTCCCTTGTTTTGTTTAAAAAGAATAGTTTGTTTGTTGTATGGTGTATTATTATGTTATTATATTTCTGAGTGTTTGGATTGTGCTGTTTTATTGTGAACTGCCTAAGACAGTCTTTTACGCTAATTAGGTAAAAATAAATGTAAAGGTCACCCTTCCTCGAAAGACAGTCATATCCAACTCTAAGAGGTGGTGCTCACCTCCGTTTACAGTCAAAGAGCCAGCAAAGAGCCAGCACTTTCTGCATCTCCAGATGTTTCCATGGTCATGTGGCAGGCATGACTAGACATGGAACACTGTTACCTTTTCCACCAAAGTGGCGCCTATTTATCTACTTGTAATTTCTTGCTTTCAAACTGCCAGGTTGGCAGGAACTGAGACAGATGACAGGAGCTCACTCTGTTGCACAACACTCAGATCTCGAATTGCTGATCTGCCAACCTTCTGGTTGTCTAGCTCAGCATCTTAATCACTACGCCATCGCAGGCCCCTTTTATGCTAATTAGGGTGGCTATGAATCAAAAAAATCAATCAATCAATCAAGACTATTCTATTCTATTCTATTCTATATGCGGTGGGCTACTGGGATGGGCTTCTTAGATTAATTTAATCCAAGCTGAAGTTGACTCCACAATGCTGGAGCTGAATTCACTCTGTGGATAATGTGATTTTAAAATAATTATTGGCTTTACTCTGTGAGGTATTAGACTTCATGACATCCCAAACAGTGAGGAGTGTTAGAGTTCTGACACTCATGTAGGTCAGGGAAGGGGATGTTTAGGCTTTCAGATACTTTTAGACCCAGCTTCTCTCATCGATGGCTATTTTGGGAAGGGTTGGTGGAGGTTGCAGTCCCCAACATCTGGAGAGCCACATGTTCTTCCTCTACTGAAGTAGATGATGAGAAAAAGTAAACCACGTTATGGCTTTATTTGGACACAATTTATGTTTTCTTTTGCAAGCCCATTGGCCTGGAAGATGAAAAGGAAGAATACTACTTTTTCAATTGCCCATGCTCACATTATAAACCACTGCTTCCCCCCCAAGCATTGTATGTATGCTTTGCTTGCACACTGCTGTCTAGTGGGTTGGTTTTCCAGCAGGACCTCAAGATTTGTAGGAAAGGAGAATACTGGGAAATTTTCTTAAGAATCCTGAACAGCAGGGATTCTGCACAACAAGTTCTTCTACTTTTAAGAAACAACTCTGGACCAATTCCATCTTGTTACTTTAACCTATAAACCTCAATTGCTAAAAAAAATCACCTTTATTTCAATAGGATTTATCCATGGTATAGATTTCAGCTCTACAAGCTTGATCTTTTACTTATTTAACTTAGAAACAAATACTACTCTGACATGTTCTCACGTCAGTATGAGAGATATTATACTCTGACAACATGGTCCCATGAATGGCGACTTGGACGTAAACCCTACTGTTTTCAATTAGAATTGCTAATAGGCAGTAGACTTCTCAGACAGTTGGCATTTAAGGAAATCCTCTTCCACAAACAGGCAATTTATAATGTCTCCTAGATGGAACTCCTTATTCACATTTGTTGGGGAAACTTAAGTTTCACTGAAAACAATGGGCAGAACTCTTTTAAGACATATGGAGTATGATGCAAAAGTGGTGTGCAGAACACGAAGGGGATTATTGGTGCGGCTTCTGTGTGGAAAAGTACCACCATGCACAAAGGTGTTGAGTACCGCCATGCACAAAGGCTGGTGAAAGGGCAACTGTGCAGACAATGGCTCATAGGGTGCATGGTAGAAACAAAGCAGACTTTGCCAATGGGAAATACTCTTCAAGACATCCATAGGATCAGGTTGTCAGGATACAATCTTACAAACAGTAAACTGCCAAAGCTGAGCTTCATCTCCCAGACGTTCAAAGCATGGCCTCTAAATCTCAGCCACAGTTTCCTTTTAACTTCCCAAGATTTATTTTTATTTCTGTGTGTGTACACATCATGTTCTGCAAGACTGTGAGAACCTTGGCATGTGTCCTACAGGACAACAGAGGTGCCGCTTTAAGGCCCTAGGGCAGAGATGGCGAACCTTTTAGAGACCGAGTGTCCAAACTGCCATCCACGCCGCACCCTCCATGATGCACCCTCAAGCTTTACTCCAGACGGGGGAGGGAGGAAGCCCTCCCATTGGGCTGCTGGGCAGAGGGGTTGGGCAAACTCTGTGCTGAGGTGAGGGAGGAAGCACTCCCATTGGGCTGCTGGGCAGATTGACAGAGCGAACTGTGCTGGGGTAATGGTGTGCATGCCCACAGAGGGTTCTCCCTCTGGCATGCATGTCATAGGTTCTCCACCACTGCTCTAGGGTTAATAGTTATTTAATCTCGTTATTTAATCATGTTCTCTCTTGGAGGAAAGTTGGAAGAGCAAGCAGGAGTCAGATTATACAGCATGGGGACAAAAGAATAGCTCGGCTTGGCCTGAGGTCTAGAAGGCTTGGGCAACTGACGGGCCCTTGGTTTCACTGCCAGTACCTGTAGCAGGGGAATTCTTGAGTCTCACTCTCTGGCTGTCCATCTTCCCTCACTATCACTTTGGCAAGGTACCAGCCACTGCTTCCTCCTTTGCCGTCATGCCCTATCCTTACCCTTCTCACCTGCTTCAGGTTGACTGCTTCAAGGATGAACTCATCGGCCTTTGACAGAAAGGAGAAAAAGAGGAAGAAGAAGAGTTAAAGCTGAGCTCTTATTTATTTATTTATTTATTTATTTATTTATTTATTTATTTATTTATTTATTTATTTATTTATTTATTGCATTTTTATACTGCCCATTTGAGGGGCTGTGGTAGCTCAGTGCTTAAGAAGCTTGCCTTGTTAGCTGGAAGGCCAGCACACCAGTAATTCACGACCCGGGTACTGCATGACAGTTTGAGCGCCTGTCTCTGTCTCAGCTCCTGCCAACCTAGCAGTTCAAAAGCAACTAACAACAACAACAACAACAACAACAACAACAACAACAACAACAACAACAACAACAACAACAACCCTCATCCATTTGGGATGTTTCTTATCTGGGCAGTGTAAATACAAATATGAAAATAACACAATAAAACACACAACAAAATAAAAATAAACCAACCAAATAAATATATCCTAAAATAAAATAACTGGCATCTGTAGGCACACAGAATCAACTATTTATTGTTAAGGAAATAATATTCTGAAAGGCTTCCTTGAATAGGAAAGTGTTTAATTGTTTTTTGAAGATATCCAGGAATGGGGCCTGGTGCAACTACACCTGTAGTGTGTACTACAGTGTTGGTGCAGCCACCGAGAAGGCTCTATTTCTAGTTATAGACTTTCTAGCCATCCTCAGGGTCGGCACCTTGAGCTGAGCAGACTCCGACGAACAGGTGATGCTGGGAGTTGTTCTGAGGGAGTGACGTTCTGACAGATAATGGGTCTCAAACCACATAGGTTCTTATATGGTAACATTAACACCTTGTATCTAACCTGGCAGACAGCAAAAAAGGTGTGTTTGTATCTTCTAAAACAGAATACTGATCCAGGGGTGCATCAAGAAACAAAGTCACTTTTAAGGCAGCAAGGAAGGTGAGATATACAAGCTCAAATCAGATACAGTGGTACCTCGCTTAAAGAGCATAATCTGTTCCACAGGATTGCTCTTTAAGCAAAACACCATTGTAAGTGACCAGTTGTGACTTCTAGTGGGGGGGATTGTGAACCCCGATTTATTTGTTAAGCGAGATTTTAGTTGGTTTTATTTGTTAAGTGAAGCAAACATTTAGAGAAAATTCTGGTCTTTAAGCGAGTTACTCTTTAAGCAGGGTGCTCTTTATGCGAGGTTTGACTGTATACAAGGCTCAAATCAGTCCCCTCTTCTGCCTGATGTCACTGACTCAGTTAGATCAAAATGAACCTTCCACCCTTCCATCATTAGGAGTGGGCATGATAAAAAACGAAAAACACTGGTTTAAAAATGCTATATAAAATAATTTCTGTGATAATAGATCTTATTGCATTGAGGCTGCTGGTTAAGAGACTCTGTGCACTGGAAATTAATTCTAAATAGTTTAAGGGTTAATAATAATAATAATAATTCTGAGTCGCCACGACGAGTGGGCGGCAATATAAATTTGAACTAATAAACAAATAAATAAATTCTGTTTCAGAAATTATTCTGGGTTGAAAGGATTTTTGCTGGAAAAAATCCACTCAGGGGCACCCAAATGAGACTCCTTTCATGTCCCTAAGATCTTTTTCCCACCGAAGTGGCCCCTATTTATCTATTTTCAATTTCTTGCTTTCAAACTGCTAGGTTGGCAGGAGCTGAGACATAGGCGGGCGTTCAAACCATCATGCAGTACCTGGGTCTTGAACTGCCAACTTGTCTGCCTTCCAGCTAACAAAGCGAGGTTCTTAACCACTGAGCCAATGCAGCCCCTACTTTAAGGGTTGAAAACGTAGGGTATAGCATCCTTCACTAATGGAGCTCTAAATCCAATTTCTAGCCTTACAGTGGGAACTTTGAAAGTCAACATTTATATAAGTTCCGTTGACATAATACGGCTAGTTCCTGGATTTAAGTGCTGTTGATTTTCCAGCAGTGTAGAATGAAAACTACCATCATCCTCTGCCAGTATGGCTAATACATCCAGAATTTAGGAATAATGAGAGTTGTAACCCAATATAGCTAGAGGACCAGGTTGCAAAAGGCTGCTCTCCACCACTTTCTGGGCAAATACCTTGAAGGCAAAACTAGAGATTTGCATTTTGCATTTATAAATCTATCACCCAGTTTTGACAAAAATCAGGTCAGAAATCAGTTGACCAATTTTTAAAAATTAACGGGACAATAACCCCGTGCCCGTGTTTGTTTTTTTAAAAAGGCATTTGAGGATGGGTGCTGAAGCTGATTTAAGCTTTTTATTTGCTTGAGAAAGCCTTGATGCTGGGAAGGTTGGAGGGCAAAAGAAGAAGGGGGCAGCCAAAAATGAGTTGGCTAGATGGTATTGTGGACACAATGGGCACAGAACTGAGCGAGTTGAGGAGGATGGTGGAGGACAGGAGTGCCTGGCAGACAGTGGTCCATGGGGTCGCAGAGGGTCGGAATCGACTATGCGACTGAACAACAACAACTACATTCCACAAAAATAAAAGGAAATATCCCAAGGCGCCAATAAATAAGGTTAATATTCTATGCCTTTAAATGTTCAACAACTTTCAAGATATTGCACAGTCTTCCTTCAGGGAATTCTAAACCTGCTACAAAGAGGGCTTGCTCCCTTGCCAACTACAGGTTTGCAAATACACCCTTCCAAAAAAAAGAAAAAGCCACATTAAAGTTATTTACAAGCATCCTGGGATACATTGTTGGACATTTGGGGTAGTGGTGGTTGTGGCATAAAAATGCAGCCCTCTTTGTCTTTTTTACAGTACACAGAAGGCTCATTAAATCACTCCACAAAATGGCACACCACCTGCAGGAGAAAACTGATTTCTCAACATCTTGGTTTTATGGGACAGAAAATTTAATGCTAGGGTGGAGGTGGACCATGTAGCTGTCCAGGTAGCAATAGGAATTACACTTCTATACCACCCCATAGCGCTTAGTGCACTCTCTGGGCGGTTCACAGAATAATTAGCATTTTGCTCCCAACATGCTGGGTACTCATTTTACAGACCTAAGAAGGATGGAAGGCTGAATCAACCTTCATCCTGTCAAGATTGAAATCAATGTTCTGGCAACAGTACAGCAGTTTAACCATTGCACCACCAGGGCTCTCTAGATTGGACCACAACTCTCCTCAGTTGCTAGTGAGGGGATGATGGGTTCTGTAGTGCAGCAACAGCTGGATGACCACCTGCTTTCCCCCATCCCTGATTGCAGGGGTAACTCCCTTCTCCAATTCACACCACTCCTTGGTGACCTTAACATCTGTCTACATAAAAGTTGGATGTTGCCTGAGCAGCGGCCAAGATCTGTGCCTTGAAGGTTGGCTTCTCTGGTCCTACCCCACAGAAGCAGATGAGCAACTTGAAGAGTTTTAAAAAGGCTTCCTTGTCTCATAAATCTCCTGAGACATTAAAATATTGCTGCATTTCTTCCACAGCTGTGCCCTTCGGCTAACCGAAACTACCATTCTATTCCATCACAATTTTCTTTCAGGTCTGGGAGAGATGAAACTCTCAGCCTGACTTTAAAAGCCTCCTGCAAGTCAATTAGTGAAGACCAGAGGGAGGTACAAATTCATCCTTCCCTCAATAGCAGCCGGGGGTTTGAGGGTGGGCAAACTGCTAACTCAAGTTAGGCAATGCCCACCCTGGCCATCCCCTGGCTACGGCCCTGATCAGCCATGATTAGCACTTATGGTCAGTAGTAGAAGTCTGCAGACGTCCCTCACCAACTCACTCTGTACTCAAATAAAAGGCAAGTAGATTGGCACCGATGTCTGGCCAGGTTTTCCTGCTATGGTAATAGAGTAGACCATAGTGCCAGTGACTCAACGCAAAGTGTCAGGCAGTGGTTAGCTAACCTGGCAACCCTGAAGACTAATGGCTTTGGGTGCCAAAGTCCACATGGAAGGGTGATGGTCTCCAAGTGGATTAAATCTCACTTGAATCCATCTTGATGGAGGGCAACAGCTTCATCAATACTGGCCTGGGGCTGAGGAGGACTTTGTGTGCCCAAAGAGGCTCAGGACCAGAAAGTGACTCATGAAACCTCTTCCATCCTCAAATCTTAAAGTCCCCACGGAGAATGCACTCAGTGTTTGGTAGTACTAAAGATGGGAAAAGGTACTTGAGTCTATGTTGCCTGATGTGAAATCTGATACAGGTACCTCAAAATGATTTTTCAGGTTTGCATCTACTATTTGGGGACATTGTACTAACTTGGATCCAGATGCTACATCTGGTTGGGATTTTTGTGTTAATCTCTTTCACCTGCCTCATCCTCTCCAGCTCTAAAAGACTCAGCCTGAAGAAGAGTCATTGGACTTGAAAGTCCACTTCCTGTTGAGCTGTTTGTTGCCTAATGTCCCATTCTTGTTCATGCATTTATTTGAAGTGAGCATCACATCCCCTCAGAGAGCATGTTAGATCTTAGATGTGCTCTGTATTTCTAGCATCTCCTTTCTCTCGTTATTCAGAGTTTCTGTGTAGCACTGAGACAAAAGACTGTGGAGACATGTCTTCTCCACTTCCAATCACCATAATCATATCTGAAACAAATTATGGAGAAGTTCCACCTCTATTATGCTTGTCTACCTCACAGCCTTTGAAGGAGAATTATGAAGCAGACCTATATTTCACTTCCTTCCTTTCCGAGTAGGAAGCACATTTATTGGCAAATGCCCTCCCATTCATCATCAATGGCAGCAAAACGGCTGCCAATCATCACAGCAAGAAAATAGGATGATAGAGTGGCAGTTTGCCAACTCCAAAATCCTCTTACAAAAGATTCCAGGAAGGTGGAACCTATGAATTGGGTACCCACCGTCTGGAAAAATGGTGGCTCCTGGGACACCAGATCCATCTCTCCCATGTCCATAGCTAAATCCTTCTTGTTCTTCTCTTCCTGCCATATCCAAATCTAAATATTGGCGATCCTCATAGCAATCAGCCATGAAGACTGTCCTGAGAATATAATATAGTGGCCTTTCCATACCACTGATCCAGTTCCGTGAGTCACTTTCTGCTCCTGAGCCCTTTTGGCACACAAAGTCCTCCTCAGCCCCAGGCCAGGATTGATGAAGCTGCTGCCCTCCATCAAAATGGATTCAAGTGGGATTTTAATCCACTTGGGGACCATCACCCTTCCCTGTGGACTTCAGCACCCAAGACCATTAGTCCTCAGGGTTATCAGATTAGTTAACCACCACCTGACACCTGGTGTTGAGTTGCTGGCAGTATGGTCTACTCTATTACCATAGCAGGATAACCTCCTAAATTCTAGGGGAGGCTAAACTATTAGGCAGTAGATCTGAAGTATCATGAAAGGGCAGAGAGTGGGTAGGATGGGTTTATTAAAGATAGCTCTAGATTGGGCTAGTGGGTGTTCCTTTAAAATTTGGGGGATAAGGTGCCCCAGCCCCAGGCAAGAAGCTGCCCAAGTTCAAGTTGGCCCTGCTGGATCAATCCTGTCTTCATCTCTCCCTTATTCCAGGTAGTCATTCCACTCTGTAATCTTAAACAAAGCAGGCTGGGTAACTCAATGGTTTAGGTCTCTGGCTGCTGAGCTAGAAGTTGGGCGTTGTGCCTCCAGGGAGAAGAGCCAGCCTGCATTGTGTTGGTCAAGCTACACAGTCCCAGGGCATCCCTGGAAGAAGGAAATTGTAAACCACTTCCAAGTACCCTGTACTTCAAAACTCTCAAAAGGTTATCCAGAATTGACTTAATCTTAAGTAGGTACACTCGTGCACATACACACAGACTTACACTGCCTTTCTCAAATTTATTCATTGTGTTCACACTGTTCTGTAGGAGGCGGTCTCCCGTGTCGCCCTGATCCCCGATGAGACAAGCAAAGACGTTGGCATCTGTGCCACTTCCACTCACCATCCCGGTGTGCACAATCACGTGGTACTTTATCACTGCAAAGGCACCGGTTAACAAAATAAAATGTCTGGCAAGGAAGTTGAATGGCTTGTGCCCTATGCCTGAGGGGAGCCATTCTGGCGTGTTCTGCTTTACAGTTTGTAGGTCCAGGAGGCCATTTGGCTGAGGCACTATTCGTTTTTATACATCTCCCACTTCATGTTGAGTTATCCCACCCACACACACTAAGTGCTAAAAGATACTAAAGTAGTGTTAGTTATATAACAGTGGTGGCAAATCTATGGCACACATGCTGGGGGGGAACTCAAAGCCTTCTCTGTGGGCACGCGCACTGTCACCCCAGCACTGAGTTTGCCCCGCCCCTATGCAGTATGGACAGCAGCCTGTTGAGTTTGGGCACTCAGTCTCTAAAAGGTTCACTATCACTGATATAAACAATAAGCATAAATTGTCCATCTCAAGTTCCTAGCTATGCCTGTTCCTGTAGATGTCTGATCTGTTCATGGTGACACATTCTTTAGTTGCATCCCAGTTGGGTTACTGCAACACACTCTGCATTTGGCTGACTTTGGAAGGTGTTCAGAAATTTCAGTGGGTCCTAAGTTGTTAACTGGGGCTGGCTACAGGGATTACATAACTCCTGATCCAGCTGGGTGCTGATCCACTTCCAGGCACAATTGAAAGAGCTGGTTTTAATCTACAAAGCCCTAAATGTCTTGAGTACCAGTTATCTAAAAGATCACATCTCCCTTGGTGTTAAGATCTTCAACATAGGCATTTCTCCTGTCCCACCACCTTCACACATGCATTTGGTAAGGACATGGGAAAGGACTTTCTCTGTTGCTGCTTCCAGACTCTGGAACTCCCTCCCACAGGATAACCTTCTGCAGTTAGGTGTAAACCAGTGATGGTGAAATTTGGCACTCCAGATGTTCTTGGACTTCAATTCCCAGAAGCCGTGATCAGCAGGAGTGATGACTTGGGCTTCTGATAACTGAAGTCCAAGAACACCTGGAGTGCCAAGGATCACCATCACTGGTGTAGACCTTTCTCTTCAGACAGGCTTTACCTTAGTGACTGGCTGTCTATGAGAATATTTTTTTAAAAAAAAAATTTGAGGGGAAATAACTCCCACAATGCCTTGCTCCAAAGAACTACGTCTTTACAGTTTAGCAAGTTCTGGGGAGCTTCCCACTGGTCCATCTTAACAAGGATTAGAAGTCATGTTTTTAAGCAGATGTGCGGCATCAAACCTAGATGGAATTCAGCTTAACTTTAACTGCAGTTCCAGAGCTAATGCTGAACCACAGCTAGGGTGACATGGAAAGACGGAAGGAATTTACACTAGGGAAGAGAAGATAAAGAGGAGGGCTGATTCCTCAAGGTGTCCCCAAGGATGATTCCTGAGGTACAAAATTACACTTTGCCAGCAGATGTTTTTAACCCTGAATGAGGCCCAGACAGCTGTGCTCTTAAACATCAAAACAACAGCATTGCTTGGCTTGTTCCTGCTGACTTTGACCTCATGCTGTCGGTGAGCAGCACCCAGCCAAGGTACGTGCCCTGTTCCTCACAGTCAACCACTTCACACAGTGGATTAAAAATAAACTTCATCAAAGGTTTGTTGACATTTTAATCACATCATTTGCAATTATAATCATCCCTGCAACATCTCAGGAACTGCTCTCCTCTGCATACCAATCAACAAGAGCAGGCCGGTCTTGCCAGTAATAGATTGGTTACATGTGTCGGCCAAAATTCTGCTTTCAAAAGCAGGCCAAAGTAGCTAAGGCTGGTTTGAGTTGATGGCAAGCATCAACAGTCAGGGATATAACTAGCAATTTGGGTGCCTGGGACTTCAACTACCCTATTGGCTATGTTTTAGTCATGTGTCATTGGCATTCAGAGGGAAAGGATGGGAAGGATGGAGAGGACACCTGGGTCTGATTTACCATGTGGGTTTCATGATGAGCCTGCTGGTTTTGTCTTTCCTTCTGTCCATGGAGCAACATTTGAAAGCAATCAACACACTTGGGCTTGGCAGGTCAATGACCCTCCAACAGAAAATGCTAAGGGGCAGGTTTGTACTCTTCCAACAGCAAATTTCCTCTGAGTTAAGTCAGAGGTTGAAAGTTCAGTTCCCCACTGTGCCTCTCAAGAGAATGACCACTCTGTGCAGTCTTTGGCAAGCTGCACAATCCCAGGGAAGAAAGGAATGACAACCACTTATGAGTACTGCCAACCTTGAAAATGATCACCATAAATTAGAATCAACTTGATGGCCCACAGCTATATCACAGCAAGTCTGGTACAGTGGAAAGAGTGATGACTAGCACTGAGGAAATGTGGGTTCAAATCTCTGCTCACTCACTGAAATTCAGTACCTTTTAAATAAGGGGTGGCCAAACTATGGACCATGGGCCAAATGTGGCCCACAACATCAAATCATCCAGCCTGCAATGACCTTGCTGCTCTTGGACACAGAAATAAAATGCACCCATACATGTGCAGGTGTCGTTTTGCTTCTGGTGGGAGGAACCACGTGACTGGCCCACTGAACCATGTGTCTGGCCCACAGCCCAAAAAGTTTGGCCACCCCTGTTTTAAATGCTTCACTTACTTTGAAAGCCCAAATGAGGTTGCTGAAAGTCAACTTCAAGTTGTCAGCCCATAATATCCAAATCTCAGCTCAATGGACCAAAGCACCACCAGCATCACCCCAAATACATTCAGTTACAGCTCTGGCATCATCATATAGATCAGTGTGATGCCCACTCTCTTAACCATTTGGGCATAATTTTCTATGGTATGCCAAGCTGTGCTTCTCAAAGGCTGTCTCTAATATTACCCATTGTGTATATTAGTATAGATCTGCATACAAATGAAGATCAAAGGAGCTGCAGGTGCAGTCTGATCAGAATAACTGGAAGAGGGTAGGAAACACCTGCAGCAAAATGACATGTGAGTAATAGAAGTTTAGATAGAACTGCAGAAGCCCAGGGTGGATCATTATAATAGTTCATGGCATGGGTTGGGCATAGAAAATGTGACATCCTACCTCCTGCACAATCCATCCCAATTAGTAGATGTATTCCCTAAATGTTCTTGATCAAAGTCTGCACATACATAGACACTGGTTTCTAGCAGAAAACCCAACATTCTAAGAATCCAGGCTTTTAAAATAAAATAAAAAATCACTTAAGTTTGTAGTGTTTAGAGAAAAGTCAAATCCCTTAAGGGCTGTGCCTGGAGAAATCTCAGGAGCTAAACAACAGCTCCAGCTGTCAAGATTGCGTAGATGACACAGGAAAAGGAACATGGGGTCGTTTGTCTTTCTCTGAAGCAGTGGAATATCAGACTCCCAACTCTCTGTCTGCCTTACTAATGGATTTTTTAATAACATATTAAGACAGTGATGGCAAACCTTGGTACTCCAGCTATTCTGGAACTTCAGTTCCCAGAATCTCTAATCAGCAAGAGTGCTGACTTGGGCTTCTGGTAATTGAAGTCCAAGAACAGCTGGAGTGCCAAGGTTAGCCACTAGGGTTTTAAGAAATGCAGCTGCTGAAATAAAGTAGGGGAAATACTTGGCTGCCTTTTTCAAACTAATTAACACATTCCCATCTCACCTCAAGGGAGCTCCAGAGAGCAAGAAGGTGCACCTCAACCATCACTTGTCTTCCTCCCAACCCAATAACATTTCTTTTGATAATGCACAAGTCATGAGGTGTCTCCAGAATATTCTGATTTTTTAATAAAGTGTAAAAATTGGCAGCAATTCATTCTACTACTAGCTCTTGCAAGCTCAGCCCATTTGGTTCTCCCCAGGTGTTCCTTAATGAAAACAGATTCATTGCTCTTCAAACCCTTATAGATTTCTCTTTTTTCTCACCTGGCAAGACTTCAGTCACCATCAAGCCTTCAGCTGCCAGTTCCCGCACAATCTCATTGTCGTCCTCATTGATATCCAGCCAGCGGCCACAGTTAAAGGTGTATTTCTCTTTTGTCAGGGTTTTCAAAAGAGTTACCTTTAATTAAGACAGAATGGCACCAGAATTCACAAAAATTGCCCTTTCCTGCACTTTTTTTGAGTTCTATAATCCATCTTTTGTTTTTTGTGTAGCAATCAAAACTGTACAGTATATTCCAGATGAGACTACTCTACAGCTTTTTGAAAGGGCAGTGTGATATTGGAAGGAACTTTTTCTTTTCTTTTTAATTTATGTTTGTTAACAATAATAAAAAATAATTTTTGTTTGAAATACAGTTTTCATCTCTTACTCTTGAAAGGCATTCACTTCCATTCTCTTAACAAATTCATCAGACTCTTTAAACATGCCTCACTTTTATCAAGTTTTCTCTCCAACTGTTCTCCCATTCACTATATCACAAAATAATAATAATATTGTCTGCTACTTAGTCTATTCCCATGATGGCAAACTTTTGCACTCCAGGTGTTCTTGGACTTCAATTACCAGAAGTCCAAGTCAGCACTCCTGTTGATCAGGGCTTCTGAGAATTGAAGTTCCAGAACACCTGGAGTGCCAAGGTTTGGCATCACTGGTCTAATCCATGTGTCGTATACTAAATCAAGTGTGCTGAATCCAAATCTGAAGTCCGATTCTGCCTAGGACATCAGGATCTTAAGTAAGCAAATCTCACCCTCTTGGTTCGGTTCTTGTGTTGATCACACAGGGTATATTTGCCACAAATGTAGCAAAAATTGTCCGGTTTATTAACACAGCTGCACCTACTCATCTTCAGCTCAAAACAGACTCACTGTGGCCTTGCTGTACTATCCAATAGATGGTTTCGCACTAGAGACAAGCCCTTGGTCCATCTCACCTTATATACCTATTTTTGACATGCCCATCCGCTGTTGGGATATGCATGCCACCAGGGGGTGTGATTCAGCTGAAGCAGAAGCAGGCCTAATGTTAGCTGCAACTGTTATAATGTTCCCATGTTAAAATACATTCCGGATTACCGACCATTTGAACAACTATAGCACGCCTTAAAATCACATGTGTTATTCCCAGTAGCAAAAACATTGTAGTGCAGTGTAACCATTCATTGTCCAATCATTATTATAAGAAACTCTAATCAGTCTTCTTTTAAACAATTTTCTATTCCATTATGAATTTGTGACCTTATTTTTAATTTCCACTTTTCTTCCATGTATCTCTCTTCAACAATCCACTGGAATATGAATTCTAAAAAGGTTAGATCCTGTTTTGCAGCCTTTCAAAGTACTTTGGAAGTGTCATGTGGCATCAACCAAGAGAAGTGAATCAATGAATGAATCCAGAGACCTGCTACCCTAATCTCTCCTTCTTTAGATTGGTGGTTCTTCATTGTTGGTCCTCCAGAGATTATGGTCATCTCTCAGAATCCTTGCCTTAGATTTATTTATTTATTAAATTTATATATCACCCATCTGGGTGTTATCCCACTCTTTGGATGGTAAAGGGTGGGACTTATGGGAGTTGAAGTCCAAAACAGGCTTGTCTACATATGGTAATTAGATAGGGCTGAACTGGGCTAAAAAGGGTCTCTATGAGGTACCTGCTTATCCAATATATAGGTAAAGGTTGCCCTTGCTTGAAAGCCAGTCGTATCTGACTCTAGGATTCAGTGCTCAACTCTGTTTATAGCCAAAGAGTCAGCGCTCTCTGCATCTGCAGATATTTCCATGGACATGTGGCAGGCATGGAGCACTGTTTACCTTCCCACTGAAGTGGTCCCTATTTATCTACTTGCAATTTCTTGCTTTTGAACTGCTAGGTTGGCAGGAGCTGGGACAGAGACAGGAGCTCACTCCGTCATGCAGTACCCAGGAATCGAAATCCAACCTTTCAGTCAGCAAGTTAAGCATCTTAACCACTTGAGCCACCACAGTCTCAATGTATACCTAGTGTTATATATATACCTAGTGTTACATATATACCTAATGCTGTTTTTTAAATGATGCAAGTTATGCAACACATATTAACTGTTCTTTAGATGAGTTTTGTGTACTTTTGATACAAATTATGCCAAGTCACGAACAACTTAAGCAACTTAAACATAATCATGTATAAACAACTTAAGATAATCATGCAACCATCACTGGGAGCATTACAGATACCACCAAAATTACAATTTTCAAAGCACCTTTCCCTTTCCAAAACTGCATTGTTCTAATACACACTTTTTAAAGATAAAAATTTACTTCCTTGCCCCCCCCCCACTGAGACAAAGAAGTGTTTAATTTGCCCAAAGCGTATAATAGCTCTCTTCGTAACATCATCATCATCATCATCATCATCATCATCATCATCATCATCATCATCATCATCATCATCATCATCATCATCATCATCACCATCACCATCATCATCATCATCATCATCATCATCACCATCACCATCACCACCACCACCACCACCACCTTGAGGAGAGAATTTGCCTGCCTCTGCAGCGGACCAAACAGCAGGCTAAACGCCCCTGTATTCAAGTCCCTATCCATGGTTTGCAGGAACAAACAACCTTCTGAGGTTGCTGTATGACCACTTGAAGCTGTAGAGAATCCAAACAGAATGTAATTTACATTTTACAAGTCTAATTTACCATCACATGTCTTTGTTTATTCTCCTCTTTACAGACGTGGCTGAAGGATTAAAGGCCACCTCCTCTTTAAAGAAATAATCAATTACCAGCGCGAGGTCTGTAATTAGTCAAATAATTAATCTATTAAATATACTGTACACGTAAATAACCATCGTTTGGGCAGGAGCTAATTTCCTTTGGTAGGTATACCTTTTCCTTATGTGTCATAACAGGTTCTCTCTTAGAAATGCATTCTTTCCAGCATAGGAAAGAAGATGGAGGGGGTTTCAATGCTCCTTGCAATGATATTCCAGATAAAAGCATTGTTTAAACTATTAAAAGTTTCAAATTTAAAAAAAGGTCTTCTTTTTTTTAAGTTGATCCAGTCTGCAATCCTATACTCACCCATAATTATATTTTTCATTTATTATTCATAATATTTGTGATCAGCCCTCTCTTCCTCTCTTAAAAAAGGAGACCTGGTTTATTGTGACAGGATTCTCAAACCTACACCAGTTGACAAAATATATCCTCTTGTTGGTATCGTTCCACCTAAGATAAGGAGAGAAGTAGCAGCGGGTACCAGGAGAACTAAGCAAGAGAATTACCCTCGACACCATCTGAACAGATATGTGCCTCAAGTCTGACAGCTCAGATCCAGGAAGAGCTTTATGGCAATAACAAACATTCTTGAGGGTACTCAAGAGCAAAATCAAATTAAAAGATGGAGAAAGCTGCTCATTGGGCAAGGAATAATATTAAAGGAGGATATGGCTGAGGAACTCAACCTCCCCTATATCACTTGGTAAAGGCCACACTTGCTTGAAAGCCAGTCATATGCAACTTTAGGGTTCAGTGCTCATCTTTGCTTATAGCCAAAGAGCCAATACTGTCTGTGTTTGCAGATGTTTCTGTGGACATGACTAGACATCGGAGTTCATGGAATGCTGTTTACATTTGCACCAACGTGATACCTATTTATCTACTTGCAATTTCTTGTTTTTGAACTGCTAGGTTGGCCGGAGCTGGGACAGAGACGGGAGCTCTCTCAGTCATGCAGTACTCAGGTCTTGAACTGCTGAGCTTTGGACCTACCAGTCATCAAGTTCAACATCTTAACCACTAAGCGACTGCAGTCCCTCCTACATCACTTGGAGGACACTAAATAGGATGCAGGCCAGAGTGCTCAAGACCAACATGCTCAAGTGGGGAGGCTGCTGGTAGACAACAACATGCTGTGTGAATGTGAAGAGATACAGAATCTGGCTCATTTACTGAGCTGAAGAATTACTACTGGAAACATTTGAGCTTAACATTTGAGTAGACACAAAGATCTGCACTGCAAGTCTATAATCCTAAACACATCTACTAGAAAGCAAGCCCCACTGAATTTAGATAGGCTTCCTGAATAAACAGTCCCAAGAAAGTACTGATAAAAGCACTTAATGGGTTGATCAGCAAACGTTTGCAGCCCTTTTGAAGAAGGAGGTAGTCTCTTGAAAATGGACATCATCCTTTGCCACAGAAGCAGAAGTGACACCAAGCTAAGTCTAATATGCCAAGACTATCCATGTGGATGAATTAGTGGAACCACCAGCAGACATCGCCACAATGCTTCACGGTTTACTAATCCCCAGCTAGATCCTTTGAACATCCATGCAGCACAAAAGAGGGCCCAAACCTATCATGTTGCATTAGAGAACTGACAGGCAAGACCTCTGAGCAATATAACCTTATTTCAAAAGGTAAATGGTGATTTGTCATCCCTGTTGCATTTGACTGCATAGCAAAAGAAGCAGATTTCTTCTTTTTCAGCTTCCTGGAACAGAATTTACAGAGAGCAGGGGGTGAGCAACATGTGGCTTCCAAGTATTGTATGATGTGGTTGGAATGCCCAGCAGCTCCGGTCCACACACCAATGATGAGGAATCCTGGGGGTTGCACTACAACACCATGGATAGCTCAGAGGTTTAAGTATCTGGCTGTGGAGCCAAAGGTTGGGAGTTCAAATATCCACTGTGCCCCTTTGCCAGGAGCTAGAGTCAATGATGCAGAAAGTCACGGCACTCCATGAACAGTACAGCTTTGCTTTGGACACAAAAAGGAACTCATGAAAAATCACAATATGTAGTGGTGTATTTAATGCAACTCTTTTATGTGTTTATTAACTATGGATTTTGCTTCTAATGCATACTCTATCCCACCGCCTCTTACCTTTTTCAGATGCCAACCAGAAAATGGGCTTCGCTTCTCATGCCAGATACGGATCTTGTACAAAGTACCCAAATCTGGGAGCTCAATCTGTGCAAGGAAGCATAAAAAACACACACACATCTGTGGTATTAGCTTCGCATGGATACTGTCTCTGGAGAAGTTCTCTTGCACCACAGCCAGAAAACTGAATTAGAACTGTTCGAGATACAACAGATTCAGGGCGAGAATTCCTGCGTATGCTCTAGTGAAATTGTTGGCAGGCTGTTACACAAGAATGCTATGGCAGGGCTCTTGCGGCTTTCAATGAGAGTGATCAAAGAGAACTTCCCAGCTGGTCATCTTGGAAGTCAAAGCATCATGGAACAGATAAACTGAATTAGGGTTGGTAGTGATACAGAGTCTAGTAAACCTGGCTATCTTGTCTTCTTTTACATTTTCTAAACAGCCCACTTCTTGATATGTAAACTGCTACACTTAAGCTTACTCTCTCCCTCTTCTTGAAAGTCTGAGTAGCTTTTTTTTTTTTTTTAAATTAGATTTGTATGCCGCTCTCCTCGGTAGCAACCAGCTCAGAACGCCTCAGAGTCCACAAATATAAATATTAAAATATAAACAAAAATACAATCGCATACAGTTTAACAAAACAGTAAAGTACAGTAAATACCATATAGTTGGTCAGTACACATTACACATCCAGTTTCCATTCTCCTTTTAAAAATAAAGATGGGGTCTCCTCCCTAAGGCCCATTAACATAGAAGCTAATACTAGGGGCTCTTATAAGGACCTTTCCCCTGCATTATCTTTTCATAATTTTCTATAGGAGTGATGGCCAACCTTGGCACTCCAGCTGTTCTTGGACTCCAATTCCCAGAAGCCCTGATCAGCAGGTGTACTGACTTGGGCTTCTGGGAACTGAACTCCAAGAACACCTAGAGTGCCAAGGTTGGCTGCCACTGTCCTATAGCAATAAAGGTAAGGTTTCTACCTGTACCTAATTGTGAGTTTCCATGGTAGCTACTCCTGTTTAATAGCCACACAATCAACAGGACAACCACTACGCTAGCATAAAGGCCAAATGTTCTTACATGATCTGTTGCCAACATCAAGGAAACAAGCTCTGCTTCCTAGAGCCCATCCTGCTTCTCCAGGAAGGCTGGAAGCTGAACAAATCCAAAGCAGCTGAAAAAATCATTATATGAATTATTGGGTCCCAGAGAAGAGAAAGCAAGGGAAAGAATACCCTTCTTCTTTGTTATTACTGTCAGAGCAGCAGCGAAGATTTGAAAGGTGATGCCTCAATGGGAGGAAACATGGGTGAAGAACTCAGACTAAAATCTAAACAAGACAAGAGTTCAAATATTCCAATGGCTCCTGTTTAAGGCAAGCTCTAGACTTAGAGACTCCATTGGTCACATCGAGTATAGTCCAAAATATCTGGAGGACACCAGGTTGGGAGAAATCTGCATCCCACTTGTTATCTTTTGTCTCCCAAGTCAAAGAAGCACAGTGCTACTTCTCCACTTAGTATATAAATAGATTTGCTGGTTCTCACCTTTTATTGCAACTGTGAAATCCTTTAACCAGAATCCCATTGGGGGAAAACATAGAACATGCTCATACTTGTACATTCTGCTCCCTACTTTGTTGGGCTGACCTTTGCACAGCCAGATACACAACAGATTTTGCAAAAAGGGATCACACAGCATCCCCAAGGGGAAAACTGTTTGTGAAAAGCTACTTGTGCAATTATCATTGCATAATTGTGTCCCCTAAATACAATTTTTGGCCTTAACGCTATAACCTTTCTGGAACCTCTCATCAGCATGACCTGTAAGGGAAATGTACTTACTCACATGTAATAGCCCATTAAACAACAGGTCAAATAAACAAAGGAATCTCAATTGGGGGGATTCTGGAAGTTGCAGTAAAAAAAACCCCACTTATCTAAACTATGAATCCAAGATTATACACAGAACATGTACACAACATGAGAAGCCGTACCATGAACTTGTCAGTTTGTCCTGCTTCAAAATTATCAGAGTTATTGTCCAGTTTCATCTCATCAGACTTTCCCTTCTCACCATAAACCTGGAGGAAGATGGAAGCATCTGTTCCTGCACCCTTAATGTCACTGGTCCAGATCCACAGTGACCATGGACTTTCTGCAAAATAATAAAAATAGTTCAGAATGATTCAGTTGATGATCCAACACTTGCGGAACAGCAGTGGAGAAGAAAGTAAAAGTAACTCAATAAATCGGATATTAATAGAATTGTTATGTCTCCCACTCTGCAGTCCTCCAACATAACCATACTATCTGAAGGCTTTCAATTGGTGAATATTTGCATGGTTTAAAATTGCAATGAGATGTATTACTCTGCTTACAACTGATAAAGAATTATCTTGATTATAGAACCATAGTGATTCCCACTGCAGATTCACAACCACCATCGTAACTATGATGGCTACATGAGATTTCCTCTCCACCCTGTAAACACATTTGAGGCAAAACAACTGCTCCTCTCTAATAAAGCAATTGGGTGATTTGGATAGTTGAATAGTTACAGAGATGGGAAATGTTTGTTTTTTAAACTACAGATCTCAGAAACCTGCACGCTGCAGGGTCATCTCCCATTCTTTTTATGGTCCTTCTGAAAGATGTAGTTTGTTTGGTGCTGGGGGAGGGGTGTCCCCTTTTTGGTTGAGATTTTGATTCAGGGGGAGTGATGTTCAAATCTCTCTGCTCAGCCTTGAAGTTCTTTCAGGTATAAGGCCAACCTTGGTTCAACTTGGGTCTTGTCTCTACCACTTCATGCTACATTTGAGAGCGCTCACAAGACAGCATATCCCTGTTACAGCATGGGTGGCCAACCTTTTTGTGCTGTGGGCCTGATCACACCCCTAGAACAGCTGAGCAGGCCAGACCACGCCCCTGGAAGCAGAAGCAGGTGCATTTACAGCTGACGTAAATGCGCCCACTTCCATGTTTATGTCAGCCACAGGCATGTTTGCACATGTGTGGGTGCATTTTACGGCTGATGTAAATGCACCTGTCTCTACTTCCAGATGGGGGGGGAGTGACGGGACAGTTTGAATGGTATTGCGGGCCAGGTCCAGCTGCATAGTTTGGGAACCCCTGCCTTACAGCATCCAAAATGAGTATCAGGGAAATTTATTTTCAATGTTTCCAGCTGCTTCCAATAAGAGGACTCTATGCACAATCTCATAAAATATTATTAAGCAGCTTCATTGTATACAAAGGCCAAATAAAAATCAAAATACAATATAAAAAGTACAATACCTTAATCATAAAGAAATTGGCAAATATGATAAAGATTGGCAAAGCAAAGACAGGCTTCAAAAAGATCCCATCTTGACAATGCCAATTCCTCCTTCTTTTCTTCTTCTTTTTATACCCTTTGACAGCATCACATGACCTTTCTTTTTTTAATACGTTAAAAAATACATATAATACATTTCCTCTAGTTTATCATCATCCACAGTTAGGGTTTTTTCCCGGGTTTGAGTGCCTCTTTTTCTCACAGCTGCAATGTTGCAAGCATAACTCATATCAGAGCACTTTGATTTCCTCCACATATCAATCATTTTGATTTCACTATAATTAATAATATAGGTAGATAAATTCTCTCACACAAAACAGGTTTTTTTTTACTCTAATAATAATTTCATGTCAGAAATTATTCTGGGTTGAAAGGTTTTTTGTGGAAGAAACTCTGCTCAGACAACACCCAAATGAGGCTCTTTTCATGTCCCAAAGAGCTGGGACAGAGATGGGCACTCAATCCATCATTCAGTACCTAGTTCCCAAACTGCCAGCCTTGCAGCTAACAAGGTGAGCTTCTTAACCACTGAGCCACCTCAGCCCCAATTTTTTTTTACTATAATTCACAGACTCCCCTAATTAACAATTCCCAATGTTAGGGACTGCAGTGACTTAGTGGTTAAGACGCTGAACTTGACTATTGGAAGGTCAGCAGTTTAAGACCTAAGTGCTAGATGATGGAGTGAGCTCCCATCATCTCTCCCAGCTCCTACCAACCTAGCAGTTTGAAAGCAGGAAATTGCAAGTAGATAAATAGGTACCACTTCAGTGGGAAGGTAACAGTGTTCTGTGCACTCCGGTGCCCTACCTCATAAGGTTATTGTGATAAGAAAATGGGCTCAGCGTGAATATAACCATTCTGTTATTATTGGAGAAAAGTTGGGGGAGGGGGTTTGCAAGTGTGAATAGTGTTTATTTGGCAATGTTAAATTTTGGGATTATAGATTATAGAAAGGACTCAAGGAGGTGCAGTTTGAAAAAATTGTTTCCATTAATTCTAATTTGCACACACACACACACACCCTTTTTTTTTTTTACAACAACAAAAAAGTCAAAGTGGCTGAAAGAAGAAGTTAGTGAGCAAACTGAAGTTTGGGAAAGATTTAAAGTTGATTAGCAAAAATCTGTGTAGATCCAGAAATGGGAAATGATGAGCTCCGAAAGGCAGGAAATTCACGGCAAATAAAAGGCAGCACTTCTTTGCATGGATAGCTTTTAAAACAGGGGAAGGACAAGTCAACAAAGATTAGGCCTATTAAGGGCTGCAAGTCAGCATGGCTCTATATCACTGCCAGTATCAGAAACATCCCAGTGTCAATCACTGGCAGATTTTCTGGGTCTCAAAGCTGTGCCAGAAGTCTCAGAGAACTGCTACACTTCTCCAGTTCTCCAGAGACCATCAGCCCAGCACAAAGTTTGCCCCGCCCTTCTGCTCAGCAGCCCAATGGGACCACTTCCTCCCTCCCCCAGCACAGAGTTCACCCTGCCTCTCTGCCCAGCAGCCCAATGGGAGTGCTTCCTCCCTCTCCCCAGCACAGAGTTCACCCACCCCTCTGCCTAGCAGCCCAATGGGAGTGCTTCCTCCTTCCCCTGTCGGGGGTAAGTTTGGTGGCTGAACATGTGGTGTGAGGGTGCGGTGCAGCTGGTAGCCTGTTGAGTCTGTGGCGAAGGTGAGTTTGGGCACTCAGTATCTAAAAGGTTCACCATCACTGGTTTAGGCTTTTTATGTGCTCTGGCTTTAAAGTACCCATTCCAATAGGTGCCAGGGATCACTTGTGTATTGTGCTTGCTTCTCTTCCAGTCCATGCCTCTGTGACATCACAAAAGCCACACACCCAAGTCCCATGCTAGGGGTTGTGATTCTGCTGATCTGACAGCCCTAGTGGCTCAGGAAGTCAAGACTGAAGGTACAGTTGCAATACCTTTCCTGCTGGCAGGCTTTCAAAAGGCAATATGTTGGCCACAATGGGTCTCAAATGCTGGGCTAAATGGACTAGGTCTGATCCAGTGGACGCTTCTTAGGTTCTGACCCACTGGGTAAATGCAATTGTGGTCTGGAAAAGTCCTGAGTCCTTTTTCAGGAAGCTCTACCACCCTACAAATCCCAAAAATAAATCCAGACACAGGTCTTAAAAAAGAAACAGGAATGCATCTACTCAGACTGGTCAAGTTATCCTCCTCATATGGCTGTTAAAGGTCATCAATTACTCAAGGCCACTGCTTCCTGATTATTTAATATGCAACCACCACAAAGGAATTACTGTGTCAATAGCAATTAGGGTTGGTAATATGGCAGCTTAAAGGTCATAAATGCCTTGCCTGCATGGATGGCCCTGCGAAGATAAACTGGCTGGAACATTAAGGAATGTTTGCTGTAATGAGCTGGGGATTGCTTCTCAAGCAGGACAGACTGTTCATCACAGAGGCGTCGTGATTATGCAGCGCCTTAACCCATCTGAAAAGCATTCATTGCACTAATGTGATTGGGGACAGGATGCATTCATTCTGCAGATTATGAACCTTGCGGAATTCTTTGTTTCTGAAGCCTCTCTTATTATGGAGGATAATGGACATTCTGGATCCAGCGGAGATGCTAAATGTAGCTGGAGCCTCCTACTGAATTGATCCCTATAACTCTTGGCATCTTATATCCAACACGGTCTTCTACTGTTGTTTTTTAAAAACCTGAGAGCCAGCTTGGGGGTGAGGACAAAAATACCCTACCTTTCAGAGAAGAGTGTACTGTACTGTATATAGATTTTCAGGGGTTCTGATATTTCAGGAGCAGAGAATTAAGAAAAATAGAGTTTCAATAAGCAAGGAAGAATCTTAGAGACTAGAAAGTTTTGTTGACGAAAGCTTTGTTGGTCTGCAGTCCACGTCTTCAGGGACAAGACGTATAAAGGACTGGATCCCATGAAAGCAAACCAACCAAACTCTCCAAAGTTGTGGAAAAAATATTTGTTTGTTTGTTTGTTTGTTTTGGTTTTGCTGCAACAGAACACCCTGGCTGAGCACCTGGCAGGGGTGATACCTTGATCATGAAAGAAGGCTAAAGAGGTGGATGTAGGACACTCCTGAATCAGGAGAAAGAAGAACTGGAGATTTAGGGTTATAAGCAGAGCTTAAGAAGTTTCTTTTTGAAAGGGGGCCAGAATCCTGTCAGCATTTACCCCAACTTAGGGGAGCTACAATTGCAAAAGCAGGAGCAGCCATTTGGAAGGACGCCAAAGTTATGTGCCAGTTACACCCTGGTTCTGTAATAGCCACACAACGTGGCCCACATTCAGCATTTCATCAAACAGCCATTTCTGCTTCCATGATATTTTGTTTGTATGGTCAATAGTAACACAATTTTCTCCTTCAACCAGAAGTCCCAGGATCTCCTGTCGGGAGCTATAGCCCAAGCAAAGACATTTATTTAAGCTCTGGAGATCGCTCACTATGAATTAGGACATTCCTGAAACTATGTTCCATGAACAATGGTGGACTTTAATTCCCAGAAGCCTAAGTCAATAATACATTGGCTGATCAGTCTTTTGGGGAATTGAAGTCCAAAAACCAAAGACTGGAAAACACTTAATTTTGTTTTATGCTTGTTTTATATATATTCACACTTGCTGGACACTTGAGATCCTTTGACCCCAATTTATCATGCTTAGTTTGTGTCTCAGTTGTTTAAAAAAATGTGGCAACTCACTTAGGGGGGCTTCCAATCTTCACCTTAACTCCATACAGCACTGAGATTGACTTCAACAACTCAACATAGAGAAAAAAAATCTGCTCCTTCCCAGTGGTGGGATGTCAAAAATTTTACTACCCCACCGTGATGTCGTCACAGTGTGGGTGGAGCTAACATTATGACATCATGACATTGTGGGCAGAGCCAACGTCATGATGTCATGACGTCATGACGCTGTGGCCAGGGCCAATAACAATAATAATAATATAATAAAATAAAAATAAGCACACACACACACACCCCTCAACCCACCCACCCACCCACCCACAACACAAACCCATAAATAAATAAAATAAAATAAAATAAAAATACATTAAAATACACCCACCCTCCCACCCCAAACACAAATCAACCAGAGCTTTTAAACCAGAGCTTAAAGCTTATTCTGGCTAATCTTTCTCACACTAGGTCAGATGGAAGGAACTACAGAATGAACTCACCATAAGATGGCTTCATTTTGGCACTTTTCAACTTTTCTGAAGTGATTGAGTAGTTTTTTTCTGCCCCCCGACAACCAACATCCCCCTTAGCAAAACTGTCATTTTTCTGATGCTACTTCCGTAAGTGATGACGTCATCACTTTGCATTTTTGGCTTTTGTGTTATAACAATTCTTAAAGTCATCGAGACGATCTTTCAAATGACATAACCTTTCTTTTGGTGGGTGGCTTAGTTTTGGTGTTGCAGCTTCTCAAAAGTACATGATTTTCATTACACTGCAAAAGCTGCCAGACCACCCAACTGAAACGTAAGACATTCATAGAATTCACGTCAAAACTATTTTCTTACACACTTACTTTTCAGCCTTTTCTGGCGCAGCGAGACCATCTCGTAAAGTTCCCGTTCCACCAGTCCATCCCCCTCATCTTCATCCAGCCACTTCCCACATGGGAATGTCTGTTCGATGCCAGTAAAGGGGCAATACACAACCACCTGGCCAGAAGGGAAGCAGAAAAATAGCACCAGGCAAGACAAGGCATTGATTTAGAACTACCACAGCTTCTCAGATGAGACCTAATTCTGCAGACACACAAATGCACAGCAGGAGTTTTGAAACCAGAGAACCAAGCTGAAATTGTAAGGACTGAAATATTGGGTGTTTTTTTTTTACTTCAGTGCTATTGTTCAATGTTCAAAATGATCTTAGGGTGTGATTGCACAAGGATACAGCTCACATTTGCAGTGTTAGCCAGCATGACTGCTGGTGCCTTAGTGGTTATGATGCTGAGCTTGATGACCAGAAGGTTGGCAAGTCAGCAGTTCGAGACGTGAGTATTGTGTAATGGAGTAAACATCCATTGTCTCTCCCAGCTCCTGCCAACCTAGCAGTTCAAAAGCAAAAAAAAAAAAATGCAAGTAGATAAATAAATACTGCTTCAGTGGGCAAGGTAATGGCATTCCGTTTTCTCTGGTGTCTAGTCATGTCTGCCACATGACCACGGAAATGACTGCAGATGCAGGCAGCGCTGGCTCTTGGGCTGCAAATGGCTGTAAACCGTTACCTTATCAGTATGGCCTATTTCCCAGTGACCACACAACATATGGAGAATGGGAATCCAGCCTGCCCCTGATCCATGCCAAAGCTAGACACTTTTGGTTCAACAGTAGGGCCATTATTTTGGGGTGTTGGGCTGGAGAGATTCCCCAACAAATGAAAGGGCAATTCCCATTAAAGCCGGCGTTCCCAACCTATGGCCCATGGGCCGGACCCGGCTTGTGACACCATTCCATCAGGCCCATCACCTTCTCCCCCACACCCAGAAGTGGAAGCGGACACATTTACTCATGAGCAGGCCCTTGCATGTGCAAATGCACCCACGACTGTCATAAATGTGGAAGTGGGAGCATTTACAACAGCCATAAATCTGCTCTCTTCTGCTTCCGGGGACCTGCTCAGCTGACCGAGGGGTATAGTCAGGCATGTGGCACAAAAATGATGGCCACCCATGCATTAAAGCAACCCTTTCCCTGTAGGGTACACAGAAGATTGTGGTATTTTTGAACCACAATTGGGCATACCCCAGGCAATGGCCACCTTGTGCCATCTAATCTTTGTCACACTAGGTCAGGTGAAAGGAACTACAGAATGAACTCACCAAAAGGTGGCTTCATTTTGGCAGTTTCACATCTGGCCTAGACACAGAAGAAGAAGATCCCATTGTAACCAGATGCTCATATTTCTCGTTATCTGACCACACTCTTATTTTACAATAGCTGAAGGCTTTGTTGTCTTCCCTGTTATCCAGAGAAGCTAGTCTGGAGATTGTTCAATAGTTTGTCTGAACTGCCTCTTTCTAATTGTATTAACATTTATTAAATTTATTATTAAAATGCATTTAATTTCATATAAATGTATTAAATGAATTATTAAAGCCAGCATATTAAAGTTTGATTAAAATTTAAATATGAAAGTTTGGCCATCTTTAGCTATACTCTTTTGGAAGAACATTCCCCCCAAAAAAGTGATACACACACACATCCAATTTGAACCATGGAGTGAGAGATGAAAGAATGGTTTGGTTTGCTTTATATATTGAATTTTTTTGGAATAGTAGCCGTGTTAGTCTATGGTTCAGGCGTATCAGAAAACAAAACAAAATAAACAAAACAAAATAAAAAACACTGTAGCACTTTAAAGACTAACTGCTATATTTTTAGTGTTCGCTTTCGTGGACACAAATCAGATATCCGGAATGGCAACACAGAGAAACCTGTCTCAAACCACTTCAATCTAACTGGACACTCTATCCAAGACCTGAAAGTTACAATTCTGGAACAGAGAAGTTACAAGACTAGGATTGAAAGGGAGACACAGCAGAAATCAAATACATCCATCTGTTAGACACCCATCGCAGGGGATTGAATATTAGCGCAGGGTTTCTGGGGCATTATCAAATTTGATACACAGATTGTTATATGCTGCTAGATATTTTATATATTACATTACAACCTTCCTTCCAATTCTCTTTAGCAAAACAGGAAGTAACCAGGTATGTACAGTGTTTTCGTTTGCAGACCAGAATGGGCTTTCTCAGACCCTTTGAGATTGAAAGGGAGACATTTAGAGCTAATCTGAATAATCTATTGTTGCTGATGGCTGTGGGAAGCTGTATTGTTGTTGTTAGATATTTAAATGTCCTAGCGGCGGGAAAATCGCCGGTACCCATTGCTCAGTGGGCTGGGTCAAGCAGGGTATTTAATCCCCTGCTGACCCAGCCGTTGTTCTTGTTGTCTGTGCTAACCACAATAAACAGACGTGTTGTTCGGTTCACCCTTAATGGCTTCCGTGTCCTCACTCCCGCGCCCTGATCTCCGGATCTAACACTGGCGACGAAGGTGGGATTTTGAGGAACGGACCAGAACCATCACACACCAGAGCCACCTCTCACGAAGGCACCTCGCCATGGCTGCTTACGTTCCACCGGCTCCCTTCCAACCGAAGGACGAGAGATGGAAGAGCTATATGGACCGTTTTGAGTTCTCCCTGCTAGCTGCGGAACTGGGAGAGATAGCACCGGAGCGGAAGAAGGCGTTCTTCCTCACCCACTGCGGAGCCAAGGTCTACGAAGTGGCCCAGTCCCTGGTGGATCCAACACCAATCCTGGACGTCTCATGGGAAGCACTACAGTTGGCCCTCAAGAACCACTATGCACCAGAGCCATCGAAGTTCGTGTTCCGGATCCAGTTCCGGGACCGATACCAGATGCCAGGGGAAACCATCGGCGAGTACGTGGCCGCCCTAAGGGCAGCAGCCGTCCCGGCGATATTCGGGCCATTCCTCGAGGACTCCCTGACCGAGCAGCTTATCAGAGGAGTCCGCGACAACAAGCTCCGGAAGAGGCTGTTGGCCCGGAGAGACCTGACCCTGGCCGGGGCCATCGAGGAGGCCAGAGCTTTCGAGCTCTCGATGTCGACCGCATCCTCCCTCAACCGGTCCCCGTCGGCACCCCGCCAAGCCTCCGCTCACCATCAAGACGTCGTTTCTGACGAGGACGAAGAGGAAGAAGCAGAGGTGTGCGCGACCGACGGGGGAAACTCGGGCAGGAGCGGCCAGCGCTGCGCCAGCTGCGGAGGGCCACACCAGCGGGCACATTGCCGCTTCAGGGAGGCCATCTGCCGCTATTGCGACAAGCGGGGACACATTGGGAGGGTCTGCCGGGCAAGGCAAGTGGAGAACCAAGCGGACCGGCAGATTCAAAAGTTCCCGCCGGGCAAGATGGCCGCCAAACAGAGGACAAATCAGAGGCGCCAGGGACGCAACAGCGGCAAATTCGAAGATGCAGAGACGCACACGCTCACGATAAGCCACACCGCCACACAGAAGGGAGAGAAGTACCACGCCACAGTCACGATCGACGGGGCAGAGTGTCCGATGGAGGTCGACTCTGGGGCCGCCATATCCATCATTCCGTGGAGGTGGATGAAGAAGACATTCCCAGCCCTAAAAGAATCAGACCTCCAGACCCAGAGGATCCGAATCAAGGACTGCCAAGGCAAGTTCCTCCCCGTCGCAGGACAGAAGTGGGTCCGTGTCAAGTACGGACCGAAGGAAGAAAGCCTACCGCTGACCGTAGTCCACGGTAACATCCCGACGCTACTGGGCACAAACTGGTTCCCCGCCCTGGGACTGTCCATCGCTGGCATCCACAACACTGCGACTGACCAGCCCGGGGACGCCTCGCTGAGGGACGACCTGATGGCCAAATTCCAGGACGTTTTCGGGGAAGGATTGGGCAGGTATGTGGGGTCCCCTATTTCATTTGCACTCAACCCGAGCGTTGCCCCCATCCGACTTAAGGCCCGGAGAGTCCCACTGGCGCTCAAGCCCAGGGTCGAGAAGGAGCTCGACAAGCTGGTCGCCCAGGGAATCCTCGTTCCCGTAGACCACGCTCGGTGGGAGACCCCCATAGTGACCCCCATCAAACCGGACGGGTCAGTGCGCATCTGTGCAGATTACAAATGCACGATCAACAAGGCATTAGAGCCGAGCGCGTACCCGGTTCCCGTCATAGACCACTTACTCCATTCCCTGGGCCCTGGCAAGATCTTTGCCAAGCTGGACCTGGCCCAAGCGTACCAACAGCTTCCGGTGGATGACACTACGGCCGAAGCCCAGACCATTGTCACACACCGGGGGGCATTCAAGTGCACGAGGCTACAGTTCGGGGTCAGCATAGCTCCGGGACTGTTTCAGAGCACGATGGAAAGGCTCCTCCAAGGACTCCCGGGGGTGGTACCCTATTTCGATGATGTCCTGATAATAGCGGGGGATCCCGGGCAGCTCAAAGACAGGGTCGCCGCTGTCCTGGCTAAATTCAGGGCCGCTGGGCTCAGGGTGAAACGGGATAAGTGCCTGTTGGGGGTCCCCTCCGTGGACTTCTTAGGGTTCCACATCGACGCCAAGGGCATCCACCCAACGAAGGGAAAAGTGGAAGCGATTCGGAACGCCCCGGCCCCGAAAAACAGGCAGGAGCTGCAGGCGTTCCTGGGACTCCTGAATTTCTACGCAACCTTCCTGAAAGGAAAGGCCACCGCGGCTGAGCCCCTACACAGACTGTTGGCCGCGAAGGCAGAGTGGGTGTGGGGACCCGAGCAAAAGTCAGCTTTCGCTGCTGTCAAAAATCTTCTCTCCCAGGACAGTTTCCTGATACAATACAATGCGACCCTGCCACTGGTCCTCGCCTGCGACGCGTCTCCCTACGGCGTCGGCGCAGTCCTGGCCCACCGACTGCCCAACGGCCTCGAGGCGCCCATTGCCTATTACTCCAGGACCATGTCGCCGACGGAGAGGAACTATGGCCAGATCGACAAGGAGGCGCTGGCGGCAGTGGCAGGGGTAAGAAAATTCCACGACTACTTGTACGGCCGGGACTTCGAACTTGTGACTGATCATAAGCCCCTATTGGGACTCCTGGCGGGCGACCGGCCTACACCCTCTGCCTTGTCCCCCCGGATGCAAAGGTGGGCCATTTTCCTGTCGGGGTACTCGTACACCTTAGTCTACCGGCCCGGGAAACACATGGGGAATGCTGACGCCTTGAGCAGATGCCCCCTCCCGACCCAGGAAGGCGCGGAACGGGGGGAAGCATCGGTTCTTGCCCTGGACATCCTGGACTCTGCCCCCACTACATCGGCCGAGGTTGCCAGGGCGACGGCGCGGGACGCCGAACTTCGGGCCGTTTCCAGCTGGGTTCAGCGGGGGTGGCCGGACAAGGGGGAGGGGGAGTTCAAGGTATATTTCGACAAGAAAGACGAACTGTGCTGTGTGGGGGGTTGCTTGCTGTGGGGGGACCGGGTAGTGGTGCCCAGGAAAATCCGCCCCAAGGTCCTAGAAACACTGCATGCCAGCCACCCAGGAATAGTAAAGATGAAGGGGTTAGCCCGAAGTTACGTGTGGTGGCCTGATATTGACAAGGACATAGAGTCGTGGGTGGCCAAATGTACACCTTGCCAATCATCACGACCCAATCCACCAGCAGCCCCGGTCAGAGAATGGGAACAGCCCTCGGGCCCATGGCAGAGGATTCACATCGACCTCGCCGGCCCATTCCAGGGCCAAACATTCCTGATTGTAGTGGATGCCTACTCGAAATGGTTGGAGATCCGACTCCTGAGTAGCACCACAGCCAGAGCAATGATCCGGGAACTCAGACAACTCTTTGCCACACACGGCATTCCCGACACCCTAGTCTCTGACAACGGGCCTCAGTTCACGGCCACTGAGTTTGAACAGTACCTGGCATCCCTAGGAACCAGGCACGCTCTCACATCCCCGTTCAGGGCGCAAGGGAATGGGCAGGCCGAGAGATTCGTGCGCAGCGCAAAGGAGGCCCTGGAAAGGCTAGGACCCGGGGACTGGCAGGAACGCGTAGACACGTTCTTGTTGGCCCAACACAACCTTCCCTGCGCTGCCACGGGAAGGGCCCCCGCAGAGTTACTCATGGGTAGGAGACTCCGTTGTCAGCTTGACCGGTTACACCCTAGGTACTCTCCAGACAAGTTCAGGGGGGACCAACCACAGGGCCGGACACTGGCCATTGACTCACCAATCTTCGCTAGGAACTACGCGTCGGGCCACCCGTGGGAAGAGGGAACCGTCAGCGAAATGCTGGGCCCCTACACCTACAAGGTTCGCCTCGCTGATGGTCGGACATGGAAACGCCATGTTGACCAGCTCAGGAGGCGAACGAGTCCCGACACGGATAGCAACCTCCCCCGGGGAGTGCAGACCGGCGCTGAGCCAGACATGCACCCGATGGACGAACCGGTCACCGACCCGGTTCGGCCAGAAAACAGCCCCATTCACGCAGCACCATCACCGGCCAGCTTACCGTGTGGAACAGGCTCACCCCCGGTCACCGCGGAGCCCGACGCTCGTATTCCGGATCCGCTCCCGGCCCAGCCAGGGCAGAGCGAGAGCGACAGGTCCGCTCTGCCCGATGCCCCAGCGCCGACTGAACTGCGCAGGTCCGATCGAGTAAGAACACGCCCCCGTCACCTGGAGGATTTTGTATGCAAATAGCAGACTGGGGCATTCTGGGGGGAAGGGGTGTTAGATATTTAAATGTCCTAGCGGCGGGAAAATCGCCGCTACCCATTGGTCAGTGGGCTGGGTCAAGCAGGGTATTTAATCCCCTGCTGACCCAGCCGTTGTTCTTGTTGTCTGTGCTAACCACAATAAACAGACGTGTTGTTCGGTTCACCCTTAATGGCTTCCGTGTCCTCACTCCCGCGCCCTGATCTCCGGATCTAACAGTTGTGTTTGCTTCTTGTCTGTCATTTTCCTTGAACACACCCATCTCCCTTTGACCCCCTGAATTTGGTGTATAAAAACCATGCCTGTAAGTTTCACTCCTTGTCTGAAGAAGTGGACTTGATCCACGAAATCTAACAATAAAAATATAGCAGTTAGTCTTTAAAGTGGTACAGTGTTATTTTTTTTTTGTTTTCTGATATTTATATATTGACATTCACTACTTTCTTCACAAATTGGATAAAGAAAACCTTTTTTTAATAAGAGAAAATTAAATTGCAAGCTTCAGTCTCCCAGGCACAGAGTTTTGAGTAGGAAGGGATCGCCAGCTGCAACTTGTATCCGAGAAAGCTTTTTTTTTTTCCTGAAACAGGAAAAATGCCGTTGGTGTGAATTTGTTTAAGGTGGATTCCAGCTTACCGTGAAGTGACCCACACACTGTGATCACAGAGCCCTCTCCTGCAGCACATATGAAATGAGACATGCAGGATTTAACACTGGGACTGCAATGGACTGCTACAGCCTTGAGGATATTATCAAGGTGCGCCTTCACAGCCAGTCCATCTGGTACGGCCTCTTCCGCCTCCATGGCCATTGGGAATCAGGGTTCTTCCTCTTCTCATTTTGCCATTGGGCCCAATATGATGGTATCCAGTAGCATTTCCTTCACTGAGGGGCCCATCACCCCACCTAAAGGGGCTCTTCCGCCCATAGCCGTTGGCCCCTTTGGGGAGTCAGGTTATTTACCACCGCCCAACACTTAGCGTTGAGTCGCTGGCTGTACGGTCTACTCCATTACTGTAGCAGGATCTCCAGCCAGACAGGAAGGGATAATCTATTATTTTTTATACTATTCTCCTCATTTTTCTGAACTTAAGTTTGTTTCACACCTATTCCATACATACTTCTAGTCCACACAAATATTTGTATACATTCTAGACTACAGTGGTACCTCGCTTAAAGAGCATAATGCTTTCCACAGGATTGCTCTTTAAGCGAGTTTGCTCTTTAACCGAAACACCATTGTAAGTGACCAATTGTGGGGGAGATTGCGAACCCTGATTTATTTGTTAAGCGAGTTTGTGGTTAGTTTTATTTGTTAAGCGAAGCGAACATTCAGAGAAAATTCTGCTCTTTAAGCGAGTTACTCTTTAAGCGAGGAGTTCTTTAAGCGAGGTTTGACTGTACGTGCTTCAATACGCCCTACTGTATGCATTTTTCCTGGCATAAGCTTTCTGCAAGCAATTTCTCCTTAAATAATACAGTACATTGTTTCAGGCAATATATCAATTTTACACACTTTTCCTTAACATTCATTTTCAGCGGGGCTGGAAAACTATATTGCAAAAATCCAAGCAAACTTGATGCCTAAATGCATATATAGACATTGGGAAAGTTTATATAAAAATTTAAAATGAACACATTTTTCTGGATTCCTAACCAAGCTATGAATGCCTGGCTCATTGCCTTTGAATTCCTATTTATTTCACCATACAAAATCTAAAATGTGAGATTTCTTCATAAACTAGACAAAAAAACTCAAATTTTTTTTTTAAAAAAACCTTAGAATGCAGCAGAAAGCAAAATTGACATATTCATTCCTTCTCACTCCTCAATTTGTCAACACCTGGTATCTCAAAGGTAGACTGCAGTTGTCCACAATCCTAAGGGTGCATTAAAACACAACAGTGCACTGTTTTCAGCTCTGTCATGGCAAAGCAGCCTGCCACCTAATAAGCCAACAGTTGATTTTTCCACACAGCATGTATTAAGCAAAATTGGATTTGGAAGCTACATTATTACATTACATCGACTAGCTAATCTGACAACATCGTGAATGCCATAACAGCCACTACGCCCCCTCGTCTCAGGTCACTCTGGTCAAGATGCAAAGGGCAAAAAGGACTGGACAGCTTTCTAAAAGCATTAAGTGTTCTGCTCTCACCTTTTCACAATACCATCCGGAGCTGACACCTGCGTTGTCATGCCCAATGGAAACACGGCTCAAAGGACTCAGTAAAGCGGCGATCTCAACATTAAAAAGATCTGTCCGAGCGCGTTCAAATTCGCCTCCCTCGAGGAAAATCTTCCCACTGTTTTTCAGTCCCTTGGAGCCATGCATGACTATATGAATCTTCGAGTTGGTCCCGGCGCCTCGGATGTCCCCCGTCACCACAGCGACATTATAAATGATACCTGGTGAGGTAGGTTGGGATATGGAAAATACATTGCAGAATCACCACATTGCGGTTTTAGTGGCTACTTTTTAAAATCGAATATTCCATTTAAATTGAATTGCTCAATGGGGCTGTTTTAGGTAAAAGAAAAGGTCGTTCTTGCTTGAAAGCCAGCCATATCCAACTCTAGGGTTCAGTGCTCATCTCTGTTTCTGACCAAAGAGCCAGCACTGACTGCATCTGCAGACATTTCCTCGGACATGTGGCAGACATGACTAGATACCGGAGTGTATGGAACACTGCTACCTTCCTACCAAAGTGGCACATATTTATCTACTTGCAATTTCTTGATTTCAAACTGCTAAGTTGGCAGGAGCTGGGACAAAGAAAGAAACTCACTCTGTAACACAGCACTTGGTTCTTGAACTGCTGACCTGCCAACCTTCCAGTCATCAAGTTCAGTGTATTAACCACTAAACCACCACAGTCCCTGTGGCTGTTTTAGGGACTGCCATATTTCTCTGCAGCTCTGCTCTAACCCAAGGAAGATTTTATGAAATTCAGTAGGAGCAAGCAGTGGTCTGACATTTAGCTAGTCTTCTGGTCAATGGGAATGGAAATAAACGTTTAACGTCAAATGCCAGCAAGCTGAAAACTGACATTATTATGCCTTTCTCTTCACCAAGGCTGCAGTCTCCATTTTGCATCTACAAAGGGTCACGATGGCTAAGATATCAGGTCCCATTTCTGATCTTTTAAAAGATCTTTCCCTATAATACTAGATGAGAAAATATACCACCTAAGATCAGGAGAGAAGTACTGTATATACTCAAGTATAAGTCTAAATTTTTAGCCTCCAAAATGAGATCCAAAAAAGGGACTCAACTTATACTCGGGTCAACAACCCCAAGGGTATCAAAACTGCGATGGTACAAATTCAAACATAAGTTTTTTAAAAAAGCACTAACACTACCATAAAAATTTGAAAGCATACCCACATAAATGTCTGAATAAATTAATTGTACCGCATTTTCATGTATTTTAATTACTGAAACTCACTAGCAGCCCGACTTATACTCGGGTCAATCTATTTTCCCAGTTTTAGAGGTCCAAATTAGGTACCTCGACTTATATTCGGGACAACTTATAGTTGAGTATATATGGTAGCAGTGGACACTGAGAGAACTAAGCAAGAGAATTGCACTTGACATCCTCTGAAAGGATATGAGCCTCAAGTCCACCAGCCCAGATCGAAGAAGAGCTTATGGCAAGAACAAACATTCTTGAGGGTACACAAGAGAAAAACCAAATTAGAAGATGGAGGAAGAAGCTCACTGGACAGGAACAACATTAAAGGAGGATATAGCTGAGGAACTCTACCTCCCCTAAGTCACTTGGAGGACTCTGAATAGGCTGGAGGTCAGAGTCCCTAAATGTAAGACCAACAGGCTCAAGTGGGGGCTGCTGGCAGACAACAACATGCAGTGTGAATGTGGAGAGATACGTAATCCAGCTCATTTACTGTTCTGCCAGTTACTGCCAGAAACATGAACTGATGAGGACTTAAGTTTGGCCAACGACAAAGCCAAAAAATGGCTTCATTTTGGCAGTCCAGGGTTTTATTGGGACATGAAAGAAGAAGAAGAAGAGCCTTGAGTTACCATCTACAAGAATTTTACACTACTGGATAACTCTCTTGTGATCGGATGTGGGCATAGTGGACTTTAAGGCAAAGGTCTTTTGGGACGTTTCAAGCTACAACTCCTGGATTGGGAAGGGGCTGGACTAGATAACACTTTGGATCCCTTCAAATTCTACAGTTCTCGGATTATAGGATTGCTTAGACTTTTAAGGCAGGCTGGCGGCCAGCCCCAACGCAGAGCTAACTACAAGGTGTGTGGGGTTTTTTCCTTACAGCAACTCAAGTGTAAATAGAATTCAAGCTTGTACTTGCACAGGCTTCTGTTATTTTAAGGTCACCTGTGGTGCCCTGTAAATATTGTAGTTCTCATTCTATGGAAGATTCACCTTGTTAAATTGTATGTAACTTTGAAGAAGCCCTGGCAGGGATCTTCCAGCGGGGATTGCCTTTATTGTACAATTGCTGGAGAAAAGCAAGACCTGAGCAGCCAGTTCAATACCAGCAGCTGTGGGTGAGACTAAGCAGAGGGAATAAATAAATACTGAGCTGCACTCACGCTCCTCTTCAACAATTCCAGATAAAAGACAGTCATGCTTTCCTTTGGGCAAAATCCAAGGAAGCGTCGGCCAAAGGTTGTGGATCCAAGTGTCATAAGGTTAGTAAAGGTCACCTTTGCTCAAAAGTCAATCATATTCAACTCTAGAGTTCAGTGTTCATCTCTGTTTACAGCCACTGTCTGTGTCTGCAGACGTTTCCGTGGACATATGGCAGGCATGACTAAACACTGGAGTGCATGGAATGCTGTTTACCTTTCCACCAAAATAGTACCTATTTATCTACTTGCAATGTCTTGATTTCAGACTGCTAGGTTGGCAGGAGCTGGGACAGAAACAGGAGCTCATTTCATCATGCAGTACTCAGGTCTCAAACTGCTGACCTCAGTGGTGTGCTGGACCCGGTGCACCCCAGTCCGGGCATACCAGTAGCAGAAATCCTGAGAGGCCATGCCCACTTGGCCGGCCACTTCCTTCTGCTCAGCGTGCATACGCTACTTTATAGTTTAGCACATGCGCGCTAAGCCAAGCGACCATTTTCTGTGCCTGGACTGGGAACAGTCTGAACACAGAGCAGTGGCAGTGGTGGCGGCAGCAGAGGAGGAGGAGGAGATGGGGACAGAGGAGACGGAGGTGGCAAGAGCGGAAGAAGCAGTTGTGGGAGCAGTGGCAGTGGCGGCCAGAGCACCCGTTCCTCCCCACAACCCAAGCCCCAATAGATCACAGTGTGCGATCGTCGCTTGGGTTGGGGGAACCAGTGTGCGCACCCGTTTCTCCCTACAACCCAAACCCCAATCGATCGCAGCACGTGATCGGCGCTTGGGTTGGGGAGAACTGGCGCAAGCACCTGTTGCTCCAGTCGCCGCCGCCGGTCCCGCCACCGCTTCTTCTGCTGTCGCCACCTCTGTCTCCTCCGCCGCCACTTTGCCCGCCGTTGCCACCGCCGCCTCTGCTCTGTGTCCGCACTGCTCCCAGTCCAGGTACAGAAAATGGTCACTTGGTGTAGCGCGCATGCACTATACTATAAAGTAGCGCATACGTGCTGAGCAGAAGGAAGTGGCTGGCCACGCCCACCCAGTCACCTGGCCATGCCCACAGTTAGCCACAGTGTGGTAGTAAAAAAATTTGGAGCACCACCACTGGCTGACCTGCCTACGTTCCAGTCATCAAGTTCAGTATCTTAACCACTTTAGCCACCACAGTCCCTGCCTTAAGGTTAGGATGGGGTACATATATTTATTACACAGACTATCAGGCATTAAAACCTTTCCTGTGGTGGCTACAAGACGAAAGCAAGTGTGGGGCATAGCATTTAAATTACCCCTATATGTTCTACATGGGGCTGCCCTTTAAGGAAACCAAGAGTTTATATCTTAGAAAGCACACTTGATGGTGGTGGATAAGGGATTTCATTGTCTGCCAATATGGCTCCATTCTAAATGCAGGATAAAGGGAATTACACTTCAAGCCCTAAATGGCCTATGAACTTGGTACCTGAAGGAGCACTCCTCCCTATGGATACCTGCCCAAGCATTGAAAGCTGGAGAGACGCTAACCTTTAGCAAACACACTTACATGACTTCCTCATAGCACTTGTGCCCTCTCTGGGCGGTTCACAAGGTAATTAGCATTTCCCCCCCAACATGCTGGGTACACATTTTATGGGCCTCAGAAGGATGGAAGAGGCTGGATCAACCTTGTTCCCCATCATCAGGATCGAACTCACAACGTCAGCAGTTTTGTCTGCAGTATAACAGTTCTACCCTCTGAGTCCCACCAATAGGAGCATACATTACCCCGGGAGCTGACAACCTATAGAGGTCTGAGCAGGCCCATAAGGGCCCCCTTTCAGAAAAGGTCTAAAAACCTGACTGGCACTGGGTTTTTAGTTTCAGTTTTTAATTTATTGTGGCTGGGAGGGTATTTTAATGTTCTTTAAACGTTAAATGTTTTTGTGTTTTTATTGTCTCGGGGATGTTTTATATTGAATGTTTTTATGGTGATTGTGAGCCACCCAGAGTCACTTCGGTGAGGGGGTGGCAATAGAAATCTAATAAATGAATGAATGAATGTGTTGCCATTGCCACACAATTTCCACTCCTGCTTCAGCTCCTCTCACTGGGCTCCTCTCCGCCCTGTGGGAGAAAGTCCGAAGTGTTTCGGCAGCAGCACGGAGATAATAATGATAAGGCTTGGATTGGAAAAAAAACCATGAAAATAATAATAATAATAATAATAATAATAATAATAATAATAATAATAATAATAATAATAATAATAATAATAATAATAATAATAATAATCATCATCATCATCATCATCATCATCATCATCATCATCATCATCATCATCATCATCATCATCTCCGCGCCACTGCTAAAGCATTTTGGACTTTGGGCCAAAAGCTCCCTAGAGGTCACAAAGGGAATCCTGGAACCAAAGCATTTCACCAGTTGTAACAGTGGAGTTGGGTTGGATAATGATGGAGTGGGGCTGGATTTGCTTTTTGTACTCTCATTAGAAGAATTTGACCAGAACCTCCCAGGCAGAAGTTTGAGAGTGGGAGCTCAGAAACCCCAAATTTTCAGAGGGGCCCTTCCTATTTTCATAATGTTCCAATCCAGACTATGTGTATCTGCTTTAAAACATTTAGCCTCTATCTCCTCCTTCCATTTCAGCCAAAAGTCCTATTTGGGCCAGGCTCAAAACAATCCTAATACACACCTGGTCCAATGATTCCCTGCAGAACATTCAGTAATTCTATAAACAGCAATAAATTTTATAATCTGAAAAAATGTTGACTAGTTTTGCACATAACAATGAACCATGGTTGGTGACTACAGGAATAAACCCCCATACACATACAGTACTTGAATTAAACACTGTTGGTTTTTTTAAAATGTGACTTTCCTTCTATTTCCTTCTCAAAAACCTATATGAGGTCCCTGAGTAATTCACCTTTAATCCATTAGCTTTCATTCTACTGCCTATAGTCTCAGGTTGTAGTTAGATGACTTTAAAAAAGAGTTCAAAACCTGCAAACTCTCCCCCCCCCCAAAAAAAATTGATATACAATATGAATTGTTGTTCACATCTATGATAAAATCTTGTAAATCACCTTATTTTCTTAACTGTATACCACCACCCTCTGGTGTTGAAACATGAACTTGCTCCTCAGTAAATGCATTTCTAAATATACTGAGGGAAATATACACTGATGGACAAATAACCAAAATCAATATAATTTAATGTGACACAAATATCTGTTTAAATCAAACAACCCTATCAAGACTGCTTCAGATAACCTGTGTTAGGGGCATATAAGGTGAGATTGCATATGTGTCATCTAAACAAATAAATTTGAATCGATTTCACCAGTGTCAATTCCAAGGAAAATGTGTTACTTTCAAAGCATTTACCTGTAGCCTCCGTTCCCCCTACTAGGATATCTCGCTGGATTTTGCCATCATCTTCGTCTAGGGCAAACCAACGTTTGCATGGAAATTCGTACACACACTTGTTGCCAATGTCTTCAATTATAACCTGTAGGGAGAGAGAAATCAACACTTCATTTCCACAAGAACACAGAGGAAAGTACAAGAAAACAACAGCAATACCAATAGCAATTACACTTACATACCACTCTATAGTGCTTAGTGCACTTTCTGGGCAGTTCACAGAGTAATTAGCATTTTTCCATCAAAATGCTGAGTACTCATTTTACTGACCTCGGAAGGATGGAAGGCTGAGTTAACCTTGAATCCCATCAAGATCTAACTCACAAAATTCTGGTTGCAGTACAGCAGTTTAATCACTGCATCACCAAGGCTTACTTTTCTAAGTAAAAACAATTATTAAGAGTGGTATTTATTTTATTTAATTATCTATATTTGTTTATCGCCCTCCTCCGCGAAGGGACCCAGGGCAATTTCCAACAATTTTAAAAACACTTTAAAAAATTAAAAACTTTAAAAAGCTTAAAAATTTAATTTTATGGAAAAGCTGCCCAGAATATGAAAGTGCTTTTAAAACTGAAGCTTGAACAATAGTTTTCTACATCCACAATTTTGAGTCCAGATTCAAGTCCAGATTTGAAACCAGGAGCCATCTTTGCTACAGATCCAAAGTTTGACAAGCTAACTGCTCTCCTATTCCCTGAAAGCCAGCCCATACCAACAAGTTCTTATTCTAACCTTACTCCATGAGATACAACATCACTTCTATCAGCAGACCCAGACATAATACAAAAGCAAGAAAGTGATCAAGATCCTTGTGGGAAGGAGATCAATGTGGGAAGGAGAAAACTCAGCCTAACAAGGCCATCTCAGTAGTCCTTACTCTAGAGGCAGCACAGCCTGACAGGCTTTCTGAAGAAGAAGGGGGAGGAGGAGGAGGAGGAGGAGAAGGAGAAGAAGAAGAAGAAGAAGGGGGAGTCACCACTTTCAATTCTGACATCTCCCAAGCTATGGCTTTGGAACCAATTGAAGAGAAGGAACAAATAGAGCAGTGGTTCCCAATTAGTGGTACGCGTAGCCCCAGGGGTACGCGAGATTGCATCAAGGGGTATGCGCAGCAATCTCTTAACTAAAATATTAAATTCTTAAAAAACAATAATGCAATAACAATTGCCAAAAAATTATTCAGTTTAATTAAACGATCAGTAGGTAAGTCAATCGTATGCATCAAGCGCTTTCTCCCACGGCGGTGGTTTTTCCCGCACCTCCCGCATCTCCCGATCGTGGCCGCCCCCATTCCCGCCTATTTGCTTGTCATTGTCAACGTGCACATTTGTCACATTAATGAAACATGTGTTCTCTGTCATTAGAATGTCTTTTGATGATAATAAATATAAAATACACCTGATTTCATTTTTTATTTAACGTTCCTGCAATAAGGGGTACACGATATTTAACGTTCCTGCAATAAGGGGTACGCAAGTTTGAGGTCTTTCTTGAAGTGGTATGTAGAAAAAACTAATTGGGAACCACTGAAATAGAGCATGCCTCCTCCCAAGCAGATATGTGGGAAAACAACTCTTCAGATATTGTCGTTTCCCTTCCGTTTTCCAGTTTAATTCAAAAAACCTTTTAAAACTGATGTTGTAGAAGACACATGCCACCTTCAATTTGCAATGTCAATTTCTTTTTGTTAAATAATAATATGAAATTTTTATGCATGATTACAGTGTAATTTTATCTAGTAAGCGTGTGTGCATACATACATTGTGTGTGGTAATGAGTCAAATGCATATCCATGCCATGTTGTTTCTTGTTATTGTTGGCTGCAAGAAGGACAGGTTGCACTTACCTGTAACTGTCGTTCTTCGAGTATGTTGTTTGTGAATTCACACTGATGGGTTCTGCGCTTGCGCGGGAGCCATGTCGGAGCTGAAAAGCTGATTGGATAAATTTGAATAGTTAGTACCACCCACCATCTCCACCCGCCCATAGCGCCATTTCGCGCTTTCCACCTCAGTTAATATTAAAACTGTACAGAGGATAATGGTATCTCATCCCTGCAGCAGTAAGAGGGGAAGGACGGGCGGGTTGTGTGAATTCACAAACAACATACTCGAAGAACGACAGTTACAGGTAAGTGCAACCTGTCCTTCTCCTTCGTGTTGTTTGTGAATGCACACTGATGGGTGACTAGCAAGCTTGCTTACCTGGACGGTGGGTAGCTGGTGCTGTGATGAGATGTGCCGCTTGGTGGAGATGTGGTCTGGTCTCAGGATACACTCGAAGGTCAGGAGGTCATCATGGCATTGAAGCGCGGAGACCTGCTGTCAAGACCGAGCGACCCAGCCTGGAGTCGGGGATGGCTCTGGTGTCAAGTCTGTAGTGGTTGACAAAGGTGAGTGGCCTGGACCACGTTGCGGCTTTGCAGATGTCCTCCATCGGGATTCCTTCCAGGAAGGCGGTGGAGGCGGCCATGGATCTAGTGGAATGAGCCCTGACGTGGGGTGGTGGTTCCCTCGATGTCAGGTGGTAGGCCAGATAGATTGTCTCGCAAATCCATTTGTAGAGGCGCTGGGCAGAAAGCGCCCGGCCTTTGGATTTACCGCCATAGGCGATGAACAGTCTGTTGGATTGTCTGAACTCTCTGGTACGTTGCGTGTAGAAGAGCAGCGCTCTTCGCACATCCAGGGAGTGCCAACTTCTTTCCTGAGTGCTGGAAGGGTTGGGAAAGAAGGCAGGTAGGGTGATGACCTGTGACAGGTGAAACTCCGTGACCACTTTGGGGAGAAAAGAGAGGTCCGGGTGCATGACCACTCTATCGTGGAAGAACTTAAGGAAAGGAGGGTCACTCCTGAGGGCTGTAAGCTCTCCTACCCTGCGGGCCGAGGTGATGGCCACCAGGAACGCAGTCTTCCACGAGAGTAGGTGGGTGCCGGTTGTTGCCAGCGGTTCGAAGGGCGGCTTCATCAGGGCCTCCAGGACAATGGACAGGTACCATTGAGGCGTGGGTGGTCGTGAAGGGGGGGAAACGTTCTTCAGACCCTTGAGGAACCTCTTCATGGTGTGGTCCTGGAAGGTTGAGGCGAGGGTAGAGTGAGGTGGAGAATGGGCGACGACAGCGGCCAGGTCTACACGTATGGAAGAGTGTGCCAGGCCGGTCTCAGCGAGGTGGAGCAGGTAGTTCATTACATCCTCTAGGGAGGCTGTGGCCAGTTCTTTGCCTTGATCCCTGAGGAACGCATTAAACCTCTCAATCTTGTTCTTGTAGGACTTGGATGTGGAGGGTTTCCTGCTCTGCTCCAGGATCCTGCTTACTCTGGGGTTATGAGCCAGGCCGTGAGGTGGAGGCTCGGTAGGTCTGCGCGAAGCATCCGGCCCCCTTCCATGTGGAGGAGTGACGGGTCGTCTGGAAGAGTGACCGAGTCCGTCGCCAGTTCCCCGAGTAGCGGGTACCAGTGTTGCCTGGGCCATGCTGGCGCGATTAGAATGGCTCGGGCCCCCTCCTGCCGGAAGCGAACTAGGACCCTCTGGACAAGCGGAAAGGGTGGAAAAGCATAGAGGAGGCGTCCGTGCCAAGGGATCATGAAGGCATCCCCCATGGATCCCTGGCCCACTCTGGCTCTCGTACAGAATAGGTTGCACTTCGCGTTGGTTTCGGATGCGAAGAGGTCCATCTGTGGACGGCCCCATCGTTTGCACAGGAGCTCGAAGACCGATGCGTTGAGCTCCCATTCGTGGTTGTATATGGTCCTGTGGCTGAGGCTGTCCGCTGTCGTGTTGAGTGTCCCTTGGATGTGCACTCCGATTGGTAGGATGTGGTTTTGGAGGCACCACTCCCAGAGTTGGACAGCCAGGTAGAGTAGGGATGGTGAGTGAGTCCCTCCTTCCTTGTCGGTTGAGGTAGGATAGGGCTGTTGTATTGTCCGAGGCAACTTGGACGGCCCTTCCCCGGAGGCTGGCCTGGAAGGTCTTCATGACCTTCCAGATTGCGAGCAGTTCCAGGAAATTTATATGGTGTGCTCGCTCCTGTCGTGTCCACTTGCCGCTTATCTCCAGGGATCCGCAGCATGCTCCCCATCCGAGTGTGCTCGCATCCGTGGTGATCTGGGGTGACGGCGCAGGAGGCAGGAATAGTCTTCCGATGGCCACGAATTCGTGGTTGGTCCACCACTGCAGTTGCTGTTTGAGTTCGTGGGTTGGCGCGAGCCGCTTGCCTGGATCGTCCACCATGGGGTTGAAGAGGTGTAGGAACCATGACTGGAGTGATCTCATCTTTAACTTGGCAAATGGTATGACCGCCGTGGTGGAGGCCATGAGGCCTAAGAGTCTCTGTGCTGACTTGGCACTCACCGTGCGGCGTCTCTGGAACTGATGGACCAGCGATCTGATGTGTGCCAGGCGCTGGGGAGGGGCGAATGCTCTTGCCTTCGTGGCATCCAGGATCGCCCCGGTGTAGTCCATCTCCTGGGCCGGTTCTAGGCGTGACTTCTTCATGTTGATGCGAAGACCGAGATCCTCCATGGTCTTGAGGGTGAAACGCACGTCCCTCCGTGCTTGGTCTGCAGAGGGGGCCGTTATCAGCCAGTCGTCTATGTAGGGGAATACCTGGATGCCTCGGGTGCGAAGGTACGCCGCCACCGGCGCCATGCATTTTGTGAAGACTCTCGGCGCGGTGGAGAGACCGAATGGCAGGCAGGTGTACTGGAAGGCTTGTTCTCCGATGCAAAACCTGAGGAATTTGCGGTGATCTTGGTGTATCGAGACGTGGAAGTACGCGTCCTTGAGGTCGATTACTGCAAACCAGTCCCCAGCCTTCAGAAGGGGGAGGATGGTCTGGAGCGTGACCATGCGGAACTTTGCCACTCGGATGTGCTTGTTGAGGCGACGGAGGTCCATGATGGGCCTGAGCCCTCCGTCCTTCTTGCTGACGATGAAATACCTGGAATAGAATCCGTCGCAGAGAGATGTCGAGGCGACTGGTTCTATTGCCCCCTTGAGCAGAAGTGCTGAGAGTTCCTCCTGCAATTGGGGGGACGGGTTGGTGGTGCGGATGTGCCCTAAGGTTGGCCATCTCTCGAATTCGATGGCGTAGCCAACGTCTAAGATTTTCAGTACCCACCGATCGGTGGTTATGGAGTCCCAAGCGGCAAGGAAGTTCCGGAGCGGTACGTACGGCATCGGATGGGTGGAGGGAGGATCTTCGGTTCGGTGAGAGTCAAGGCCGTTGCTTTTGCCTCCGATCGGGGCGCTTGGAGTTTTGGCCCTGATTCTGGAAGCGCGAGCGGTTGTAGTGTTTGCGGGGTTTGTAGTATTGTTGCTTGGCCTGGTCTTGGGGACGAAAGGACTGGCGGGTGCGGTAGTCCTGGTTGTACCCCGAGGAGGACCTGCGTTGGTAGCCGCTGGTCGAGCCAAGCCGAAGTGTGTTGGACGTCGCAATGTCCTTTTGGAGCTCGTTAAGGGCACTGTCCGTGTCTGCGGTGAACAGTCCTTTCCCGTCGAAGGGGAGCTCCTCGATGAGCTTCTTCGTGTCGTCATGCAGGTCGGCCGACCTGAGCCATGCATGGCGACGAAGTTGTATGGCGGCAGCCACAGTCTTGGCCCCTGAATCGCAGATGTGGCGCGTGGTTCGGAGCTGCTGTTGACTGAGCTGAGTCCCTTCCTCGGAGAGGGTCTCAAATTCGGCGCGTAGATCAGGGGGTAGTCTGTCCAAGGAGGCCTCCACTTTACCCCACAGCTTGATGTTGTAGGCCGCCATGGCTGCCTCGTAATTTGCCGCACGGGTGGCAAGGGAGGAGGTGGCGTAGACTCTCCGTCCGATGGCGTCCAGTTTCTTCCCTTCCTTCGTGGACCGGACAGGGACGCTGTGCACGGCGGTGCGGTGCTGGGTGGCCTTGACTATCCTCGAATTCGGCGTGCGGTGTGTATGGAGGAACTCACCCTCTTCGCCGAGGAGTTTGTATATCCCGTCCAGCTGATTGGAGACGACGTGGGATGATACTGGCCTGCTCCAAACCGTCTTGGCCGAGTGGGCGACGGCAGGGAGGAAGGGTAGGTGCACCGGCAAGATCTTTTTGGTGTCCGCCAACCCACACACCTCGTCCACGAATGGAGCCGGCGGGTGTTCTGCCCTGATGTTCAGTATCGGGCCCATGCGGGTAAGGAGGGCGGTGAAGGACTTCTGATCCTCCGGCTGCAGGCGTTCCTTGGTGCCGACCTGCTCCACTGGGGACTTCTCGGCGTCGACCGGAGGAAGATCGTCCGTGTCTTCCTCCTCGCCTTCTCCCTCAGATGATTCGTCTGAGCCTCCAGACACCCCGCCGGTGGATGGGGGTGGCAGTGAGGCCTCGGGGTCCGAGTCAGACCAGTAAGGCCTGGCTGAACTCGGTTCCTCCCCGGAGACGGATGGTGGCGGCGGCGGCAACGGTTGAGAGGCCACGGATGGGACACGGCGCCGCTTGGAGACTGCGGGCGCGTGTTCAGCCTTCCGTTTGGAGGTGGCTCGTGGGGGTCCGATGGTGGCGATGACCTTATCGGTGATCTTCTCCGTCATGGCCTCCAGGAGCGGGGACAGCATGTCCAGTGTGAGGAACGGTTGTGCGGCGGCCTCCGGTTCTCGTTCCTCCCTCCTCCCATCAGGAAGCAGGGATGCCCTCCACTGTGGTGGTGCCGGAGGGGTCTCCTGGTGTGGCGGGATGCCCTCTGACTCCGGCGGCGAAGCATGTGGGGGCGACGGTGGCGGCGATGTAACGGCCGCCACAAAGACGGCGGAAGCCGGGGAAGCAGAAGGAGACGGCCGATGAACCCGCGGTGTTGGGGGTAGGGAGGAAGAGTGTTTCTTGGTCTTCTTTTTCTCTTCCTTCCTTCGCTCCTCCTTGCTCTTTTTCTTTTTGAAGAGCTCAACGGTTGTGAGCTTCTTCGTGGCTGGTGGCGCCGACGAGGATGTCTCTTGTCGGGCCTCAGCCGGGCGGCTTGGGCCTTGTGGTGCCAGGGCGGACTCCATGAGGTGGGCCTGCAGTCGGTTCCTCCGATTCTTTAGGGCGACTTTGGAGAACTTCTTGCAGGCCGAGCACGAGTGCACCGGGTGGTCCTCGCCCAGACAGATCAGGCACCTCGAATGGTTGTCGGTGCTCGGGATCTTGGCTGAGCACGAGAGGCACTTCTTGAAGGCCGCCGCCGATGCCATCCACGGAGGGGTGGCAAAGGGCTAGAAGGGGGGGTACCCCTTCGCGGCTCTTCTTCTTATTCTCTCTTCTTCTTTTTTTTTTTTTTTTTTTTTGGAGAAAAAGGGTTTAGCAAAATTCTAGTGCCGAAAGCTATCCCGGTGAACGACCAAACAATTCGGTAAGAAAGGAACAAAAACGGGAGAGCTCTCGAACAGGCTCCTGCTGTAGCAGCGGAAAAACAAGAACTGAGGTGGAAAGCGCGAAATGGCGCTATGGGCGGGTGGAGATGGTGGGTGGTACTAACTATTCAAATTTATCCAATCAGCTTTTCAGCTCCGACATGGCTCCCGCGCAAGCGCAGAACCCATCAGTGTGCATTCACAAACAACACGAAGGAGAACCCAATATATCAATCAAATGGGGGTATCCTGCAAGGGAGATTTACTTACTTGATTATGGATACGTATTATATGAATTGTATTAATGTATTTTCTCCAGCTTACATTCCTCTTGAAACTGGCCTAGCTTTGCATGTACTGTATTTTATTGTATTTTAATATATTGATTTTAATTATTTTGTTATTTCTACTGATAAGGTTGTTAAACTAATCAATTAATAGTAATAATAAGCATGTTTACACACAAGTAAAACTTGAAGACGTCAATTCCATTGAACTCTCCAAGACACCAAGTGCCCATGGAATTACAAAAAGTTACATTCTGAAACCGATTTTGGCTGGAGAAAACCCTAGTTAACAAAATTTCTTCTCAGTCCAGAATTACCGGTAAATGGTGACATTGGACTAATCATTCTGTCTATCCTACCTCACAGCCATTCAAATGATAAAATGCTTTATGGATCAGATACAAGTTGCATGCAAGAGTGATGAATTTTATCGATAATTTTATTGAGTACATTTTATCTCATTTTATTGTCATTGTGTCATTCTATGTTTAATCTGTTTTTATTCTGTTCTGTGTAATCATATTTTATCTAATATATTTTATCACACTTGAACATGATACGATCAGATGACTAATCAGTTAATAAATGTATATGTGAAAGTAATGGTGGCTGATCAAGTTCAGAAAGAAAATCCAAGAAGCAATGGAAGGTATCAAACCTAGCAGATATCTTTCTGCCTAACTCTTGCTGTAGAAAATCTAGCACTCCTGCATATTTCAGATCTCTTTTGTCCTTTCCAGGGAAATCCTGTGCAGGAAAGATGACATTCTTTGCAGGAATAATGAGTCTGCTCCTGATAGAAGAACTGCTTGAAATAGGATTTGTCACTGAGTTTTAGAGGACAAAAGCCAAACAGTGAAGATGGGAGGAAAATATACGTATTTGGTTGGAAACAGAACATCCACATAGACGTGAATATCTGTTACTAGGAATGTAACTCCCATTTAGCTCAGAGATAAAGTAAGATGAAGAAAAATATCATTCCTCCTCACTGTTTAATATCACTGCATTAAATTTCTTTTTCCCAGGAAAGTCTTTCAAGGGGGATTGCCCAAGATTTCTCAGAAGTTTCACAAGCATCCCCCTCCCCCCCCCAAAAAAAAAAAAAGAAAGAAAGAAATGCTAGTCTGTGCAGAATTAAGCATGGTTCCTGTAGAGAATGGCATCTTTCCTGTGCAGGATTTATTTGGAAATGAAAGAGGAAATGGCAGGCTATGCAGGGTTGTTAGAATTTCTACACAGAATGGCATCTTTCTTCCACAGGGTTCACTGGAAAGGGAATTTGACAGTATATGCAAAAAAAAGTTGTGGAGGAAGAAGGAATGAAATCAAGTGTGCTCAAATGATACTGAGGAACTGGCCTGTGCATACAAAGAAGGTTATGGCTGAAGATCTCAAGAAATGTTATCCAAGTTAGCACTGTTTGAAAAAAATGAAACAAATACAGTAATACCTCAGATAACGATTGCCTCGGATAACGCTAAAATCGGATAATGTCGGGGAATTTGAGGCAAACATTTACATCACACAACATTAAGATAATGTTGTGCGATGCAAATTTTTGCCTAAAATTCCCAGAGGCGTGGCTGGGACTCACCAGATTGCCTTGGGAGAAAAGAGGGGGGCACCTGCTCTCTTTCTCCCAAGTCACACTGAGGACCACAGCGTCTGATCCTCGGCATGCCTTGGAAGAAAACAAAAGGAAAGAGAACAGGGCTTTTTTTTAAACGTTGTGCAATCAATGCATCGCACAACATTAAAAATCGGATAACGTTATGACTTGTGGAACCAAGTCATAACGTTATCCGAGGTACTAGTGTAATGTCTTTAAAATTTGAAATGTCTCCTAAACTAGCGTTGTTAAGGGATTTTGGCAATATAAAGGTTGATAGAAATAAAAAGGTTTTTTTAATTATTATTATTATTATTATTATTATTATTATTATTATTATTATTATTATTATTATTATTATTATTATTATTATTATTATTATTATTATTATTATTATTATTATTATTATTATTATTATTATTATTATAGCAATGAGGTTGTTAATGGCTAAATCTTTGGAAATATATCTGGAATTTAATTTGGAGGATTGAGACAAAGATTTATGGAAAATAGCCATAAATGATAAACTGACATGTGAGTTAAAATAAAGGTATGATGGGAAATGATTTTATAGAGCAGTGGTGGTGAACCTATGGCACTCAGAGCCCCTCTGCCCAGCAGCCCAATGGGAGCATTTCCTCCTTCTCTTGTATGATGTAAGGCAGGCAGCTCACATGGACGACAGCTTGTTGAGTCTGTGGCAAAGGTGAGTTTGGGCTGTTGATCTCTCAAAGTTTCATCATCACCAGTGATGGGATGGAACAGGTTCTCACCAGTTCGCCAGAACCGGTAGTAACTTTTCCCAGTGTCCCGGAGAACCGGTAGCAGCTTTTCTTTTCTCTTCTTTTTTTTTTGGGGGGGGGGGACCACCTTCAGGGCTTACCTTTTCACTGGTTTTCCCACTGCACATTCACGCCAATGGGTGTGTGTGTTTGAGGGGTGTGTGTGCTTATTTTTATTTTATTATTTTTTTATTATTTTGTATTTATTTATTTTTTCTTTGGCCCTGCCCATGACATTATGACATCATGACGTCAGCTCCGCCCACACTGTGATGACATCACGGTGGGGTAGTAAAAATTTTGACATCCCACCACTGGTCATCACTGTTATAGAGATTTAGGCTTAATTTATTAAACATGTTTTTGTTAAAACTAAAGAGATAAAACCAGCACATGACTATTACGGTAAACTTATTCTTAATGTACACGGAAAAGAAAGATACTGGAAAGATAGGGTGGGACATAAGTTCTTAACATAGCATCTCAATTCAACATAAATGGTCCAGTTTCTGCGACTGGCATTTCCAGGCAGGGCTGAGAAAGAACCATGTCTCAAATCCTGGAAAGCACCTGCAAGTCTACATAGACAGTCCTGAACTTTATTGACCAACAGGCTAATCCAGTATAAGAGACCATAAATGCATCTCTACATACCTTGGCTAAGAACCAGCCAGCTGAACCTCCCTTGTTATTGTGGCCTATAGTGATTTTCCGTAACTTGCCCAGATTGGGAGCATCAAGTGTGAACTTGTCTTCTGCACCTTTCTCAAAATTGTCCTTGTCATTGTCCAGCCTTCGCTCTCCTATGCACCAAACAAAAATGCAAACAAATGAGGAACCATTTGCTAAGTCGTTCTCAGTCTTTTAGACCAAGAAGTTTTGGACTAAACCTCCCAGAAGCCTCCATCATTGGAGATGTAGTCCAAGAATATCTGGGGCCCTAAGATTTAGATCCATTGATTTAAAGGAAGAAGTAGGCTTTGTTTATTAAGTTATTTATTATATAATAAATAAGTGTCAGATCTGGATAAGACTAAGCAAAACTGGAATCCAGGTGTGTTAGCCATAGTGTAAAAGCGGCATTGTGGCAACAGACAGCAAACAGGGGTAGGAAAGGACCAATTTTAATAGCCATTGAGGCCAGCAGAAAGCCCTCTATTTAAATAAAATATGGAGGGGAAATGCCAAATAATCCATTCATGGAAACTGCTGTGAGCAGAGGTTTTTGCATTAGGAATCTAGCGTGTGGGATGGGTTCATTCCACAGTAAGGTCTGGGTGCATTAATATGTCCCCACCTACCCACCAGTGAAAAACTGTTCGGAGACATTGAGTGAATAGCATAGAAACAGTTGATGCAAAAATCAGGAAAGACAATATTTCCTTCCTTCCTTCCTTTAGACTTCTCCAGAAGAAGGGAACATCTCTGTTGTAGTGTAGCTCCTCCTCCCACCACCACCTACCAGGAAAACTTTTCTCTGCATCTCTACAGAGAAGTTGGCAGTCTTAGAAATCCTCCAGTCATTAGCACAGAAGAAAAGTAGTAAGATTGCACTATTAATCAGAAGGCTAATCAGCTAAAGTGTAAACTGGAAGATAATTATTTTAATCCGTTAAAACAAACTGCAGATAGATCAATCTGCAGATTAATGACACTTTTCTGAGTTTGCTTGAAGGGAGCATTTTGCGTTCAGTATGTTATTGTAACAAGGTGGCAGAAAGGATATAGGGCAGATGGCTTTTCCATCCAACAATAAGTGGGTATTTGCTTCCCATCACCATAAGTAAGACTACCCAAAAGACACTTACCTTGATCTCCCATGTTATTGATTGGTTTATTAATCAATTAATCTTTAAACAGTAAATGATTAATCAAACTTAGATTGTTTGATCAGTTCAGAGACCACATAATTTGCTTTGGCAGCTGTTTTTAATAGATGACTGAAATGTGCTTTGAAAATCCAAAATGGTAGCCATGTTTCTCAAAGGAGTGAAACTTTGTTCATTTAGCTTAGCATGCAGTATTATTTCCTTTACTGGCCCTGAGCCTTACTGGCATTCCAATGTTGTCAAGATGTCAAGAACAGCAAATGGATTTGAAAGCTGCGACATTCCTGTGCCACCCTCTCTCAAACACTCTAGAAAACTTCTCAAACACTCTAGAAAGCTTCCTTCACTTGTGTGTGCAACAGCCCTATAGAGCAGGTTAGGCCAAGCAGAGGTGCCTAAGGCTACCCAACCAGATTTGTGGCTGTACGGATGCACCCTCCTTGTCTAATATTCTAAGTACCATTTCAAACTGTTATCTTGGAAAGGACCTCTGCGGCATCAAACCATCCCCAAAGTCATATCTGTCTCAATTTCATAGCCAAATCATTGTTCAGATAACCGATTTGCTTCAAACACCAAAAGAAAAAGTTCACCTGAAAACATTACCTGTGTCTCCTTTCTGGCCAAAGATGTTAATGAACACATCTGCATCTGTTCCACTCCCACTCAGGTCACCTGTAAACACTCTAACCACGTATTTGTTTACTGCATAGAAAAACAAAACACAATCCCATTAACACCAAGAGATATTGATAGATCTTAGACATATAATTTTTTTAAGGGGCTGGACTTGATGATTCATAAGGTCCTTTCATTGGCAGAAGTAGCAGCAAGGATTACTTGTTATTTCCACGATTTCCAGGATTCTTTGCAAATGGCCTTTAAGGACCTAGAAATCCCCCACGTTTTTCACGGACCGCACATTCCACCATAAAATTCTAATCATCTGAGTGTAAGGGCTTTTGCAGGTGCAAAGAATGGGAAAATTAATTTTCTGAACTATGTGGGCTGGATGAAAAGTTTTGCCTGTTGATTCATAGTTTGGAAATAAATGGAGATGTTTTTTAAAAAAAAACCTTCAGAACTTTCTCTTGGAAACAGTACTTTATTTTTCAGTGTAATCTGCAACATGCCCCACTATACTGTAATATAATTCTCCCAACTTAAATCTAGTTTCTTTTTTCAACCAGCCACAAAGTCCAAGACTTTGCCTTTCATCCACCACTTCATGGATGTCTTCATTGGTTGCCATTTTATAACAGTCTGAAGTCCCACTTTGTGTGTGAGAACCAGCAGACGATGGAAGGCATGAGATCAGGGCTCGAGGGAGGGCTTTAAGTTACTCAGTGACCAATTTGAATCCTGTCTCTCGGAAATGTTTCACTGGCATGCCTGCCATTCTAAGCAGCCTTTGTTCAACAATGAATTGCAGGAGGGATGAGTTTTCTCTGCAATTGAAAACTCAGCAATAGCATAATGCAGTGATGGCAAACCTTGGCACTCCAGGTGTTCTTGGACAGCACTTCCAGGGCTTCAGGGAACTGAAGTTCAAGAATACCTGGCGTACCAAGGTTCACCATCACTGGCATAGTGCTTCACACAGGTTGACCTACATTCAGAAGGGGCAGCTGTAGTAAGGGTTAATATCAGGATCTCCATCTGATTTTGAGTCATAGTGTCATGCATATACAGGGCACATGGTTGAGCAACAGCAATGGAAAACCTACACTGGTCAGCAGGTAGGTTGCAATTGCGCACATTCTTTCCAGAACTGGCTGATAGAAACCACCTAGAATAGTGTTCTACACTAATTATGGCAGGAATATAAATTAAATAAATTCTTCTTCAAGTGCTGAATGCAAGTCTGGCCAGGTTATTCTGCTCTGGCAAGAGAGTAGACCATGCTGCCAATGACTCAATGCTGAACATCAGGCGGCAGCTAACTAACCTGACAACCCTGAGAACTAGCAGCCTTGGTGAAGTTCATGCCTGAATCCATCTTGATGAAAGACAGCAGCTTCATCAATACTGGCCTGGGGCTGAGGAGGACTTTGTGTGCCAAACGGGCTCAAGACCAGAAAGTGACTTTTTGAGCTAGATCAGTGGTACTATGGGCGTCACACTGCAATGCAGAAGGCAGATGAAAGGTCATAGCATTATATTTGCAGGACAGTCTTCATGGCTGATCGCTATGATGATTGCCAATATTCGGAATCGGATACATCAACAAGAAGAAGAATTGTTGAATCCGATTCTGAGCCCTTTTGGCACACAAAGTCCTCATCAGCCCCAGGCCAGTATTGATGAAGCTGCTGCCCTCCCTCAAGATGGACTCAAGTGGGATTTAATCCACTTGGGGACCATCACCCTTCCCTGTGGACTTCAGCACCCAAGCGCGGTTTGAGCAGTGCAATTCTCACGATGCCCAAACATCACGAGAGTTCTGCTGCTGCTGCTGCTGTTGTTGCTGCTAGGAACCCCGGCGCACGACCTGGTCTGGCCGGTACGGAGTGAGCTCCCCCCTCCCCTTCCCCCAGCCGTACACGCAGCCACCTCCACCACCGTCCGAGCAGCACTCGCAGCCTCTTAAGGAGGCAGAAGCCACTGGAGGAGGAAGAGGAGATGATGACAATGCCAGGGTAAGTGACTCGCCTTTGTGTGTGGGGGGGGGGAGGTCTGGAGCAGGCTAAGAGGGTTTCTTTTTGTTTTGTTTACTCTGATATGCTTAAAACAGTAAACAAAACAAAAAGACAAAAATGTTGTGACACCTTAAAGACTAACTGCTGTATCTTAATGTGAGCTTTTGTGGATCAAGTCTACTGGCTCTTTGGCTATAAACAGAGATGAGCACTGGACCCTAGAGTTGATAATGACTGGCTTTCAAGCAAGGGCAACATTTACCTTTATGATTTTGGCTGTGGTTAGTTGTAAGTGGTTAGTAAAGTTAAAGCTCACTCTTACTCAAAAGCCAGTCATATCCGACTCTAGGACTGCAGTGTTCATCTCCATTTACAGCCAATGAGCCAGTGCTGCCTGTGCTTGCAGATGTATATATGGCCATATGGCAGGCATGACATGATCGCCCATGACGTAGGCTCCACCCATGATGACGTAGCCTCTGGCCACGGTGTGGTAGCAAAAATTTTGGCTGCCCGCCTCTACATCAAACAAACAAAATGTTTCAGCTGGCCTTCATAGTACACTCAGGATCTGGCACCTAGGATACCGGCTGGAGATTTATTGGCCAATAAAGTAACTTTTCCAAGTGCCAAGGCTCTCACTTTGACGCTACAGATTCATCAGTTGTGGGGAATTATGGTTCAAGTATGCTTCCACAGAGATCCTCCCAAGGGATGAGGTAAGTTACGCAACACTGGGCACATTCTTTCCATGACTGCCAGACAGAAAGTGCTACAAAATAAATAGGGCAAGAAGTCTCGCTAAAGAAGAAAGAAGATTCATCCAAGAGTAACAGAGCTGTTACTCAAACCATACCGAAAGCAATTCTTCAGTTCAGTTCTTCTAATATTGTTCATTTGCTCCCTCTGCAGGTCACACATAATCTAAACATCTTTTTAAACTGACCTTTTCCCCACTAAAAGAGAACATCTGTAGCAGGAAGTAAGCAAAAATCAAAGGCTTCTCATTAAAAAAAAATAGAATTCAGGTTTTGATTAATGTTTTCTGTCAACAATATGTGTTTTTTTGTTGCTGGGTTGTTGTTTTTTAATTTGGGGGAATCATTTTTGTTCTTGTTTATATTTATAATTTATTCAATTTGTTTAATTTCTAAAGATTTTTTAATATGTTTTTAAATATGTTGCAAGCCACCCAGAGTGGGAAAATATCGCAGGAGGGTGGGGTATAAATGTAATAAATTAATTAATTACATAAATAAATAAGAATAAATAAATAAGATTCCAAAGGGAACTAGGGTTTTTTCCTCTGGATCAGCAAAACGATTCGCCTGAGACGATTGTTGACTTTTGGTATAAGGAAGCAACAGCAGCCTTGGATGTAATTGCACCACTACGGCCATCGTGGGAGTCCTGGGCCATCGTGGGAGTTACCATCTTTGGTTCTGGATGGGGCAGTTTTGCCCCAAACAGACCTGGTGCGTAATCTGGGGGTCCTCTTGGACTCACGACTACTGCTCGAAGAGCAGGTGGCAGTCGTGGCCAGGAGGGCTTTTGCACAACTTCATGTAATACACCAGTTATGCCCGCTCCTAGATCGGGACTCCTTGCTCATGATCACACATGCTCTAGTCACCTCAAGACTAGATTATTGTAATGCGCTCTACATGGGGCTGCCCTTGATGACCATCCAGAGGCTTCAACTGGTCCAGAATGTGGCTGCCTGGGTGTTGATGGGGTGTGGGCGGTATGCACATACCTCGCCTCTGCTTCGGGAGCTGCACTGGTTGGCGGTTTGCCTCCGGGTGCAATTCAAGGTGCTGGTTATCACCTTTAAATCCCTATATGGTAGTGGGCCAGGATACTTAAGAGACCGCATCACCCCAAGGACATCTGTCCGTCCCACCAGAGCAGACCGGAGACGCTCTCTAGTTGTTCCATCGGCCAGAGAGGCACATCTCTCTGGCACTAGAAGAAGGGCCTTCTCTGTGTCCGCTCCAGCCCTATGGAACCTCCTACCAACTGAGCTATGTCTTCTGATGGACTTGCTGTCTTTTAGGAAGAACTTAAAAACATGGCTGGCGGGACAGGTATGGGGTCCTGGCGGTACCATGACTCCAGCTCACTGGCTTGTTTGAGCTCCCTCTCCCCCCTGCTCTTTTAATCTTTTAATCTTTTGTTTTTAAGTTTTTAAGTTTTTAATTATTATTGGGACCTGTGGATTTTTATAAATTTTTAAAACTTTTTAAATTTTATAATTGTAATTTTGAAGTTTTTAACAATGGGTTTTGGTTGTGTTGTGTTATGTTTTTATGATGTTGTAAACCGCCCTCGGTCACCCCGGCAAGAAGGGCGGTATAAAAATGTAAATAAATAAATAAATAAACCTCCTGCCAATTGAGCTACATCTCCAGTCAGAGTTGCTGGCCTTTAGAAAAGGGGTTACGACCTGGCTGGCGGGACAGGTATGGGGTTTGGGCCAGACAGCTGCTTTGGCTTGTTGGCTCATCTGACCCCTCCCTCTCAATGTATGAATTTTTTAATCTTTTAATCTTGCATAGTTTTAATCTCTTTTAATATTTTAATCTTAATTTTATACTGTATTTTAAGTGTCTCTTTTGAGGAGGGCGGCACATAAATTTGATTAAATAAATAAATAAACCAGAAGCGGATGTGCTCTGTGCATGCACAAACACACCTGCACATGCACAAACATTACCACAAATGCACCTGCAGTTGTCATAAACATGTTTACAACACCAGCAGATGCATTTTACGGCAGTGTTTGCACATGCATAGGGGCGTTTTACTTCCACTTCTGGTGGGAGGAACCACATGACTAGCCCGATCAACTGTCCAGGGGATGTGGTCAGGCCCACAGCACAAACCACTTGGCCACCCCTGTCATAGAAAATCAGGCATATTTAGACCAAAAACGCAGAGTCAGTAGAAAAACCTTATCAAAATCTCAGAGTAACATGTAGAGTTAGCTAGGGACATACAGTTAATTCAACTATACATTATAAGCCTGATAAGTATGATTAACAACTGCTAAAATACTGAGAGTCGCTCTGAATTATTTTTTTAAAAAACTTAAGAAATGCAGAAGTCTTCACTGTAATATTTGCAGGGTTTGTTGTTCATTTAAAGCCAACGTATAAACATCCTTGGGACATCTAAGGTAAACTTTGCAATAACAATCTGAAAGTTGGGCTTTGAAGAACGGTTTATTACAATTTATTGCCCAACAATTCATTTAGTGCTTTACAAAACAGAGAAATTAATTATCGGTCGGGGTTGCCACTTAGATTAGTCAGTTTCTTCAGACATAAAACTATTCATGTGTACACTTGTGAGAACAGAAATGAGACACACACACACCCTTGCTGTTTTCTCATGGTTGCATCCTCTGGATGTTCCTGGAAAATGTTTTTAATCAATTTTTTATGCTTCAGTTCTGGAATTTTTTATTATAATTTTACTGGAATTGAAATGTCTGGCTTGTAATCTTCCACTGACTGTGTTTTATATTAGTCTTAATTAAACTAACTCATTTCTTTTGAGAAAACAGAAAGTGAGAGAGATAAATACGTATGGCTAGATCCACATACAATTATAGGCAGCCAGATGTATGCACATTTATATGTAAATCCTGCCTTTGGGGGGAGGGCAAAAACAACAAAAGAGAAAAAATCCCCAATGAAGTCAAATGGGGAGGAAATTCAAAGGGGCACAGACAACTTCCCTGCCAATACCAACAAAAATAATCCAAAGATTCCTCCCCCCCAAAAAAATCAAGGAAAGCAAAATTAAAAGAGGAAATGATCCAAGATGGAGGTGTAGAAGGAGGCAGCACAATCCAAGATGGATGGCACCAGGAGTTCAGCAGAACATAGTAATCCTATTCATGAGGAAGAACTAAAGCAAATAACACTCCTCACTGGATTCCAATCAGCCCAATCAGACCCTTCTAAAGACTCAAAATTTCCCTTCCCTCAGTGGTCTAGGACAGGGGTTCACAACCTATGGACCATGAGCCAGCCCCGGCCCCTGATGCCTTTCCATCCAGCCCACACAACAACCCTGGAAGTAGGCTCATTTACAACAGCTGTAAATGTGTCTGCGCCTGCGCCAACTCCCCCCCCCCCCGCAGTTTGCAGCAGCATTTATGATGGGAGAAACCACATGTCCAGCCCGTTCAGTTGTCTGAGGATGAGTTGTTTGGCCCATGGCGGAAAACCTTGAGAACCCCTGGTCTAGGACTAGTTGGCTGCTGACAGCAATCCTCACAATGCTATTGGCTGAAGTTTCCTGGGTAATTTGACAAAGCGTGAACAAATGCTACTCAAAAGAGGGAACAGGCTGTGGTGGGATGTCAAAAATTTTACTACCCCACTGTGATGTCATCACAGTGTGGGTGGAGCCAACATCATGATGTCATGACATTGTGGGCGGAGCCAAAGAAAAAATAATAAAAAATAATAAAATAAAATAAAAATAAGCACACACACACATACACCCCTCAACCCACCCACCCACCCACTACACAAGGACAGCAAGGAGGACAGCAAGAAGGACAGCAAGGAGACCGTGCATACGCACCAAGCTCTGTAGGCATGCATGCACACCAAGTGCTTGGCGCACATGCGCAGTGGGGGAACCAGTGAAAAGATAAGCCCCGAAGGTGGTTTCCCCCAAAAGCTGCTACCGGTTCTCCAGGACACTGGGGAAAGTTACTACCGGTTCTGGTGAACTGGTGAGAACTTGTTACATCCCATCACTGGTTCCCAGAAGCCCTGATCATCGGGTGTACTGACTGGGCTTCTGGGAATTGAAGTCCAAGAACAGCTGGATTGTCAAGGTTAGCCATCACTGCCTTATAGAAATCTTATTCCCTGGACATCCCCTGTTGTTGCCACTTGTCCTCTCCTCTGGATTCAGTAAGATAGATAAACTCTATAATTCTCATTTCTGACTAGCCTGCGTGGGATTCCTCTGACCCTTGTCTTTTGAAAAGACCCATTTAGTAGAATCACCAACTAAATCTGGCAAGAACGAAAAGCAAATTAGCCCTGGGTAGACTCCTAACTGCAAATATATTCTCTCAACACCTTGGCAACCAGCGAGAAAGCAAAGCACAGATTTGCCATTCAGATAAGCAAGAAAAAACTATTTGCCAGAAGTCACATCCAAATGCAAGGACAGATATAATGAGGAGGATTTTAATTTTTAAAAAAACTGTACATAGACAAGGAAGTGGAAAATTACTGTAATATTTGGGGTGCAGTCACTGCAACCTCTGGGGCTGAATACCAAGATCTTCTGCAATCATGTCAATATTGACAGTCAATTGCATATTTATGCTGCTTCCTACAAAGAATTCAAACAGCTAAGCTTCCCAGCAGATCTTTCTCTAAGCTCTCAGGAAAATCAGTACTACAGTTCCTGGCTGGCCCCCTGAAGAATTCTCATCTATGCAGCACATATTTTGTCCATCTTTTTGATATACTGCACCGTAGTACTGTATTTCCTTTCCGATAGCACATCAGGCACCAGGTGGCACCCTTAAACTTGGAATTTCTGGTGCTCCCATTCTTTGGACCACCTTACTGCAAAAACTATGGTTGTTTCCAGAATTACACACCTGTTGTTTACAACTCCCACCTCCCAATATTTTTTTTTATCTTCTTGTACCTCAAAAGGAAGAAACAGTAAACTGACAGTAGCATACCTTCTTGTGGTGAAAACTGTAAAGATAAGCCCTCGCTTTGAAATTCACTTTTTACAAAAAAGCTTAGCATTAGACATCTAACCATGGATTGGGGAGATTTTGTGGGGGTTTTCCTGCACCATCCACAGATATGTGGTACCAGTCTAATGAAGGGTCTGAGGTGGCTTAGTGGTTAAGAAAGTGAATTGGATGACTGAAAGGTCAGCAGTTTCAAGACCCGAGTGAGGTCCCATCAATGTCCCAGCTCCTGCCAACCTAGCAGTTTGAAAGCAAGAAATTGCAAGTAGATAAATAGGTGCCACTTCAGTAGGAAGGTAACAGTGTTCTGTGCACTCCGGTGTCTAGTCATGCCTGCCACATGACCACAGAAATGTCTGCAAATGCAGACAGGGTTGGCTCTTTGGCTATAAACACAGATGAGGACTGAACCCTAGAGTCAGATACAACTGGTTTTTGAGCATGAGTAACCTTTATCTTTACTTAGCCTAATGAAGATCTGTATGAGCTGAAAGCTTGCATTTGTCTATGATATTTTTGGTGGTCTAAAAGAGGCATTCTTACCAGGGGAAAAAATGGCAACTAGGAAATGTCACTGCAAGCAAAAATGTAGGATATCAAATCTTGCCAGGATTCCCATTACAAATAGGGCTGCCATTCTTCTTCCTTTGACCTATACTGTACCTGCTTCTGATCACAGTCTCAATGGATTTCTAGAAGTACTAGACTCTGAAAAGCATCTGAAATAATATACAGCTGAAACAGTTGGCATCACTTACACAAGCACATTGCCTGCTGATACGTGTTAATAAACAAACAACAGGAGGCAAAAGATTTCGTATAGAAGCTGCCAGTTGCTTCATCTGAGTATTATTTTATTAAGATTTTCAGAACTTGATACCTTTTCAGATAAACTGAGATTGTCTTTTCAAACCACCGTATGTTATATTCTTGCCTATTAAAATATATTCTCTCACATTCCTCCCTGATGTTGACTATTTGTTTATCAAACCATGCTTTTCCCAACAAGCAGTCCAAAGAATGGGAGTACCAGAAAGGGGCTGCAGTGGCTCAGTGGTTAAGAAGCTCACCTTGTTACCTGGAAGGCCAGCAAGGCGGCAGTTCGAGAACCAAGTACTGCATGACGGATTGAGTGTCCGTCTCTGTCTCATCTCTTGGGGACATGAAAAGAGCCTCATTCGGGTGTCCCCTGAGTGCAGTTTCTCCAGCAAAAAATCCCTCGAACCCAGAATAATTTCCAACAGAAAATAATAATGATGATGATGATGATTACTACTACTAATACTAGAAATTCCAAATCTAAAGGTGCCATCTGGTGCCTGCTAATAATAATAATTTCGGTTAAAAACTGACTCTAATGTCCCGTTGCTTAGATTTACATTTGCAGAGCCCATCCATCTAAAGGGATAAATAACAGCTGTTCTTGTTTGCTCTGAATTCAACAGACTGCAAAGCAAGACACAATAGAGTTGCAAAGTTAATACAGTAAAACCCCGGGTTACAACCACCTCAGTTTAAGTTTGCTGCGGTTTACAACAGCAAATCCTGTGGAAATGCTGTCCCGGTTTACAAATTATTATTGTATTTTTTTTCGATTTACAATGATCAATTCAGGGCCTTTTTTATTTTTATTTTTCAATGCATCCCTATGGATGTTTTGGTTTACAATTTATTAGGGTTACAAAGGAAGTTGTTGGAATGGACTTCCGTCGTAACCCGGGGTTTTACTGTACACTGTTCACTCTGAAAAAAAGTACATAGTCTGCCTCTTCTCAGGAGAGGTTTAAGGAGTCAGTGTTGACTGGAGATGAGCAGTGACCATCAATCGCCTTCTGCAAGTTCCTATCCTGCATTTTGGATTTATAAATGCTCACAGTAAGAATCATACATCCCACCACCCCCATCCCTTCTTGCAGTTTAGGTCAGGAGGTAAGCACAAGCTCCGCTCGTACAAGGCAATACTGACCAACAGAAAGAAACACCTGATACAAAACATATTAGTTCCCAGTGCCAGACAAGGAAACTCACAACAAAAATTAAACAAAAAGTTGATCACCACGGAAATGAGTTGTCTGAGGAACACTGCTAGAATGACTAGAAGGGATAAAATCAGGAGCAAGATTATAAGGGAAATAATTGGAATAGAACTTGTTTTAAATTATTATACAGAGACACCAAACAAAGCGGTTTGCCCATTCAGAAGGAATGTCTTGGAATTCCATACCTTAAAAGGCATCCTATGTGGAAAGAGGAGAAGGACAAAGACCACAAGGCAGACCCAGAGGAAAGTGGAGAAACAACACAAAACCAGGAACACCAAGTGGGGGCCGCTAGACGTGCCAGAGCAAGACCCTTGTATCTCCCTCAACACCCAAAGGAGGGGAGAGGAGGGGGAGATAAGCACAAGTTTTATTCGCAAATAGGACTGCTGCAACACAAAGGTTAGCCTGAATTACATCTCTGAAACACAACGAGATTTCAGCCTCTAATGATATGCAATCTATAATGTGCAGTTTTGACCTTCAGGGATGAGAAGAAGGTTCGTCCCAACCTTTCGGAGACACCTTGTTTGAATTTGTCTGCCTGGTGGCTTTATGGCTGACTCATGGGCGGGAAAGGCCACAAGCCAACACAGCATGTTGACGGTTTTAAAGGGAATACCATCACCAATCTCTCTAGCCTTACTGCAGGGGTGCCCAAACTATGGCCTGTGGGAGTGACGAGGGCAGCATGGGCCAGATGAATTGGTGCCATGGGTGGGATCTGGCCCACGGCCACTGGCATAGCGTGGTGGGGTGAGGGGGCAGCCCGCCCCAAATGGCACTTTGCAGGGGGGGCGACCTGGACTTCCTAGCGGCCGGGGTGGGGAGTCCACTGCGGGGACAGGTGCTGGGTCCCTCCGCCACCACCAGTGCCCTGGGCCCCACCTTGGGCTGGAGGGCGCTGGGAGGGCGCAGGCCCAATGGTGCAGTGGTGACCAGGGGGTGATTTTTTTCCTCCTCCACCGCCTTCGTCTTCTTCAGGCTTCTTCTTATGGCCAGCTCATGGTGCTGGACGGTGCTGCGCAGGGCCCGGGGTGGCCCTTGGTCCTGGGTCGAGACCCAGAGGCTGAGGTGGCGTGGCGGAAGCCCAGCAAAGAGCCCGCCGTTGGTGTCCCAGGCACACAGCTGTCCCATCTCCAAGCCTGGCAGCAGCTGCTCCACCTTCAGCGACAACGGCGCACAGAAGGGGGGGGAGCGAGGCCAGTGGTCATTGCGGCCCAGCACCCACAGCCAGAGCAGCACTGGCCAGGCCTTGCGGGGGGGGGGTGTCCTCAGCCTGGCTTTGGAGGGGGGTAGAACTTTTCAAATCCCCCCAAAACAGTAGGGTCCTTAGCAATTCTGGAAGTTACAGTCCAAAAAAAGTTACATTTTCTGAGCTCCGTCCAGCCTTTCCGTTATCCCTGTGAGAAGACAAATTCCTCAAGGTCAAATAGGAAGGTGGTTTGGAATTGAGTTAATGGCTAATTAGCAGCAACTGGTACCAGATGGAACAGAAAAGAACCTGTGAGTAAGCTACTTGTGTGGAAAATGTATCTGAGTTTGGAAGCTGCTAAGAACTCGGAGTGGTGATGGTTGGGAAGAAGAGGGATGAAAGATATAAAATGAGGAAGAAAAGAACATACAGCACCGCTTATGTCCAGATATTAGACTTTTGGGGATGTTTGCTTATGGAACTCTGCTTAGGCACAGGGATTATGTCTTAAATAGGTAGGATGAGTTGGGTAGTTTTTATTATTTTATGGGGATCTGTTTGCTATTTCTGTACAAATGTTTTTGATGCTTAAGACGGAATGGCTTCCTTTGCTTGCGATGATTTTGGAAATTTTTGACCTAATTGTGCAACTTTACATTCTTAAAGCTTTCTTTTATTCTTAATAATGTCCTTAAATAAAACCTATAAACATTTCACAGCCTATTTGGTTCATTTGTTGTGAAAGGATTAGGTAAAGGTAAATATTGCCCTTGCTCGAAAGCCAGTCGTATCCCAACTCTAGGGTTCTGTGCTCATCTCCGTTTGCAGCCAGAGCTAGTGCTATCTGCATCTGCGGACATTTCAGTGGTCATGTGGCAGGCATGATGACACCAGAGTGCACGGAACACTGTTACCTTTCCCATCAAAGCAGTACCTGTTTATCTACTTGGAATTTCTTGCTTTCGAACTGCTAGGTTGGCAGGAGTTGGGACAGAGATGGGAGCTCACTCTAGGAAGCAGTACTCACGTCTCGAACTGCTGACCTGCCAACCTTCCAGTCATCAAGTTCAGCATCTTAACCACTAAGCCTGTTTTCCAGGTCTTGACTTTGTTAAGCCACTGGTCAGTCATTTTTTGTGCATGCATTTTGACAGTAACTACCACATAGGGTTACTGTGCGAGCTCTAATCATACAAAGCAGGACTCAAAGGATGGCAGAGGCAGATTTCGCCATTATCCCACCTGAAACTAACCCACAACGGAATGTAACTGAGTGGCTAAGGTGGTTCTTTCTGTTCTTTCTATTTTGTTCTAGGCTAAGTTTCTTCCAATGTGGGGAAGCATGTTTTGGGCAAAAGCTCAAAGATAATACCGGCCTTGGGAAAATGTATATGTTTAGACCAGTGTTTCCCAACGTGGAGCCCACACCCATTGGTGGGTTGTCAAAATTTTCGCTACCACACCGTGACATCATCACAGTGTGGGCGGAGCTGATGTCATGATGTCATGGGTGGGGCCAACATCATGATGTCATGATGTCATGACATTGTGGGTGGGGCCAAAGAAAAAAATAAATAAAATAAAAATAAATAAAATAAAATAAAAATAAACAGACACACACACACACACACACACACACACACACACACACACACACACACACACCAAACACAAAGCAACCCACCCACCCACCCCAAACACAAACCCGTCACTTACCATTGGTAGTCAGGAAGCAGCAGAGGCGACGGCGCTTCGGCAAACCACCGCAACGACGTGGCAGCATGGTCCGGCGCCAAAAGGCTGGCGCCAGCACCACTTCTTCAGGTGCTCCTAGCTTCCTGCGCCCTTCCCTTCTTTTCCCGGCAGCCATGCATCAAACCTCCATTTGACACATGTGCAGTAAAAAATAGAACTGTGCATGTGTCAAATGGAGGTTTGACGCATGCGCAGTTCCTGGCAGCCATTTTGGCTCCAAATATTTTTAAACAAATGCTGGTGAGGCGTCCAGTTCGGACGCCTCAAAAAAAAAAACCCTAACAATCCCGGGTGGTTACTAACACCCCCCCCCCCGGAGAACCACCTGGGATTGTTGCCACCGGTTCAGGCGAACTGGTGCGAACCAGCAACAACCCACGACTGCACGCACCCCAAAGGGATACTTCCATTTACAGAAGCTTAAATCAGTACATTGGCTGATCAGTGCTTTGGGGAATTGACTTAGGCTTCTGTGAATTGAACTCCAAGAGCCAAAGGTTGGGAAACACTGGGTTAGTCCCTTGACAGCATTCTCACTTTGCCAATTAGTGAAATGTAAACATAGAAACATTGGTTGATTAATGAACAGCTGCACTTAATTGCTGTTCCATAAAAGGTAAAGATCTCTCTTGGTTGATAGCCAGTTGTGCCCAACTCTAAGGGGTGGTACTCATCTCTGTTTACAGCCAGAGAAGCCAGTGTCTGCAGATATTTCTGTGGTCATGTGGGAGGCATGACTAGATGCCAGAGCACACAGAACATTGTTACCTTTCCCGCCAGAGCAGTACCTATTTATCTAGTTGCAATTTCTTTCTTTCGAACTGCTAGGTTGGCAGGAACTGAGACAGACAACAGCCATTTACTCTGTCAAACACCACTCAGGTCTCTAACTACTGACCTTCCAGTCATCAAGTTCAGTGACTTAACCACTAAGCCACCGCTGTACCATAGAAGGGTTTACAAAAACTGGATGTCTTGCTTCAAAAAGTGTGTGCATTGATCTAGATCACAAGAGATGCTGTACAACTACTAAGTCCAGAAATTGGCTGCTCTCCATACTCCAGAGACACATCTGGCAAACATAGAAGGGTATAAGGTTGCTCTTTTTATGCCCTTTGCTGTGTTACCACACATATTTTCTGTTCCATTAGGTCTTTAGAAAAGTTTTGTACCTTTTCTCCACTAATGTATTCATTGTCACTAATAATCATAATTTCGTGCCAGAAATTATTCTGAGTTGAAAGGATTTTTGCAGAAGAAACTCTGCTCAGGGGACATCCAAATGAGGCTCCTTTCATGTCCCCAAAAGCTGGGACAGAGACAGGCGCTCAATCCATCATGCAGTACCTGGGTCTCGAACTGCCAACTTGCCAGCCTTCCAGCTAACAAGGCGAGGTTTTCATTTTCACTGAATCCAGAAGAACAACTTGTTTTTCTCTAATATGGTTCTGCCCCAAAGTACACTAAAGCCTGCAGGGAAAACTCTTTCATGACCTTTAAAGTATGTTGATTCTGCCTTTGTTTTGATGTGATGGTTTATTCAATTAATGCTCATTTAATTACTTTTAAAAGTGATTTTTATGTTCACATTGTAAGCTGCCTTGGATCCCAAAGAGAGAAATGATGTAAGTGAAATAAAGCACGACTTCACGTGGCTTTGGAGATACTGTAGTACTGCTCAAAATGAAGATGCTTAGGTCTCAGAATTCATTAAGAGAAAGGGAATAGCACAAGGCAAAACAATATCCATTTCCTTGCAATTAATACCCAAGATGCAAGCTGACACCAGCTCCGCACAGTGACACTTAGGTAAATAAGAGTCCATGGCAGCATAACTGTGAGAATAATCCCTGGCATGTGGTGGTTTGTGAAATCAATAAGGGGGAGATGAAAAAGGGAAAAGCAGAAGGCCTGCCACTCTCCAAAGCAACCTTCTCCTTGTAAATAAACAAACCATGATGAGCTGGAAACCTTAGAAGTCCTTCTGGCTTCAGGTCAGTAATTGGAACAAAAAGGAGAAACATCCCATTTAATCAGTAGGAGCAGAGCTTTTATCATTCTGGAAGGATTCTGACAATGCTGTCTAGCTGTGGCCCACAAAAATAACTTTTCCAAGCTTGTCGGTGTGACTTTTTTCCTCTGTTCACATAGTACAAGTGTTGCAAATTAAGAGATGAGATTTCTTCTGCCAGAATTCTCCACAAACTCTCCAGGAAGAATTCTGGGAGGTGCTGCTCAGAAATACAGAACATTGCCTTCTTCAGCCTGCTTCATCCAGTGATGGGATGTAACAGGTTCTCACCAGTTCCCCAGAACCGGTAGTAACTTTCCCCAGTGTCCCGGAGAACCGGTGGCAGCTTTTGGGGGGAACCACCTCTGGGGCTTACCCTTTCAGTGGTTCCCCCACTGCGCATCCACGCCAAGCACTTGGTGTGCATGCACAGCCTCCTTGCTGTCCTCCCAAGCAGGGAGGAGGAAGAGAAGCTGCTAGCCTGAAGCTCCCTATAGCCTGCTCCCCACGGTAAGTGACTCACCTTTCGGTGTGGTGTGTCTGTGTGTGTTTTAATGTGTATTTAATACCTTTACCTATATTGATGTACTACCACAGATCCTAAAAAGGGCTGGTGGCCAGCAGGCCTGGCAGTTGGTAGGCCTGGCGGCCGGCAGGCCTGGCTTGGGGTTTTTAAGAAAAGTCTTGGAGTTACCTCATCAATAAGCTACACCTGTGCTGTTCCAATTGGAGAACCCTTAAGAAGGTACAGCTGTTTTACATTAAGGCATATTATCCTAGAGAAATGGTACAATAACTATATCCATCTTGCAACATGGTGCTGCCTAGGTAAGTGACAGATTTATGTATGGTGTGTGTGTGGGCGGGTTGATTTAATTTTGGGGTGGGTGGGTGTATTTTAATGTAATATTTATTTATTTATTTATTTAATTTATGGGTTTGTGTTGTGGGTGGGTGGGTAGGTTGAGGGGTGTGTGTGTATGCTTATTTTTATTTTATTATTATTATTATTTCATTTTTCTTTGTGCCCACCCACAATGCCATGATGTCATGACATTAGCTACGCCCACACTGTAATGACATCACGGTGGGGTAGTAAAATTTTTGACATCCCACCACTGGCTTCATCTCATAACTAGCAAATTCTGACACTGGCCCTGCTCAATTCAATGGTAAATTCAGTATTTTAAGAAAAAAAACCTACCTTTGGGAACATCCATGGGATTGAGGCTGCCAATCAGATCTCTGACATAAAGTCCATCCCCTTCATCTTTACTCAGCCAATTGTTGCAGGGGAAGTAAAAACGGAGGTGTGGCCTGTTCATGTCCGTCACTATCACACGATCTAAGAACCAGCTAGCATTCATTCCTGTGTTGTCGTGCTCAATCCTACAATACAGAGACAGAAGGGGATAAGACCCAGAATTATACCTAGCTCTTATTAAGGAGATTTGATCCAGTCATACAAACCACAAACAAGCTAACCTCGCATTATCAGGTTCCCACATTATGAACTAAGTACAGGATTGCAGCATTTCCCATGATGAAGTGAGAATGGGGGAAGCCGTCTCCTAATGTTTTGGCTTATGGAAACCTCAGGAGAACATCAAAACACCTCTTCTGGGTCACAGTCAGGGTGCAATATCTCCAAGCAGATACTTTCCAGGTTTGGAGGCTATATAAACTCCATGGTCACTGGTTGAGATAGCCAGAGAGGGTAGTGCGCCCCCCCCACACACACACACTCCAACTCAACTGTAATTCAAACACTGACCTCGCAACCATAGCTAATAGATATGGGTGGACTGCAAATCTGCTTGATCCCAGCTTCGAAGGAAGAAGGATCTGTTCAGAAGTCTAAGCTAGACAGCCAACACAACTTATCCTTGATATAAAGCCAACGGGCAAAAGACAAAATGCTGTCCCCCTTTCTTTCGCAGATTGGGCCAGAAACTGAACTTTCCTTGCACGGATGTTTGAAGTCAGCTAAGAGGTTCCAGGCAGGTTGGGACATTAGAATAGGCAGTTTTGTCCTCCAAGACAAGGGACTAGTCATGAGACTAAAAAGGAACTGATGGAATGGAGAGAACAGATGATGATGTCCTCCAAGATCTGCTGTTATTCAAGTCCTCAACCTTTACTGAAGCTGGCTGCATAACTCAGGGAGTTAGGAGAGGTTGGGAGTTTAATTCCTCATTGTGTCTCCCAGGGGAAAGCTAGTCTTTGGAGCCCTGGGCAAGTTTCACAGTCTGAAAGCACTCCAAAAAAAGGGGGGGGGACGGTAACCACTTCACTGTACTCTAAATTGAGGGGAAACCTAAAAGAGATCACCATAAGTCACAATTGACAGCATTTGATTATTATTATTAAACACTGAGCACTGAGCTGGTTGCTTCATTCGGCGTTATGCTGGATGGCGTTATTATCACTTGCTGCTCCATCAGAGGATCTCACTACATCATTCATAAGATATCCACCATCTATGGTACCTTATACCAGCCCAGAACAAGGTTGCATAGGCATATTCCAGAATGGGGAAATTTTATCTTAAATTGCAGAGTAGACATTTGATGGCTGAAATCTGCATTTTTACACCCAAAACTTAGTTCTTGAAGGCAAATTGCCTCCTTCCATGAAATCCCACAGACATCTGTTGCACTTTGGGTCACACAACTCATTGTGCAGCAGAAAATGCTTCCATATTTTAATAAGCTGGAGGCAATTCATTTCCAAAAGTTACGCCATTTTGTATTCCAGAACAACAGGATTTCGGCTATTGTGTCCTGTTTAAACCTCAGCCTGACCTACCAAGTAGGTTGTTGGTTTTAGGATAAAAGGTGGAAGAGGAGAGCCATGTATTCACAAAAGGAATTTTAGCTATATGTTAACGAACAAATAAACAAAATGCATTGCCAATGATACTCAGAAAATGGATTCTTCAATTCTGGACAGGAAATTCCTTGGAGGATGATATTGCTAAGGGTAGCCTTGTTCTTTCTGGATTTTTCTGCATTATCACACCAGACTAGAACATTTGCATAAATAGTTTTCAAATGGATAACTGGTTACTAAATGAAAAGAAATATTTCCAACTTTTATTCGCAGGGATTAAAAATACATCTTCTTTCTTTTATGATCATATCACTCATTCCTCAGAAGATTTAAAGACTAGACATTATTAGCAATCAATGACAAATCCTTTATTAACATAAAATATCACTACTTGGTCATAATACCTTATTTTCTTTATTGTTCCAACATTGTTAGTTCTCACCCGGAACACATCAGTTTTACTCCTTTCAAATGCAGAGCTGCTCCTGAAATACAGGGTAACCATAATATAATTCACGTACTATATCGCATTTCGATAGCGATCCCTCTGCTCGCTTCAGTAGCCATATCAGCACTAAATCTAGTCATACAAAATAAGCACAAAGCTGAAATCTACTTTGGGAACCTCCAGAGCAGGTGTTTCTTATGACATGTGGCCATGCAAAGATGATGGAAAACCTGTCACATTCCAACGAGAAGTTGATCAACAAACACACCTTGTTGTGACAGTTCTCCCATGTGTGTGAACCAAAGTGTGATGCTGAAATTGCCATACACTGTTTTGCAAAAGAAAGAGAAAGGCACGTGATGATCAAAAAAAATGTGCCCTTTGAAGAAATGCATAGCATATCATCTTATTGCCATGTGGAGCATAACTTGGCTATTTAAACAAAAAACCATGCATTTTTAAAGGCTTTTTACCCTCAAATGCTCTGAAAACAGCTTACTAGGAAATGCACAAGATTAGATCCTTTTGCCCTATTCCATGGAGAAAGTGCATGACTGATGTGGGTGGTGTCGTAATATCACTGCCCTTGTAGCTACAGTATTTGCAAGAGAGATGAAGTGCATGTTTATTATTGCTGTTAACTGTATCACATGCAAGGAAGGGAGAATTTTTTTTTTCTTGGCTTGACCTGACAATGTTGGATTTTTAAAGGAATTGGTGAGTACTCAGAAAACTGAGTGGAGATGGGATAGTACTTTTCAAATACTGTACCTGAAAGGTAACAGTACAAAGGAGGGATAGAATCTGTTCTCAATCGTCCCAGAGTACAGGATGCATAATAATGGGATCATGTTACAGAAAGGCTGAATATCAGGAAAAACACCTTAGAGCAGTATGACAATGGAACCAATGACCTATATCCACAAAATGCCCCCAGAAGAAGAGAATGATAATCCATAAATATGTGATCTGGCAGCTACACAGACTGAGAGTTAATAGAATAACATGTTTAAGAGTTATGGCAATATTAGATTGGATGGACCATAATTTGGAAAAGTTACTTTTGGGGGCTATTGCTTCACACTACCTCACAGTTCTCTAATGAAAAGAGGACTGAAGGACACTAGATTATAACATTGTAATCCACTTTATAAAGATTTTACAGTACATTAAAAGAAGGATATAAATCTATTAGATAAAACATTAAAATAAAATTTTGGACACAAATTCATGGGCTTTGCAAAGCAGAGTGATAACCAGAAGATTAATGTGTCCATACTCAAAGTGGATTCATGAAAGTGTAACATGATTTATCTCACAGGCTTTGCATGCATTTACATCCACTGGTGAGTTAAAAGCCTTTGCAATTAAATAAATCACAACACTTTATTACACAGTGTCAAAGAGCTTCTGGAATTCCAACAGTACAGTACTCACTTGCTGGTCAGATGGGCCTTCGGGGTAATGCCAAATTCACCAAAGAGAGTAACAAAAACATTGGCATCGGTCCCTGCCCCTCGGATGTCTCCTGTCACCGTCACAACTTCATAGACTGTGGCACAAAAGAAAGAAAAGTCATGAAGGCAGACAGAATTGTAGAGCTACTCAGTAGCTCAATGAGTTTGGTACCTAGCTGTGGAACCAGAATTTGGCAGTTCAATTTTCTACTGAAGAGCCAGCCAATATAGCCTTGAGCAAGCTGCAGAGTTCCTAGGTTGCCCCAGTGAAACAGAATGGTGTACTTAGAAATTCCTGGAAAAGATTGATATGGTAGAACTCCGTATAACGGAAATAATCCATTCTACAAGGCACTTCGTTATATGATTTTTTTAGTTATAAAAATGAATGCATCATACAATGAATATCCCTATAGGAAAAATCATACAACGAAAATCTCTATGTGGAAAATCGTACAATGGGGAAAAATTCCCATAGAGCTTTTCATTGTACGATTTTCCCCATAGAGACACATTGCATTGTATAATGAAAATTTTTGTTATACGATGCAATGTGTCTCTATGGGAGAAATCGTCTCTATGGGAAAAATTTCGTTATACGGGGCACAATGGTTTTTTCAAATCCTCTTCATTGTACAATTTTTTTATTTTTATTTGCTTATTTTTATTTTTTATTTTCTATTTTGCTTTATGATGCATTCGTTATACGGGGTTCTAGTGTATAATAACCAATGTGACAGCACATGGTATTGGTATTGGTACTATTAGGACCACAGTGTCTTAGTGATAAGATGCTGAGCTTGACAACCGAAAGGTCAGCAGGTCAGCAGGTCAAGACCTGAACACTGCGCAGATGGATTGAGCTCCCGTTCAAAAGCAAGAAATTGCAGAGGCAGGCCATCATGGTGGCGTGTTGAGTCATTCGGGATTTCAGCTCCCAAAGACAAAAGAGGTAAACATTATGATTAAAGGTGATTAAAATGAAGAGAAGCTGATGAAACAGATGGGATTAGATGCTGCATAACAGTATTCCATGCCCTTCAGTGTCTAGTCATGCCTGCCACATGTCCACAGAAATGTCTGCAGATGCAGAGTGCTGTCTCTTTGGCTGTAAAAGTCTTAGAGGCAGACATGATTGGCTTTCGAGTAAGGGAGACCTTTACTATTAGTGTTAGTGTTAGTGTTAGTGTTAGTGTTAGTGTTAGTGTTAGTGTTAGTGTTAGTGTTAGTGTTAGTGTTAGTGTTAGTGTTAGTGGTAGTGGTAGTGGTAGTGGTAGTGGTTGCCGTTGCCGTTGCCGTTGCCGTTGCCGTTGCCGTTGCCGTTGCCGTTGCCGTTGCCGTTGCCATTGCCGTTGTTACTATCAGGGAGGTCTAGTGTGACAGTAAAAATGGATCCTAAGAAGAGTATCAAATGTAAGATGCTCTCTAGAGGAAATTCAAAGTTTGCCCAAAAATTTGTTTCATCATTAACACATCTCAGTGCCCTGACAAGAATAGATGGGATGGACTGCAGCATGGAAAGTTAATTTTTTCAACTATTGTTTCCAGACGATAGTTCCTATAATTCTTTGTGGAACTGTCTGAGAATGGACAACGCTGGCTGGCAGATTCCAGATCTCACCCACCCAAAAAATTTCCCCCAAGCTCTGAGATGAACCAATACTTTGACTTAGCATAAGGCAGTTTCTGCTCTGGAAATTAAGCCCAACACTCCATGGAAAACCAAACATTCTCTCCCAGGACCCATCATCAGCCTTTGCAAGACTTCTGAAGATGCCAGGATTCAACTCTGCTCAAGTGAGGGCCGCCCCCGCCGCCAAACCTCTGAGGAGGCTGCTGAGGGCCTCCCCAGCTGCCCCACTCTGCAGCCCAAAATGGCTGCTGGTGAATGCGCATGCATTAAAATACCAATTGACACATGTGCGCTGAGTACTGGAGGCATGCATGCGTCAATTGGTATTTTAATGCATGTGCACTCCCCAGAAGCCATTTTGGGCTGCAGAGTGGGGCAGCTGGTGAGGCGACCAAACCAGTCGCCTAAAAAAAAAAGATAACCACCCCAGGCGGTATCCTGGGAAGGTTACCACCCCCCTGGAGATCACTCAGGATTGTTACCACCGGTTCTATAAAACCAGGCCGAACCGGCCTATGCCCACCACTGTCCCTATCTCTTACTTGTCCTTTGAGCCTATCCCCAACTAATTAGCAAGTACTGTACTGTATATACAGTAAAACCTCATATAACGCTAAAACCTGGTTCCACAAGTCTTGGTGTTATATGATTTTTAGTGTTATCTGATCCTCTATGGGATCCATAGAGATACATTGTAACCACACAGGCTTTCGCGGTTGTTATCTGAAGCATCCCATAGGATCTTAATGTTATCTGATGCAATTCTTCCCCCCAGATTCCTTAATGTTATGCGATTTTAGTGTTATTCGATACTAATGTTATATGAGGTATTACTGTACTTTTAAATTCAGGGTGATAGCCACAAGTTCAAGATCAACTCTACCTAACAAGAAGTAGTCTTTGGCTCAGTTCAAGGGCTCAACAGAATCCTATTGGGATTTCAACACTAGAGCAGGTGAGACCATGAAAGTCATGGCAGGAAATCATACACAGTTTTTAAAAATGTTAATTGGCCATCACAATGTATGTGTACTTTGGCCAAAATTCCAACAGGAATCGGATAATTATTTCATTAAGTTTCATACTGTGCGATAAAGGTACAGATTGTGCTTCTTTGAAAGTCAGTTGTATCCAACTCTAGGGTGCGGTGCTCATCTTCATTTGAAGCCAAAGAGCCAGCGCTATCTTCATCTGCAGATGTTTTTCTAGTCATGTGGCAGGCATGACTAGATTCCAGAGCACACAGAACACTATTACCTTTCTCTCCAAAGTGGTACCTATTTATCTCCTTGCAATTTCTTGCTTTTGAACTGCTAGGTTGGCAGGAGCTGGGACAGAGATTGGAGGTTGCTCCATTCTGAAGCACTCTTGAACTGCTGACCTGCTGACCTTCCAATCTTCAAGTTCAGCATTTTAACCCCTAAGCTACCCAGTCCCTTCCACTCATGCATTGGGTGGCCATAAATCAGAGGCAATGTGATGACACATCACCACCACAACCACAACCACAACCACAACCACAACCACAACCACAACATGATCTCCCCAACTCAGAGTCACTTGAAAATGTTTGTCTGGGTTTTTTTCTGGGTGGGAATACTCCGCCAAGATAAGAACAGTCCCAATAAACCTAGGGCTGCAGTATTTTTAATCCAGTACTATTTTTGACATGGCAAAATGAAGGCAGCACAAGTGACTCTTCTGGTTTCTAGCATCTGCTCATAGCTTTATCAAAGTTTTCTCTCATTCTTCCCTTCCCAATCTCTGCTTTTTCACAGTGCTTTTTTGCATAGTGAGCTGCTAGAGGCTGTGAATATGCCTTACTAGCTGACATTCCTCTATAAAGCATCCCTGTATTAAGCCATTTTTTAAAAAAAATTCTGTTTCCTCCTTGGAGCTTTTTATAAGACAACACAGCCCAATCCACCGATTCCCTCCACAAACCATTTCATCTGCACAACAATCCTATGAGGTAGAGCAGAAACTCTAAAGCAAATGTCAGCAAGGGTCTCCACCTACTCTATGGACACCACACTGGCCCTACCAACTGTGGATATATCATTGCAAACAATTACTCAAAATTGGACCTTTAAAAAAAAATTAAACCTCACCTTTCTTCTTGTTATACTCATCATCCGTTTCATGGGAGGACTCCGAGTGGTAATCTCGGAGTTCCTGCTCATACATCTCTGCAAAATTCTCATTATCCTTCTTTTTCTTCCTATCCTTGCTTTTGGATTTCTTCTTCTTCTTCTTCTTTTTCTTCTTCTTTTTCTTCTTCTTCCTCTTTTTCCTTCTGCTATAGTCACTGTCGTCATCACTACCATCAGACTCTCTCTTCCTTTTCTTCTTCTTTTTCTTCTTCTTTCTATCCTCACTGCTATCATCATCCTCATCATCTGATGAATCTCTACTTGTCAGTTTCTTCTTTTCAAATATTTCCTCTTCCTCCTCCTCTTCCTCATCATCATCATCTTCATCATCTTCTAAATCATCATCATCATCATCATCATCCTCTGATGACCAACTCATCCTCTTCTTCCACTTATCACCTTCCTCTTCTTTGTCATGTTATTTTTCCCTTCCCAACAATTTGTTTGTGTAATTTTTCTGGCTTTGGGGACTTTGTACTTAATTCTCTTTGATGCTCTCTTTTCTTATCCCCCCCCCTTCTGTTTCTCAAGTACAGTTGTTTATCTGTAACTTCCCCACATTGATGTCTACTTTCTCTTTAATGCCTGTGTTGAGAATTTCCTCTCCTCTTTTAATCCAAAATCCTATGAGCTGGCAAATCTTCACCTCTCTTCTTCTTTGAACAGTATCTCTTCTGCCTTTCCCTTGTTTAGTCAAAGCCTCTTCCTCTTTCACCTCTTTCGTTTCCCCTTTCTGCTGACTTGTCTTCTTTTTCAAGCCCATTACTTATTCATTAACTTGCTCAGAGGACTTCCTCCTCCTCCTCCTCCTCCTTCTACCCTTTTAAAAAAGAAGACCTTCTCTCTGCCCAGATTAAATCATGCAAAGAGACTACAATATCACACCTGGCTCATGATGGTAATGATTCTTTTGAATGTAGGACAGTCATCATGAAAGGTTATCTTGGCCTTAGAGCACAAAGACAGCCCTAAGTAGCAGAAATCCCTTCTGCTGTTTTTCTTACTTGCCATTTCTTTGGTCAGGTGACCATAAGATGGACAGACAGGTGAAAAGAGAGAGAACCATCCTGCTATCTTATCTGTCTCTTTTGCCGTTGCCTTTCCATTATTCATGGGGTTTGGGATTGCTTTACAGCCAGAGATCTAAAAGTTCGTCACAAAGAGCCTCTTTGGGTCAAGGGAAGAAAAGGTTTCAGGCCTTACTTGGGATGTGCTTTCATTTCTAAGAATCCTGTGACTTCCAGGGATAATATTTTAATAGATCCTGGTTATCCTGCTATGGTAATAGAAAACACCATACCACCATCGACTCAACACTGAGTGTCAGCCAGTGGTTAACTAACCTGACAACCCTGAGAACTAATGGTCTTGGGTGCCAAAGTCCACAGGGATGGGTGATGATCTCCAAGTGGATTAAATCCCACTTTAATCCATCTTGAGGGAGGGCAACAGCTTCATCAATACTGGCCTGGAGCGATGAGGACTTTGTGTGTCAAAAGGGCTCAGGACCAGAAAGTGACTTGCGGAACTGGATCACGGGTACGGGTGTCATGCTATGGTGTGGAAAGCAGATGAAAGGCCACTGCATTATATTCACAGTACAGTCTTCATGGCTGATCACTATGAGGATCACCAATATTCAGATTCAGATATGGCAGAAGAAGAAAAAGAAGAAAGTCTTTTATGCTAGACTTCCTTTCCTCAGCAATGAAGCTGCTGATGGCACACGTTCCTCTGTACAAGGAACAAGGCTAAAAAAAGCAACACGTAGGTTCCCCTGCGCTGATGGAATACAAACCTCACCATCTCTGTCTGGTTGAGGCGGAGCAACATACCGTATGATGGTTTTTGTTGTAACCCAACTGGCAGGCCTCGAATTTATGTATGCATGTATGTATGCATGTATGTATGTATGTATGTATTTATTTATTTATTTATTTATTCAGATTTATATTGCCGCCCACTCACTGAGGCGACTCAGGGCAGCTTACAGTCAAAACAGCAACAGTACAATAAAGATTATAAAATATAACCTCACAAAATACAACCAAACCAGAACACAGACTAACTCCCCTCAGGCCGTTCTTGTAAGCCCAGAGGAGTGGGCAAGGTCCTCAGCCTCCTGCCAGGCCATGGAGTCTTCTCCCTCAGGCTGTTGTTGTGGTCCCAGAGGAGGGGGCGATGTTCTCAGCCACTGCTAGGCCATGGAATCTTCTCCTCAGGCCATTGTTGTATGCCCTCTAAAGCAGGCCAAGTCACACTGCTTAATGGTAGGACCAGCCTCACTTGTGCTAAAGCTTTATTATCTATATTCACTTAGGATACCAGGGGTGGGAAAGGTAGATTTTGCAGCATATGGAGTTTGACCCCACATTAAAGCTTGTGATCACAACCTGATATGATAGTCACAGCACTTATTTCAATTATTATGTGATTAAGCATTGCAATAAAAGCAACAACAGCTCCTGATTGATTGATTGATGGTTGATTTGATTTGATTTGTATATCACCCATTTAATAGAATATGCTTCTCTGGGTGGTTTACAGTCAAACAAGGTTAAAGTAGGCAAGGAATCATAAGTGTAGAATAAGCCAAACAGACATAAAACAATATAAACAGGGGGCAACAGACAATGGCCGCACTCACAACATATAACATCCCAAAGTACTCTCTGGATGGTTTAAAAACTAATTATGAAAACTACATTTTGCCCCCAACAAGCCAGGTACTCATTTTACTGACCTCAGAAGGCTGGAAGGTTGGATCAACCTTACCCTGTCAAGATCAAATTCAGAAATAAGCATTCACTGCTCAGAAAGACTGGGGAAAAGCAAGATCCTCGGAAGCACACCTGGCTAGTTGATCATCAACCACCAAAGCAGAGACTAAAATCAAGGCACAGTTTCCTTATAACTTCTGCCCCCCCCCCCAAACAACCAGCCCCCACAGGCTGCTCTAGAACTTTGGAAGGCAAGCAAGGAGCTACCAGACAACTGGACAGAACCACACAATTCTCTACCCCCTGGCCAAGAACAATCATGGCCTGTGGGGAAAGCTTTAAACCAGGGGTGCCCAAATGTTTTGGGCCGTGGGTAGGTCATGTGGTTCAGGGGGCTGGTTACTATAGCCCGGGGGCTGGATCTGCCCCCCCCCCCCCGGTGCCAATTCATCCGGCCCATGAAGCCCTTGTTGCTACTGGAAGTGGAAGTAAAATGTGCCCATACACGTTTTACTTCTGCTTCCAGGAGCAACAAGGGCTTCATGGGCCATCTCAATTGGTGTCAGGGGCTGTATCTGGCTCCCAGGCTGTAGTTTGGGCACCCCTGCTTTAAACAGACTGTGTGCCGGGTAGGAAGATCAAGGGCCAATATGAGAAAGTGGGGTTTCCCTGTAGATGGTAGCTTGTGTGAATGCAGAGAAGTACAAACTATCCCCCATATGATACAATGCACATGATATCCTTCAACATGAACTGAGGAGGACCTTATGTTGGCAAGAGGAAATGCTGTTGATGTGGTCCGATATTGGGTGGATGTCACCTAGTCCTTTTAATTCCATTTTTTTTAAAAAAAGATGTGTTAATTTTAGCTTTGTATGTTATTATATGCTGGTGGTGCCTCTGACACAAATAAGGAAAAACATTCACTTGCTATGTAGGTTGGTTAGAAAGCTGAGTGCCATGAATAACGAGTCCATAGCAGGGAATTAGGAGGATGTTGTTTCAGGTTATACCTGCATCTGATATGGTAAGAAAATAGCAAGATATTCAGCTTGCAAAGACTTTTTGCAATGTATTGTATTTGCTGGTGTGTAAGACCCACTTCCCCCACTTAAAATACTGTACATCAGAAAAATGGAGTGAGTCTTATGTGCCAGTAAATACGGTATTCACTGTATATACTGGTCTCTAGTGGACTATTTGTGTAACAATGGGGTGCATCTTATACTCAGATACGTCTTATGCACTGGCAAATATGGTAATTAGTTAGCTACTTTTTCTATATCCCTTGTAATTATTTTAACACTCTATACATGACCATGGAAACGTCTGCAAACGCAGGCAGCACTGACTCTTTGGCTATAAACAGAGATGAGCACTGAGACCTAGAGTTGGAGATGACTGGCTTTCGAGAAAGGGTGACCTTTACCTTTAGCTTACATTCTGCTGTGGTCAGATATGCACCTTTCTTGCCATCTGACTGCACTTTCAGTCTTGGAATGTCCTTCCGTGCTTCTGTGAAATTGTCCATGGAGTGTGTAACTCCCATTGTCACTTCGATGAGAGAGTTCCTGTGGCTTCTGTTGAGGAACTGGGAAGAGTCCGTATTCTCCTTTCTCTAAGATGGAAGCTTCTATTCCCACTTTGGCAATCTTTGGCACTCCAGCTGTTTTTGGACTTCAATTCCCAGAAGCCCTGATCAGCAGGTGTACTGACTTCGGCTTCTGGTAATTGAAGTCCAAGAACAGCTGGAATGCCAAGGTTTGCCACCATTGTTCTATTCTATGGCCATTGAGTTGCTACCCCTGGAAGATGACACAGTTAATTGCTTTTATTTTTATTTTTCAAGTCCTTAAATTTGTCCTTCACTTTTGATTTTGCAGCTACCAAAGTAAAAACTGTTGCAAAACATACATGCACTACTATCAGGTTGTTAGATTTTCCCACCAGGATTCTGCCCATCCAATCAAAGATCACAGCCCTCTGTCAAGGCCATTGTTTCTAAGCCCGCCTTAATTAAATTACTGGAGAACACTGCAGTGCCTGCTATTCTTTCCCTGAATAGCAAACAGGGAAAGCTGCACAATGGGGGAATCAATGATGCATAACAAATGTTCAGAAAAGCAACCAAGACATTAGTTAAAACTACAGGCAGCATCCATAATCATGTTATGTTCTGAAGTGGCTTTCCAGAAGGGCTCTCCAGTTGAATTCTGCTTGCAAACAATACAGAATAACAAAACCATAACATATAACAATAATAAACCATCAACATCATAACATCAAAACTTGGTTCTTGAAGTTGAAATTATGTGTTAAAAGGTTGGTGTTGCAATTGTAGCATATGGAGAAGAAATATTTTTTGATGGTAAATCTCAGAATTTCTCAGATACTGTAGCCAGGAAGCTGGAGTCCAAAATGGTAACTTTTCCAAACTCTGAAGATCGGGATTGGATAAAGTTAACATTTCCTCTAAATCTGATTTTAATATAAAGGCAAGATGGAAACAAAGTTTCTTGGAGTATTTCTAGAATTTTTGTTATAAATTCTTCAACTAGAATCCTCTTGTATTCATGTAAGATATACAGTATGTAAAATACATTGCTAATTGTAACTAATTGGTGACATGCTGGGTTCCATCTAACATATATCCAACTGCTTGACCAAGATGTTCCCAGGCCCGTCATCAATTAGCCACAATCAGTTCCCTGAAGTGCCTGATTCTATTTGTTGAGGGAAAATATTGTTAAAATGTATTACAAAACAAAACTTTCCTTGGCATTACAAACCCTACCTCACTCTGGATTTGTAATCCAACACAGGAAGTGCCAGGTTGAATAAACTTCTATACACAGACATTCTTATGAGGATACATTTGAATTGAGCCATAGCAATTCAGCATGCAAAGGGTTAACACATAATCCAGCCCAACCCTAATACAGTGGAACCCCGAGTTATGAAATTAATTTGTTCCTCAGGGTTTTTCATATCATGAAAATTTAATATCTCAAAGCACAATTTCCTATAGAAATGCATTGAAAACCAAACAATCCATTCCAGAGGTCAGAAAAATGTTTTTAAAAAACATATTTTTTTTCTGTTCAAAACTCTTTATAAAGTGCACTTTGGATTTTTTGCCACTTTATAAAGAGATTTGAACAGATAAAAGACTCCCCACACAAACACATTTTTCTGACCTCTGGAATGAATTAATCAGTTTGCAATGCCATTTCAGGACTTCTGACAGCCGACTCTAGTGGCTAGCTCTGGTAATGTGCTGGACTCATCCCCAACAACCAGCTGTTTGCTTCTCCCGCCACCCAGAAGTGCCCAAAACTCCACGTTTTAGCTGCCAAAATGCACCGAAAATGTGATGAAAAATTCCAGAAATGGAGCAGAAGTGCTCTCCATACCCTCCTGCCACTGTGGGAAGTGGCAGAGGCTGCCCAAGCAGCTGAAAAATGGCACAATTGCTCCCACCATGCCAAAAAAAAAAAAAACCCCTGTTCATATGGTTAAAAAAGAAGGTAAGTAATACAATGATGGCAAACATTTTAGCGGCTGAGTGCCCAAGGAGGCAGGGGGAGATGTCCAGCAGGCATCACATGTGCTGGTAATATCACATGGGCGCATGTGCACCCACATGATGTCACTGGCTTGCTTCAAGCTGCACATGCATACACCCTCACACACCACCCAACTTTGCATCACTACACCCAGACAAGCTCCCCTACCACCTACCTCCACCCTGACAAGTGCTCCACGGCCACTTTGGGTGCTGGAAAGGCCTCCTGGCCTCTGGAGAAGCCCTGTGTGGCCACTGGAAAGGCCTCCTAGGCTCCAGAGAAGCCCTGCACAGCCTTCTCACCCACCACAACGGCCTTCCTACCTCCTGTCAGGCCTCCCCCCTCCCAAGATTGCTGCCCACCTTATCTCTCCCAGCCACAGCATTGCGGCCAGGATTTCAGCTTCCCCTCTCACCGCTCTTTGGAAAAGAGAGAGGAGTGGTGGGGAAGAGGTGCCAGCCGGGATGTGCAGGGTGGGCCTTCCCCTTGTCACACAAGCCAGAAGAAAGGCTTCCGTGTACCACACATGCCATAGCTTCACCACCACTATAGTAATATGTCTCTGATATTAACTGTCCACCTTCCTCTGGGTCTGCCTCGTGCTCTTTCTCCTTCTCCTCTTTTCACATATGCCTTGTATGTTATGGAATCCCAAGTCATTCTCTCCAAAAAGGGGACATGCATCACGTTCCCTTTCTTCCCTCCTCCACTGAGATTTCCTTGGCAATCAGACTCACAAACAAAATCAGTGTTTTCCTTCCCTAGACCAGTAGCAAAAAGGAGAAGAGACTCATCAGTGGTGGGCTGCTACTGGTTCGGACCGGTTCGGCCAAACCTGTAGCGGAAATCCAGAGGGGTTCACCGGGGGGGGGGGTAGTAAACCTCCGGGTGACTGGTTCGGTTGCCTTTCCAGCAGCCCTCCAGATTCCTTTTCCAGGCAGCCCAAAATGGCTGCTCAGAAGTGCGCATGCATCAAAACACCATTTGATGCATGCACACTGAAAAAAAGAAGTGTGCATGCATCAAATGGTATTTTGATGCATACTCACTTCCGAGCAGCCATTTTGGGCTGCAAGGAAGGGCGCAGCAGCTCACTGTTGAGGCTCTCAGCGGCCTCTTTGGAGGAGTGGTGGCAGCGACCTTTCCTCAGCGCACCGCCAGGCCAGGCCACGCTGTTGGGCCAGGCGCTGCCGGGTCGCGCCAGGCCAGGCCGGCCTAGGCTGTGCCGCACCATGCCACCAGTCCGCCGGGCCGCTGCACCGCCAGGCCGCTTTTCCGCTGGGCCACTTTGCCACCGGGCCACTTTGCCGCATTGCCGTGGCGCAGCACTGCTGCTGTTGCTGCCTGCCTGCTGCTCCCCAACCCTAGGGTAAGTGACTAGGGTTTGTGTTTGGGGTGGGTGGGTGCGTGGGTTGAGGTGTGTGTGTGTTTTATGTAGTGGGTTTTTATGTGTATTTAATGTCTATTTTAATTTGTATTTTTATGTTTTTTATTTCTATTTAATGTCTATTTTAATTTGTATTTTTATGTTTTTTATTTCTATTTTTATGTGTACTGTATTTTTATTTTATTTATATTTTTTACTTTGGCTCCACCCACAACGTCATGACATTGGCTCTGCTCATGACATTATGATGTTATGGCATTGGCTCCGCCCCCGATGTCAGCTCCGCCCACAGTGTGGTAGTAAAATTTTTGGCAGCCCACCACTGAGAATCATGTACTGCAAGAGACAGGTTTTATCACCTGAGGGATCTCGCCTTCTAAAAAGGTTAGAAGTGGCCTGTCTAGTAGTTGTGTAAGTTCCTACAGCCTGAAACAGTGTAGGCAAAGTCCAGGTTCATCAGTGCAGAAGAGAAGCAGCTCTGGGAATTTGCAATGCTTTTGATGACAGGGTCCCTCCGACTCGGAGCAGCTTTCTGCCTAGAAGGGGCTGCCATCCTCCTGTCATGTTTCCTCTGGAACCCACCATGGTACTGATGATTTCTATTGCCTGCCTCCATTGGATAATCATGGTACATTTACCCTGCTTCTCTCTGCATGTTTTGCTTGGAGGCATGATGGCAAATTGGTGTAGGCTTTGCGGTTCACATCAAACAAACATGGGATGACAAGATACAAGACTTAATCAACCTTTTTTTTTGGGGGGGGGGGGTCCTCGTTTATTTCCTCTCCCCTGCAATTTTATCTTCCATCTCCGGGGCAGAAAGAAATTGAGGGCAGCTTCTCCTCCAAGCAATTCTGTCACTGGCAGAAGGGGTTGATGAAAACACTCCAAAATACTGTAGCAACCAAAATAGTCCGCTGTTCTGACAGCCAGAAATAATAATATCTGCTGGATGTAGATTAGATGTCAGCCTCACTGTGCCCGTGTGGGCTTAATACTAAATCAAGAATGCAAGAGAAATAATATGAGAATAAATAAAGAGAAGACTGAGATAATGGCAAAAGGAAAGGAACAGGACAATTTAAACATCAAAATAGAGGGAACAGGTATAAAGCAGGTAGCAGAGTTCAAGTACATAGGACAACATTCACTGAAGATGGCAAAATGGATAAAGAGATTAATTTAAGGTGCAGCAAGGCAAAGCAAATATTGGGACAGTTAGCTCCACTCTTACAACATAAGGCAATACCAACCAGCACAAAGAAAACACCTCAGACAAAAAACTATTCATCCCCACATTATATCAGTGCCAAACATGGACACTTATAACAAGACATAAATGAAAGTTGGTCACCACAGAAATGAGATGTTGGAAGAAGAGAGTGCCTGGAAGGGATAAAATCAGGAATGGGATTATAAGGAAAGAATTGAAATAGAAATACAGTACACACAGAGACAACAAATAAAATGGTTTTCCCCTTTGAAGGAAATGAATTAAAAGTCTATACCCTACAAGGCTTATGTGAAAAGAGGAGAAGGGCAAAGGGCACAAAGCAGACCCAGAGGAAGGTGGAGAGAGAACATCAGAGAAACATTACAAGACCACCCAATTACGCCAGGCTGCTAAAAGTGCCAGAGCAAGAAACTTGTATCACCCATGGCACCTGAAGGGGTAAAAGCAGAAGTAAAGAAGAAGATCATGTTTTTAGTATTACTGTACTTGTTGTAACATTGAGAGCTGCCTAAGAAGGATGGCTTACATGCAATACAAAATAAATAAATATAAATGAATAAATAGCTGCCAGTCATACGGAGATTGGCTTTACTTTCCAGTTTAGCTGACATGTTGCAGCCAAAATAAATTTTCCATTTATGTTTCCCATGAATTTCAACTCAAATGAATACGTTTTGACTCAAATACTGGTAGGATCCATGGCTGCCTATTTTCCACGCTCGTCCATTCTTCCACTGCGTCAGGGAGAAGATAGTTCAGGGCACTTATCTTTAATTAATCATAATTCCTCAAAAATAATTTGTATGCATGTGGAGTAAACACCCTCAAGAACTACTAGGGTCTTAAAATAACAAAGTGGAGGAGGAGAGAAATGGAGAGAGACCAAAGGACTGTGCAAAATTGGAAGAAGAAGGGAGAGACCAGAAATACTAACTTCTAAATTCCAATATTAATTTTTCACCCTGATGAGAGCCTGAAGAATAGCTCAGGAAATATGAGGAAATTCTGCACTGGTTGAGTAAAAGCACTCAAGGCTCCCTTCTTCTTGTTCCTCCATACCCAAATCCCAATACTGTACTGGCAATCCTCATGCTGATCAGTCATGAAGACTGTCCTGAGATTATGATGCAGTGGCCTTTCATCTGCCTTCTGCATTGCAGCATGACACCCGTACAGTGGTGGGATGTCAAACATTTTACTACCCCACCGTGACATCATCACAGTGTGGGCGAAGCTAACGTTATGACATGGGCAGAGCCAGCATCATGACATCATGATGTTGAGGGTGGGGCCAAAGAAAAAATAAATAATAAAAAAAAAAAATATAAGCACACACACACACCACTTAACCCGCCCGCCCACCCACCCACAACACAAACCCGTAAACAAATTAAATAAATTAAATAAAAAATACATTAAAATACACCCACCCACCCAAACATCCACCCACCCACCCCAAACACAAATCAACCAGAGCTTTTAAACCAGAGCTTAAAGCTTATTCTGGCTAATCTTTCTCACACTAGGTCAGATGGAAGGAACTACAGAATGAACTCACCACAAGATGGCTTCTTTTTGGCATTTTCAACAGTTTCTTTTCAACTTTTCAACAGTTAAAGAAGTTAGTTACTAAGTCTTTGCCTAACCAGTTCTCTAGGATAATATGCCTTAATGTAAATGTAAAACAACTGTACCTCCTTAAGGGTTCTCCAATTGGAACAGCAATTGGAACAGCACAGGTGTAGCTTATTAATGAGGTAACTCCAAGACTTTGCTTAAGAACTCCAAGCCAGGCAGCCAGGCCTTTTTAGGAACTGTGGTAGTATGTCAATATAGGTAAAGGTATTAAATACACATTAAAATACACACAGACACACCACAGGCTATAGGGAGCTTCAAGCTAGTAGCTTCTCTTCCTCCTCCCCGCTTGGGAGGACAGCAAGGTGGCCATGCATTCGTGCCAAGCACTGTAGGCGTGCATGCACACCAAGTGCTTGGCACACATACACAGTGGGGGAACCAGTGAAAAGGTAAGCCCAGAAGGTGGTTCCCCCAAAAAGCTGCTACCGGTTCTCCAGGACACTGGGAAAAGTTACTACCGTTTCTGGCGAACTGGTGAAAACCTGTTACATCCCATCACTGTACCTGTTCCATTGATCCAGTTCCTTTTGGCACCCAAAGAACCTCCTTGGCCCCAGGCCAGTATTGATGAAGCTGCTGCCCTCCATCAAGATGTGTTCAAGTGGGATTTTATCCACTTGGGGACCATCAACCTTCCCTGTGGATTTTGGCACCCAAGCCGTTAGTCCTCAATTAGCGGCATTAGTCCTCATTTAGCGGCATTCTGTGCATGTGCGGTGCACAGTTTTTTCTGCTTCTGGGTTTGGCGAGGGCGTCGCAGGCCTGATGAAATAGCTTTGGGAGCTGTCTCTGGCCCATGGGCCATAGATTGAGAAAGTCTGGTCTACTCTAGCACCATAGCAGGTTAACCTGGCCAGACATCCACCACTGCGAATGGCCATTGTTGAATTTATTTCATCTATAAAGCACTGTATATAGAGCCATATGTTCTGATATCACATCAAGGGCTACATGAGGAATGTCTTTATGTTGCCCAAATGATCACTTCCAGTGCTGATCTTTGCATTTTCCTTTCCAACATACAGCTCTCACCCATCCTACTGAATTTATACCAGTAACTTCCATGGTTTAGCACAACTTTTGAATGGTGAGAAACTACTGTTTTGTTTTGCATTTAGGCTTCTTCCTTTCACAGCAGGCTTTCCAAAGTTCCAAAGAATAAATGCTGTCTGTATCTGCAGACATTTCTGTGGTCATGTGGCAGGCATGAGTAGACACGGAACACTGTTACCTTCCCACCGAAGGAGTACCTATTTATCTACTTGCAATTTCTTGCTTTCAAACTGCTAGGTTGTAATGGAGATGAGCACCACACCCTAGAGTCAGATACAACTGGCTTTTGAGCATGGGCAACCTTTCTTTTACCTTTCCAAGGTGCACTGCTTTACCTCTGTTTTTGATATACTGCACCTCCCCTTGTTAGATCACCCTCTAGCAAAAAAAGAAATAGTGGCAATAAATGTTTTCTCAGTGACAGTAGAAGTTTGTTATTCATTATTATTAAGGAATGGGTTTATTGATTATTATATTTTTTAATGTACACTTAAAATGCAAGGATGACCCAAATGACCTTCCCAAAACAATAATTTAGGAATAAATGTTACTTTTTACAGCCTCTGTTATTTTGGAAATGGTAGCTGTGTTAGTCTGTTTCAAGTTACAGTACACAAGAGTGAGACTTTGAGGCATTATCCTTAGGACATTGACCTGTCCCATGAGAGCAAACCGAGAGGGCACCCTCCATATACCATCCGTTGGGGAATGTGCGCCTCACCAGCACAAAGAAAAGGGCCTTCTTGGTCGTAGCTCTCACACTTTGGTACCTCCTCCCGGTAGAATTATGCCTTGTCAGACTCTGGCCGTCCCAGGTAAGGGACCCTCCCTTCCAGTTCCTGAGATCTCTGTCTCATTACGGGAACTTTCTAGCCCTTACCTGCTTCTGAGAGAGCCGGGCTGCTTTAAAGAGAACTCCTACTATGCTCAGGCAATGGAGCAAACATGGGAGGTAAGGTAGCTAGGCCTGGTGTGTGTGCGCTGTCCTTTGTTGATGAAAGAGACAATCTCCAGAGAAAAACAGTTGATTTATTGTAGCAGGTTTCTTAAAGCATAGTCCACAGAAAAACGTAAATAAAAGGTCAATAGCATATAGATCAGTCCAGTAACAATCCACAGGTTCATTAGGTAATCATGATGAAAACAAAGGAATAGTCCCCAGGCATAGATGTTAACCCATAGACATCCCAAAAACGAATTCGAACTCTCCTCTCCAAGATGGAGATTCTCCAGTCAGGTGGGGTACCAATCAGGGAACAGAGAAAACTTTCTCACAACATAGGATTGTTGACACACGTGTACAGTGAGTGCTCTACCATGTAGTCACAACACCAGGGAACTCAGATAAGAGTGCTGGGAACACTGAACTAAAAACAATCTGTCTCGTGACACGTACTCTAGTGAGACAGAGAGAAGAAAGGATTTTTGAGGCCTAGTTTAAATTAGGTCCTCCCCAAGCTTTGAGAACATTAGGAAAAAGATGTCGTTTCATGACACGCCTCCAGGCCCAGTTGCTACCATTTAGGAGAGAACTGAAAATGTGGTTAGCGAAGTGGGTCTGGGGGCTAAGATTGTCAACAAACTCCCCCTTTTTGGCTCATCTGAGGTTCCCCCCTCTCGTAATTGGTTTTTAATGATTTTAATGATTTAATGATTATATCATTTTTTAATGTCATGCTGTTTTATACCTGTTTTAAGAGGTCAAAAAAGGCACGGGGGGCACCATTGTTATGTTGAGAGGGAGCAATATTACTATATCAGCTAGCAGGTGGGGGTGACCACATCAAGGGTGTCCCACACTTGCTCTGCCAGCCAGGTTTTTAGTTCTTTCCTGAAGGGCAGCAACTACGCCTGGAGTCATAGCTCAATTGGCAGGAGGTTCCATAGGGCTGGAGCAAACACAGAGAAGGCCCTCTTTCTGGTGCTAGAGATGGCACAATAAGAGAGTCTCTCCGGGTCCGTTCTGGTGAGACAGACAGATGTTCTTGGTTGATGTGGTCTCTTAAGTATCCTGCCCAAGACCCGACATCTGAAGGATGTATCAGCTTTCTCCCTGATGTTTAACCTTTAGTGCTACTTTGGTAGGAAAAAGAGTTTTGTGTCATGTAGACAGCAAAAAATATTTCATATTCATCCATTTTAGATACGAAGATAATCCCACAGTTCTTGACCATGTTGTTAAGCCTTTCACCTGGCCCAGAATTGTGTCTTTTCTTTTCTTCTTACTGTCCACATGTATATCAGTGGGCTATTTTCAAAAACTGAAAAAGTCCATTTTTGATAGCCAACAGCAGCTGTTTTGCTTGGCATTTAGAGTCCTAGTGGTGCAGTGGTTAAATTGCTCTACTGCAGCCAAAAGGTTGTGAGTTCGATCCTGACCAGGACACTTGACTCAGCCTTCCATCCTTTCAAAGTCAGTAAAATGAGGACCCAGCATGTTGGGGGCAAAAAAAAGCGAATTGCCTGTAAACCGCCCAGAGAGTACACTAAGTGCTATGGGGCAGTAGATAAATGTAATTGCTAATGTTAATTTATAGGAATAATACTCCAAGATAACAAATACTCCCATGCTTAGCTGTGCTTGACTCTTCTCCCTGATTTATTGGCTTACCACAAAGAAAGAGATGGTTATAGGTCTCAAACATATTTAAAGATTCAAGTTAATCTGCTGCAGTTTTGTTTTTGCTGCTGTGCTGTTAGGTGTCTACAAACTTTCAATCCCCTTGTTATAGAAGTTTTCCTTGTTAGAGGAGTTTTGTTTTCATTTTGATCTGATGGCGAAGTCAATGGACCTTTCGCTTACATACAGAAGCCACAGAGTTATCCGATTACCACTGCTGTACCAAAAAAGGGCCTCTAAGCATCTCCTTCTGCAACCAGGATGCAGGGTACATTAGGAAAGGGAAAGAGGAGAGAGCTTGTTTCCCAGCCCAGAACATGGCATTTGGCCTAATTGAAAGCAGGGAGAAATACATGGAGTCAAAGCTAGGATGTTTAGGAAGGACATGAGAGATTAAAGCAAGGGTGTCCAAACTTTTCGGCCCGGGGGCCGGATAACATTTTATCAGAGGCTCCGAGGGCCGAACTATCTCTCCATGGTACATACATCCACCCAGCCTTGCCGCCGCCGCCGCCACCACTAACGCCTTTGCCGCCGGCTCCTCTTTCACCGGCTCCTCCTTCGCCGCCTTCGCGGTGTCCTTTAAAAGTGTCCTTTTTAAAAAATATGACAGATCCTAGAAACTCACATCCAGCTTGGTCATTGTGGCATCCAAGGAGCTGTTGTTGTGTTCCAAAGCTTCAGGTAGGTGGGATTTTAATTAGCAATGAAAAGTCATTAGCCTTAGAAAAGATCTGCTTCCTGACATCATGTCAGGAAGCAGATCTTTTCTAAGGCTAATGACTTTTCATTGCCAATTAAAACCCCACATACCTGGAACTTTGGATTTTAATTAGCAATGAAAAGTCATTAGCCTTAGAAAAGATCCGCTTCCTGACATGAACCCCAGGTAGGTGGGGTTTTAATTGGCAATGAAAAGTCATTAGCCTTAGAAAAGATCTGCTTCCTGACATCATGTAATTTAATTGCCAATTAAAACCCCACCTACCTGAAACTTTGGATTTTAATTGGCAATGAAAAGTCATTAGCCTTAGAAAAGATCCGCTTCCTGACATGATGTCAGGAAGCAGATCTTTTCTAAGGCTAATGACTTTTCATTGCCAATTAAAACCCCACCTACCTGAAACTTTGGATTTTAATTAGCAATGAAAAGTCATTAGCCTTATAAAAGATCTGCTTCCTGACATCATGTCCTGCCTGGCTTCCTGCAGCCTCAGAGGGTGGGGGAACTTCAAAATTAGCGCGCATTGGGTCTCCCAATCAATTTAAAATCAGGAATTACACAATGCACAGCCATAATACTGTAAATCAATTTTGACTTCCAACATATACCAATACAGTAATACCCCGTATAACGTGAGTATCATATAGCGCTAAAACCGTATAACGTGACAAGATTTTTGGAAAAATCTTGTATCGAATAACGCGATTTTTAACGTTATCCGATACAGTCGTTCTTAGCAGCAGGGTGGGTGGAAAGCTGAATGGGGTTCTCTGTTCAGCTTCCCAGCCACCCTGCAGCTACGGAGGCAAGGGCGGGTGGCTAGGGAAGCCGACAGGGAGTCCCCGTCAGCTTCCCCAGCCACTCTGCAGCTGTAGATCGGGTCCTCTGATCTCTCTGCAGCAGGCAGGGGACACGATCCAAGCTGTTTCTGGGCTTCCCCGACGTCCTGAGCCAGTGCAGCAAGCCAGAATGTCAGAGTTTGAATCCCGACATTCTGGCTTGCTGCACTGGCTCAGGACGTCGGGGAAGCCCAGAAACAGCTTGGATCGGGTCCCCACACCTCCCTGGACCCAGCGGGGGGGTCAGAAACCCCAAAATTGGTAAAAAAAAGGACTTTTTTTTTACCAATTTTGGGGTTTCTGACCCCCCCCCCCGCCGGGTCCAGGGAGGTGGGCAGACACGATCCAAGCTGTTTCTGGGCTTCCCCGACGTCCTGAGCCAGCGCAGCAAGCCAGAATGTCAGAGTTCGAATTCCGACATTCCGGCTTGCTCAGGACGTCGGGGAAGCCCAGAAACAGCTTGGATCGGGTCCCCACACCTCCCTGGACCCAGCGGGGGGTCAGAGACCCCAAAATTGGTAAAAAAAACCGGACTTTTTTTTCCAATTTTGGGGTTTCTGACCCCCCCCCCCCGCTGGGTCCAGGGAGGTGGGCAGACACGATCCAAGCTGTTTCTGGGCTTCCCCGATGTCCTGAGCCAGTGCATCAAGCCAGAATGTCAGAGTTTGAATCCCGACATTCTGGCTTGCTGCACTGGCTCAAGACGTCGGGGAAGCCCAGAAATGCTTGGATCGGGTCCCCACACCTCCCTGGACCCAGCGGGGGGGTCAGAAACCCCAAAATTGGTAAAAAAAACGGACTTTTTTTAAACCAATTTTGGGGTTTCTGACACACACACCCCCCGGCCGGGTCCAGGGAGGTGGGCAGACACGATCCAAGCTGTTTCTGGGCTTCCCCGACGTCCTGAGCCAGTGCAGCAAGCCAGAATGTCGGAGTTCGAATCCCGACATTCTGGCTTGCTGCACTGGCTCAGGACGTCGGGGAAGCCCAGAAACAGCTTGGATCGGGTCTCCCCACCTCCCTGGACCCAGCGGGAGGGTCAGAACCCCCAAAATTGGTAAAAAAAAATGGATGGTTTTTTTTACCAATTTTGGGGTCTCTGACCCCCCCCCCCCCCGCCGGGTCCAGGGAGGTGGGGAGACCCGATCCAAGCTGTTTCCAAAGTTCCCCCACCTCCCTGGAGGCTGCAGCAAGGCAAAATGTCAGGATTCGAATCCTGACATTCTGGCTTGCTGCAGCTTAAAAGAGGGTGGGGGAAGTTCAAAATTAGTGCGCATCAACTCTAGGGAGGTCGGGAGACACACACACACACACCTCTTTCTCTCCCCCCCACACCTCTTTCTCCCTCTCCCAGAAGAAACTGCTTGTAATCCTGGACACACACACACACACACCTCTTTCTCTCCCCCCCACACACCTCTTTCTCCCTCTCCCAGAAGAAACTGCTTGTAATCCTGGACACACACACACACACACATCTCTTTCTCTCTCTCTCTCTCTCACACACACACACACCTCTTTCTCCCTCTCCCAGAAGAAACCATTCTCCCCCCCCCCCAGCCCTGAATAAGCCGAAGGCTAAGACAAAATGGTGGACAGTTACTTTTAGCTCCCGGATGGCCTCAGTCTCTCTCTCTCTCTCTCCACTCTTAACAGCCAAAACACCTAGGCGGAGGGATTCAGCAATTCTAAAGTAGATTTGGCAGAAGTCCTAGTACTAAGCAGGAGAAGGAAGGAACTAGACAAATCACTGTCTTTCACTGATTTGTGATCCCTCCGCAAAAAAAAAAAGTCCGCAAAATTTTTTTAAAAAAAATAAATTAAAATTATAAGAGTTCCTATACCATGTCGGGGGCCGGATGAAATGGCCTGGCGGGCCGTATCCGGCCCGCGGGCCGTAGTTTGGGCATGCCTGGATTAAAGGGACGAAAGCTACAAAGTGGCGGAACAGTAGCCTACATCGATCATTTGGTAAGAGAGGGAGAGAGGGTGTTTTGTGTGTATGTGTGTGTGTGTGTGAGAGAGAGAGAGAGATCTTAGTGACCTCGTTCAATACAAGGTGACTGCAGCAACTGAGCAAAGAAAAATGAATTTACATTTGTGTACTAGGATATCCCACTAGATTGGAGGGAGCGGCAGTGAGGTAACAGAGATTTTGTATAACCACACCAGGCTCCTAGCTTGGTAAAGTTAAAAGGCCAAGGTCTCCCTTGCTCAAAAGCCAGTTGTATATGACTCTAGGGGCGGTGGTGATCATTTCCATTTACAGAGCCAGCACTGTCTGCTTCTTCAGATGTTTCCATGGTCATGTGGCAGACATGACTAGATACTGAACACTGTTAACTTTCCCACCAAAGTGGCACCTATTCTACTTGTAATTTCTTGCTTTTAAACTGCTAGGTTGACAGGTACTGGGACAGATGACAGGTACTCACTCTTTTGCACAGCACTCAGGTTTCGAATTGCTGATCTGCCGACCCTCTGGTTGTCAAGCTCAGCATCTTAACCACTAAGCCACTGTGGGCCCTTCTATGTTAATTAGGGTGGGCTATAAATGAATGAATGAATAAAATTATATCATAGTATAGGCTGAAATCTAAAAATCAACACAAGTAAGAAAACAAGATAGTTTTGAGCTTATTTCACATTTTTTCAAGCCTTATGAGAGACAATGCCTGTTTTGAGTCCATCCTCTTTCTTGTTCCATTTCTCACACACCTTAGGTATTCACACTATGTTATTGTTGTTGTCAACCTTTGGTGAAACTAGAGGAATGTTGGGGGGGGGGATTTGCACACACAAAAGGCGAAGCTGCTCTGGGTGGCCATGTTATTTTAAACACCCCCCCCCCCCCAGAGGATCCACAAAGCAAAGCAGCAACCGCACTTAAATAGAGAGTAATGTTGTGTCTAGGAGTGGTTAGCTCCAATTGATACACCAGGTGTATGGATTTGTCTGCAGTGATGGCTAACCTTGGCACTCCAGCTGTTCTGGAACTTCAATTCCTGGAAGCCCTGATCAGCAGGAGTGCTGACTTGGGCTTCTGGTAACTGAAGTCCAAGGACACCTGGAGTGCCAAAGGTTGCCATCAGGGGTCTTGAACCATGGCTCAATTGGTTCCTATAATAGGCTTAAAGGTGTCTTGGCTTGGTTTACAGCTAGTGCAAACATGGGGTAGCTAAATTGTTACCTGGCATGAAACATGGTTTTTAACCACCTGCTCTGGGTTCCAATTTATTTGGATTGAACTGGTTTGTCCAGTTCAATTCAAGATGGTGATTTTGACCTATAGGGGCTTGGGCCCAGGGTAGCTGTAACCCCATCTCTTCCCAACCATGCCAGATGATACTCAGAGGAGGTCCGGCTGCAAAGCTAAAGATGTACAGCTTCCAGAATACCTTCGGCAGCATTGCTACTTGAGGTGCCTCTACCAGAGGTCAGCGTAGCCCATCATTCTGTTTCTTACATTGGTTAGCCAAATACCTTTGGGTAACCAAAAAGCACAAGGATGTAATAATATCCTCTTATTCATGTTGCCTAGCAACTGCCATGCAAAAGGAATATTACCTAATTCTGGAGGTAATTCATAGCCAGAATCGCTAGTTATTGCATACTCTGGATTCTTGCCACATCAGATCTTCATCTTTCGTATCCCAATCAGACCACGGACTACCAAAATGGAGCCACTTTCTTTGCTTTGTCATTGGTCAAACTCATCGGTGCATGTCCCTGGCAGCAATCAGCAGACCAGTAAATGAGCCGGATTTTGTGTTTCTCCAAGTTCACACCGTGTGCTGTTGTCTGCAAGCAGCCCCCATTTGAGCATTTTGGTCTTGCATTTAGGGACTCCAAACCTCAGCCTATTGAGGGTCTACCAAGTGACGTAGAGGAGGTTGAGATCTTCAGCCGTATCCTCCTTTAATGTTGTTCCTTGTCCAGTGAGCTCCTTCCTCCATATTATAATTTGGTTTTGCTCTTGTGTACCCTCTTGAATGTTTATTCTTGCCATAAAGCTCTTCCTGGATCTGAGCTCACATCAGATAAATCTCTTATATGTTAGCTCCTGATAGACTCAACCTCCATTAAGGCCAGCAACTTGTCTTCCACATTGTGGGTTGCTTGTTATGGATGAGTTGTAGACCTATAATTCAGTACATCATATGCTGCACAAGCTGAACATCATAGGCCATAATGCTATATGACTAATGAAAGCAGGGCTGATGCTCAGATCCCACTTGATAGAATAAGAACAGGTTTGCAGGCAGGAAGGGGCAGAAGAGGCTGCCAGCTGAGATGCGCAGGATTTCCTCTTTGACTTCAAAGATATAATCATGTCTTACAGTATAACTGCTCTTTCGTTCACCCTATTTTCTTTAACAGAATAACGGTAAATGATTATTATCCTCCCTGTTCCTGAGAACACAGGAAGTGTTACTAAAAAGCTGTAATCAAATTTGATTCTGAATGCATTCTTCACCACCTTGGATCTCTGGAGTAACTGTTTCAGCCCCTTCTTCTTCTTCTGTGTCTAGGCCAGGTGTGAAATTGCCAAAATGAAGGCACCTTTTGGTGAATTTGTTCTGCAGTTCTTTTCGTCTGACCTAATGTGAGAAAGATTAGCTAGCAACACAAAAGTTTCCATTACCAGGGTACGCCCGATTGTGGTTTTAAAAATACCACAATCTTTGAGAAGGCTCTTTCTGTGTACCTCTTTATGGCCCCTTGAAACAGCAGATACACACTTTAGAAATTCTTTATTTATAGAACATACATGAATAATCAGACAAATCCTTCACCAAATTTTTGATGACCTGTAGGCTGGTAGGACAACCAAATGACAATAACAATAGCATTTTCAGATTTTGTGGACGAAAATCTCCTGGAATGAAATCTGCATTCCAAGAATTCTACCTGACAGATACCTATACTGTATATGACTCACCTGTGAGAAAGAAAGCTTTGAAATTGAGCTAGGCCAGCTCCACTTATTTTCTTATTCCAGTTCCATTGCTAGCAAGGAGCTTCTGGATGGAAAAGGAGGTGGAGCTAAATCTAGCTATGCCTCAAAGTCTTCCAGAGGAGTCCTTTCTCCCACATGAGCCATATTTATGGTATTTGCAGCCCCATCGGAATCTAAAAACCTGTTCTGATGGCAAGAGCTGCTCAACAATGAAATGGACCATCTTGGAAGATGACAGATTCTCCTTCTTTGCAGATTTTAAAACAGAGATTGAATGATCATTTGCCAGTTCTGGCTGTGAAGCTGAGGTTGACAGAGGACTGGATTAGATGGCTTTGAAATCCCTTCCAACTCTCCAATTCTACAACACCTACTGAGGTGATATTAAAGTTGTTACTGACCACAAGTATGAACACAAAACTGGCACAGATCATGAATACAATCTGTCCATTAAAAGTAGACCCAATATTATCACTGACATCAATATTCTCCCACATTATATAATGGTTAGAACTACTGTTTCTTTGACAGTAGAAGCTAACCTGAAATGGCATTGCCTCTGAACATGTCTAGAATTCTCCTTAGATACCACACACCTGTTTCTAAGATTCAGGGCAAGGCACAGGGAAAATCTGTCCGTCATCAGGCACACATAGCTCAGTTGTATATCCTAAACCAGCAAAAGAATTTTAGTAGAAATCTAATCCAGAGAGAGAAAAAACTGTTTGGCAAAATAAATATTGCTCTACAAATATTATATTTGGCCCATAAACAAGCACATCATCTCACTGGAAAACATATACAGAAACAGTCCCACAACTTAAATTATTTTCTAAACAGAACAGACAGAACTGCTTTATTTGTTGTGTTAAATTATTCTCCCATACACAGTGACAAAATGAAAATACCCTGATTTCTGTTTTTAAAAGTTATGGCTTACATCAATGGCTTTCTTTCACATCCTACGGTCAAGTTTAAGAAAATATGTATCAAAGTAATAAAACTACAGCGTCAAGAATTCCAGTAAATGGCTTAGTGGATCAAAGTGAAATCTTCACAAGTTAGTAAAAGAAGAGAACAGGATAACTATGCTTGTTTTCACCATAACTTAGTAAGACCAGAAACAGAATTTATTTAAAGTTGTATTTGAAATTTGCATTTCAAATCCTGCTATTAGTAAACAGTTAAACCTATCTGCAAATTATGAATTAAGTGGTCTAACCAGTGATGTGTCTCCCCCCACCACTCGCTTTTGTTTTTAATGAAGGCCTCTAATAAATCAACAAAGTTTGTACTGAATACATGATTTTTAAAAATGACAAACAGGCTCAGTCCCATTCCAGTGTTAATGGACAATAAACAAGGGCTTACGCTGAAATCTAAAGACACCTTGCTTTTTCCAAAACTTTTTGGACTACATTTCCCAAAATACATTAGTTACAATGGTCACCTTTTTATTGCCATTCCCTGAAAGTAACTTTTTCAAGCCTTGGTCCTCACCCAGTTTTAGTAGTAGCAAGGTCCTTCTGTTGCGACAAAATAAGTAACTCACAGTTAACATGAAGCCAGCCTATTTCCCCATCCAAAGAGCTCCACAAAATTCATGAGATTACCAGTAATTCTAAAATAATGAGAATTATGAATCCCCACTTCAAATACTGAGGCTCAGAATACTGAGAAAAATATGTTGAGCAATAATCTCACTCTCTCTACAATTCCCTTCCATATTAATGGTGAATATTACATTCCTAACCATCGCTATCACCAACTGATTGCAGCAAGTTCGAAGGGATGAAGGCAGGAAAGTCAATCAATTGATCCATCAATCACAGAAAACTGAGATTTATGAGCAAATTATGGGATTTGAGGACAAGATGGGATTCAAAAGGTCCCTGGGGGCTAACTTCTACAAATCTTAAATATGGAGGATGTCTAGTGCTTAGAAAAAGTACTATTACTACAATGTGTATCTTGCCTTTCTGCAAGACACAAACATGCTTTGTTCATTATTATCTTCTTAGATCTGAGTGGTGGCTTAGGTAAAAGTAAGGTCTCTTATCCACAACAGCTGCCTAAATTTCCCAGCGCTACAGGAAATAAGGTAACCATGGGTTCTCCCACCTGTTCCCATCTTGGTTTTTATGATGCTTTCAACACTCAGCTATTGACTCTCTCTCTGGCAGGCTGTCTGGTGCAGACGGTCTGCATGTGGATTTCTCCCAGGGAGAATTAGGGAGAACCTAATGCAGTGATGGCCAACCTTGGCACTGCAGATGTTCTTGAACTTCAATTCCCAGAAACACTGATCAGCAGAAATGCTGACTTGGGCTTCTTGAAATTGAAGTCCAAGAACACCTGGGGTGCCAAGGTTCACCATCACTGACTTAATGTATTCCTCAGACTTTCAACAAGTCTGGACTCTCTGCATTAAACTTTCATATTACATTGGATTGAGCTATACTACAAGGAATACATTGTCTACTTTCTTATACAAATGCATTTAGGCTATATCTAGTAAAGTTACTTTAAGGAGGAATCTCCTCAACATAAAAGTCCAGAATCTTGCTGGTTCAGACTGAGTGAATCCAGTGTCCGACCTGGCCCAATCCAGTAAGAACCAAAAAGACACTGATATCTATTTTGAGTCCTGTTGAACACAACACTGTGTTCTACAGCTATTCTTGACTCCTTTGGCACAGGGTTCATTTTGTGGTAAGTGATGCTCTTCCTAATAACAGATATCTATCAATGTCACCTGAGAATAAGCATGGCTTCCAAAAGGGATGACAAGGGTTGCTTCTTTCAGTCTACGTGGCTATTAAGAGATATGCCTGCAGCGTACACCAAACAGGTCCAAAACTCCTGCATTGAGTAGGGGGTTGGATTCGATGTCCTAAAAGGCCCCTTCCAAATCAGTGATTCTTTTATTCTTACAATGCCATGGTTGTTGTTATTCAGTTGCACAGTTGATTCCGACCCATTGCGACCCCATGGACCCACTGCCCGCCAGGCACCTTTGTCCTCCACCATCGTTCTCAGCCCACCCAGCTCTCTGCCCATTGCATCTATAATACCATCGAGCCATCTAATTTGTGGCTGCCCCTTCTTCTTTTGCCCTCCACCTTTCCCAGCATCAAGGCTTTCTCAAGTGAATCCTCTCTTCTCATTTGATGTCCAAAGTACTTTAGTTCATCTTTACTATTTGGCCTTCTAATGAGCAGTCAGGGTTAATTTATTTTAGGATTGACTTATTTGTTCTCCTTGCTGTCCAGGGTACTCTCAAAACTCTCCTCCAATGCCACATTTCAAAGACATCTATTCTTCTGTGCTTAGCTTTCCTAATGGTCCATCTCACAACCATACATTACCACCGGGAATACCATTGCTTTGACCTTGCAAATTTTTGTTTGCAAGGTGATGTCTCCACTTTTAACTATGTTCCCCGGGTTTCTCATCGCTTGTCTCTCAAGCATCAGTCGCCTTTTTATTTCATGGCTGCAATCTCCATCTGCAGTGATCTTTGATCCTAAGAAAGTAAAATCTGTCACTGCTTCTACTTCTTCCCCATCCATTTTCCAGGGACTGATAGGGCCTGTTGCCATTATCTTGGTTTTCTTGATGTTGAGTCTCAAGCCAGCTTTTGCACTCTCTTCTTTCAACCTAATCAGGAGCTTCTTTAAGTTCTCCTCACTTTCTGTCATTAGGGTGGTATCATCTGCATATCTCAAGTTGTTGATGTTTCTCCCAGCAATTTTGATTCCAAATTTATGTGCTCTGTGTATAAGTTGAATAGGCAGTGATCAAATGTAGCCTTGTCTTACTCCTTTTCCTATTCCAAACCACTCTGTCATTCCGTATTCTGTCCTAACTGTTGCTTCTTGACTCTTGTACAGATTTCTCATGAGGCATATAAGGTGTTCTGGTATTCCCATCTCTTTAACTACTTGCCACATTGCCAACATACGTTGGATCATGGAGAAAACAAAGGAATATCAGAAACAAGTCTACTTCTGTTTCATTGACTACACCAAGGCCTTTGACTGTGTGGACCACAACAAAATGTGGCAAGCAATGTCATCTAATGGGGTATTTTGAGCGCACCATGTGGCTCTGAGGGTTCCCCCCCCCCCCCCGTGCCAACAGATGGGGCAAACACGTCATACAAAACAATTGCTATAAATAGCTACCATTTTGTTTCTTGACCAACTTCTTTCCACCCAAAGCCAGGCTTTCCAAAGTTACTCCTATACTACTGGAATGTGGACCATGTTGTTGTGGTTCTAGCTTCAGCTGAAGGGTGCTACATCATGCAGTTATGTTGCACTCAAACCAGCCTCTAGTGTTTTGCATCCAATAAACTATTTAACCTAGGCAGCATAATAAAAAGTAGAGGCATCACCCTGCCAACAAAAATCTGCATAGTCAAAGCAATGTTATTTCCAGTAGTCATGTATGGCTGTGAGAGCTGGACCATAAGGAAGGCTGAGTGCAGAAAAATAGGCACCTTTGAACTGTGGTGCTGGAGAAGACTCTTGAGAGTCCCCTGGACTGCAAGGAGATCACATCAGTCAATCCTGAAGGAAATAGACCCTGACTGCTCCTTGAAAGGACAAATACTGACACTGAAGCTCAAGTACTTTGGCCACCAAATGAGAAGAGAGGACTCACTCGAGAAGGCCCTGATGCTGGGAAAGATAGAAGGCAAAAAGAGAAGGGGGTGGCAGAAGATAAGATGGCTAGGTGGCATCGTTGATGCAGTGGGAGTAGATCTGGGCAGACTACGGAGAATGGCAGATGACAAAAGAGCCTGGTGTGCTATGGTCCACGGGGTCACAAAGGGTCAGACTCAACTGTGTGGCTGAACAACGACAAACTATTCTTCATGCCTGTACTTTTCTTTGCATTCCTAACAAACTCCAAGCTACAGGTGGATTGAGATGACTTTGCAAAGAACAAACTCAATTGGTAATCATCTTATTGCAAAGGAATCTCTTTTCCTAATACCTGTACAGTCAATAGCAATTAGCAATAGCAAATACACTTATATTCTGCCCTGTGGCGCTTAGTGCACTCTCTAACATGCTGGGTACTCATACAGCCTATCTTACAGGTATATCTCTTAAGAGCCATGTAGACTGAAAGTAGTTAAGTGGAAACTAATCCACATTAGGTAGTTGGAGGACAAAAAAGTGAGGACAAAAGGCGAGGGTTGTGGAGTCTTTTAAGGGCCCCCAGGCCATGTTACCAAAGAAGTGATTACTTATACAGAAATTAGGGGTCAAAATACAAAAGCTGGGCAGCTTCACAAGTAGGAGAATTAGGTAAAGGTCACCCTTGTTCAAAACCCAGTTGTATCTGACTCTAGGGTTTGGTGCTCATCTCTGTTTATAGCCAAACAGCCAGCGCTATCTGCATCTGTAAACATTTCCATAGACATGTGGCAATGACTAGATACTGGAGTGCACAGAATGCTGTTTACCTTCCCACTGAAGTGGTGCCTATTTATCTACTTGCAATTTCTTGCTTTTGAACTGCGAGGTTGGCAGGAGCTGGGAAAGAGACAGGAGCTCACTCCATCATGTAGCACTCAGGTTTCAAACTGCTGACCTGCCAACCTTCCAGTCGATTAACAGGTAATAAAATGCTATCTTCCCACAAACACACTCTCCAAAGCCAACCTGCTTGCATCTGTTGTTTCCCTGCTAAGTAAGACAAGCAACTCGGACACTGCAGGTAAACTCGTAGCCTTTACTGCCTAGCTGAGCTTTGTTTCCCACTGCAAAGCTGCCTATCTTTTGAGTTCAGGCCCAAGGGCAGGAGCAGATGGGACTGACAGACTAGGTTCAAAGCCAATATCCCTCGCTGCATTATAATACCACAGATGGAAAGACAGTAAGCCTAGTTCTTCTACCTCTTCAAGCATATTCAGGTTTGGTGCTTTCTTGGAGCTGAACAAATGAATCATGACAGTGTTGTGCTCTGTTCTAAGTCTAAAACTGCTCGGTCAATGTGGCTCATGATTCTTCAGGAGGTCCGAAGACAGCAGCACATATGGATTCCTGCAAATGTTACGATCTGCTTCACCCAAATGTTAGGAATGGTGCTGTAACCTTCACCCCAACTCGGTTGGCCTCAGGATGTCTTGGGCTACAACTCAGTGGCTAAGGATGATTGGAGCTACAATGTAAGACGGAGTGTCAAAACTTTGGCTTTTGGGCCAGATCCAGCCTCTGACACCGATTCATTCGGCCCGTGCCACCCTCGTTGCTCCCGGAAGCAAAAGTAAAAGGCACTCATACGGCGCATCTTACTTCTGCTTGTGGGAGCAACAAGGGTGGTGCGGGCTGAATGAATTGGCATTGGGGGCTGGATCCAGTGAATGGGCCATAGTTTGGGCACCCCTGGTTTAAGCAGGAAAAAAATGGCTGCCTAAAAATCTATTTCATCTTGTTGCAAAACATAGCTGTTGCAAAACAGATTGCAAGGTGCATTTTACTTCTGTTTCCAGTGGGAGGAATCATGTGACCAGCCCACTGAACCATGTGACCGGCCCACTGCCCAAAATGTTTGGGCACCCCTGGTATAAGACATACCAAAAGATACCTGGCCAGAGGAGACTGCTTACGTGGCAGACTAGCAAGGGGAAAGGCTGGAAACGCCAGCTCTAGAAAAAGGCAAAGCCTTTGAAGAAATGCAGGTTGATCAACCATTATTGCATAAATTTCACAAGAAAATAAAACTCTTCTTCATTGAATGTCCAATTCACACAGTCTCAAGTGTTTTCTTCCAGAATGTGGTGATTTAATAACCTTACCACAGAACCACATTCAGAAGACATAAATACCAGAAGCAGCTAAAAGCCGGCTCACGACTTTTTCTTCTGCTTCAAACACAGTCACATGGATTGGACACCAAGACACACAATTCCTGTTAAATTGTCCCCCTCTTTTTCTTATGTGATGAAAGAGTCTTCAAACTTTCCCTGATCCAATCTCAACAGCAACCACAGGCATCTGTGTGGACTCGAAGTATCCCTCGGCTGTGCATGTGGAGAAAGTTGAAGATTTCTGAAGGCATGGCATGGAATCCTGGCCGTGGTTTGACATTGTCATAGTAGTGGTGAGTAATGAAAATCCCCAAGGGGTTCATGGGGAAAGCCCAGAATCCAAACAGGTGCACTTCCTCACAGAGTTCCAAGGCCGCCGTCACCAGGATCAGCCCTGTGCTGATGCGCTTGGCCCGGACCCCCTGGTTTAGCCAGTAGCGCGAGACGTTGATGAGATACTGGGGGTGGAAGAAATAGACGGCTTGTTGTGATGCAAAGTCATCTAAGACATACCGGACGCGTATGGAGACATCCGTATTGCGGGTGTTGTAGAAGGCAGGGAGGAGCACCGAGGCGTTTTCGTAAATTTGCAAGACATCGAAAAAAGGCTTCCTCCATTTCTCTAGCCTGTGAAACCTGATAATCAAGAGAATCAAATTATATTGGAATAATGATGGGGCAGATCGGAGAATCGATGCAACTTTAATCTATATTGTAAATCGTTTTAATCAGCAGCTGTTTGAACGCGGTAAGACATTTAAGTGGGTTTTAGCATTGTAACTATGAGGAAAATCCAGTTTGTCCCTATTACTCACACAAAGAAACACCTCAAACAAAGCATACTCATTCTCATCTTGTGTTACCAGTACCAAACATAGATGCTTACAACAAAACATAAACAAAACTTGGTCACCATGGAAATTAGATGTCTGAGGAAACCTGCTGGAATGACTGGAAGGGATAAAATCAGGACTGAGATTAGAAGGGAAAGTATTGGAATAGAACCAATTTTAAACTTCATACAGAGATAACAAAGTGATTTGCTTATTTGGAAACAATGTCTTGGGATTCTATACCATACAAGGCATATGTGGAAAACAGAGAAGGAGAAAGCCCACGAGGCAGACCCAGAGGAAGGTGGAGACAGAACATCAGAGAAATATTTTAATCTTTTAATTCTCTCAATTTTTAAATCTTATCTGTTTTAATCTTGTGGATTTTGTATTCCTTTTAATCTTTTGACTTTTTGTGAGCCACCCAGAGTCCTTCAAGTGAAATAATAAATAAATAAATTACAACACCAGATAATGCTGGTGGCGGCCACTAGAAGTACCAGAACAAGAACCCTTTATCTCTCTTGATACCCAAAGGCAGGAGTTCCCAAACTTTTTGCGCCATGGGCCAGACCACACACCCCGGACTTTTACAACAGCCATGGGGTTCATTTATTGCAGCGTTTATGGCAGCCACATTTACGCATGTGCGTTTTATGGCTCTCGTCACATGGGCTAGTCACATGGTTCAGGTGGCTGGTCATTATAGCCTGTGGACTGAATCTGGGCCCCAATGCCAATTCATCCAGCCTGCAAAATCCTTGTCGCTCCCAGAAGTGGAAGTAAAACGTGCCTGGACAGGCATGATTTATTTTGACTTCTGGGAGTGACGAGGGCTTCGTGGGCCAGATGAACTGGCACTGGAGGCACATCTGGCCCACCGGCCATAGTTTGGGCATCCCTGGTCTAACTGCTTACATAGGGCCACTATATGAACAGAAGGAAAGAACAAATGCTGCCCACTGCATTTTTAGCTTCAGGTGTTTCTAACTATTTTGCACACCAAAAACAACAACACACTGGAATCCACTACACAGGAAAATATGGAGGCTAATACAAAAACAATTTATCTTGGGTTCCTATACGGGGAGAAAACCTGGATATTAAATAAGTAATTCAGATTTTTGTGGTACCAGTAGCAAACAAGAGGCCCACAGCACGACTGATATACCGGTATACTGTATCTACTGGACGTATATCTGCTGGACATGATGAACCAAGTTATACTGACTTCTGGTTGCTCTGGAATTAAGAAGTTGAGAGCAAAAGCCACCCATTCTAATAACAATGCACAACCTCTCAGTCTTTTTAGAGGTCTCTCGGTTTCACAAAGAGACACAAGAGGAAAGTGGGGGCAGAATTAGGTAACAGGAATATGGCTGACCTTTCAGTAATGATACTGGGATTAACTGTCACCATGTCAGTCTTTACACCAACGTCTACAACATATTTCTCAGAAATGGGAGGCAAATTGCACCTGAAGGGAAAGAACAGAAAAATACAGACGTTACTCATATTTCCATCATCTCACACTACTTCTTCCAAGTAGTTTGGTAATATATAATGGTTCTCCCAGTTTACAAAAAACAAAACAAAAACAAACCAAATACCTTTTAAGGTTTAAAAGGCTGAGAGAAGATAATTTTGTTTCATGCAAGTAAAGGTAAAGGTCACCCTTGCTCAAAAGCCAGTTGTATCTGAGTCTAGGGTTCAGTGCTCATCTCTGTTTATAGCCAAAGAGCCAGCACTATGTGTGTCTGCAGATGTTTCCGTGGACATGTGACATGCATGCCTAGATACAAGCGCAGATCCTATTGTTAATTCCTTCAGTATTATAATGTTCACAGGCAGTTTTGGGCAGGCGTGGATTGATTGAGGAACAGTTTCTTTCTCCCTTAAAGGTAAAGGTCTCCCTTACTTGAAAGGTATTCATATCCAACTCTAGGGTTTGGTGCTCATCTCTGTTTATAGCCAAGGAGCCAGCGCTGTCTGCTTCTGCAGACATTTGTGTGGACATTTGGCAGGCATGAATAGATACCAGAGTGCACAGAACACTGTTTACTTTCCTACCTAAGTGGTACCTATTTATCTACTTGCAATTTCTTGCTTTCAAACTGGTTGGTTGGCAGGAGCATTGACAGAGACAGGAGCTCACTCCATCTCCAAACTGCTAATCTGCCACCCTTCCAGTCGTCAACTTCAACACCTTCACTACTTGAGCCACCACAGTCTATGCAAGCAGTGAGGTAAACACCCAACTGTCTCTGGTTTGAGTCTAACCCCCTTAAATACTTTAGTTCCCATTTATTTATCTAAATAAATAAATTTCTAAAAAGCCAACATTTTGATAAATAACCTAACCTACAAAGACCTGCCCAAATGTTAAAGGGTCATAGCATAGGGCAGAACACTTATTTTCCATAAAAAAGTTGGCCCAATCCTCAGCATCTCCGCATCAGAGTTTCAAGTTCTCTGCCAGATAAAGACTCTTGTCTGAAACTTTATTGAGCTGCTGCTTGTATAAATTAAATGTCTCCTGCCTCGGTTCTTTTATACTATGTCTTCATCTAGGACTCTTATCACTACAGACCATTACTCATGATAGTTGAGGCTGCTAAGATTTTGTGCCTGAAACGTCTAGGTTTGTAAAGCTGGCTTTACTAGTCCTTCGCTAGATAATCCAATGGTGTGACTTGGCAATGAGGCAGTTTTCTATGTGTCCCTAAGTGTAGTCATTGTGGGAAAGGTGTTGGTAAATGTAATCCCTTGCCAAGTGTAACATAACCAGCAACTCTACAAATAGGCAGGTAAAATATAGTAATACCTCAGATAATGTTTGCCTCAGATAACACTAAAATTGAGTAATGTCAAGGAATTTGAGGCAAACATTTGCATCGCACAACGTTGTGTGATGCAAATGTTTGCCTCAAATTTCCCGACGTTGATCTCTGGCCCAAAGCCTGCAGGACTAGAGACCAGCCCGGTGGGCTTTGGGGCAGAGATCTACCGAGGTAAACATTGCTGGTTTGGTTGGGGGGAGATCCGGCACGCGCCCGATCTCCCCCAAACCAAACTGGCGCTACGAAGCTCGCAGCTCGGCGTGGCTGGAAGCAAAACAGGGGCTCCCCGGTTGGCTTTCTAGCCACACCACCGCTGTGTCCTTGGCAGCAACAGCGCATTTGGGAAGATGACAGGGGAGCCCCTATTCAGCGTCCCAAATGCGCCGCTGTTGCAATTGGTGCTTGGGTTGGGTGTGGGCACCCTGGTTCTTTCCCCCAACCCAAGTGCTGATCGCAGCATGTGATGGCTGGATGGATGGGGGAAAGAACGGGGCACACACCCAGTAACAACAATCCAGGCAGGGTTTTCTGAAGAGGGGCTGGGAAAAAACTTTTCCCATCTTCTTTTCAGAACACCATCACCCCTGGGGGAGGGAGCTTCTGGATAGAGGCTGGGGAAAGGGTCCCTAGCCTCTCATCAGAACGCCCCCCCCCAACCTGGAGCACTAAGACCCTTAGCGATCCAGGCAGGAGTTTCTGAAGAACCCCTGTTGGGAACCCCTGTTCTACATTATTTAGCCCTGAACATTTTCTTTACGATTGTCACTCATTAGTCTGGGAAATCCAACAATGGAAGTAAAAGTGATTTGCAGTTCCTTTTAATATATTTCCTTTATTTTAATTATAAAACTGGCTTCAAGGAAGGAATATGCTGTCTGTAACAAAGCTAATAGCTCATCCTGACAAGTCAGAAAAGTGATCCAGAACTCTAGGAGGAGCCAAACAGCAGATAAACTATAGCTTCCAAACTTTCCTACAGTCAGATAATTCATGAATCCCTAACAACTGTATTCAGGACTTCACTGTAACCATCCATGAATTATGGTTGGAACAACCCAAGCCAGTGATAGTAAACCTTTTAGTGACTGAGTACCCAAACAGAGGGGTGTGGTGAACTCTGTGCTGGGGGTGGGAGGGAGGAAGTGCTCCCATTGGGCTGCTGGGCAGAGCGAATTCTGTCTTGGGGGGAGAAAGCGCTTCTATTGAACTCTGTGCTGGGGCAACGGTGTATGTACCCATAGAGAGGGCTCTGAGTGCCCCCTCTGGCATGCATGTTCCTGGATCTCTTGCCATATTCCTGGTTTCTTCTGTTGGAAGATCTCTCCCTTGTTCCTGTTCCTTGTGGACTTCTTTGGACTGTTGTTGTGCCTTGACTGGATCCTTCATCCTGTAATTCCATCCTCACCTTTATCCAGCCTTTGAAGGTACTTTTCCTTATCTGTTCTCTTGGTTACCTGGTTTCTGGTTCGTTTGGACTATGTTTTCACTGTCTGGACTAATCCTGCATCTCTGGCTTCACTTGAACCCTGGACTGAGGAAAGGTTACTGTTTGGCCCGTTGCCTGGTTGTCCTGGTATTTGTGTTGCTGGCTAGTTGCCCGCACCCCAGACCCAGACTACTTCAGGTTTGATTTTGGATTTTGACTCTGGACTGTGATATGGTTACTGTTTGGCTTGTTACCTGGTTGCCCTGGGTCCTGATACTTGTATTACTTGCCAGCTAGCCATGCCTCAGACTCTGACAATGGGTTAGCCCTGAAGTAAATGACTTTCCTGACAGCAACGCCCCATTCCCAAATAACTGTGATTGTGGATCCATGAATGGTGTGCAACACACACACCCCAAACCTGAGACACTGATCAAACACTAGCAACAGAATATTCATCAGTAACACTCCACAGTTAATTCAACATACAGAAAGGAATCAAGCTGAGACAGTTACCGGAACACGAAATCTGCACTGTCAATCTCTCGTCCACATCTGCTGTTCTTCAAAATCCCTCCATTTCCAACCACGGCACATTTCTTAAACTGGGAACGATAATATGGCATCTCCTGGAGCAAAAAGGGACACAGTGAGATACTTCATAAGTAACCCCTCTAGTAACTGCCAGCAATTCTCTAAGCTTCTTTTGTGGACTACAACTCCCAGAACCCCAAGGCCAGCTAGCCGAATACCCATCTTGGCTGAAAGGGTCTGAGAACTTTAGTACAAAAGAAAAGGAACTTGGCCATCCTAGATTGAATGATGACAGTTATTCCAGCATGAGGCTTTGTTGTACTGGTCACAAATCCAACAGCATACCTTCAAATTCTCTGTTTCAAATAGTGATAATGATAACAACAACAATATTGGGGTTTCTAGCCAAAATACATGCATTTGGGGGGAAATGCGCAGCAAGAATACTACTGCATGTGTAGATGGAAAAAGAGAGAAATTAGGTTATACACAGACATGCTGGGCAGTCTCATGTAATATAATTTATATAAGGGTTAGGAAATGCTTGGTTTCTATTAGTAGAACAATCTAGCCAAACCATATCAAGGCAACTTCTTCTTCTTCTTCTTGGCCAAAACCTTCTCATTCCTCTGTACTAAGAGCCTGCAGGCCCTGTTAACTGCATTACAGCAGATACTAAGTTAACTATTCAGCCTGAATATTTGTGGTTCATTTTTGGATGAGGTGGGCATAGCAGGGTACTGGTACAGTTGGAAACGCTGCAATAATAGATATTACGTCTTCCTCTTCTATGAATGCTTACTGTCATAATACCATAATAAAGGAGAGAACAGCATAATATTGTCAGCTTCGCTTTAGTTCTCAATACAGCAATTACATGTTTCTGTCTACTTTTTCATACTCTGTTTCAGTTAGTTGGTTTAATCAGGTGTATCAGTAGTTGCTGGGGTACACAGAAAGAGCCTCTTGAAGACTGTGGTATTTTTGAACCACAATTGGGTGTATCCTGATAACAGCAACCTTGTGTTGCCACTGAAACTTTTTTAACACTAGGCCAGGCAAAAGGAACTGCAGAATGAACTCACCAAAAGGTGGCTTCATTTTGGCAGTTTCACTTCTGGCCTAGACACGGAGAAGAAAAAGAATCAGTGGTTGCCAATGAAATACCAAAACAGGTTCAGGATATTACCTTTGGACTCACAAGGCCCCATATGAATCAAGATCATTGCTATAGGCTTTGCTTTCTGTTGGGGACAAAGGAAAATCTGCTTACTGTATTAAGGACTGAAGTGCTTAATACAGCTTATTTCATTGTGGTTTAAAAGGGACATTATTATGGTAACCACCAGCCAAAATCCTGTTGCTCAGCATAGTAAATTGCACTATAAGAGGCCCACTGAATCAATGGAGACTAAGTGAGTATTCCTCTTTAAATTCCATTGACTGAAATGGGCTTTCTTTAACAAAGTGGTTCCCAACCTAAGACCCATGGGCAGAAGCTAACCCACAGTACCATTTCATGTGGCCCCCACGCCTCCAAGGGCATCTGAGAAACAAAATGCCCACCCCTTTGAAGCTGTTGGGACAAAATGACTGCTCCATCACGCAGGCAGTGCAAAATGGCCATCCAGCCCTCAAAGCTGACTAACAGAGGGTGACCCAGGCCCCAGCATGGAAAGGTTGGGAACCCCTGCCTTAACTGCTACTTACTGTGCCAAATTGTTACAGTTAAGCTGGGCTTATTTGAATCAATGGAACTTATGGAGGGATCAGCTAATCGACTATAAGATGCATCAGATTTTTAATATACATTTTTAAGGAAAAAATAATTTCCTCCCTGGGAGAAGCATCATACACACACACACACATCCCACCCCAACGGCTCCCTTCACTCAGTGCCAGCTGGCTTGCAAAACCAACTCCGGCACAATCATAAACATGCTACTTGTCCTGGTTGAATAGGTATGTTTCTCTGAGTTAGGGGAAAGTTCCCCTGCTCCTTGAATCTCCCTGCCTGCCCAGAGAAGCAATCCATGGAAGGACAGCTTTAAAAAGACCCCTCTGGCTCCAGCCACCGCCAATGGCCATGATCCAGGGGGAGGGTGGCTTTAAAAAGACCATCCGGCAAGCCTCTGCTTATGCCAAATGAACCCGTTCTTGATAATCCATCCCCTTGTCCCGTTGAAGAACTCACCCAAATTGCTCCAGAATTCCTGCTTTGAGGCTAAAAAGCCTCTTAAAGGTGCACCCAAAATGCCCCTTCCCCCTCCCTTCCTCACGAGCCCCCCGAACTACATAATATTACCAAAATGGTCCATTAGAGGCCACTATATACAGTGAATACCGTATTTACCAGCACACAAGACACATCAATTTTTCTGGTGTATTTTAAGGAGGGGAAGTGCATTTTATACACCAGCAAATATGGTACTTTATGTGTCTGTTGTCCAACAACCACCCTCGCTTAATATGGAGAAGCTCATAATCAAGAGGTTGACTGTCAAGTTACGATACTTATTTGCAGCAATGATGAGCACATTCCTTGGGGTTGAACATTTGAAATATGTAACATGGGAAGGGCTACTTTTTTCTTGAGAGATCGAGGTCTTTAAGCTAGTAAAGGTAAAGGTTTCCCTTGCTCGAAAGCCAGCCATATCTGACTCTAGGGTTCAGTGCTCATCTCTGTTTATAGCCAAAAAGCCAGTGTTGTCTGCGTCTGCAGACGTTTCTGTGGACATGTGGCAGGCATGACTAGGCACCGGAGTGCATGGAACACTGTTTACCTTCCCACCAGTGGTCCCTATTTGTCTACTTGCAATTTCTTGCTTTTGAATTGCTAGGTTGGCAGGAGCCGGGACAGAGACGGGAACTCATTTTGTCATGCAGTACCCGGGAATAGAACTCCAACCTTCCAGTCAGTGAATTCAACGTCTTAACCACTTGAACCACCACAGTCCCATTTTTAAGGTACACCTTGGTCTTACATAGCCTCCCATTTTGATTGCCTACCAAATCCATGCAAAACCGAACTTCTCTAATACTGCTACAATCGGTGTTCCCAAGCCATCCACTGAAGCCCCTGTGAGGACTAATAAAGTTATATATACAAATGCCTTGAAACTCTAATGGATTACTATAAATATATTCCTTTTTCAGAATTATCAAAAACTGCCCTGAGGTTTTTATAGTATTATCAGGCTTTACCTCTGGATGTTGTAGAACTGTAGAGCTGGAAATGACCTCAAATGTCATGGAGTCTAACAAACACCCTTCCGCAGCAGGAAATGCATATTGTATTTCAATAACACAACAGCTAAAAATAAGTTACAGTGGTATCAGCTGCTATAGAGGAATGTGAAGGCAAGTGGTCTAATCAGGACATTCTGGACCACAGTTGCAAAGGAAACACTCTTAGAGCTTGGAGCAATAGATCAGGAATTGATGCAAATCAGTCGCAGATATTGTTACCTTTGGAAACATTTTGAACATTTCTTGGTTGATGTGGAATATCCCACTTGTGTCCACCTCATACTTCAATTTTGTTCCCAAAGGAGTATTTTTCTGTGTGGTGAAGAGGAAAGCTGGAGCATTGCAACATCTGGACAAGGTAGACCTGGAGAGGGAAATGTTACGCCAATCAACTGCAGCACAGATCAAACACAAGCCTGCAGCCAGACATCCGGTGAGATTGAAAGTATGCGGTATTTTTAGCTTAGAGAAGAGATGACTAAGTGATAAGATAGCCAGACGGATGGATAGATGAGCAAATTCACTCCCCATTGCTCTGGAAGACAAAGCCTGGACTTCAAAGTCTCAAAAGAGCTGGTGGGGGAGAATGGGGCTCTGAATATTACAAAGCACTTCCTGATACAATGCGCTATGCAGTAAAAGAGAAAGCTGTTTTGGAAAGTGATAAACTTTCCTTCCTTAGGAGGTTCATAAGCAGAGTCCAGATGGTAATCTCAGGTTGCTCTGCTAGTAGAGTTCCTGCATTCTCTGTGGGTAAACTGGACATGATGCTCTTTAAACTGCCTTCCAAACCTCTGATGTGATGATGGAACTCATATAGCTTCCTCAAAGAAATAATCCTTTTGTGGGCTGTAACTCCCAGAATAAGGGACTGCAGTGGCTTAGTGGTTAAGATGTTAAACTTAATGACTAGAAGGTTGGCAGGTCAGCAGTTTGAGACCCGAGTGCTATGTGAAGGAGTGAGCTCCTGTCTCTGTCCCAGCTCCTGCCAACCTAGCAGTTTGAAAGCAAGAAATTGCAAGTAGATAAATAGGTACCGTTTTTGTGGGAAAGGTAATAGTGTGTGATCTGGTGTCTAATTATGCCTGTCACATGATCACAGAACTGTCTGCAGATGCAGACAGCGCTGGCTCTTTGACTGTAAACAGAGATGAGCACTGACCACTAGAGTCAGATGCAACTGGCTTTTGAGCAAGGGAGACCTTGACCTTTACATCTACTTCTAGAATCATGCAGATAGTATAGGCCTGTGATGGCGAACCTTGGCACTCCAGATGTTCTTGGACTTCAATTTCCAGAGGCGCAAGCACCCTGTGAATCCACATGAATGGGTTTACTGTGATTCATCTGGCCCACCCGGCCCTCGCCACTCTCGGAAGGAGAAGTAAAACACGCCCGTACGAGGCAGCGTGGGCTGGATGAATCGCAGTAAACCCATTCGTGTGGATTCACAGGGGGCTTGGGCTTCTGGGAATTGAAGTCCAAGAACATCTGAAGCACCAAGGTTCGCCATCACAGGTATAGGCAGTATCCAAGAGAAGTCTTTTGCTCTTGGCACCTTAAGTGGGCCAAATAACACACCATTTTATTTCTTTAAAGATCATTCTAGAGAGGAACCCATGGCCAGACTGGAGATTTTGAATAGGAGATTTGAAAGACATTTAGAAGAAAAACATTTTTGGAAATGTAGCTTTTAAAAGTTCTGTCTGGATGCAAATCTCCAGGAGGCTCTCACTCAAGAGGAACAGGGGTTAATTGCAGCTAACTGTGGCTACAATTTTGCCCCAGAGTTCAAGAAAACTGCAAGGGGGACAACCCATCCCCATGGTACTACTAGGAGCAATGAACCAGAAAAGGAGGGATATCACCCCTAAACGGGGAGGGGGGATTCCTTTTTTGAATTATGAGTTATTTATTGCTATCAATGTAAGCAAACTGGCAGCCTGGCTCACATTTCAGAGACATAAAGAATTATCCCAGCTTGGAAATAAATCACCTCTCCAAGATGATAATTCTTGCAGCTTAAGTTCAAGACTGACTTTTCCAAACTCTGACAATGACCCACCCAAGAACTGAATGATCTAATCACAGATCTGATATGCCAAGATATACATTTTAGTCTGCAGCAGATACTGCAGTCTTACTCTCCTCCGATCTGAATTTCATCTTACTTGAAGAAGTTGACCTCTGTGATGTTCATCTCCCATTTACACATCTGAAGATTCTTCCACCTCTCAAACAACTCTGTTTGTTTCACCCTAAAAATGGGATAGGAAGAGGATATTAGATTGGAGTTAACTTTCATGCTGGGTCAGTGGTGGGATGTCAAAATTTTTACTACCCCACCGTGATGTCATCACAGTGTGGGCGGAGCTAATGTCATGATGTCATGATGTGGGCGGGGCCAAAGATTTTTTAAAAAAATAATAATAAAATAAAAATAAGCACACACACACACCCCTCAACCCACCCACCCACCCACAACACAAGCCTGTAAATAAATAAAATAAATAAAATAAAAATTACATTAAAATACACCCACTCCAAACACAAATCTGTATTTATGGTACTGTGGTAGTATGTCAATATAGGTAAAGGTATTAAATACACATTAAAATACACACAGACACACTACATCCAAAGGTGAGTCACTTACCCTGGAAAGCAGGCTATAGGGAGCTTCAGGCTAGCAGCTTCTCTTCCTCCTCCCTGCTTGGGAGGACAGCAAGGAGGCTGTGCATACATGGCAAGTACTGTAGGCGTGCATGCACAGTGGGGGAACCAGTGAAAAGGTAAGCCCCGAAGGTGGTTCCCCCCAAAAGCTGCTACCGGTTCTCCAGGACGCTGAGAAAAGTTACTACCGGTTCTGGCGAACTGGTGAGAACCTGTTACATCCCATCACTGTGCTGGGTTCAAGAGGAGGCCCAGTTCATCTCCCAATAGACATAATTTGCCACTCAGGTAAAAAGATATCTGTTGGGTCCTACTTACATTAACCTAAATCAGTGGTGGGAAACTTATGGCATGCGTGCCCGAGGGGGCAGCCAGAGCCCTCTCTGTGGGCACAAGCGCTGTCGCTCCAGCACAGAGTTCACCCCGCCCCTCTGTCCAGCAGCCTAATGGGAATGCTCCCTCCCTCCCCCAGCAAAGTTCACCCTGCCTCCTGCCCAGCAGCCCAATGGGAGTGCTTCCTTCCTCCCCCAGCACAGAGTTCACCCACCCCTCTGCCCAGCAGCCCAATCGGAGCACTTCCTCCCTCCACCAGCACAGAGTTCGCCCTGCCCTACCCCTCTGCGGCATGGACAGCAGCCTGTTGAGTTGGGGCACTCGGTCTCTAAAAGGATCACCATCACTGACCTAAAAGATTCAAATAGTTAACAAGGTGTGAACTAGTATAATTTCCGCTCTCTCCCTGCTGGTTCCTGTATGGTTGTATTGAATTAACCTGGGAAAAACCTGATTTTTGGGCTGTACCTTCACAGTAGATCTATCTGCATTTTTCTTGCTGTGTGGTACCATCATGTGTTCGGTGGTAATCACAGCACAAGATCAGTATAGCCAGCTGTTTAGAGAAATGTCATTGCAGGTTCATTTTGCACATTCCACACCCTTGATTCTCCCTCCTAATAAATACATTATCTTTCTAGCCCTACAAATGGATTTATCACAAGATGCTAATAATTGTTGGAATCAAGAGGGTGATCAAGGAAAAACAAAGAATGAAGATGAATAGAGCCCAAGAAATCATAAAATGCAGAAAGCTATAATACCTCGGTCCTTTATGAGAAACAAAAAGTAGGGATTGTACAGCTGATCATTCAAGGCAAATTAAATAAGAGAAGAGGTGCAGAAAGAAAAATATTGTGACTAATTTCTCAGCCATCTGAGAACCCGTCTTTTAATATGCAACAACTTCAAATCTTCAAAAGAAAAGGCCACAACCCCCATCTGTAGGTAAATCCTCTATTTCTAGGCTATGTGAGACGGGGGGAAACCCCTATTCTTTGCACATAACTATTCTCTAGCCCAGGGGTGCTCATACTTTTGGGGCGACGGGCCAGTCACAGGCTTCCTCCCACCGGAAGCAGAAGTAAAATGCACCTTGCAATCTGTTTTGCAACAGGATGAGATAGATTTTAAGCTGCCATTTTCTCTGCTTAAACTAGGGGTGCCAAAACTACAGCCTGTGGGCCGGATCTGATCCCCAATGCCAATTCATCCGGCCCACACTGCCCTGGTCACTCCCAAAGGCAGAAGTAAAACACGCCTGTACAGACACGTTTTACTTCCGCTTCCAGAAGCAACGAGGGTGGCATGGGCCTGATGAACTGGTATCAGGGGCCGGATCTGGGCCACAAGCCATAGTTTGGGCACCCCTGCTCTAGCCTCATCTCAAACACAACAAGTTCCTTTTCTCCTTTGCTTCCTCTGCACAGAAGGGGTTTAATATTAATATTTAAACCCCTCCTGAGAGACACTCAATTTTTCCATAAGCCATTCTTAAGGAACTAGGTCATTTTGTACTTTAGACCAGTGGAGCATGAAAATTTGGAAATTTCCCCAAGGGAGGAAACAGCAGCAGCAGGAGTGGTTTTGGGGAGGAATGAGAGAAGGAAGCTAGAAAACCACTGCAGTGTTAAGAAACAAGGGTGCATTTGGCACGAGTTAGCCTGACTCAGCTCTTCAGGCACTTAGCTGAACCACGTCAGTCTCACCTGCTGGTTCCTAGCGGCAAGCTTCTTATCTCTCACTATCGGAGAGCAGAGCCATTTTGGTTTCCCATAATGCCCTGAAACAAATGCTGTTATGGGGTAACAACAATGATGTGGCCAGGGTGCAGGGATGTTGGAGTTTGGGTAGCCCATCAACTCTCCTGCGCACTGAGCAGGCTTACGCCTATGATTCTCTTCTGCAAAAGAATTTCTTCACACTTTCTCAAAAACTCACAACCAGGAACTTAGGGTGACCTTCTTCTTGGGCTTTGCAGCTGAATGAAGATTTGAACCCAGGACTGCCTGGACAGAATCAAACTGCTCAAACAAGGTCTAAGGTGGTGAACCTATGGCACGTGTACCAGAGGTGGCACTTAGAGCCCTCTCTGTGGACATCCGTACAATCACCCCAGCACAGAGTTTGTCCTGCCCCTCTGCCCAGCAGCCCAATGGGAGTGCTTCCTCCCTCCCCCAGCACAGAGTTTGCCCTGCTCCTCCGTCCAGTAGCCCAATGGGAGTGCTTCCTCCCTCCCCCAGCACAGAATTTGCCCCACCCCTCTGCCCAGCAGCCCAATGGGAGCACTTCCTCCCTCCCCCAACACAGAGTTTGCCACGTCCCTCTGGCCAGCAGCCCAATAGGAGCGCTTCCTCCCTTCCCCAGCACAGAATTTGCCCCGCCCCTCTACCCAGCACCCCAATGGGAGCGCTTCCTCCCTCCCCTAGCACAGAATTTACCCCGCCCCTCTCCCCAGCAGCCTAATGGGAGGGCTTCCTCCCTCCTCCAGCACAGAATCTGCCCCGCCCCTCTGCCCAGCAGCCCAATGGGAGCGCTGCCTCCCTCCCCCAGCACAGAATCTGCCCCCCTCTGTCCAGCAGCCCAATGGGAGCACTTCCTCCCTCCCCCAGCACAGAGTTTGCCCTGCCCCTCTGTCCAGCAGCCCAATGGGAGCGTTTCCTTCCCATCTGTTGCTGTGTTGGCACTTTGCGATAAATAAGTGGGTTTTAGGTTGCAGTTTGGGCACTCGGTCTCTAAAAGGTTTGCCATCACTGGTCTAGGGTCAGGGAATGAAATCTGTTGGGTCCTACTTACATTGAAAGCACCTTCACATCAGTGATATCCCGCCTCAGCTCCAGGCATTTTGAGGAGTTGAACGCTAAAGGACCTTCGTAAAATTCAAAGTACCTAAAGGAGGAGGAGGACAGTAAAAAAAAAAAAGTTATCTCTACCAATTTATTCAGAAAGCTGAGATATACTCAAGGAGAAGGCACCAGAATCCTCCCATCAGCATGTTCTTGGAGTGACCTGGACATTACAGTCAAGAAAAATGACACATATATACACACACCAACTAAGCCAGGGATTCTCAGTCTCCGGCCCATGGGGCCGGATGTGCCTCACGGCACCATTTCATGTGGCCCCTCCACTCCCTCCACCACACCCGGAAGTGCCATGTGGTGGAGGAAGGGCAAAATGGTTGCCCAGCCCCCAAAGCTGTCTAAGGGAGCATGATCCGGGCCCTGGCTTAAAAAGGATGAGAACTCCTGAACTAAGCTCTGGGAATTTATACAAAGGCAGGGGAAAGTTTGGCTGGGAGAATCAAGAAGGGTAATTATCTGGCTTTCTTGAATGTCTCCCACGTCAATTCAACTTGGTTTAAACAGCAGTGGCCTGCATTTCAACTCCCAATTATCCTGATCAACGAATTGTCCGTTCAAATAAATGACGGGGAGCTAAGCAATCAAGCGTTTAATGGAAAGTAAAGAGAATACACAACCGTCTCCATCTGCCATTTCCCATCATTCCCTTCTCTCTCTCTTCCTTCCTTCCTCCCCACATAGTGGGTGACTGGGGGGTACTGGGAGAAGGACCACTCTTCCCATAACTAAGCTTCTGAGAAAACTAAGCAAGAGAATGACCCTTGACAGTCTCTGAATGGAGATGAGCCTCAAGTCTGCCGGCTCAGATCCAGAAAGACCTTTATGGCAAGAACAAACACTCTTGGGGATATACAAGAGCAAAACCAAATTAGAAGATGTGCAGAGGAAGGAGTTCACTGGGAAGGGACATCATTAAGGGAGGATCTAGCTGAGGATCTCAACCAACCTTGGAGGACCCTAAATAGGCTGAGGGTTGAAGTCGCTAAATGCAAGACCAACAGGGGTCTTCTGGTGGACAACAACATGCAGTGTGAATGTGGAGAGATACAAAATCAAGCTCATTTACTGGTCTGTGGATTAGTGCCAGAAACATTCACCGATGAGGACTTAAGTTTAGCCAACGACAAAGCCAAGGAAGTGACTTCGTTTTGGCAGTCCAGGGTTTGACTCTTCTAGGATACCTGAGGGATGCGGTGGTTTAGTGGTTAAGACGCTGAACTGGACTGGGAAGTCAGACACAAAGAAGCTTCTGAAACTATACTTCAGGATTCAATGAAGCAGTAGTATTTTGAATCCCATCACTCCTCTGTTAATTTAACATGTTTATGTGTCATTAAGACTGCAGTGGCTCAAGTGGCTAAGAAGCTGACTGGAAGCTGGGAGGTCAGCAGTTCGATTCCCGAGTACTGCAGGACGGAATGAGATCCCCTCTTTGTCCCAGCTCCTGTCAACTTAGCAGTTCGAAAGTAAAAAATTGCAAGTAGATAAACAGGGATCACTTTGGTGGGAAGGTAAACAGCATTCTATGTGCTCCAGTGTCTAGTCATGCCTGCCACATGACCACAGAAATGTCTGCAGAATCAGACAGCATTGGCTCTTCAGCTTTGAAACAGAGATGATAACTGAACCCTAGAGTTGGATATGACTGGCTTTTGAACAAGGGAAACCTTTACCTTTACCTAAGATGCTTCTGCTTGACAACAACCATAATAGGGCTTTCAAGTTATCCGAGATGTTCAAGAAGTAGTTTACCATTGGCTCACATGCCTCGTGAATTTCTGAGGTAATTATTTGATTGCGGGTCTCCTGTGTCCTATTCCAATACACTATCCATTACTACATACTGGTTCTCTTAAATAACATTAGTTAAACCCACTTATTCTTTTACTGGAAAAGTAGAATCTTATTAAAGTTTCCATTTGGGCAGCTCATCAGCATTAGAGCTACCATTGTTTAAGAGCAAGATTCAAAACCTGTAAGCAAAGGAGCTAAGATATGAAACACAGGATGGATAATCTCACCCTCAAGGTATCCTAGGTAAAGTTTGCCTTTGCTCAAAAGCTAGTCGTATCTGACTCTAGGCTTCGGTGCTCATCTCCATTTATAGCCAAAGAGCTAGTGTTGTCTGCGTCTACAGACATTTCCATGGACATGTGGCAGGCATGACTAGGCACAGGAGTGCACAAAACGTTGTTTACCTTCCCCTATTGATCTACCTGCAATTTCTTGCTTTTGAATTGCTAGTTTGGCAGGAGCTGGGACAGAGACAGGAGCTTGCTCTGTCATGCACCACTCAGGTCTCAACCTGCTGACTTACCAGTCATCAAGTTCAGCGTCTTAACCACTAAGCTACCACAGTCCCCATAGTGTCCTAGAAGAGTATAATTGTAGAGCAGGAAGGGTCCAACTGTCACCTTGCTCAAACCATATAGATTCAGGAAACCTACAGGTGAAGCATCCCTGACAGATGGGCGGTCACCCTCTGTTTAAAAACCTGCAATAATTATATTATTTTATTTATTATTTTTCACATTTATTTACCGTCCTATTCGCAGAGCGACTCAGGGAAGATTAACAGGAATAACAGCACATTAAAAGAATAGTCCCACAGTAAAAATGCATCAGTGGCCATAAACCTCATAAAATTTAGATTAAAAGAATTTTAAAAGAATTTAAACATTCAAAAAATTAAAGAGATCAAAATTAAAAGATTAAGATTAAGGCGGGGGGATCAGATCAGCCAACAGGCTGGAGTCATCCTGTGACCAGAGCCCCATACCTGCCAGCCATGTTTTTACACCCTTCCTAAAGGGCAGCAACTGTCTGGAGATGCAACTCCATTGGCAGGAGGTTCCAAAGGGCTGGAAGGCCCTCCTCCTGGTGCTAGAGAGGTGCGCCTCTCTAGCCGATGGAACCACAAGGGCGCCTCTCCGGTCCACTCTGGTGGGAAAGTCTACATCTACCATAATGGAAAGTCTACCATCTTCCAAGGTAGTCTCTTCCTCTGCAAAACAGTCCCTAACACAAGGGTGCCCAAACTATGGCCTGTGGGCCGGATCTGCCCTCTGACACCAATTCATCTGGCCCACACCACCCTCGTCGCTCCTAGAAGCAGAAGTAAAACGCACCCATATGGGCAAGTTTTACTTCCGCTTCTGGGAGCGACGAGGATGGCACAGGCCAGATGATTTGGTATAAGGGCCAGATATGCCCCATGGGCCATAGTTTGGGCACACCTGGGTTAAGCAGCCTAAAAATGGCAGCCTAAAATCTATCTCATCCTGTTGCAAAAGAGATTGCAAGGCACATTTTACTTCCACTTCTGGTGGAAGGAACCACATGACTGGCCCGCTGAACCACATGGCCAGCCCACAGCCCAAAAAGTTTGGGCACCCCTGCCCTAACTTTTTGTCAAAATCTCATTTTCTCATGTCTGCTCTTCCTTGCCTCATATCTGGATTATTCCAAATGTCAGCGATTGTAAGGATCCTATTATTTGTATTGCAGGATAAAAATGCCCTGGTTTTCTGGGCTATATGCAGTGTTAATGCCAGCCACATGATGCAGGAAGTCATGTTTTCTGCTCAAGACAAATGGACAGATCTGAGTCACAGCTTGCCACATGTCTTCAGGAACACAGAGCAGCCATAGAGTCTTCACTCCAATATGAATGGCTAAATATCACCTGCCCAGAGTGTTGTAGTGGTTTATGTGTTAGCCTAGGACTCAGAAAAGGGGCTATGGTGGCATGGAGGTTAAGACGCTGAGCTTGATGCCTGGAAGGTCAGTAGTTCAGCAGTTTGAGACCTGAGTGCTATAGACCTGTCATCTGGCCCAGCTCCTGCCAACCTAGCAGTTTGAAGACACGAAATTGCAAGTACTGTAGATAAACAGGCATATCAGAAAGCAAAATAAAACAAACAAAACAAAATAAAAAAACACTGTAGCAAAAAATGTAGATAAATAGGTATCGCTTCAACCAGAAAGTTAACAACATTCCATGTATTTCAATGCCTAGTCATGCCTGCCACATGACCACAGAAATGTCTGCATATGCATGGCCAAGAGTTGGATATGACTGGCTTTCGAGCAATGGTGACCTTTCAGGACTCAGAAATGCCAGCTTTAAACTCCCATTTGGACATGATGCTCACTTAGGCTAGACTGGGGCTGTGGTGGCCTAGTGGTTAAGAAGCTCACCTTGTTAGCTGGAAAGTCGGCAGTTTAACTGTACTATATGAGGGAATGACGGGTACTGCATGACGGACTGAGTGCCTGTTTCTGTACCAGCTCCTGCCAACCTGGGAGATCCAAAGCAAGAAATTGAAAGTAGATAAATAGGGACCACTTTGGTGGGGGGAAATCTTGGGGACATGAAAGGAGCCTCATTTGGGCATCCCCTGAGTGGAGTTCCTCCAGCAAAAATCCTTTCAACCCAGAATAATTTCTAGCATGAAATTATTATTATTAGTCTAGACTCAGTTCCTTAACCTGATCTACATCGCATGGCTGTCATGAGGATGAAGTAAGAGAGTGATTGATTCCTTCAAGCTACAAATTCCAAAATAGGATGAAATTTTTACCACATTTCAGGATCTCCTATTTATTCTGCAATTCCCCATTCTCCTAAGCTGGGTTAAGAGTTTTGTAGAACTTGAAAACTTCTACATATTTGTAGCATTTTGTTGAGTCCTAATAAAAACATTCAGCAAGCTGTGGTCATGGCATGTCTTCCATGTTACCAAAAGATTGCTTTCAGAGAATTCTGGTCCAACAGAATTCTGGTCCTTGTATTTCTGGCAAAACTGAGTCTCTTATACAGATATCTTGTTTAAAATTTTAGTAACAGTACTTCCCAGACAACCAGGTTGGTGCCTGCTTGCTTTCTACTGTGATGTAGTGAGTAGGAGTTACATTCTTTAAAATGCGAAATAATGCCAGACCTACAATCATTGCTCATCAGGATACTGTACTGTATACTTAGGATGAGCAAGGTGCAGGTCTCCGGGAATTTTTAGACTGCAATTCCAAGCCGCAGTTATCAAGAATAGTATATTGCTAAAGCTATCCTTATTGTAATGAAAAGTATTCAAGAGGGATATATTTTTGAATGGGCAATTAAGAGCCATTAAGTTTGCCAAGGACCTGCTCTTCCCTTGTTCATATAGACCAGTGATGGTCAATCTTGGCACTACAAATGTTCTTGGACTTCAATTCCCAGAAGCCCTGATCAGTAGCAGTGCTGACTTGGGCTTCTGGTAGAAGTCCTGGAACACCCGGAGTGTCAAGATTGGCCATCACTGATATAGACCAATACAACAGCCTGCATTTTTGTTCAGTCTTTACAGCAAAGATCTAAGTATGGGAACTGCCATTGATTTGCACTTCCAAATTCACTGAACTACTAACAACATTTCCAAAGAGATTCTTCTGTCTTTCAAGTGAACCAATGTTCCATTTACTGGATGTGATGCTAAGAATGACAGAGAAACTAGACAATGGAAAAGACAGGTAAGTCAATTATCAAGGGTCATGTCCATCATTCCCCAGTTGTACTGTCTTCAGTTCTCAAACCCAGCTCCGATTTCAACAGCTTGTCTGCCATATGGGAATCCAGCAGAGATGAGAGATTTTTGGCTCACAAAGAAACTCCAAGAGGAAGGAAGAAACTGAGGTAGGGAGATGTTGGCAGCCAATATGATGAAAAAGGCAGACGCATTTCCCAAGGTGACCTGATTACCACCACCACCCTTTAGTCATTTAGTGTTTACTCAGATTTTAAAAATAAAAAAAAGTGGCAGGTAGAGTCTAAGGACACCACCGCCAGTGATTTAGGTCATGAATTCGATGTGTTGAACTATGCTCATTAGTTCCTTTATTTCTTTTATTTCATTCCGATCAAAAGATTACAGCCATGAAATAAAAAGGTGACTGATGCTTGGGAGGCAAGCGATGAGAAACTTGGGGATCAGAGTGAAAAGCAGAGCCATCACATTGCAAACAAAGATTTGTATAGTCAAAGCAATGATATTTCCGGTGGCAATGTATGGTTGTGAGAGCTGGAACATTAGGAAAGCTGAGCGCAGAAGAATAGATGCCTTTGAGATGTGGCATTGGAGGAGAGTTTTGAGAGTCCCCTGGACAGCGAGGAGAACAAATAGGTCAATCTTAGAAGAAATCAACCCTGACTGCTCCTTAGAAGGTCAAATAGTAAAGATGAAGCTAAAGTACTTTGGACATCAAATGAGAAGAGAGGATTCACTTGAGAAAGCCTTGATGCTGGGAAAGGTGGAGGGCAAAAGAAGAAAGGGGTGGCAGAAAATCAGATGGCTAGATGGTATTGTAGATGCAATGGGCACAGAACTGAGCAAGCTGAGGAAGATGGTGAAGGACAAGGTGCCTGATGGGTAGTGGCCCATAGGGTCGCAAAGGGTCAGAATTGTCTGTGTGACTGAACAAAGAGGTCCACTCTGCACATTCAGTTGGAACTGATTCCCAGACCTGTAGCAGGAATCAAGCAGCTCAAATAATAGTTAAAAACAAAAACAAAAGGAAAGAAAAGAGAACTCTTGTGATCCCTGTTTTAAATGCGCAGATTGATTTTAATACGAGTTCTTGTGGATTACAAACCACCTCCTCAGATGCAGAAAAAATGTGGCAAGATATGAATGTTGCCAAAACCTTATTAAAAGTTACACCTCCTGGGTGCATACATTCTCACTCACTTGTGCTCCAAAAGTAATTCATCTCAAGCCTTTTTTGGCAAACTCCTTCCCCCTGGAGGGGAGTGGGGGGGGAAACTGGATGTTCAATAGACAAAACAGAACTCCATCACACATGAACTTCTTAGATGGTGGAATTCCTTACTACGAAAGGCAGTGATAATGAACACCAACTTGGACAGCTTTAAACGATATGGGGGCAGATTCATGAAGGATAAACCAATCAATAACTGCTGGGTGTGGTTACTTATTTTTAGCTTTTACATACCACCAGATACTCTAAAATCTCTAAGCGGTAGAATCCCTCTATATTAACTCCAGTATCAAAGCCAGTGTACCTCTCAATTGATGAGAGGATGTTATTCTGCTCAAGTCCCAAAAAGCACCCACAAAAACAATTATTTACTCTCTCTTGAATCTCCTACTGCTCAGATATTATTAATATTATAAAATAATAAGAAAAAGAAACAATAATCTCCTCCTGTATCTTGTTCACCTCCAGAACACAGAAAACCAATTTCTTGGACTTCAGTTGTCAGAATCCTCTCCCCAATAGATATGTATCTTGCAAGTTGTAGACCAAAAGAGTAACTTCTTCAAGCTCTGTCCACCCCTTGTATCATTTTATATTCCTTGATCAACTCAGTCCAGTAAGAGACATTTGTTGCTTGGCAGGGCTAGTCTCATAAATACAAAGCACACATTTGGGTCTCTCCATGCACAACATCGAAAGCAATGCCAAAATGTTTCTTTTCTTAACCTGTGAGAGCTTGAAATCTTCTACCATCTTGTGTCTCAAAACTTATATGGTCTTCCTCTTCAATATCCCAGACAAATCCTGGACTGCCAAAATGAAGCCACTTTCTTCACGTTGTCATTGCTCAAACCCAAGTCCTCATCGGTGCATGCCTCTGGCATCAACCAGCAGATCAGTAAATGAGCCGGATTCTGTATCTTTCCAAATTCACATAGTGTGTTGTCTACCAGCAACCCCCACTTGAGCATGTTGGTCTTGCATTTAGGGACTCTGACCCTGAGTCTATTCAGGGTCCTTTAAGTGATGTAGGGAAGGTTGAGATCCTCAGCTATATCCTCCTTTAACATTGTTCCTTGTCCAGTGAGCTTCTTCCTTCATCTTCTAATTTGGTTTTGCTCTTTTCACTATGGCTGTCCTTCTCACAGTCCACAAACAGGAGATCAAACGTAGTGTCCAGCTGAACACAGGCAACAACAGAATATCCCCCAGGATCCTGGCCATAGTAGATTCAGGGCAAAAGCCACCAGCTGAGTCTTTCAGCTCTAACTAGATGCCTAAGACCTAGCTTGGAAACATTACTTTCATGGACTACTCTCCCAGTTAGCGTAGTTAGTGGGGGGAGTCAAGATGCTGGAGTTGCCAAAAAGTATGTTTTTCCAAAGCCCTGCTCTATGAATGTCAAAATCCTCTAACTCCTGACATCTTCTGTCATCTCTGCTAACTGTGCAGGGATGGAGAGTCCTTTCTCAAAGAGATCATCTGCCGCACCTTTTCACCATTTTTGCTCCACAACCTTTTCCAACCCAAATCTTCCCCTGTAGCTGATTAGCAGAGTTGGTGGTGCAGGAATGTGTCAAAGCCTTGCTTCAAAAGCAACAGGTTGAACTCCATTGGGAGAAGCCCTGCACTTTTGCCCACTTACTGTTCTGCAGAAACTGTGATTTTGTGTGTCTATTAAGTGCCACCCAGAGCAACACACTGATGTGGAACAGCTGTTGTAGGCTTTTTATAACTTCATAAAAGGCCCAAGAGGAGAACACAATCCAAAGAGACCAGCCCTGTTAGCTCTCATCACTTTATAAACAAGGTGAAGTTCAGCCGCTGGAATAGTACCAAATGCTTAAAACTGCATGAGGTTGTCAACAAGAAAGACTAAAAATGGCTTTTATAGAGCTTGAAAGTTAAGGGTTAAATGTATTACAGTATGTGTTACCTGTGAAGAATTGCTAGCAAGAGCAGCAATGAGGGCCTAACGAATCAACACAGCCCCAAGTTGTAGCCCCAAACCACAAATGTGCATCTCTCCCTTTAAACGAGGTTCATTGATATGTCAATACATTAACCTCCAGGTTGGCCTGGATTACCCTTAGGGCCCTTTCCATCTCTACAGACCTACGATTCTACTATTTTATGAATAATGGGAATGCATGACTTTTTAAAATTATGAGCTTTGACCATATTGGAACCATTTGGACATAGCTATAAGGTGACCCTGGGTGGTCAGGCAGTCCCCATGAGTTGTCTTTTGTGAAAGAAAGAAAGAAAGAGAAACACTGAGTGGTATTTCAACTGTGTGAACAGGAAACAGTATCTGCAGGAGTCCTGGAAGGAACAAAAACATTAGCTGTACATCGGGGTGGACAATCTTTTTATGCTGTGTGCCTGACCACGCACACACACCCCGCCAGCCAAGCAAGCCCAAACACGCCCCTGGAAGCTGAAGCAGGTGCATTTATGGCTGCCGTAAATGCACCCACTTCCAAGTTTCCGACAGCCGCAGGCTTGTTTACGCATGTGGGCGGCAATATAAATTTGAACTAATAAATAATAAATAAATAAATGTGTGGGTGTGCAGGCGTATTTTACAGCTGATGTAAAACGCGTCCGCTTCCACTTCCAGGTGTGGTTGGGGCCCCACATGAAATGGTGCCACAGGCTGAGTCCAGCCCCCGGGCCGTAGGTTGACAACCCATGCTGTACATGAAAGCAAAAGATGCATCCATTTCAAACTGGCTGTCCAGAACTCCATGCAAAAGACACCAGATCATGTATTTCTCTAAACTGAAGCAAGGAGCGGATCTAGTTTTGCCCAACCTCTGTTGGCTGAATCATCTCTTCCAACCTTTTACCACCACTGCCGCCACCCCCACCCCCCCCAAGAAAAGGGCTGAGTCCCCCAAACAACAAATCATGGCCCAAAAACTGATGTAATTTTGATGCCTATTACAAGCTTTGCTTTCTTTCAAAGAGTCTTTTGATATATATTTTGGACAAAACAATTGTAAAACAAAAAATAAATAATCTTGTGGAACCTATATTTTAATGTAAACTTCTGTGGATCAAGCCCACTTCTTCAGACCCACAAAAGCTCATGTTAAAAAATAGTGCTTATTGTTTTAAGGTGCCACGTTTTTTGTCTTCTTTATTTTATTGTTCTTGCTCTTGTTCTGCTATTTTTATTTTCCCACCTAGTTCATATTTTTAACACAAGTAGATACCTGTAAGGTGCCTAACTAACTAGCAAAAATAGTAATAAAAACACAGTTGTAGAAAAACAATAAAGTTATACCTACAAGCTGAAAATAGCAACCATTCATTTAAACAGATGGTGCAATAAAACCAGCCAAAATCATTATTTGCTTTATTCCCCCTTTTTTATGCCCATCTTGCTCTTGGTGATGCTGGAATTCTTGTGGTGTTTATTTTTAAAGGATTGTGTTATTCATCTCACTGGCTGCTGCTTTTAATTGTCATGACTTGCTCCGGGAGCCTGTGGTCTAAAAACTGTGACATTCTTGAATTAAACAAGTAAATATTACGTCCCCTGGTAGCAGAATCATAAAATGAAAGCCCTTTCCTTAGTCATTACCAAAGTCTGTGATCTGTCTCTTCTGCTGACAGCCATAGCAAAGTCACCTTGCTAAACCCACTTGCTGTGTGTAAGTAACATCTAGAGACTGCTGGTCCCAAATGTCCAGGGATAAAGTGTCCCTGCAGAATGGAGCAGGTGACTCTAGGCTTGCTGATCTTCCTTGCAGAGCAAATATCTTTAGACAAGTATGAGTCAACAGTTAGTTAGTCTGTCCTCTCGGCTCACCCCAGGACCGAGTCACAAGAATTAAACCGGAGTAGTACAGTGACTAGAGGGCTTGTACTGGACTTACTCCTGCCAACCTAGCAGTTCAAAATTAAGAAATTGCAAGTACATATATAGGTATCACTTTGGCAGGAAAGGTAACACCATTCCGTGCTCTCTGGCATCTAGCCATGCCTGCCACACGATCACAGAAATGTCTGCAGCTCTTGCCTGATCAGGGCTTCTAGGATTTGAAGTTCTATAACAGCTGGAGTGTCAAGGTTTGCCATCACTGAACTAGGGAACATCATGATCTAGAAAACTCACTAGATGACCATAGCCCAGTGAATCTCTCTCCCCTATCCCCTTTCATTTCTCTCACAGAGTTGTTGTGAGGACAAAATAGCAAAGCAGAACAAAATAGTCATCAGTTTTGAAAAGCATGTGCTCCTGATGGCAGCAGACTCATCGCCATCTTCACGAGAGAGAGTCCAAAAATGCAGGCACTTGGCCTAAGCCACAGCAACAAATGGGAGTGGATATTTTGTAAAGCTAATGGGTCTCAATTGCTCATTTATACTCAAGGAGGTTTGCATTATAGCATTTCTTCTCCTTCCATGTCTAGGCCAGACATGAAACTGCCAAAATGAAGCCACCTTTTGTTGAGTCCATTCTGCGGTTCCTTTGGCCTAACCTTGTGCTTACTGTTATTATATTTTGGATATAGGTTGTGTATTATTATTTTTGTTATGTGCTGCTTGTGTAGCACATGTATTGTATTTTTAATTGATGTTAATGTTATGTGATATTGATATTGATTATTTATTGACATGTTGTGTTTATGAACTTGTAATTTTGTATATGTTGTGAACCGCCCTGAGTCGGTCCTACTGAGTAGGGCGGTATAGAAATCTAATAATAATAATAATAATAATAATAATAATAATAATAATAATAATAATAATAATAATAATAATTTATTTATTTATTATTTATTTATATTTCATACTTGCTAACCCGCCCCAATCGGGCAAGCCCGACTCTGGGCGGCTTACAACCCAAGTTAAAACACATCAATAAAAAATTTAAAAATTCATAGACTAAAATAATAATAATAATAATAATAATAACAACAACAACAACAACAACAACAACCTAGTGTGATAATAATTAGCTGGCAACACAAGATTACCATTACCAGAGTACGCCCGACTGTGGTTCAGAAATAACACAATCTTCAAGGAGGCTCTTTCTGTGTACTCGTACTATGAAGGTTCAAAGAACATAATACAGTGTCCCTTCATCTGCCTTCCGCATCATAGGGTGGCACCGGTACCACTGATCCAGTTCCGCGAGTCACTTTTTGGTCCTGAGCCCTTTTGGCACACAAAGTCCTCATCAGCCCCAGGCCAGGATTGATAAAGCTGCTGTCCTTCATCAAGATGGATTCAAGTGGGATTTAATCCACTTGGGGACCATCAACCTTCCCGATAGATTTCACCACCCAAGGCTGTTATTATTTATTTATTTATTTATTTATTTTATTTAAATTTGTTTATCGCCCTCCTCCCCGAAGGGACCCGGGGCGATTCACAACACATCAGCATATCGACAACAATTTAAAATCAGTTCAAAATTCAAAGTTTTAAAAGAAGCTTAAAAACTTAACATTAAAAACTAGGCATTGTAGCTAGTAGGCACTGGGGGTCAAACCATCCAGCTGGCTGTGGAAATTGATCCATTCATTCCCCAGACCTGACCTGCCAGCCAGATTTTCACTCCTTTCCTGAAGGACAGCAGCTCCGTCTGCAGGCGTAACTCAATTAGCAAGGAGGTTCCATAGGGCCGGAGCGGACACCGAGAAGACCCTCCTTCTAGTGCCAGAGAGGTGCGTCTCTTTGGCCGATGGCACAACCAGAGAGCCTCTCCGGTCCATTCTGGGGGGACGGACAGATGTCCTTGGGACGATGCGGTCTCTTAAGTATCCTGGTCCACTACCATGTAGGGCTTTAAAGGTAATAAGTCCTCAGGGTTGTCAATTTAGTCCTCAGGGTTGTCAATTTAGTTAACCATTGCTTGACGGTCAGCATTGAGTTGCTGACAGTATCATCTATTCCAGGGGTTCCCAACCTACAGCCCATGGGCTGAATTCATATGGCCCCTGGGTCGGATTGCTGCCAACTCCAGAAGTGCCAAGACATCACTGGAAGTGTCGAAAATGTCACATTTTTGCACTGAAACATCGTGAAAATGTGGGGGGGGGGGAATTCAAAAATGGCTCGAAAATGTTCCTCCCTCTCTCCCTCCTCCAAGGGAAGTGGCAGAGGTGGAAAAAAAAACCCAGAAACATGGTGTAGATGCATGTGCCGCTGCCACCACTGGGAAGAACCACGTGACTGGCCCCTCAGCTGACTGAGAGGTCAGGCCCCTGGCAGGAAAAGTTTGGGGACCCCTGGTCTACTCTATTATCATAGCAGGATAACCTGGCCAGAACATTCTGCATTACAGCATGAATTGCTTTTAATATTACCAGCTGAAATCCAGTGATTTGGTGAGTTAACACCTGTGTAAGTTCCTTTTAATCAACTGATCTACTTTAATTCTGGCTTATTACTGGATTTCAGCCACAGTTCCTAGGAAATCAATTTATTTCATAGGTTTTGTGAGTACTGCAACTCAACTCAGAGGAAACGGGAGGCCTCAGGGGAGCTTAGCATTGCTTTGCTTTAGGGTCTGGGTACACCAAATGCTCTTTCTGCTCCAGTAAAGGCTACTGAGTCTTGTTTTTCAGGAGGGATTAATCTTGACATGGGTTTCAGTCTGTAATTTACAGGCGCTCTCCAAAGCTTTAAAGTTCAGAGTAAAACCTGGAGCAAATTCATTGCCCTATAAAAACCCTAATCACCATCTTCCACTGATCCACCCTTTGAAATGAATTCAATGCTAGAAGCATGGGCAGTGTCTCTTCAGATTTCTGTCCATGCAAAAGCCCTCAACACCGCTGCCAAAAATGGTTCAAGAGACGGTCAAACTTCAGGAAATTCCAGCTTTGCAGTTTGAAACTGACAGCACATTTCCACCTCAAGGGATATAATTCCATTAAAACTCTAGGCCTGAACAATCAGACTTCTCAGCGAGGAAGAGGATGGGATATTTGGCTTTAACCTGGATGGAATAAAAATATGAAAGGGACACTTTCTTTCATTTCTTAATTATTATCTTTTAGCCCTTCATGCTTTTCTGATAGACTCTGAAATACTGTACAATAGAGTCTGGATTTCAGAAGAGAAAGGTAACAAACCAACAAGATTTTGACCTTTGTATGCAAAACCATGTCATCATGTATTCTAGCAAATAGCATCCCAAATGTCACAGGGAACGTTATCAGCAGCAAATGAAGTTTCAGATCATATCTAGTGGCCACTACAAACAGGAAACAAACAAAGAGGGAGATCTATACATCTCATTTTTTCCCTTCATGCTGCATATTTAAATGTTTCTCTGCAGTAAGAGATGGCCCACCTGCTTAAACCGAGAGATCTTGTAGCAAGCAGCCAGTCCCCATATGCTGCTGTTGATGAAATATACAGAACAGAGAAATGCACTAGTGTCATTCCCCCCCCCCTTTTGTTACTGTGACCCTTGCTGAGCCTGTTCAATGGATGTGCATCTTTGTTTCATTCTCATTAATGAGACCCAAATGCCCCAGATATGTTCTTTCTGCCTTTGAGATGGTGACAAATTTTCTACCCTCCCTTGACAAAAGTTTTTTATTTTGCCGGAATGCTTGTTTTGTGCAATTTCTGTCAATTGTGCAAATTGTGTCGGCTGCACAAAGTGCATAGCTGAAGTATGATGGCTACTTTGTTGTTCAGTTGCACGGTCGAGTCTGACCCGTTGCGACCCTATGGAACACTGTACACCAGGCTCCTCTTGTCATCCTCTGTAGCCTGTCCAGATCTACAACCACTACATCAACAGTCCTTAAGGGGGATGACAGCGACTGCCTTATTGCATAACCTTTTCAACATTAGAAGAACTGGGTTAGTGTCTTGCACCTTTTTAATCAATTGATCACGTCTTCTGATTCCTCTTCTGTTTGCACCTGTCCATACATTCTCTTTGCTTCCTAAAGGGAAAAGGCACTAATTTTGTACAGAGGCATTTTGTGCAAGTTGCAGAACCCTTCATGGGGAAGGCATTTCTGGCCTCCTTTTCATGACAGAGGCAAGAAATCTCATGTATATTTACGAACAATCAATAGACAGCTGCTAAGTCTAGAGACAGTCTGCCTTGTCAAGAAATGCAACTTAATGAGATTTATTCACATCCTATTCACTCAGGAATCCAGGATAAAAGATTTGCAAAAGATGACTGCTTTTAGGCAGATGTAGGCATGTTAAGAAGGAACAATCATCCACGTAAGAGAGGAGGTCTTTTTTCCCCTGCAGTGGAAGAAATCTTGTTTTCTAAAATGAAACAGATCAAGGGATTCAAAGATGAAAGTCTCTCAAGAAGCACTGAAGAAGATTAGGAAAAGTATTTTGAGAGTTAATTGGCAGGCAAAGGGAAGCTCTGAGAAGCCGCTATGTGTTCGCTATGCTTATATTTCATTTATTAGCCAAAGTAGGCCACCAAAGTGGCTTATAATAAAAAACCACACCGACAAGCCATGTTATGAGAATCAGGCCATAAAAACATCAAGATATAGCTGGATTACAATTTCCACCATTGGTCACCAGTGGCTATGCTGGATAGGTTTTGTAGTAGTTGAGGTGCTACAAATTGGACCACCACAAGCTGGGTCACACATTTTCCAATCCAGAATTAGAGCATTTTGTTACTTCCAAAATATTAGTTTTTTATTTATTTGTTTGTTTGTTTGTTTGTTCATATATCTCCACCACCCTTCTCACTAAAGTGACTCAGGGTGGTTTACAAGTAATAAAAAAAACATGACAATAAAATGTCTGTCCTGCTGTTTAGTGGGAAAATAACACTTATAGCACTGACATGTTAAATCTTATGTGTTATTTTACAGTTCTGGTGGGAAGGAATATGACTGACTGATTGAATGATGTAATATCCAACCCCCAAAGCATAACATGTTCTTTTCAAAGTTCTTGGTTCCAAAATGTTTCAAATTAACCAACCCACCATAATCTGACATCTCTAATATTTGGCTGTCTTACAGGTTGTCTGTAAGGATTCTTCTTCTTTCATGTCCCAATTAAACCCTGGACAGCCAAAATTAAGCCACTTTCTTTGCTGTATCATTGTCCAGACCCAAGTCCTCATCAGTGCATGCCTCTGGCAGCAATTGGCAGACCAGTAGATGAGCCAGATTCTATAGTTCTCCAATTCACACAGAGTGTTGTTGTCCCCCAGCAGCCCCCCCTTGAGCATGTTTGTCTTACATTTAGGGACCCCAACCCTTAGGGTCCTCCAAGTGACGTAGGGGAGGTTGAGATCCTTGGCTATATCCTCCTTTAATGTAAGGATTGATCATGGAACGCATGCAAAGCGCTTCAGGGCACTATAGCGATGCGAATTCTTAAATAACGATGCAGCTCACAGCATAGTAGCTGTTTCTGATATCGGATTTAAGGCTTTATCAAATCAAAGCTGAGGTGTGCTAAAGTGCCACCAATTTCAATAGAAGATCTGGCCACAAATGCAGATCTCCGGGACTATGTGGCCTAGCCTAGCATATCTCAATTCACAGAATGTCTCTGAGATTTTAGGCAGAGCGTGTCTTTTCCAAACCATTTTTACTGGAACTGCCAGGGACTGAATCTTCTGTATGCACCGCATGCTCTCTGCCACTCAGGTGCACACCTCTTTCCCTTCTGGGACAAACTCTCTGTCACAGTCTTGAATATAGCAGGAGTTGTGCTTTGCTGTTCTTGTTTTCTAGCGAAACTCCAGATTTGGCTTCATGATGGTGCAATGTCATCACATAGCATGGACAGTCAGGGTGAGGACCGTGCAACCCCTGACGCCATGCACATATTTACAAAGTACTACTCTCCAGGAGACATCTCCATGGGTTACCCATCCTTCCAAATTGCCAAAAAGATGCTCAAGCATCTCTTTGAAGGAAACAATTTTGGGTTTCCATTGAAGTCCTTTCTAACCAAGTGAAAAATTGACAGCTTGCTATCGTCTTTCAATAAGTAGGCGCTACACTTTTTTACTGGTGTGGTTTTTAAAAATTGTTTTATAATTCTATAACATCCTCACATTTTAGTGTATTTAATTACATTTCAACTTATTAACCTTTTGTTTGTTTTTTCTCAACACCTGCTTTATAGGGGACTGTAGTGGTTTACTGGTTAAGATGTTAAACTTGATGACTGGAAGGCTGGCAGGTCAGGATCTAAGCGATGCATGACGGAGTGAGCTCCCATCGACTGTCCCAGCTCCTGCCAACCTAACAGTTCGAAAGCAAGAAATTGCAAGTATATAATATGTACCATTTCTGCAAGAAAGGTAACAGTGTTCTGTGTCTAGTTTTCTTCTGCTTGGCCAGGCCAAGCATGAAACTGCCAAAATGAAGCCACCTTTAGGTGAGTTCATTCCACAGTTCCTTTCACCTGACCCAGTGTGAGAAAGATTAGCCGGCAACACAAGGTTGCCATTACCAGGGTATGCCTGAATGTGGTTGGAAAATACCATAATCTTGAAGGAGACTCTTTCTGTTCCCAACCTAAGAGCCGCCGACCAGAACCAGCCCGCGGCGCCATTTCATGTGGGCCCCCCATCCCTCCAAGAGCATTTGAGAAACAAAATGACCATCCCATTGTGCAGGCAGGGCAAAATGGCTATCCGGCTCTCAAAGCTGATTGAGAGAACATGACCCAGCCTCTGGCTTGAAAAGGTTGGGAACTCCTGATATAAAGGATAGAAATGTTATTATATTGGACCACAACTCTGCAAATCCCACAACCTTACTAGCTGGGGATTTGCAGTGGGGGAGGAATGTCCCCCCCACCCCCCAAAAAAGATACGTTTCCAAGTTCTGGGTCTAACATGGAGGCTTTGGCCTCTTCCCAGCCCATGTCCAAAGACGCCCCCAGATCACCACGAGTGCCCCCTCTACGTGCTTTGTACCTGGTGCCTGGGCCACTGCCAGTCCTCAGGGCTCCTCCATCCGTGAAATTGGGGCTGCCGGTCCAATTGGCCATTTCCTCGCCACTCTGCCAGCTAAACTGCAGCCCGCTAGCAAGAAAAGGAGGCAGTTGGTATTTCACATCATTTCACCAGCTCTGTTCTTTTCAACATGAGTTATACAGTGGACAGAATCCATTTCCCAAAAGACAGGAAGAACGAACAGTCCCATCATTCCTGGCATTATAGTTCAAGAATCAGGATGGTGTGTTTTTCCCCCCACATCTTCATTAGACTCCCCCCCCCAAAAAAAAAAAAAGGTTTTTTTTAAAGGTAAGTCTTCCAGCAGGAACTGCAACATGTCCAGCAAAAAGAAATATATTTGCATGGTTTAAAAATGCAGGTAGTACCCATGGGGAAATCCTCCATACCAAAAGGGTTTTAATTTTTTTTCTAAGGATACACAAATAGATCAAAAATAGGCCAGCAAATCCATAAACTGGAGTGATAAATGTTTGGTCTTCCCAGTATTTTAGACTTCAGTTACCACAATCTCGTTTGCTGGTCATTCTGACAGGGGGTTTCTGGGAACTGTCATCCAAAATAAACCTTTCCCAAGCTCTGCTATGTTTACTAGATTTCTCTCTCTCTTTTGTTAGAGAACAGCCTTTTCCGAGTTGCTGTTGTTATTATGCAAAGGGGCTCTTTGTGTCCCATAGCAGAGTTCTGTTCGGCAGGTGTAAAGTGGTGAGTCCCAACCCTGCCGTTTTCAGCTTAAAAGACTGGGTGGCAGAGAATAAAGGACTGCAGTGGCTTACGGTTAAGATGCTGAACTTGGTGGCTAGAAAGTCAGCAAGTCAGCAGTTCAAGACCCGAGAGCTGCATGATGGAGTGAGCACCTGTCACTTGTCCTGGCCAACCTAGCTGTTTGAAAGCAAGAAATTGCAAGTAGATAAATAGGTGCCACTTCTGTGGGAAGGTAACAGCATCCTGTGCACTCCGGTGGCTAGTCATTCCTGCCCCATGAACACATGACCATGGAAACATCTGCAGACGCAGACAGCACTGGCTCTTTGGTTATAAGTGGAGGTGAGCACCGAACCTTAGATTTGGACATGACTGACTTTTGAACAAGGGCGACCTTTACCTAGCAGATAATAGGCAGGACCTCAAAATGAAGCTCTGCACAGCTGCTTGTACACCCAGTACCAGGCCATATACTAGATAAACCAATCTTTTTGTTTTCATATGAAATTTTCATTACATAGATGGTGCAGCTGAAATAACACTCTTAAGTAAAGGTAAAGGTAGTCCTTGCTCGAAAGCCAGTTGTATCTGAAGTGGTACCTATTTATTATTGCAATTTCTTGCTTTTGAACTGCTTGGTTGGCAGGAGCTGGGACAAAGACAAGAGCTCACTCTTCCATGCAGCACTCAGGTCACTAACTGCTGACTTGCCAACCGTCCAGTCTTCAAGTTTAGCACCTCAACCACTAAGCCACTGCAGGCCCTAGATACTCTTAGCACTCTTAGCTCCCCCAACAAACACATGCAGCTCTAGAGTGGATCCCTCCCTCTGGAGGATTGTGCTCTGTTGCCTTCTCCAGAAGGATGCTCTATTTCTCAAATCTAAAGAGAGCAGCAATGTCCAGTCAACCACTGGGCTTCCTGCCTGCATCTCCATCCTTTTGACGCTTGGTCACGGCCCATGGCGGAAACTAAGCAGAGCCAGACTTGACACTTCTCCACAAAAAGCCAGAATGTTGTCCTTTGCCTTCAGCCACAACCCTGAGGTGTGGACTTCATTACATAATAGGGCCGCAGCCCTATGTTGATTTGAACACTTCGTAGTGGTTGCAATGATATGTCACTAGATCTTACTATGCTCTGCAGTCCCGGTAAAAATGTCGCATGACGTTCCTTAAAGCAGCAGCCGGGACCTTGCTTTTGGCTTTTTCCAAAAAAGAAGTGGTTTAGTGGCAGGATATTGTTCAAGCTGATTTCCTGACAGTAGCCCAAGGAGGTCCCAAAAGGAGGAAAAGGTCAAGGGCAATTAAAGAGTGACCACACGATGTTCAATTCCCTCCTAGCATTGCTGCTCTAGATTTACTTTAGCCAGCAACATTCCCACTTCAGTACGTTTATAGCTCCTTTACATAATACCTGGACTGGGTTAAGGAGGCAATTGAATGTCTGCATTTGATATGGGCAGCTCGGGGAGATAATGTATTAATTTAACTTGTGAATATTAAAATTGTAGTTTCTGCATTAAACATGAGGCTAAGACAACTGATGCATATGCTTTTTATACTTTCAGTCAGAAAACACTGTTTTCTTAAGATCAGCAACATTCCATCCTATTTAATACAAAAGTAATAATTTTAACAGGGACCTGTGGTGGCAGAGTGGATAAGATGCTGATCTTCATGACTGGAAGGTCGGCAGGTCAGCAGTTCCTGCCAACCTAGCTTTTAAAAAGCAAGAAATTCCAAGTAGATAAATACAGAAGGTGCAGCTTTGGTGGGAAGGTAATAGCATTCCATGTGCTCTGGTATCTAGTCATGCCTACCATATGTCCACAGAAACATCTGCAGATGCAGACAGGGCTCAGTCTTTGGCTGTAAACAGAGATCAGCACCACACCCTAGAGTCGGATACGACTGGCTTTCGAGCAAGGAAGACCTTCACCTTTACTAACGATTTTAACATTAATGTTAAATTTAACATGTTATTTTTGAAGCTTAAACTGTCGGTTTTGCTTTGAGCAGAGGAGGTACTCTTGCCATCTTGAAAGCGGTGCTTGGAGCCCTCGAACAGATGCATTTCCAAACATCCATTCAATAACATTTTGGCTATCCTGCTGCTCACAGAACTGAAAATAAACCAAACGGTTCAACTGGATGTCTGGGGAGTCAGGAAAGGAAGGAGTATTAATGTGACATATGAATCATTTGGCTCTTGGCAAAAATTCCAGCACAATCGATGCAAAACCTGACACAAATGGTGGGGTACAAATGCCTCTAGCAAACCTTCCTTTGAACCTTGATCTCCCAAGTCTGAAACCAATGGCTCTAACCACAACTCTCCTCTGCCTCATTTATAAATAAAAACAGGATACCAATCAATTTCTAGGAAATAGATCGGTGAATTTTGCAGACTTGGGTATTGCTACTGAAAAACAGGAGGATACCTGGGGAAGATGCCAATACAAAACAGAGGCAGGGTCATTATGCCCGTGTCGTTAATTTCAGGCCACCAGGCTGCACTCACAGCAGCTGAGGGGGAAAATGGAACACAATTGTCAAGAAACACCTCTGCAGCACAGGACCCGCAATGACCGATGACCGGAACGATCGGAAGGAAGTAAGGGGAGAACTCAAGGTTAGTCAAGGGGAACTAGCAAGTTTCATCCCTGCATATCCTCCAACTGAGCAATAAACATCTTTTCATTTCTCCACCAACAGGCAAATGCATGTGTTAATCATGGATGCGAATAATAAGGAGTCATAAAGTGACAATAATGTGCATTGCCCTCTTGCATGCTTAAAATTCATGGAATGCAGCAGCATGACCTAGCTTACCGAATTAGGAGCCCAAATGAATTCTTCCAGCCAAATATTCTGCACGAAATTCTTCACTAGATTTTGAAAGCCAATGCTCTGAAAATAGCCTCTTTGTTTACAAGGTTCAGTAAACATTTAACATTCATCACCCCGCCTTTTATACAGGAGAACGAAGCAGCGGCAGCTGTCAATGTTGTGACCATCCCTGACAGCTGCCTTGCACTGGCATTCAGCAAAATTTCATTCATTTTGGACTAATCCCATCTGCTCATTTCCGACAAGGGGAAGTTGTAGGGTTTGGAAACATTTTCTTTAGCTAAACAAAAGAGAGACAGGCAGGCAGACAGACAGAAGGAGACAGAGGAAACTGCTAGGAGATAGGATACGATATAAAGCAGGGATTCTCAACCTGGAGCCCGTGGTGCCATTTCATGTGGTCCCCCACCACCTCCACCACACCAGGAAGTGTCATGTGGTGGAGGAAGGGCAAAATGGCCATCCAGCCCCCAAAGCTGTCTGTCTGAGGGAGTGTGACCTGGCCCCTGACCTTAAAAGGTTGAGAACTCCTGCTATAAAGGTTTGAAAAATTATTTGTGGGGTAGAGAAAATGTCTAAAGAGGAAATTTTACTCCCTCTCCCAAAACAATAAGGAAATATCTGTACTAGGCAATTGCGCCAGATGGATAAAGAAAAAGAACTCTTTAAGACCATTATGCAAAGAAAGCTCCAATACCTTGGCCATATCATGAGGAACAACATAAAGTATAGACTCCTCCAACTCGCTCTGCAAATAAAGATCCCTGGGAAGGGAGGAAGCCCTGGACATAGATGGACTTCATGGCTGATGAACCTGAGAGATTGGTGTGGCATGTCCTTGGAGGAGCTGTCCCAAGAAATAGGGAATAGGAAGACTATCACCATGATGACAGCCAATATCCAGAATGAATACGGCAACATTTGTTTTTTTTTAAGGTTTTTACAATATTAAAAAGATAACAAAACAATCTACAAAACATAAAAAAAACAATTACATACAAAAAAAAGTAGTTCCCATGTACATCTTACAGCGTTAAAGATAAGAAGAGAAAAAAAATACATATCAATATAATATAATGTAGTCGGATATTACTTTAGTTATCTTCTATACATTTACTATACTGTATAATTTCACCTTTATATCAACTCTCCTCTTCTGCAGTTCACTGCTACTCAGGGCACACACCTCAGTTTCCCCTCCCTTCAGTTCCAGATCTGAGGCAGGATTCAAGGGCAGGAATCTGTTTTTGGACTGAACCATCTCCAGTTTGGTCTCCACTGCCCAGAAAGCTTTCAGCCATCCTGCCTCAACAAACCTCCCATTCTCTATTCAACATACTCCAGACAAAATACTGTACATGAATCTCCTCCTTTCTGCTTTATCTTCACAATAAGCGTGTGAGGTAGATCAGATTCCCTGAGCTTTGCAACCAAGAGGAGACTTGAATTCAGTTCTAGTCCAACACTGTAACCAAAACACACGTGCTCTCAAATGCTCACTGCCATAGTCCCCACAAACATACCCTAAAGCAGGGGTTCCCAACCTAAGGCCTGTGGGTCAGATCTGGCCCAAGGCACCATTTCATGTGCCCCCCTCACCCCTCCAAGGGCATTTGAGAAACAAAATGGCCATCCCCATTGTGCAGGCAGGGCAAAATGGCCATCTGGCCCTTGAAGCTGACTGAGTGTGACGCTGGCTTGAAAAGGTTGGGAACCCCTGCCCTCAAGAAAGTCCAAAAATGCAAGCTAATGCATTGCTCCATCTCAGTAAATCTGGTTCCAGCTGCTAACTGTATCTCTACCAGATGTACCGTAGGTCTTCTGTAAAGCAACTGGATCTTACTTACTCATTAAAGAACTGCAGTTGGGCTCAGAGAGAACCAGAAAACCTGAGTACTGTCCTGTGCTCCAATAATGTCACCTCTACTGATCAAAAGACATTCCCAGCCTGCAAACCTCTTAGATCAGGAGTTCTCAACCTTTGTAAGCCGGGGGGCCATTGGGTCACGCTCCATTAGACAGCTTCGGGGCCTACAGGTTGCAGGTTGCAAATCCCTGACTTAGACATACATGTCAATGAACAAGGTGGTGTTTACTGGAGATTTTAGAATCAGAGATGGAGGAGGGAGCCTTGTGATGTCCCAGGAGTAGGGCAGGCAGGGAGCAGAACAGCATCAGAACTCCTTCATACGTTGGATCATGGAAAAAACAAAGGAATATCAGAAACAAGTCTACTTCTGTTTCATTGACTACACAAAGGGCTTTGACTGTGTGGACCACAACAAAATGTGGCAAGTAATTAAAGAGATGGGAATACTAGAGCACCTTATATACCTCATGAGAAATCTGTACATGAATCAAGAAGCAACAGTTAGGACAGAATACGGAAGGGCACAGTGGTTTTGAATAGGAAAGGGAGTAAAACAAGGCTGCATTTTGTCACCCTGCTTATTCAACTTATACACAGAGCACATAATGCGCAATGCAGGGATGGAGGAATCACAATTTGGGATCAAAATTGCTGGGAGAAAAATCAACAATTTGAGATACACAGATGATACCACCCTAATGGCAGCAAGTGAGGAGAACTTTAAAAAGCTCCTGATTAGGTTGAAAGAAGAAAGTGCAAAAGCTGGCTTGAGACTAAACATCAAGAAAACCAAGGTCATGGCAACAGGCCCTATCAGTTCCTGGAAAATAGATGGGGAAGAAGTAGAAGCAGTGACAGATTTTACATTCTTAGGATCAAAGCTCACTGCAGATGGTGATTGCAGCCATGAAATAAAAAGGCGACTGATTCTTGAGAGGCAACTGATGAGAAACCTGGGGAACATAGTGAAAAGTAGAGAGATCACATTGCAAACAAAAATTTGTATAGTCAAAGCAATGGTATTTCCGGTGGCAATGTATGGTTGTGAGAGCTGAACCATAAGGAAAGCTGAGCGCAGAAGAATAGATGCCTTTGAGATGTGGTGTTGGAGGAGAGTTTTGAGAGTCCCTTGGACAGCGAGGAGAACAAATAGGTCAATCTTAGAAGAAATCAAACCTGACTGCTCCTTAGAAGGTCAAATAGTGAAGATGAAGCTAAAGTACTTTGGATATCAAATGAGAAGAGAGGATTCGCTTGAGAAAGCCTTGATGCTGGGAAGGGTGGAGAGCAAAAGAAGAAGGGGTTGGCCCAAAATGAGATGGCTAGATGGTATTGTGGAGACAATGGGCACAGAGTTGAGCGAGGTGAGGAGGATGGTGGAGGACAGAAGTGCCTGGCAGACAGTGGTCCATGGGGTCGCAAAGGGTCGGAATCAACTGTGTGACTGAACAAAAAAAAACACCCAATGGCGGGGGGGGGGGGCAGTAGGGAAAGAAAGCCAAACAAACCCCAATGAGTCAGAAGCAAATGTTCTCTAGCTGCTATTAACACGGCTTCAGGCTCAGTGCGACATTCACAGTCAAATACTGAACTGCTGGAGTCTCCCCATTCCTGTAGTTTGAAATCACAGTTCAAACGCATGTAATCTCCTCCCTTCTACCCTTTTCATTTTGTTAAGACCCACACAAGTATTATGTAATAGGGCTGGCAGTTGAAATAAAGAGGGGGGATAAATTCAAATAGACAGGCTTACTCTTAAATAAGCAGCCAAAAGGTTTTGTTAGACATTGGATCTCAATTTTGGGATGCAAAATAAATTTGATCTCCCCTGGCCAAATATTCCTGCCACAAAGTTTTTTCTCTCTAGCATTCGGGATACACAGAAAGCTTCTCCTCAAAATTGTGGTGTTTTTGAACCACAATCGGGCGTATCCTGGTAATGAGAACCTTGTGTTGCCAGCTAAGCTTTCTCACACTAGGTCAGGCAAAAGGAACTGCAGAATGAACTCAACAAAAGGTGCCTTTGTTTTGGCAGTTTCATGCCTGGCCTAGACTTGGAAGAGGTCTAGAATACAAGAGGTTAAAATAGTCTTGTTTTCCCAAAAGATAATAATGATATTTTAGTGTCAGAAATTATTCTGGGTTAAAAGGATTTTTGCTGGAGAAACTCCGATCAGGGGACACCCAAAAGAGGCTCTTTCATGTCTCCAAGATCTCTTCCCACCGAAGTGGTCCCTATTTATCTACTTGCAATTTCTTGATTTCAAACTCCTAGGTTAGCAGGTGCTGGGACAGAGACAGGCACTCAAACTATCATGCAGTACCCGGGTCTTTAACTGCTGACTTGCCAGCCTTCCAACTAAAAAGGGAGCTTCTTAACCACTGAGCCACCGCAGCTCTCCAAAAGATAAATGTAGATGATTGCAGTTCATTTCTGCCAATCAACATAATGAAGCTCAAGCTGGCGAACTAATGGCAATAAAAACTCAAAACAGAGATAGCCCATAGTAGCTTATAGAAAAAAAATAATTTGGTTTGGAGGATGCACATTGTATGATTCTAGACATTCTCAGTTCCATGGAACATCATGAAACGATAGATTTTTTAAAAACACAGCTACCATTTAAATACTGTACAGAAAAGCCGTGGGAGACTGGTCTGGATAAACTACAAAATCACTTTTCAGACTCCTATTGGACATCTAATAGGCTGCGGTGGCTTAGTGGTTAAGACACTGAGCTTAACGACTGGAAGGTCAACAGGTCAGCAGTTCAAGACTGGAGTACTGCATGACAGAGTAAGTTGCTGTCTCTGTCCCAGCTCCTGCCAGCCTAGGAATTCAAAAGCAAGAAATTGCAGGTAGATAAATAGGTACTATTTAGGTGGGAAGGTAGCAGTGTCTAGTTATGTCTGCCACCACATGACCACGGAAACATCTGTGGATGCAGACAACACTGACTCTTTGGCTGTAAACAGAGATGAGCATCACACCGTGAAGACACCGTGGCCCTTAAACTGTGGACTACCTGCTATCAGATCACACAGGGACCAGGAGAGAGTCTTCTATAAAATACATCCATGTTTTCTCTGCAGTTGGTCTTTTGCTAAACGTTTTTCCACCGGATATCCTCCATCTATGTTAGGAATACAGTACAGAGCTAGAATGTTGCACTTTGAAGTTAGACTTGCAGCTGCCTCAAATCATATTTCTCCTCCAACAAGATTTTTGCCTCTTCTGAGATGGCCCAGCATGAAATCTGGTACCAAAATTTGTATTCCTGCAAGGCATTCTCTAGCCTGCTGCCATCATTGCCAACAATGGTCAACTGTGCCTCTAAAACAGTGTTTCCTGACCTTTGGTTTTTGGACTTCAATTCCCAGAAGCCTAAGTCAATTTCCCAAAGCACTGATCAGCCAATGTACTGACTTAGACTTCTGGGAATTGAAGTCGCACTGTGGAGCATGGACCCCACTTTGGGAACCACTGCTCTAAACTCACAAGGAACTGGAGTTGTGCAAGCCAAAATTTGCTTTGCAGGAGTCTTGCACTCTTTCATAGCAGGTCACCACTAAAAAAAAAACTGTCATTCAGACCAAAAGAAGCTCTTCTTCGCACAGGTCAGTCTATGGAACCAATTGCCACAATATCTGCTACTAATCACCTTCTAAGATGGCTTTAAAAATTAGTCACATCTGTGGAAGAGAATTTTTTTCTGTGCCTGCTAGTCATGCTTGGAAATGCAATAACTTCTGACTTATGGTGACCCTTTCCGGGGTCTTCTACATATATAATACTCAGACATGGTTTACCATTCCTTTTGTCTGAGCGCACCCTGGGTCTGTGCAGCTTGTCTATGGCTGCAAAGACTGGCTCTTCTCCCAAGAGGTACAGTGAGGAATCGAACTTCTAACCTCCGATTCAGCAGCCAGATACAGTACTTAGATCATTGAGCTATCCAACCAACTCATGACCTCATCAGGCAGTAGGCCAGAGGTTCCCAACCTTAGACCAATGGGACAAATCCAGCCCGTGGCACCATTTCATGTAGCCCTCTATCCCTCCAAGGGAAATCGAGAAACAAAATGGCTACCCCTTTGAAGCTGTTGGAACAAAATGGCTACCACCACCCATTTTGCAGGGAGGGCAAAATGGCCGTCCGGACCTTGAAGCTGACTGAGAGAGCATGACCTAGTCCCCAGCTTGAAAAGGTTGGGAACCCCTGGAGTGGACAGTCATAAATAGGGATGGGGTGTGTGGAATCTGACTAAATTACTTATTCTTGTCAAGACTGGCTGTTGCGAATTTATGTGACTAATCCCTGTGAGATGTCTTGCCTCCAATATGAGAATAAGATGGGGCTGAGGTAGGTGTAAGTGTCTCTACTCAAAGTAAGTTACAGTAATACCTCGATAACGTTTACCTCGGATAACGCTAAAATCGCATAACGTTAAGTAATCGGGGGGGGGGAATTGCATCGAATAACGTTAAGGTCCTATGGGATGGATTGGATAAGAACCGTTAAAGCCTGTGTGGTTACAATGTATCTCTATAGAGCTTTAACGTTATCCGATACATCCCATAGGATTTTAACATGCATTGGATAACACTAAAAATCGGATAACACCAAGACTTGTGGAACCAAGTTTTAGCGTTATCCGAGGTTTTACTTGTATTTTTTCCTTTCTGAAGCCACACACACAAAGATATGAAACATCAATGCAATGCTTGCGATTTTGACGATGCATATAACAAGGCAGGCGCTATCACAATCCCGCTATGCAGACTCTGCCAAAATCATTTCCACAAATATACAACACTGGTGAAAACCAACAGATAATCTTTTGCTATCTAGAAAGCCTGCCACATGACCACGGAAACATCTGCAGAACCAGATAGCGCTGGCTCTTTGGCTTTGAAACAGAGATGAGCACTAAACCCTAGAGTTGGATACGACTGGAATACAAGGGATACCTTTATCTTTACCTTTATCTTGAAAGCCCGGGGAAGGGGGGGGGGGAATGGTGAGAGAGAAAATTGAATAAATCCTCTTTATGCCCTACTATGAAGGGATTGGATATACAGTAGAGGCAAACTAAAGACAATGAACTCCCATAGGGACAGTGGTGTCAAGAATGGGGCTGACATCCACTTATAGTACACCATTATTGTTTTTCAGCCCTGTTCCCTTTGTGCTCTGTTCCCATTAACTCTCTCTGCCACATCTGGAGATGGCTGGTTTTATAATCGCCTAAATTACAGCTATTTAAAGAGAAGTCAATTACAAGAACATTGCGTGACAACACTTTTGGATCAAACTGCCAGCTCCTGTAGAAGGCTGCAAGAGACCTGAGCACCAGGCAGGGCTTCCTCTAGTGTAAACTGCTAGAGATGCTTAAAAAATTGCAGCTGGTTCTCCTGCCTTTCCATTTACTGGATATTTCAACAATGGAGCTTTTCCACTACCTGGAAGCCTTACTTTTTTCTTTTCCTTTTCCTTTCTTTTCTTTTTTGGAGTTCTAATCCCAGAAGCACCAGACACCCATTTAGTTAAAAAAAAAAAACCCCAGGTTTAATATTTTTCAAACACTGGCTTTGATCACAGACAAGAGCAACTCTATAAGAATTTCATGCTTCACACTTTTGTTCTAAGCATCATTGTATCCAGACTATTCCAGTGAACTGTAAATGGGCCTAGCTTTAAAAGGGGTTCAGAAATTATAGCTGCTTCAAAAGAAGGCCAATAAAATATAACCAGGGATTAGAGTGTTTTGACTGTGTTAGCGCTGTGGTCTGCCAGCTGTGTCAGTTAACAATTCATTTCCAAGCTGAGCTCAGAGTCCCAACTTTACTTTGAAAGTCTAATACAGCTTGGACCATGTCACTTGAAAAACCACTTTTTCCTGTAGGAATCTACCCAAACCACAAGATCTTTTGCAAAGGTCTTCATAGAAAGCAATCAAACACCGCTGGTTGTCACTTTCAGCCCTCAGCTTAAACCTCTCACACGGATAATAAAAGATCTCCAGCCCATCTTGGGCAAGAATACTTCACTCTCTAAATCCCTTGGTGACAGACCTCTACTTGCTTATAGACAACCCTCCAATCTCAAGCAACTATTGACACACAATAGACTACACCAAGTGAAACAGAGATGGGAACTAAACCCTGCTGTAAACCCAGATGTCAACTTTGTCTCCACATTTACTCTGGAAACAGTATCGCTGGACCCCATGGCACCACGCACAACATTAAAGGCAGTTTTACTTGTTCTTCTGCCAACGTGATTTATGCCATCTCTTGCCAAAAATGCCCTTCTGCATTCTACATAGGACAAACAGGACAATCTCTGTGTAAAAAAGTTATTGGGCATAAATCAGACATCTGGAATGGCAACGCAGAGAAACCTGTTTCAAACCATTTCAATCTACCTAGACACTCTATCCAAGACCTGAAAGTTGCAATTCTGGAACAGGGAAATTAGGATCCAGAGAAAGACACCAGAAATCAAATACCTACCACAAGGGTTTGAATATTAGCCAGGGGTTTATGGGACATTATTAAATTTGATACACAGATTGTTATATGCTGCTATATATTTTGTATATTATACAGTATTTTGTTATATTATACAACCTTCATAACTTTCCTATAATATTCTCTTTCACAGCATGTTTCACAGCATGTCTCACACAATAACAGAGGATAAATACAGTCAAACCTCGCATAAAGAGCGCCTCGTTTAAAAAGTAACTCGCTTAAAGAGCAGAATTTTCTCTGAATGTTCGCTTCGCTTAACAAATAAAACCAACCAAAAACTCGCTTAACAAATAAATCGGGGTTTGCAAACCCCCCCCCCCCACAATTGGTCAATTTCAATGGTGTTTCGCTTAAAGAGCAAACTCGCTTAAAGAGCAATCCTGAGGAACGCATTATGCTCTTTAAGCGAGGTACAACTGTATAGTGGCATATGTTCAATGCCAGGTATTTGTTTTGTATTTCCCCACTATTTAAAATTGAAAAGGGGACATTTAGAACTAATCCAAATAACAGCCAGAGATCATCTGCCACTGCCAGCTGTAGGAAGCTGCATTGATTTGCATGCTTATCTGTCATTCTGATTTAACCACTCTATGCCTCTGCATCTGGTGTATATAAGCTCATTCCTTGCAGTTTCACTCCTTTGTCTGATGATGTGGACTTGATCCACGAAAGCTCACATTAAAAATATAGCAGTTAGTCTTTAAAGTGCTGCAGTACAGTAATACCTCATATAACATTAGTATCGAATAACACGAAAATCGCATAACATCAAGGAATCTGGGGGGAAGAATTGCATCAGATAACATTAAGATCCTATGGGATGCTTCAGATAACAACCGCTAAAGCCTGTGTGGTTACAATGTATCTCTATGGATCCCATAGAGGATCAGATAACACTAAAAATCATATAACACGAAGACTTGTGGAACCAGGTTTTAGTGTTATATGAGGTTTTACTGTATTTGCATTTTTGTTTTTGCTTTCAGTAATGAAGTCATGCAAAAGCCTTCCCAGAAAGGTTCTCTTAGAGAAGTGATGGCGAACCTTTTAGAGACCAAGTGCCCAAACTGCAACCCCAAACCTACTTATTTATTACAGCGTCCCAACACACCAACAGGGGAGGGAGGAAATGCTCCCATTGTGCTGCTGGGCAGAGGGGCAGGGCAAACTCTTTGCTGGGGGGAGGGAGGAAGCGCTCCTATTGGGCTGCTGGGCAGAACGGCAAGATAAGCTCTGTGTTGGGGCGACCGCACGGGTGCCCACAGAGAGGGCTCCGAGTGCTACTTCTGGTACCCATGCCATAGGTTTGTCACCCACTGTCCTAGAGCAACCTTTTATTCTTGGACTTTGATTCTTAGAAGCCTAATTCAATTCCCAAAAGCACTGACCATTCAATGTACTGACTTAGGCTTCTGGGAATTGAAGTCTCCCTGTGGGGCCTGGGTCCCACGTCCTTTGGTTTATGCCTGCCAGCGCAACTCACCAGTTAATTGCTGAAAACTAAGAATTCAGCATAAGCATTTCCCATTGTGAGCTGATTCATGGGCCAGAAAATGCCTAAACTAACTTCTTAAACCCATTGAGATTTTTGCCGACTGTGTATAGGTAAAGGTTTCCCTTGCTTGAAAGCCAGTTGTATCCGACTCTAGAGTTTAGTGCTTATCTCTGTTTCAGAGCTGAAGAGCCAGCGCTGTCTGCTTCTACAGATGTTTCCGTGGTAATGTGGCAGGCATGACTAGACACCAGAGTGCACGGAATGCTGTTTGCCTCCCCACCGAAGTGCTCCCTATTTATCTACTTGCAATTTTTTGCTTTCTAACTGCTGGGTTGGCAGGAGCTGGGACAGAGACAGGAGCTCATTCTGTCCTGTAGTACTCAGGAATCGAACTGCTGACCTCCCACCTTCCAGTCAGCATCTTAGTAATTTGAGCCACTGCCATGTATGCTGACACATAAATTTAAGAAGATTCTGACTTATGTATTTCATATGTGCTTTTTAACAGTCCTTACAACAGCGCTGTCAGGTGCAGTGAGGACGGCTTGGAAAAAAAACCACTTGTCCAAAGCCATGCTATGTGCCAGTCTAGAGAAGTGCTTAGAGCAGTGGTGCCCAAACTAAGGCCCAGGGGCCAGGTGCGGCCCCCGAGGCCAATTCATCTGGCCCGCGAAGCCCTCGTCGCTCCTGGAAGTGGAAGTAAAACGTGCCTGTACGGGCGTGTTTTACTTCCGCTTCCAGGAGCGACGAGGGCTTCACGGGCCGGATGAATTGGCCTCAGGGACCGCATCCGGCCCCCGGGGCCTTAGTGACTGGCTTCCTGAACCACATGATCGGCCCACAGCCCAAAAATTTTGAGCACCCCTGGCTTAGAGTGCCAGATTAGGAAGACCTGAGTTCTCTGAAACTTATTGGGTGACCTGGTGGTGCAGTGGTTAAACTGTTGTACTGCAACCAAAAGGTTGTGAGTTTGATCATAACCAGGATACAAGGTTGACTCAGCCTTCCATCCTTCTGAGGTCAGTAAAATGAGTACCCAAGATATTGGGGGCAAAATGTTAATTAACCTGTGATCCTCCCAGATAGTGCACTAAGTGCCATGAGGTGGGATATATAAATGTGATGGCTTTTTGCCTTGACCTTGGGCCAGTTATTTTTTTTCCTCATCTTGACTCAACCTCACAGGTGGTTGTTGTGAGGACAAAGCAGAGAAGAGGAAAGCCCTGCGTTCTTAAGAGAAAGGTTAGCATATAGATCAGGGACTCTCAACCTGCAGCCGGTGCTGCCATTTCATGTGGTCCCCCACCACCTCCATCACACCAGGAAGTGCCATGTGGTGGAGGAAGGCAAAATGGCCATCCAGCCCCCGAAGCTGTCTGAGGGAGCATGGCCCAGCCCCCAGCTTAAAAATATTGAGAACTCCTGCTATAGATGAATGGGGATAACTTGGTCAGATTGAGGTCACAGCTGCAGAGAACCGGAGTCAAAGGGTTCATCTTCCATCATATCCCGTAAAAGAGCCACCCTATCTGGTCTGGGGTAACCTACAGACTACCATAGCAGCCCCAAAATAGGTGAATGATAAACCACTTCTGGGTATACCTAGACAAAAACCAAAAAAGTTACCACAAATCAGATTTAACTTGATGGCACATTATTATGATCCTTCTTTTTCATGTGCCATATCTGATTCTGATTATTGGCTTCCATCATAGCGATTAGCCATGAAGATTGTCCTGAGAATGTATTACAGTGGCCTTCCATTTGCCTTCCGCATCACAGCGTAACACTGATCCAGTTCGCAGGTCACTTTTTTGTCCTGAGCCCTTTTGGCCCCCAAAGTCCTCATCAGCCCCAGGCCAGTATAGATGGAGTTTCTGCCCTCCATCAAGATGGATTCAAGAGGGATTTAATCCTCTTGGGAACCATCACTCTTCCCTGTGGACTTCACCACCCAAGGCCATTAGTCCTCAGGGTTGTCAGGTTAGTGAACTGTCACCTGCACAACAAAGATTTTGCTACTGGGAATGACAATTGTGATTTACACGATAGTGAGTGTGCTGATTCCAAATCTGAACTCAGAATTTGCCTATCACATGCAGATTTTAAGTTACAGGCGTACTATAGCTGTTCAAATGGCCTGTAATTGGGTAATGTATTTTTACATGGGAACATTATAACAGTTGCAGCTATCACTCTGCCTGCTGTTGCCTCAGCTGAATCACATCCCCTAGTGGCATGCATGTTCCAGCAGTGGCCAGGCATGTCTGTGCAAGTCAGTGAGCTGAAGTCCTAGGCAGAATCAGATTTCACATTTGAATTCAGTGCACTTGATTTATTACAGAATACAAGGATTAGACCAAGTAGCAGATAAATTTTTTTTTTGGTGATGCAGTGTTATTATCCTTATTATTAATTTTTAATAAGTTTGTAGCAAAGATAATATAGGAACTTTAACAGTACACAGACTAACCCTATGCATTTCTACTCAGATGTAACTGCTTCAGGCTGCAAAACAAACCCTGAAAGAAAACTGGACTGCACTAAATAGATACTGTATGTATAGCATTGTTTTGCCAATCTCTAATCCATTACTCTAGCTCTTAATTTGAAGATACCATTTTACTTACCATATTAATCAAACAATTAAAAATGGTCAGGAGATCAGTCATTGATACAACTTCACTGTGATTTATTGATGTTTCTCAGAATTTAGGATTATAAACTCCCATGATCTGAGCAGCCAAAACTCAGAAAATCTTGACTCTTTCAGTAATTTCACTCTCTCTTTTTTGTAAAATACTATTTTCTACATGGAAAAAAAACTCAGAAGGGGGAAACTAATAAGGCCTGCCTGTTTTCTAATTCTGAGAGTTGTTCTCCAGAGAGGCACCCAGGGGAGGGCTTTCAACATCCATACTTTGGCCTGCCTTTTCAGAATCCTTCAAAATCATTGCTATCACTTTCTGCTACACACGCACACACAAACCACAACCCTGATTCTCCCCCACCCACCCTGCCTCCATGACACACAGCATATTCTCAAGGATGTTTACTCAGAAATTAGTCACACATACTACAGCTCAATGGGATTTGAATGTATCATTAGTTCCAATCAAACAGCCACAGGAAAGCACTGCAAGGCAGGTTAGTTGCTACCCATGATTTGAGAGGGGGATAGCAGATAAATATAATGCATACATGACGGGGTAGATATCTGGGTGATTTGTAAGGGATTCACCATCATTGAGCAGCATCAGCATAAAAACAATCCCACTCCAATAGCCAGTTCCAAGTGACGAAATTGTAAGGAAACTGATTTACCAGGGAGGTTTACAACATCATAAAAACATAACATAATACAACGCGAACCCGTTATCTAAAACTTCAAAGTTACAATTAAAAAGTTTTTAAAATTTATAAAAATCAACAGATTCCAATAATAATTTTAAAAAGTTAAAAACAACTTAAAGATAAAAGATTAACAGATTAACAGACCAGGGGAGAGAGGGAGCTCAAACTAACCAGTGAGCTGGGGTCATGGTACTGCCAGGACCCCATACCTGTCCTGCCAGCCATGTTTTTAAAGTTCTTCCTAAAAGACAGCAAGTCCATCTGTAGACGTAGCTCAGTTGGTAGGAGGTTCCATAGGGCCAGAGCGGACACAGAGAAGGCCCTCCTTCTAGAGCCACAGAGATGTGCCTCTCTGGCCGATGGAACAACTAGAGAGCCTCTCCAGTCCGCTCTGGTGGGACGGACAGATGTTCTTGGGGTGATGCGGTCTCTTAAGTATCCTGGCCCAATACCATTTCTATCCAGAAATGACATGGTAGGAAGAATGTGAGCACTGATAATTAAGTCAGAACATCTTTTCTGGGCTCAGAGTTCTTTCACTCTAATCACATGTTCTTTTATGCCAGAGATCCTGGTAAAGGATCTCACACTTTATTGGAGGGGAGAGGGCAAAGTACCTGCAAGTCTGGCAATTTCTCCAGTAGTCTTTCAATGTTATTCCCAGTGTCATGGATATGTGGCAGGCATGACTAGACACCAGAGTATACGGAACACTGTTTACCTTCCCACTGAAGTGGTGCCTTTTTATCTACTTGCAATTTCTTGCTTTCAAACTCCTAGGTTGGGAGGAGCTGGGACAGTGCTTGGAGCTCACTCCATCATACAGTACGGTACTTGGGTCTCAAATTGCTGACCTACCAACCTTCCAGTTGTCAAGTTCAGTGTCTTAACCACAAACCCACCGCAGTTCTTGAGTAGAATTAAAATCACCTTTACATCTGCATCATCTCTAAACCATTATGATGCCTTTTGCAACATATTGGCCAGTTTAGAGGCACATGGATTTGGAAGACTTGAACACAATGTTGTGTCTTTTTCTTTTCTTTATGGGGGACAATCTAATCAACAAATTAATGCATACAGTACTCTAAACAGAACCATGTTGTGGTTAAGATTTGATTTAATTGTGAACACAGTTGCTTCTGTGCAGAACCCAAAAAAGGCCAGGTACTTTCCAGAATAACAAACACTCTTAACAGGACAGTCCATCACCCCTGTAGTTTCAAAGCACAGTGCGGAAAAGTTACCTTTTGGGACTACAGATCCCAGAGATAGCTCAATAGCTTAGGTCTCTGGCTGTAGAGCCAGAGGTTGGGAGTTCAATTCTGTGGGGTCCTTTCCAGCTCTACAGCTCAAAGATTATTACCATTATTTATGTTCCAAACCATTGTCGGTACTGGCTGCCAGTGCAGATTCATAAGCGTTTCGGAGCTCTGATTCAAAAGCAAAACCTAAAGCAATTTCCACTGATAGGAGGCTGCAAATCTAGCCAAAATCTCACAAAACTAGTCACACACTTAACAGTGAAAAAGGGATGTAATACAGTTCTTCACTACTAATTCTACTAAACCAGGGGTGCCCAAACTTTTTGAGTTGTGGGCCGGTCACGTGGTTCAGGGGGCTGGTCACTATGGCCGAAGGGGCCAGATCCAGCCCCTGACGCCAATTCATCCAGCCTACAATGCCCTTGTTGCTCCAGGAAGCGGAAGTAAAATGTGCCCATACAGGCACCCCTGTACTAAACTATTCAAGGCAGGGAAACTCTGCAGAGTTTCTGCAGTAGTAATCAGAAACCTATATCCATCACAATGTGAGAATACTGCTTTTTCAGACCACAAGTTCCAGAAACTGTACATTTCTCATGTGCTTTCTTAACGCCTACCCTGTATTTAAAAGTGATTTGGTGCCTGCAAACCAAGCACCTGTGCCAGGTAAGGACAACACTTCCTATATTGGCTAGAGGAGATTGACCCCAGGCCTTAAAAGTTTGCCTCTCCAGAAAACCCACAGAATGCGGTCCTTGCGCATCTTTACCCTCAAAGTCACTCCAATCATGTTCAAAAGGGGGCTTAGTCCAAGACGCAGAACCAAGGCACAGCCGAGTCCTAAGTGCATTTATGCAGAAGTGAAGTCCCAGTGGGATCACAAACGCTGTGTCTTTATTCAGACAGGAACCCTGCAGAACTCCACAGGGCTTATTCCCTGGTTTGTGTGTCCTGGATGCCGCAGTTGCCTTCTTTTAAAGAGGTCTCCTAAGCTTCTTTGCTAGTTTTTATACTACCTACAGCTTGTTTATTAGCTACAGCTTGTTTATTAACTACACCGACCCCTCACAACCACACTATGGGGCAGAGCAAGCTTGTGGGAGATGTGACAAGCCCAAGGTCATTCCATGGGTCTCATCTGGCTGAGTAGGGGCCAGAACTGGCATCTGCCTTGCCCCAGGAGCATCTCACCTGACCCTACACACCCACTAACACACCTGTGATGTGCCTTCAATTGTCGGCTGGGAGGAGGGGCGAGGGACTACAACTCCCATGCTAGCTGGGGACGATGAGCACTGTATTCCCCGCAAGCACTGTCTTGGGGAGATAAGCCATTAAACGCATTTTTTAAAAAAACCTGCTCCCCTCCTCTCTCTTCCCCGGCAAACTGGTAGAGCCCTGGTGGAGCATGGGTTAAACTGCTGTACTGCAGCCCAAACGTTTGTGAGTTCGATCCTGACCGGGACGCAAGGTTGACTCAATTTCCATCCTTCCGAGGTCAAATGAGGACCCAGCATGTGTGTGGGGGGGGGGGGATTGCGAATGACCTTGTGACCCGCCCAGAGAGAGCGCGCTGTGGGGCGGCCGATGCGTGCGATGGCGATTCGGGACTTACCTCCGGAGGTAATTGCCCCCGTAGAGGATCTGCTGCAGGAGGGTCACCAGGGCGAAGGCGCAGACGAAGATGAAGAGCAGCGACCGATTCCCCAGCAGGTCCCGGCTGGAGGTCGGGTCGGAGTAGCCCGTCATCCTGGGCGGCGGCAGGACCGGGGGGGCCCCCAGCAGACCCAGCAGGACGCGGACGCGAGCCCTCAGAGGGGCCGCCGGCGCCCGCAGCAGAGCTGCCCGGCCAGGCGGGGAGGGCGCCCACCGCCAGGGGAGAGGAGGCGGAGGCGGCCGCCCTCCTCGCCCCAAGCCTTCGCCCCAGAGGCCCGGCGGCAGCGGCGGGGGCCACGCATCCCTCGCGCCGCCAGGGCGGAGACCACCGGCAGCGGCGGCCTCCACGAGCGGCGGCGGGGGCGGCAGCGGGACGGCGGAAAGTTTCCCGGAGCGGGAAGAAAGCGGCCGAGGCGCCGTCGAGGGCGGGGAGGGGGGCGGGCGGCGGCGGTCTCCGGGGCCGGAGCTGGACGGGGAAAGGGGGGGGGCGGGAGGAAAGGAACTGGCGAACCCCCCCGCCCCGCAGTTTTTACACAGAGCTTCCCCCGGAGAAAAAAAGCCCCCCTTTGCCCGAGGCGTCGCGGGCGCTGAAGCTCCTGACGGAAGGAGGCGTGTTGCGGGTGGGTCTCGGTCACTCCGCCCGACCCCGGCCGGGAGCCAGGATACTACTGGGAGGGGGGGGAAAGAAGACTCGGATCCGGGGGGTGGTGGGAAAGGAGTGCGTGGATTTTGGAAGGAAAAGGAGGGGGTGTCCCGGTCCGGTGCGTTTGCCAGCGAAACCTTTCCGCCTCTCTCTCTCTCTCTCCCTCCCCCTCTCTTCTTTATCCCTCTTCCCCCCCCCCACTCTCTCTGGCTCTGCTTGTCTCCTTCTGTCTCCCCCCCCTCTTTCTAGGCCCTCTCCCGAGCCCCCCCCCCCTTTCCTAGGAAGCGCAAGCAAGGTCGTTGTGCATCCTTTCAAGGGCAGAGACCGAGAGGAAGGGGAGGGGGCGGCGGCGGCGGCGGTTTCCCTCGGCCTTCTTCACTCGCCCGCGAATGGCGGCAAAGGAAGCCCACCCACCCCCCACCCACCCCCCACCCACCCCCTGCGGACGCCTCCGAGGAGAGAACGGACCGGCGAGGGAGAAGACCAGGAGCAACGCCTCCCACTGGGTCGCCAACTACTAGCCCGCCTGCTTGCCTCACGCTCGCTCTCCCTACTTCCCTCCCATCCTTTCCTGCCTGTTGTCTTCTTCAAGGAAGACTATTGCTGTCCCATACAGGCTTCAAAAAGAAAGGCAGCTTCCTTCCTTCCTTCCTTTTATTTCTTTCTTTTCTTTTTTCCCTTTCTTTCTTTTCCTCTTCCTTCCCTGCCTCCCTCTTTCTCTTTTTTCTTTTTCTTCCTTCCCTTCTTTCCTCTCTTCATTTTTCTTCCTCCCTTCCCTTCTTCCTTTCTTCCCTCTTCCTTCCTTCCAGTGATAAGCTCCTCTGCAAGTTTACAATTCAGTGTTTCTGGCTTAGAAGGAATTGCTGGTTCATTACTGCTGCTGGGGGGGGGGGGGGAGACACCCAACATGGACTTGCAATGCTTTCTACTCTTTGAGAAGACTCTTTCAATGAAAACACAGTGTTGGGGTTTTTTTTAACCTTTCACTTAAAAAAGCAGAGAGGAAGCACTAGATTAGGCGGGAAAGCAAACTTTTTAAACACTCCCCTAATCCAAATTATCTGGACATCACTCTGGATAAAAAACTCTAACCTTAAAAGTGCACTGCCTAAACACCATACAAAGTTGCCACCAAACTGGGTCAGACTAGGGAGAACACCCACAAATCATAAGAACAGTAGCTTCCTATGCTAGTAAAGGTGAATGTTTCCCTTGCTCGAAAGCAAGTCATATCTGAATCTAGGGTTCAGTGCTCATCTCTGTTTACAGCCAAAGAGCCAGTGCTGTCTGCATCAGCATGTGTTTCCTTGGTTATGTGAGAGGCATGACTAGATGCCAGAGCATGTGGAGCATTGTTGCCTTTCCCACTGAGCAGTACCAATTTATCTGCTTACAGTTTCTTGCTTTCCAACTGCTAGGCTGGCAGAAGCTGGGGCAGATGATGGGCATGCACTCCGTCACACAACACTTGGGTCTCAAACTGCTGACCTTCTAGTCAGCAAGTTCAGCTTCTTAACCACTAGGGTACTGCACCCCACATCTTTGTGATACTCCACAGCAGAATATGCTCGCGCCATATGGTATAAATCAGGGATTCTCAACCAATGGCCTGCGGGCTGAATCCAGCCTGCAGCACCAACTCATCCAGCCCACACCCTTGCTCCAGCTGCTGCCACCACTGCCACCTCAATCCTTGTCCCTTCCACTTGGCTTGGCATGTCCTTGGTGGTGCTCCGCCGCAGGGAGGTTGTTGTAAGGATTACAACACCTGCCCTGCTACAGAGCGCCATTGGGGACATGCCAAGCCAAGCAGAAGGGACAAGGATTGAGGAAGTGGCTGCTGGAGTGAGGGCACAGGCTGGATCATTTGGTGCTATGCAGCTCCTCCATGCAAGGTCATTGTGAAAACTGTGGGGTGGAGTGGTGGGTAGCCTGAGGTAGTTGCCAGCAGCACCAGTGGTGTTGGGGGGAGGGGGCCCTCGGTGTGGTCCCGCTAGTGGTGGCGGCTGGACCACCAGTCCGGCCCCTAACCAGTTTGAGGGGGTGTGAACCAGCCCACAGCTTTAAAAGGTTGAGTACCCCTGGTATAAATCAACACATGTCAAACAAGTGGATGTAGCTCTTAATGAAACATGCAAGGTTATTACTGACTTCCTGAAACCTACCTTTATGGGAAAAGCCTATTATTTGCCTAGAATTGCCACTCTGAAAGTATGAGAGGTGCTAGCAAATAATTAAAGAAGCAAGAGTAATGCAGGACCAAATCCACCCTATTTATGGATAACCAATCCCCTAGTGGACTACTAAAGTTGAGGAAAGGTTTGCTGCACAGCTCTCAAACTATAAATATTAAACCAGAAGAGAGTAAAATAAACCAATGGAGAGCAAAAACAAAACATCTTGCTGAATGGATGACTGATGGATAGTGTCTCCCACCAGGACAACCTTCTGGCTGGACCATCTGGAAGCCACTAGACTTTGAAGTAAAGTAGAAAGATCAAAGACTAATCAGGTGAAATGGGACAATATGGAGAAATTCAATCAACAGCATTTATGTGCATGTAATTTATGCCCTAGCATGTGTACAAAAGAAGATCTAGTAAATAGCTGATATAACGCTATTGAAGTAGCCCACTCCTGTTCAAATATAATCTAATTGTACAACTCGTGATATTAACAAAGAAAGTGATAAGCAGTCCTATAACACAGTCTTAAGTAAAGCTCACAATGAGAAAAAAAGCAATTTGTAAATTCAGTAACAAAGTAAGTAGTAAAAGCAGCATATAATTCACTAGGAAGTAAATGCAGTTTGACACTAATACAGATTAATAGGAGCAAGATACAGTTGTACCTCACTTAAAGAGCATAATGCGTTCCACAGGATTGTTATTTAAGCGAGTTTGCTCTTTAAGCAAAACACCATTGTAAATGACCAATTGTGGGGGGATTGCAAACCCCGATTTATTTGTTAAGTGAGTTTTTGGTTGGTTTTATTTGTTAAGCGAAGTGAACATTCAGATAAAATTCTGCTCTTTAAGTGAGGCGCTCTTTATGTGAGGTTTGACTGTAATCAGAAAGATTAAATGCCTTGTGACAAAATGACACCAGAGGCACTGGCCAGCTTATCTAGGAATGGTGTTCAACAGCCAGGGTGCCCCTCCAAGTCATGATCTGCTGTACTTGACTTATGTTGCATGTAGTGGGTGTTAGCACAATAACCATAGTAACCAATTGGAAAGTTTCCTGTCTTCCTGCCTCTAGGTGTCATCTGACCTATTTGCATGTATTAAGGCTTTGCATGTTCTGGCCTTCACTCTCGTGGTGGTTGTTACTTTTTTGCCTTTCGAAGAAGAAAGATGTCTATTTGAACTCCATTTTTTGGGCCATGTAGCAGTCCTAAAAGACCTAAAGACTTTACTTTAACTTTACTTCTTTCTAAAAACAATCTCAACAAGTTTCCTGAGCGCATGCATATTTCTCTGACCTAATTGTGAGTAAACAATATTTTGTTCTTTTTCTAAGCATTTAGTGCAATTGCTTGTGTTAAACAGGGAGAAAGTTTGGGAAAACATGCATTCAAACTAAGATTTGCCTAAAACCTGTTCCGCTTTACTGTGCTGCTACTACGTATAAGTTAACAACTTAGAGGCATTTAGAGAAAGGTCTGTGAAGAAGATATCCAGCTCCAAGTAGGTATGCATGTAGGTAGGCAACCCTGTGTGAAAGATCAAAACCAGTACCTTGAACTGGGCTCAGGAACAGACTGAGGAAAGTTATGAAATGATGTTTAAAGAATGTGTTTCACCAGCATTTCCACATGTTGGAAATTCACTAATGACATATGCCTTCATGTGGGCTCTAAGCCTAATACCTCCTTAAAAAGAAGACGTAAGAAAGATGGGGAATCAATTGTGACGATGCCCATAGGTTTGCAGAAGATGCTACAATGGAAATTGTGATGCTCAAGATGAAATGACTCTATGATTCCATCCTCTATCAAGGCCTTCAGAGGGACAGTGCCTTTCCTAGCTGCATGGCAAACAGAGATTTAGCCAGAATAGCTTTTTCTAGTGTAGAAATGCAGTGACAAGCAGTCACTGCACCTGTTGGATTCCTACCTTCTTCAGATTTCTCCTGCAGTGCAACTCTAGGTTTACAATCTTTGCAGCTGTTGACCATGCCAAGTAATGAAGAGAGACTGTCAGGGCAAGAGAGATGCAGTCTTCACCTACTAGGATCAACATGAGAGTGGGCATGGGGAGAAAAGTCTCCTTGTGAAGGCAGAGCTTCTTTCATGTTGAATCAAGACTGTTCATCCTGCTAGCCTAGAACTCATCCATTCTGATCAGCACCCACACCTTTGTGCTCAATTAATTAGTAAAGCTGCTGGTGCAGGGGTAGAACATGTGACTTCAGACTTGCAAACATATGATTTGTGCTTCCATGGAGCTAAGGTTTCTGTAGCCTGAACCATCCTAAGGGGTCTTTCAAATACCACATGACCGGGGGGGGGGGGGTTGACCAAAAGTCACAGAAAGTCATGCGTGGGGCTTGGTGTGAAGTCACATGACTCTGAAATTATTCAAAAAGTCCTCAGGCTCCGGGCTGGACCATCCTCCATCACTTGAGCCAGCGTGACTTTTAACCCCCCCGGGCAGGTGGGAGTCCAGGGGTGGGGCAGCAGGCATCCTCAGGCTCCGGTTCGGACATGCTTCTGCCGTTTCTCTTCAAATCAGTGAAAATGGAGAAACCTTGTGATTTAGGGGGGTCGGAGGGTCAGTCAAAGGTCATGGAAAGTCACAGGGAGGTAAAAAAGTGGCTTATTTTAGGTCACGTGGTATTTTGAATGACCCCTAAGTCTTTCCCTCTGCCCATAAACCCATAAGAGCAGACTATAAACGTTGTTGAACAGAAGGAACAGATTCGCCTTTTGAGAGAACAAGCAAGTGGGGTTGTGGAAGGCAGCGTGCTCAAAATGTCTTTGACAAGGACAAGCCATCCCTTGGGAACTGCCGGAAGAGCTAGAAGCACACACACCCTTATGGCATTTCCACTGAGAAATTTCAACTCTGAAGGTTTAAAAAATGTTGCTTTCAGCCAACGCCTTAAAAACTCAGTTATAACTGCCCCATGTAATTATGCTCAAGGAAAGATCTGTGGGTGGTGCTCCTTTGCTGAAGCATTTGGGTACATGGGGTAAGTAGATGTGGAAGGACAAGGGGATAAATAAATTCACTCACCTACCTTCCCCATGTCTTGCTACAGGGCAGACGTAAGATCCTGATGGTCATAACAAAGATGTTGGACTGCATATTTTACCATCAGCTTTGCCAGCCAGGTCTGGTGGGAATCTCAATCTAGGAACATCTTCTAGAGGGCTGTATTTCACCCATCCTGGCATTTGTCTATGTTATTCCCCTGTATGCAGTAACCAGAGAGCCTGACCTAAAGGTTTGCATGTACTGTACTGTATTGTAATTACAATTAGAAAGGTTCTTTCCTGCCTCAGAGATCATCTGACCCTATATCTGCATGTCTGAAGGCCATTGTTTGTCTGGCCTCCTCTCTCTTTCTCTTGCTTTCTGCCTTGGAAGAGGAAAGATGTCTTTTTGAGCTCCTCCATCTTCCAGGCCACATGACTGGAAGAAAGACCTTTACTTCTTTCTCTAAACCAACTTCATCAAGACTCTTGAGCACAGGTATCTTCTGACCTCATTTTGTGAGTAAATGATATTTTTCTCTTATCTCAAGTATCTAGCCCAAGTGTGTTTATTAACTGTGCTAAAAAGGGCTGAACTGGCAGACTTGCATTCAAACATAAAATTGCCTAAAACCTGACCATTTTGCTCTGCAGCTGCTACAAATAACTTAACACTTTTAACTTAAGCAATGTTGTTATGACTTAATGAACATCACAGGACTTTTGGAAAGACATTAAAACTTTGCTCAGGTCTTGCATACTAAGGGCTGTGACTTCTTTTACAGAATCAACCTCTATTATATGTATCCCGACAGTGGAAAAAACAGGATTTGAGAGGATTCCAAGGAAATGACAGGCAAGTTCCAGGTTTATTTACAAGAAGAGAATATGGTGGTGTGACCAACAACACAGAGATGTACCTATAACTTTTATTTGTATTCTCCACCCCTCAACTGGCAAGGTTTGAACAATATCCCTGCAGAGTCTCATTCTTGGTAAGATATGTATGTGTCCACCACAAAGAATAGGTTAATAACAGTGGCAAACAGAAATAGTATTGAGTCCCAAAGCTGGAAGGAAATGACAAGAATATAGCTCTAAATGACCACTGTCAAAACTGTACAAGAGACATGAACATCTCAGCCAAAGGTGGCCAACAAAATTAGACCTATGCTTGGGTTTAGCAATGTAGCTACTGAGAAGTAAGCTGGAAGAAACATGTTGAAATGTGACACAGTTCAACACACGTCTGCTCTGGAATAAGCCACAGCAACCTGTGCTGATGTGAATGGGAATACCCATTCGGGGTGTTTCCATCATCCTAAGGTCAGTTGGGAATCCTGCTCCTGTACCTGTCTCCCTGCAGTGCAGCAGATTCCCTGCCTGAGGTCCGTGAGGCTGTCACTGTCGGCGTTGGAGCTCCCTGGACTTGTGTTTTTAGTGGTTTATTACATGCCGGTTGTGCTCCGCCCTAAGTCGCCTGTGCGAGTAGGACGGAATATAAATTTGATAAATAAATAAATGGTCCTGGGGGGTTTCAATTTACCTTCATTGGGGGCTGGTTCCGAGGTAGTGTGGGAGTTCATGGCTTCCATGGCAGTTGTGGGCCTGACTCAGGTAATCCAGGACCCAACCAGGAGCAGTGGCCACACACCGGATCTAGTTTTCTTGTCGGAGCAGTGGCAGAGTTATCTGAGATTACAGCAGACATAACTCCTGTGCCATGGTCGGATCACTATCTGGTGACTGGACTTTCTGGAGATGTTTCTCCACAGGGAGCCAGAGCCAGTTAAATTGGCCTGCCCCTGCCGACTGATGGATCCGGATGGATTCCAAAGGGAGCTGGGGTGTTTCCCTCTGGATTGGCAACACAATTCACCTGAAGCTCTTGTTAATCTCTGGAATGAGAGGGTGACAGCAGCCTTGGATGTAATTGTGCCACTACGGCGTCTCTGCGCTCGTGGCCTCCACTCATCCCCGTGTTTCATGGAGGATTTGAGGGAGCTCAAACAGGCAAAGAGAGTGCCGCTGGATAAAGACCCAGAGTGAGTCTGATCGAACATTTGCTAGAGCCACTATTAGAGCATATCTTGTGGCAATGGAGGTGGTGAAACATCAATACTTCACCGCCCTCATTGCTTCTGCAGATAATTGCCCAGCAACCCTGTTCCGGGTGACTATGTCCCTCCTTGGTAGAGGGGGCCCAGGCCCTGGTTGGCAGAGGACTGCTGAGGTTTTTGCTGATTATCTGGCAGAGAACATCACTTGCATTTGCTCAAAGTTTAATCCTAGCATGGAAAATATAGGGCTGGGGTTGACTGGATCACAGTCTAGCCATGTGATTTGGGATCAGTTTGATCCAGTTGTCCCTGAGGAAGTGTATACAAATGTGAAAATAAATAATAAATAAATAAAAGTGGATAGGCTCCTGGGATCTGTTCATGCCACTGCTTGCGCATGAGATCCATGCCCGATTTGTTTAGTTAAAACTACCAAGGCAGTGACAGGCGGCTGGGTCAGAGCAATAATGAACTCTTCTTCATGGGAGGGGGTCTTCCTGGGCGCATTGAAACATGCCTTGGTGCGCCCCCTCCTGAAAAAGTCATTGCTTGACCCTAAAATATTCACCAACTATTGGCCTGTATCCAACTTTTCTTTCTGGGAAAGGTTTTGTGCTTTTTGGGCTATGTATGTTCTTGGACTACAATTCCCAGAAGCCCTAGTGGGAGCAGGCACCAGCGTCCACCAGGGGGCGGCAAATTTGGCTTCAGCCTCAGGCGGCTGAATTCCACGCGACATTACTGCCTTGATGACCATTTAGAGGCTGCAACTGGTCCAGAATCCGGCTGCTCAGGTGGTGATGGGGTGCAGACAGTATGCCCATGCCTTGCCACTGCTTCGGGAGCTGCACCGGTTGCCACTGTGCCTCCAGGTGCAATTTAAGGTGCTGGTAATGACCTTTAAAACCCTACATGCAGTGATGGGATGTAACTGGTTCGCACCAGTTCGCCAGAACCGGTAGTAACTTTTCCCAGTGTCCTGGAGAACCGGTAGCAGTTTTTTGGGGGAACCACCTTTGGGGCTTACCTTTTCACTGGTTCCCCCACCGCATGCAAGCCAAGCACTTGGTGTGCATGGACACCTACAGTGCTTGGCACATATGCACAGCCTCCTTGCTGTCCTCCCAAGCGGGGAGGAGGAAGAGAAGCTGCTAGCCTGAAGCTCCCTATAGCCTGCTCCCCAGAGTAAGTGACTCACCTTTGGATGTGGTGTGTCTGTGTGTATTTTAATGTGTATTTAATACATTTACCTATATTGACGTACTACCACAGTTCCTAAAAAGGCCTGGTGGCCGGCAGGCCTAGCAGCCTGGCTTGGGATTTTTAATCAAAGTCTTGGAGTTACCTCATCAATAAGCTACACCTGTGCTGTTCCAATTGCTGTTCCAATTGGAGAACTGTTAAGGAGGTACAGCTGTTTGGCATTTACATTAAGGCATATTATCCTAGAGAACAGGTACAATGACCATATCCATCTTGCAACATGGTGCTGCCCAGGCACTTCTACTAACAGGTAAGTGACTGGTTTGTGTTTGGGGGGTGGGTGGGTTGATTTATGTTTGGATGGGTGGGTGTATTTTAATGTAATTTTTACTTATTTATTTACTTTATTTACGGATTTGTGTTTTGGGGGGGTTGAGGGGTGTGTGTGCGCTCTTATTTTTATGTTATTTTCTTTGGCCCCGCCCATGACATCATGATATCATGATTTTAGCTCTGCCCACACTGTGATGACATCACGGTGGGGTAGTAAAAATTTTGACAACCCACCACTGCCTACATGGTAGTGGACCAGGATACTTAAGAGACCTTGTCACCCCAAGAACATCTGTCCTTCCCACCAGAGCAGACCGGAGAGGCTCTCTAATTGTTCTATCTGGTAGAGAGGATCGTCTTTCTAGCAGCAGAAAAAGGGCCTTCTCAGTGTCTGCTCTGACCCTGTAGAACCTCCTGTCAATTGAGCTGGGTCTCCAGACAGAGTTGCTGCCATTCATGAATGGGTTAAAAACCTGGCTGGCAGGGCAGGTATGGGGCACCAGTGACGTGGCGACCCTAGCCTGCTGGCTAATTTTGTAAGAACATACACACTCTCTTTTAATCTTTTTTAAATTTTTGTTATTAGTTTTAATGGGTTTTTATTGCTTTTTAAACTATGATTGGTTTTATTATCTGTGAGCTGCCCAGAATCTTCAGAGTTGGACAGCAATACAAATTAGAAAATAAATAAATAAATAAAAATTAAGAAAGGTGTTATGTGGTATGTTAAAAATTAGGAAGCTTAATCAGCACAAGCTTTTGTGTCCTGCAGCTCTTTTTATGAGATAGAGCCGATGTAGGTTTCTTTGTGCAGTCCACAAAAGCTTATGCCAAGTAAAACTCATTAACCTTGATGGTGTCAACTTTGTTGTTTTGTTGCAATAAACTAGACAGCTGAAATGGTTTTCCTATATAGTGAAACCTCGCATAAAGAGCGCCTCGCTTAAAGAGTAACTCGCTTAAAGAGCAGAATTTTATCTGAATGTTCGCTTCACTTAACAAATAAAACCAACCAAAAACTTGCTTAACAAATAAATCGGGGTTCACAATTCCCGCACCCCCAAATTGGTCACTTACAATGGTGTTTCGCTTAAAGATCAAACTCGCTTAAAGAGCAATTCTGTGGAACACATTATGCTCTTTAAGCGAGGTACAACTGTATTAGAAAACTTGTCAGCTTGTCAAGACTTCAGAGAAAAGCCAACCTGTGTAGCCTTGAGCTAGCTGTGCAATTCTAGCCATTACCGCCACCTCCTCCTCCTCCTCCTCATCATCATCAATGATTATTATTGGATACAAATCTATTATTTTATTCACAGTCAAGGACTGGTATAAAAGTAACAGTTCAAGCCCTAACCAAGGACCTAAGAACTGTTAAGGTAATGTTTAACTATATATACAATTCCTAGTAGAGTTGTTTTTTGGAGAGTTAGGATGTTCAAGTCCAATAAATCCAAAATTTCCAAATAACTAGGGTGTCCTTTAGGTAGTGCTCCAAAGGCTCCAATCACTATGGGTACGACCACAGATTTCTTCCTCCATAGACACTCAAATTATAATTTGCAAATCACGACGTTTTGTGATTTTCTCCAGTTGTTTGTCTTCAATTTGTGCAGCTCCTGTTATAGCAATGTCAATAAGCCAGATGATTATGATGAGTCGCAGCAGTATCATCATCATCATCATCATCTCCCCAGGGACAGATTCATTGCCTGATTCAGGGTGTCTCCTCCACTATAAACTCAGGATTGTGACAGGAGAGACAGCTGGCTTGCAAAATACCAGCAAGATTGCTTGACCCTGCTTTTCTGAGTTACAAGATTACCATTCCTGGTGCTAAAAATAACAGCAGCAAAGGTTGAATTTTTCCCCCACTTGCATTTCATCAAGTATCCTTGTCTGAGCTTAATGCAGCTGAGTACTCCTAATGGAACCAGGTCATTTGCCTGTAATTAATGTCACTGAGGTCACCTTGACAGGTATAAAATCCTATCTCTTTTTGTAAACTGAGCAAGTGTTTCACAGCTCATTGATGCAAGAAGTCTGGGTGATTTGCCGCTATTTACGAAGCACTGCACAGCTACTCAGGACGTGACCAAACTATATTCAGGATTAGCAATTTGGCTATTCACATCCCTTCAGCCCACCACACAAAGGGCATGAAAAAGTTGAATTAATAATGGCTCACACAATAATTACTTCTCCATCAGCTGACACCTCCATATTGCAGATGGTGATAGAAAGACAAGATCAGAAGTAGACCTTTAACACATACAATGGTACCACACTTAAAGAGCACAATGTGTTCCATGGGATTGCTCTTTAAGCGAAACACTTGGGGAAAAACGCCGCCACTGCCATTGTAAGTGACCAGTTGTGACTTCTGGTGGGGAGGATTGCAAACCCCAATTGAGTTGTTAAGCGAGTTTTTGGTTGTTTTTAATTGTTAAGCAAGGGCAACCCTTCTGAGAAAATTCTGCTCTTTAAGCGAGTTAGTCTCTAAAGCGAGGCACTCTTTATGTGAGGTTTTACTGATATAATAATCACATTTTCTTTATTTCCATCATTTATGAGGCACTGAAAGAAGACTCAGAAAGCTGTTGTTACGGTGTCTTAGCTTAATCCACAATCACACTCCAATCATACAGCTAAAAGGCTCTGGATTTTATTTTGCTCTGTTTTCAATATACTGTATTTTTTTTATAAAACCTGAAATAATACTTCTCAATACAGATCCCCCCAATATCCACAGATCCAGTGTCCATGGTTTCAGTTATCCCTGAATCTAAAAATATTCAGTTTTTTAAAAAACCTGAAATACGTGGTGCCTTACAAGAACTGGCCAATAGATGCCACTGTCTGCAATCTAAAATATAGGGTTTGTTGTTATCTGTGATTTCAGATTTTGGGAATGTAAAGCCCCACAGTCAGATATAGGAAGCAACCTGTATTTCACTAGGGAATTTAACCACCACCCCCTGCTTTTCAGTTGGTTCCTGACTGAAAAACTGTGAAGCAGCCATTGGCATTTTGGAAAAGCTCCCTCTGGTAGCAATGGAGGAACTTTACTGCGGCTATTTTAATTAAGATAGCAGCAGGAGAGGGAAGTATTATATCAGGGGTTCTCAACCTGTGGCCCATGGGTCAGATGTGGCCCTCAGCACCATTTCATGTGGCCCCCACCACCTCCACCATATCATAAAGTGCCATGTGGTGGAGGAAGGGCAAAATGGCCATGCGGCCCCGAAAGCTGTCCGAGGGAGTGTAACCAGGGCCCCTGGCTTAAAAAGGTTGAGAACTTCTATATTATATGCTCCCCCCCCCCTACAGTCACAAGAAGGAGTTGGTTTTTTTAAATCCACCACACTGTGGTTTTTTTAAATACTACCACACTGTGGGTAGAGCCAATGCCGTGGGCGGAGCCAACGTCATGATGTCTGGTGTCATGGGTGGAGCCGACGTCATGATGTTGTGGGTGGAGCCAAAATAAAAAATAATTTAAAAATTTAAATAAAAATACAGTACACATAAAAATAGAAATAAAAAGCACATTAAAATACAAATTAAAATAGACATTAAATACACATAAAAACACACACACCTCAACCACCCACCCACCCACCCCAAACACAAACCCATCACTTACCCTGGTCGGGGAGCAGCAGGCAGGCAGGAACAGCAGGAACAGCGGTGGAGCGACAGCAAAGTGGCGCAGTGGCAAAGCAGCGCGGGGACAGCGGCCTGGTCCGGCCCGGCAGTGCAGCACAGCCTAGCCCGGCAACGTGGCCTGACATGCCCTGGCCCCACCCGGTGGTGTGCCAAGGAAAGGCCGCCACCGCCGCTGCCGCTCTTCCGGCTGCTACACCCTTTCTGGGCAGCCCAAAATGGCTGTTCAGAAGTGTGCATGCATCAAAACTCCTTTTGACGTATGCGCACTTCCGAGCAGCCATTTTGGGCGGTCCGGAAAAGCAATCCGGAGGGCGGCCGGAGAGGTGACCGAACCAGTCACCCAGGGGTTTACTATCCCCCCCCCCCGGCGATCCCCTCCGGATTTCTGCTACTGGTTCAGCCGAACCGGTTTGAACCGGCAGCAGCCCACCACTGCACCCTCCCCTACTGCAACCCTGATACCTGCAATTTTGATACGTAGTCATTAAATATAACATTGTGATTACTGTCAAGCCTAGTTGGTTCCTCGGACTTTCCGCATGCAAGACATGTGGTTTTTCCATCCATTGAGCAACATTGAGAAAAGTTACTTTTTTGAATTACTACAGCTCCCTAATCAGCATGGCAAATGGGGGGGTTTTTGGGATTGCAAGAGGCTGAATGCTCAAAGCTAACTGTTTCCATCTCTGACATTGGGAATTACAGGTCTTTTTTCTTTTTAAAAAAGTAACATTTCTGAACTCCATGTGGAAATCATGGAAGGCCATGTTTGCATACCAAAAGAATTTCCAGTTGACATAGAGGACTATTATTTCTGTAAAAGCACAACCATAACCACGAAAGGAAGTAATACTCCCTGCGTGTAACCACTGATCTCTGCTAATTTTTTTAAAGTTCTTGGAAAACTGGAATGTAGAAAGGTCTTTCATGGATCATTTGGTTGCCGCTCCCACAACAAAGAAATTGAACTAAGGCATTTAAATGTCAAAGCAATGACTTTGCTTCCACAAAGTCCCTGGGTTGAGTGCATGTCATGGGAAGACCCTATTTTCTTAACGTTCTCCAAAGATGGAGGAAACCTGGTTCTCTTACTAGGCTCCAAAAATCATTTCTTCTCTGTGTCAAATAGACTGGTTCTTTTCAGTACAGTGAATTTCCATTCTTTATCTTTTAGCTAGTAGCAGAGGCCCTTGTTTTGGCTAAAGCAGAGCTAGGGTCTCTGCAGGTGTGTAAACAATCTGTGTTATGAGAAAGTTCTCCTAGAGGAGCCAGGAGGGCTCTGATTGGATCAATGTGTACCACGTTGGTCAGCTAACTCCATTTTGGGGACAGCAAGAGACAGTTCTGCTTTGAATGTCTATGGATTAACGTGCCTGGGAATATTGCTTTTTGTTTCACAATGATTACTTAGGTCTAATGTTTTGCTTTTGGACTGATCCTATGCAACTAATCTTTATCTACACTTTTTATGGCCTGCCCTATGCTAATGGAGTGTGCTTTAAGAAATCTAATTAATAAACCACGTTTTGCTTCGAGAACGACTCTCTTTTGTGGGTAAGAGGTGATACTAAATATACACACACAGATAACGCTACCAAATATCTCCCTATTACTCTATAATTACTCCAGTGGTCATTCATGGTCTTGAATAAGTCCAGAACGGAGTTGCAGCTAGGTTTTTTAGCTGGTTTCGCAGCCCAGCCCTCCTACTGGGGGCCGTGGGAAGTTCGCTCTTTGAAAGTCAGGAGTCCCAGAAGAACGTGGGGGAGACCTATGGCAGAGTAGGACAGCTGGTACATAAGCTGACAGTGCAATTATTATCACTTTCCCCCATCAGCTGCTTCTAGATACCCAGAATAGGACTAACCTCTATTTACTGCACAAAATGGAAATTACAGTTTCTTGATGTCATATTTTAAGAGCCTATTAAAAGCTTCAGCTGCAAAAACTCAATTAAAGCCCAATTCCCCCTCCTAGCACTAATTCCACAGGCCAAATTAAAGAAATTGATTGACATGAGGTAAAAGGGATACAGGATGAGGAAGGGAAACTTTTAGTGCTTGAGGGAAAGTGACAGGATGTCTCAGACTCAAACTGAACCCTACTATTGGGCAAAGTGAGGCAACTGCCCCAGGTGGTGAGTAGCAGAGAGGTCTGCCAATAACCGTGTAAAAAAAAAATCCATCTCCTTTATTGCAAACTTCCTTTCTGTTGGTGCAACACTCTAAAAGTCAAGGTTAAAGGGCTCTCTTGTTTGAAAGCCAGTTGTGTCTGGCTTTAGGGTCTGGTGCTCATCTCCGTCTACAACCAAAGAGCCAGTGCTCTCCGCACACATTTATGTGGTCATGTGGCAGGCATGACTAGACACCGGAGCAGATGGAACACTGTTACCTTTCCCACCCAAGCGGCACCTGTTTATCTACTTGCAATTTCTTGCTTTCAAACTGCTAGTTTGGCAGGAGCTGGGACAGACAAGGACAGCTCACTCTGTCGTGCAGCACTCGGGGTTCGAGCTAGTGACCTGCTAACCTTCTGGTCATCAAGCTCAGCATCTTCTAAGCCACTATGGTCTAACATATGTAGCCATCCGTAAATACCTATGGCCATATTTCTTACTGGGAACTTCATCCTGTTTGCATCAGTCTTTCCGGAGGCATCTGTGGTTCCACCCAACTCCAGCCACCAGCGTTTGGGCATGAGAGAGACGTGAAGCGATAAGGGCTTTCTGAGGAGCAGCAACTCAAAAGCTACAGCTGGTGTGAGTCACCCCAGGTCTTCTGATTGCTGTTTGCAAGAAATTAAGTGTATTTCTGCACTGAATACTAATTGAAAAAATTGGAACAGGGCAGCTATTATCTGAACTAAACAAGCCTTGTATTGCTGCAATGAAGACGGGGGGAATGGGAAGAAGGGTACTGGGTTTATGATTATTGTTAATGCTTCTATAAAGCTGTTTCGTTAGGAAACGTGCAAGTTTAAAATTATATTTGAAGCGCTGTCAATTTGCTACATTAACAGGTACTTCATGGAGTATAAAGTACTCAATAACAACTTCTTTTCCCCTTGGTCATCAGATTCAGGACATGGCTTTCATTTTCCTGGAATCTCAGCAAGCCACAAACTGGGAGTACGTAGTGGGATGGAATTTGGAGAGGAAAATCATGGGTGAGGGTAAATGTTAAGTACATTACTGTATTCCTTTACTCCTACCACTTTCTCAGATCCAAAACACTCTTTCTTGATCCTTCTTTGCATCAGATGTGTAGGATTTTGGCCATTAAAAAATGCTACTGTGATAGGGACTGCAGTGGTTTAGTGGTTAAGGCACTGAACTTGATGACTGGAAGTTTGGAAGTCAACAGTTTGATACTTGAGTGCTGCTCAACAGAGTGAGCTCTCATCTCTGTCCCAGCTCCTGCCAACCTAGCAGTTCGAAAGCAAGAAATTGCAAGTAGATAAATAGGGACCACTTCTTGGGAAGGTAAACAAAATTATTTGCAGTCTGGTGTCTAGGCATGCCTGCCATGTGTCCATGGAAACGCTTGGAGACACAGACAGCACTGGCTCTTTGGCTGTAAACGGAGATGAGCACCAAACCCTAGAGTTGGATACGACTGGCTTTTGAATAAGGGTGACCTTTACCTAGGGTTTAGGATCCAAGTCTAGCCCAGCTCATCTTTTGGTTAGGACAAATTTTTCTTTTCTGCAAAGGCTGATGCAGCCACCTCTATAAAAGCTGCATGCAATATATTGCCATGGGAACCACATCCTTAGCCAGTTCCTTCTTTTAAGGAGTGGTTTCGGGAACATTCCTAAAAGGAAGCAGAAATCAGGCCTTTATCCTTCCCGCCCAGTTGATTCTACGTGCAATATGGAGGCAAGAGATCAGAAAAGGGCTGATTCTGCTACATTAATAGATGTCAGGACTAAGGCATATATGAATACAGTTAAATTTGCTGATCAATTCTCTTTCAACAGCTTCTTCCTCAAACTTTCCACTGAATAGTGGTGAACAGAGACGACTTTGAGATCAACAGCTGAGTGTACTGAGATACTGAGACATTATCCCGTGGGTTTCTGAATGCTGCCTCTAATTTTGTCTGGATTAGATTTATTGGTATGTAGTCCTCTGTTTGGAAATAAGCCTGTTTGTCTCAAGTAGTCTAAAGGATGCTTGCTGGCAGGTGACAGTATATATCATACAAGATTATCACTGATAGATAATACATGAGTCTGTCTTGGCATTGTGTACCGTATGAAACCTTGAGTGAACAGGGTGCAAATGTCCCAGCAAAAATGTATAATCAGATCTTGGAACTTTTACTTTTTTGAAACTGCAAATCCTACGATTCCACAGCTAGCATGGACTCCATGGGGTTTGGGAAGCTGTAGTCCAAGTACACCCTTTTTATGGTATACTAAAGGTGTGGAAAGGGGCCACATTGGCTTACTGGATAAGATGCTGACCTGACAACAAGAAGGTTGGCAGATAAACAGTTTGAGACTCAAGTGCCCTGTGATAGAGTGAGTGTCCGTTGTCTGTCCCAGTTCCTGTCAACCTAGGAGCTTGAAAGCAAGAAATTGCAAGTAGATAAATAGGTACTGCTTTGTTGGGAAAGGTAACAGCATTCCATGCTCTTCGGTGTCTAGTTATGCCTGCCACATGAGGATGAAAATGTCTGCAAACCCTGACAGTGCTGGCTCTTTGACTGTAGACAGAGATGAGCATTGTCCCCTAGAAATGGACATGACTGGCTTTTTAGCAAGGGAGACCTTACACTTTCCTAACTAACAGCGAGATCTGTCACATGGTTAAGCAGAAGAATTGGAGCTGCAATCCCGTGCTGTTTCCTTGCAAGGATCTCCCAGTGGTGGGATGTCAAAAAATTTACTACCCCACCGTGATGTCAACACAGTGTGGGCGGAGCTAACATCATGACATCATGATGTCATGGGCAGGGCCAAAGAAAAATAATAATTATAAAATAAAATAAAAATAAACACACACCCCTCAACCCACCCACCCACCCACAACACAAACCCGTAAATAAATTAAATAAAAAAATACATTAAAATTCACCCACCCACCCCAAACACAAATCAACCAGAGCTTTTAAACCAGAGCTTAAAGCTTATTCTGGCTAATCTTTCTCACACTAGGTCAGATGGAAGGAACTACAGAATGAACTCACCACAAGATGGCTTCATTTTGGCACTTTTCAACTTTTCAACAGTTAAGAAGTTAGGTACAGTACAAAGTCTTTGCCTAACCAGTTCTCTAGGATAGTATGCCTTAATGTAAATGTAAAACAGCTGAACCTCCTTAAGGGTTCTCCAATTGGAACAGCAATTGGAACAGCACAGGTGCAGCTTATTGATGAGGTAACTCCAAGACTTTGCTTAGAAACCCCAAGCCAGGCCGCTAGGCCTTTTTAGGAACTGTGGTAGTACGTCAATATAGGTAAAGGTATTAACTACACATTAAATACACACAGACACACCACATCCAAAGGTGAGTAACTTACCATGGGGAGCAGGCTATAGAAAGCTTCAGGCTAGCAGCGTCTCTTCCTCCTCCCTGCTTGGGAGGACAGCAAGGAAGCTGTGCATACGCGTCAAGCACTGTAGGCGTGCATGCACACCAAGTGCTTGGCACACATGCGCAGTGGGGAAACCAGTGAAAAGGCGAGCCCCAAAGGTGGTTCCCCCCAAAAGCTGCTACTGGTTTTCTGGGACACTGGGAAAAGTTACTACCGGTTCTGGAGAACTGGTGAGAACCTGTTACATCCCATCACTGATCTCTACCTATATTAAATGTGTGGCGATTCTGCCTGACAATTCTCTATGCATCTGTGATGTCCAGCTTCGATTTATGAAGCTCCTATGCACAAACTGCTGTGTGCATGTAAGGTACTTGATCTCCTGATTGTTCAAAGGAACATAATGCCCACAATACAAATGTTTCATAAATGCACACTAGAGGAACAGCCAATTGGCCTGCTAATAATGGACTGTGTGGTCCATGGGAACAAATCTTCCACATAAAGGAAAGATATACTATATGTCTGGGTACATAGGTGACAGAGTTAGTAACTGGCTTTATTGTAGGATTGGATACTAGGCTTAGTATCTTTAAAAGTTAGGGGTTGTAAGTCCACGAGAGTTGTAACCAGTGATGGGATGTAACAGGTTCGCACCAGTCCGCCAGAACTGGTAGTAACTTTTCCCAGTGTCCCAGAGAACCAGTAGCAGCTTTTGGGGGGGAACCACCTTTGGGGCTTACCTTTTCACTGGTTCCCCACTGCGCATGCACGCCAAGCACTTGGTGTGCATGCATGCCTACAGTGCTTGGCGCATATGCACAACCTCCTTGCTCTCCTCCCAAGCGGAGAGGAGGAAGAGAAGCTGCTAGCCTGAAGCTCCCTATAGCTTGCTCCCCAGGGTACATTACTCACCTTTGGATGTGGTGAGTCTGTGTGTATTTTAATGTCTATTTAATACATTTACCTATATTGACGTACTACCACAGTTCCTAAAAAGGCCTGGCGGCTGGCAGGCCTGGCTTGGGGTTTTTAAGCAAAGTCTTGGAGTTACCTCATCAATAAGCTACACCTGTGCTGTTCCAATTGCTGTTCCAATTGGAGAACCGTTAAGGAGGTACAGCTGTTTTGCATTTACATTAAGGCACATTATCCTAGAGAACCGGTACAATGACCATCTCCATCTTGCAACATGGTGCTGCCCAGGCACTTCTACTAACAGGTAGGTGACGGGTTTGTGTTTGGGGTGGGTGGATTTATGATTGGGGTGGGTGTTTGGGTGTATTTTAATGTAATTTTTATTTATTTTATTTATTTACGGATTTGTGTTGTGGGGTGGGTGGGTTGAGGGGTGTGTGTGCACGCTTATTTTTATGTTATTTTATTTTCTTTGGCTCCGCCCATGACATCATGTCATCATGATGTTAGCTCCACCCTCACTGTGATGACATCACGGTGGGGTAGTAAAATTTTTGACATCCCACCCCTGGCTTCTAGGACATGAGAAATTTGGGAACGATGTGCCTTGCATGCCCTCTGCTGGTTAGACAGCCGTCATTGATAATAATAAATAAAAAGTATTTTCAGTAAAACAAAATAGTACATAGAATATAAATAATTAGAAAGACTGTATCTAAATGGAAACTAATTTATAGTCTGCCACTTATGCATCAGATGAAGCGCAACATTGCAGTACATAGTAATGTGCGGCCTGGTGGCACAGTGGTTAAACTGCTGTCCTGCAACCAAAAGGTTGTGAGTTCAGTCCTGACCAGAGATCAAAGTTGACTCAGCCTTCCATCCTTCTGAGGTTGGTAAAATGAGCACCCAGCATGTTGGGGACAAAATGCTAATTAACTTGTGAACTGCCCAGAGTGCAATAAGTGCTATGGGGCGGTATATAAATGTGATTGCTGTTTACTTTGATTCCTACACAGTTCAGAAACAAAAGGTTGTGTGAAGGTGAGTCTATGTGAGGCACGAGAGAGACAGAGAAGAGTGAAAGAAAGTGAGAGGGGGAGAAAATGTGAATATGCTCGAGAAATATGCATATAAGTGAGTGGATTATAAATAGATGTTACCTGGGGATTTTGAGCTAGCATGTGTATACGTGCATAGATCTTTATATCTATGGGCTGCCCTTCAACAAAACCTTCAGAGCAGGGTAAGAAAAAAACATGAGAAGCACCAATATAAAATCACAGTAAACATGAACAGAACTCTACAGTTCCATGCATAAAATAAAATCAGTGTAAAAACTAAGCTGAATTGATCCAATAAATCTAGCCAGATTGAACGTTAAGCAACGTCTGAGTGCTGTATTCCTAGAACACCCAGGAAAATGTTCTGATAAATCAGAATTGATTTGACAGCATGTAATTATTATGAGGGTGTATAATTTTGATTTGTCAAGTCAATTTTGACTTATGACAACTCTTTCCAGGCTTTTCTAAGGTAGAGAGTACACAAAAGTGGTTTCCCATTTTCATCTTCTGGAGGCACCCTGGTCCTGTGAAGCTTCCCAATGACTACATAGGCTGGCGTTTCTCGCTGGAGCCACAGTAGGAACTGAACTCCCAAAATCTGGCTCTGCAACCAGATACCTAAGTCACTGAGCTATCCAGCCAACTATTATGTGCAATTACTATGCTTGAAATGCACCCACATAGTTATAAATTCAACAATATATTATATTGCCTATAGTTTGTTACAAAAATGAAAAGATCAGGAAAATTAGCACTTGAAGAGGCACTTTTCCAGCAGTTGGATTGCCTTTTGTCATTAATGTTGCTCCTGATTGTTCAAGCAATTTATTGCACTGTGATTGTTAACATGCTATCGGCATCCACACACGTAAAAGAAGTTGGCATTGCTGTTAATGAAGTCATGCAGATAGTGACAGGATGCCTTAAACCTACACCAGTTGATAAGATATACCCCCTTGTTGGTATTGCTCCACCTAAGATCTGGAGAGAAGTAGCAGCAGATGCTAAGATAACTAAGCAAAAGAATGACCCTTGACACCCTCTGAACGGATATGAGCCTCAAGTCTTCCAGCTCAGATCCAGGAAGAACTTTATAGCAAGAACAAACATTCTTGAGGATACACAAGAGCAAAACGAAATTAGAAGATGGAGGGAGGAGCTCACTGGGTAAGGAACATCATTAAAGGTGGATATAGGTGAAAATCTCAATCTCCCCTACGTCACTTACAGGACTCTGAATAGGCTGAGGGTCGGAGTCCCTAAATGCAAGACCAACATGCTCAAGTGGGAACTGCTGGTGGATAACAACACACGGTGTGAATGTGAAGAGACACAGAGTCTGGTCCATTTGCTGGTCTACTGATTGCTGTCAGAGACATGCATTGATGAAGACATGCGTCTGGGCAATGACAAAGCGAAGTAAGTGGTTTTAGTTTGGCAGTCCAGGGTCTGATCAGGACATGAAAGAAGCAGCAGCAGACTGGAAAAATTAAAGGGATTCCCTCTAGTGGCCAAATTCTGGCACTCTCCATTGGAAATATTTATAAAAACAGAAAAGATAGAACCAAAATCTTGCCATTTAGGAATCAAAGAAAATTGTAATAAAACCACAAAAGAAACATTACAATGACTTCAAAACACCTTTGAGTGCCTACAAAAGTAACCTTTTGCTGTAATATTGTGTTACTCATGACACCTACATATCTGTTACCTACCACACCTAAAAGTAATTTCATAGTTACTGGAACCATTACTCATTGCTCAAAAGGGAACTTGTTACAAGTAATTATGTTAGTGGCCAGTTTTGAATCACAACAAAAGGCACAATCATGTACTAAAGGTTGTAGGATATGGCAGAAGCCCTCTTATATTTGCACAACATGAGCAACACTGTCCACTGATTTATAAATTTCAAATGTTTTTAGATGTTTGTACATTCTTCTTCTTGTGCCATATCCAATTCCAAATATTGGCTAGTATCACGGTGACCATCCATGAAGATGGTCCTCCTGGGAGCAATATATTGCAATGGCCTTCCATTTGACACGCATCGCAGCGTGACACCTCTACCACTAATCCAGTTCCACAAGTCACTTTCTGGTCCTGATCCCTTTTGGCACACAAAGTCCTCATCAGTCCCAGGCCTGTATTGATGAAGCTGCTGCCCTCCATCAAGATGCATTTAAGTAGGATTTAATCTACATGGGGACCATCACCCTTACCTGTGGACTTCGCCACCCAAGGCCGTTAGTACCCAGGGCTGTCAAGTTAGTTAACTGCCATCTGATGATCGGTGTTAAGTCACTGGTACTATAACCTGGAATTTATACATTATACAGTGGAACCTCGGTTAACAAATTTAATGTGTTCTCCAGGATTTTTTATACTACAAAAAAAATTGTAAAATGAATTTCCCATAGGGATACATTGAAAACCAAAATTCGTTAACCAAAACATGGTTTCCCATAGGAATGCATTGAAAACTAATTAATCCACTCCAAAAAAAAATTGTTAACCGAGCTACTATTTTCTATAGATTTCCTTTTGTTATGTGGTTTTTGTGTTACGTGAGCCGTTTGTTAAGTGGAGTTCCACTGTACTTTAAAAATATAATTATGTTTTAATTGATGTGGTTTAAAAATATTTTTACAGACTGCCTTGGGTCTCCTGCAAGGAAGAGAAGTAAGATAAAAAATTTTACTAATTGACTAATTAACCAACTAACTAAAATTTAAGCTGCAATCTCAGTATTATCCATAAAAAAATGTGCGTGGTGCTTACTGATTTGAATTTTTTTTTTCCTTTTCAGGACCAAAAACCAAGCCACCTTTGGGATGTGTTTTAAGATACAGTATCACGTGGATATTAACAGAACTGAGCTAAAGTTTACCTTAGCTTGAATTCTTAGTCTTTAAAGTGCAATAGGACTCCTTGTTATACTAATACTGTAAATACATAGCTATTACTTTTGTTCCATGCTGAAAAGGTTGCAGATGAGAAAAAATGATTTGTTTGAAATATGGTGCTGGAGAAGAGCTTTGTAGATATCCTGGACCACCAGAAGGATGAACAAGTAGTGTTGTCTAATCTTTCGCACACCAGCTAACTGGACATGAAAGAAGAACAACTTGAGCAGTTGGGGAAGAACCTAGACATCTGATTCACTACAGGGCTTTTGAGGTCAGGATGTTTTAGAGATCTCATAGGGTCACAGTTAATTTGACCGCATGTACTTAACTGCAACAGAGACTGTAAGGTTTATAAAGGTAAAGGTCGCATTTGCATGAAAGCCAATTGTGTCCAACTAAGGGCTGGTGTTCATGTCTGTTTACAGCCACAGAGCCAGCACTATCTGTGTCTGCAGACATTTCCATGGTCAGGTGGCAGGCATGACTAGATGTTGGAGCACACGGAACACTGTTACCTTTCCCATAGAAGTGGTACCTATTTATCTACTTGCAATTTCTTGCTTTCTAACTGGTAGGTTGGCATGAGCTGGAACAGAAGACGGGAGCTCACTCCATCACATAGCACTCGGGTTTTGAACTGCCAACCTTCTGGTCATCAAGCTCAGTGTCTTAACCACTAAGCCATTCCGGCCCCTAGCAGAGCCTATACATGTGTACTTCTTCTTTTGTGTCCCTATTAAACTCTGGACTGCCAAAATGAAGTCATGTTCTTGGCTTTGTTGTCGGCCCAACTTAAGTTCTCTTCAGTGCATGTTTCTGATATTAATTGGCAGACGAGTAAATGAACCGGATTCTGTAGCTCTCCACATTCACATGATTCATATTTATTTATTTATTTCGCGTATGACAACGCGAGTCATGTGGAAAAGGTGGACCCAAGCACCAGCTTCCAGGTGGCAGGCATCAAAAGACTATGGATTTTTATTTATTTATTTTTTTTGCTGTTTGTTCCGCATGCATCCCTATGAAGAGCGTCTGGCACAAGAAGACCGTGCCATGAACTTGCATTAATATTTTTATGCCTGCCTGATGAAGAGATCTTTTGATTTCGAAAGCTTGCAACGTTTTCTTTTCTTTTAGTGGTCCAAAATAAGGGTATCGCCTTCCTCTGGCACCCTTTGCCTTTTTTACGATCCACAAAACAAGATCTCAGACAACCGCCTTGTCGTCATAGCAACGCCAGGCACACCCCCCCCCCCCGTCTCTCACCCTTTATATGTTGTTATGTCATCTCTCGGGGAGTCGAGCGAGAGAGCACGGACCATAGTCGCCATTATTGGGCGAATGCTAGAGAGTCTCCCATGTTTCCGCTCTAGGAGGACCACCCCTCAGCCTATGGTCATTGGCGTCTTCTCTTCCTCGCTACCCTCCTCAGTCCCGGCTGAGGCGGCGGCGGCGTTGGCGTTCACTTGGGCGGGGGGGAGCGGAGCTATCCAGAGCCATCCGCCAAAATGGTGAGCGATTCCTGGCCGGGGAAGACTCGGGGCTTCGAGGTGGGGGCGCCGCCCGCCCACCGGAGCCCCCATTTCGTGGAGCCCACACCTGAAACAACCCCTGCCGGCTTAACGACCATTTTGAGGGCCCGGGTTGCCATGGGAGGAGGCGCCCCCCCACCCCTCTCTTGATAAGCCTTTTGTGGGTCACCTTTGGGGGGGGCACAGCACCATCTGCTAGGCTGGGTGGGGTTGATAAGTTATATATATATATATATATATATATATATATATATATATATATATATATATATATATATATATATATATATATATAGAGAGAGAGAGAGAGAGAGAGAGAGAGAGAGAGAGAGAGAGAGAGAGAGAGAGAGAGAGAGAAGACCTAAGGACACCCCCCACCCCCACCCCCCATTTAAGACCCTCCTTTTGTTATGTCAACAAAGGCTGCCCACCCCCATCCCTAATGGCTGCAATCATGTAACTGTCCTCCATTGTACGGTCTTTATTGGGCTACTATTTTGGAGATCTTTTTTCGCAGGGAAAACCTATTAAAACATTATGGGGGGCAATTAAGACAAAGGCACAAGAAGACAGCATTTTGTACAAGATCTGGTAATACAAATGCCTTCATCTTTGAGATGAGCCGGTTACTTTGCAGATTTAGCCCCTCTGGTTTCCAATCCCTCTTCCCCAAAAAAGCTCTCTTGTTTGTTTTATAAAATCACGTTATAAAACGCTTGTTTGTGTTTTATAAAATACCTTATAAATCTGAATCTACTGAGTAAATTGTCCATTTTCTGTCTCCCCCCCCCCCCTCTGGCAAATCTCATTTCTTGAAATGACCTGCTAGTTTTATGTTTTGCATGATAGAAGCCGTGGAAAGAAGCCGTTCTTCTCTTGTCTGCCTCTGTTGTCCGCATCATAAATACTCAACAATGTCTTGGTATTTTCGTCCAGATCATTTCTTGACAGCTGCAGGAAGGAGAATTGTCTTGTTTGTTGTAGGTCAGGGCATCTTTGACTCCCTCCCCATCATTTTTAAATGTCTCGTCAGATTCAGAAATAGTTTCTCCTTTTCTGTTTGTTCCGCTAGCAAATATAGCTTCCTATCCAGAAGCATTTACACTCTTACTTTAAATGATGCGGCACTTTGATATGAATAAAGAAGAAAGTACTGAGCAAAAGACTACACATGTTTACACACACATTCTTCTCCCCATGTACATGACAAGTATCCTGGTGCCTATTTGTTGCAGTAATTTATTGTCTAGCGGGACATAATTCAAGGGAATGTGATTAAAGGAGTGGCCAAAACGGGTGGGGAGGGAGGAGGAGAATGTCATTAAAATGTATATCTCTTAATCACTGTTTCTCTGTGTTAATTTTGTTATTAATATCAGGTGTATATTTCTAGCTGAACATCCCTCTGCTGCAGTAGGCACTGCAACTGTGTGTATATAGGGCTATTTGTTTAGTTTGGCATTCCTCCCAGCTCTGGTTTTATATAGCAGCAGAACATAACAAGCATATTTAAGGCAGCATCCACCACAGTTTTGTTTTCTTCATCAAGCCACAGTTTTGTTTTAATTGGGGGTGGGAGAGACTGCAGTGATGGCAATTATCGAGATAATTGTTTGTAGCCTGTATACTGCATTTCAAACATTCAGATGCATTTCCTCAGTATCCTTTGTGTCAGATCTGTAAAATAGCTTAGTATGATCCCTCCGCAGCTAGCGTAGAGAGAAATTTGAGGCAGAATCGAAATTCCAGCTGTATAACTTTCCTGGTCGAAGTGAAATTTGAACTAGGGACTTTGTGATTAATTCTCATAGTCCTTTCTGTATTTATTCTTACAATTTATATCAATGAGTTTAATTGTGGATTTTCCCGAGTGAGTTTGTGTGCATAGGATTGCAGTACCATTACATATACCATTACATGTACCATTACATGCTGCACCATTACATGTGAGAGTTTTTGAACCTTTTCATGGAGTCTGTTGAGATTTATTACTCTGTTATGGTGCTACCAGAGGAGAGTGCTACTTGATTATAAGACACATTCTTCCTTTGTGTTCAGGTCAAACTTTAAATGCCAAAATGAAGCCATCTTCTTTGGCTTTTTCATTGGCCAAACTTAAATCCTCATTGGAAATGAGTCAGATTCTGTATCTCTCCACATTCAAACAGCATGTTGTTATCCGCCAGTAGCTCCCACTTGAGTGTGTTGGTCTGTCATTTAAGGACTTTAACCCTCAGCTTATTCAGGGTCCTCTAAGTGACATAGGGGAGGTCAGAGTTCCTCAGCCATATCTTCTTAGAAGAAATCAACCCTGACTGCTCCTTGGAAGGTTAAATAGTGAAGATGAAGCTAAAGTACTTTGGACATCAAATGACAAGAGAGGATTCACTTAAGAAAGCCTTGATGCTGGGAAAGGTGGAGGGCAGAAGAAGAAGGGGACGGCCAAAATGAGATTTAACAGGTAGATTTATATATTGCCCTAATCTGATGGACTCTGGGCAGTGTACGCAAGTTAAAACCAATATAAAACAATTAAAAACCCTTAAGAACATAGCAGTATTGCCAATCGCTGTGCCATTATTATCTAAAAACAAATACTGTATAAAAATGGCATAACCTTAATGTTAAAATTAATTACACGAGGGGGGAGCCTTCCGGCCCCAGACCCATTTTGCTAACCACGACTTCAGTTCTTTCCTAAATGGTAGCAACTGGGCCTGGAGGTGTAGTTCTGCCGGGAGGAGGTTCCATAGTGTGGGGACTACGACCAAGAAGGCCATTTTCCTCATCTTGGAGAGGCGTCCCTCCCCAACAGATGGTATGTAAAGGGTGCCTTCTCAGTTTGCTCTCGTGGGATGATTTGCTCTCGTGGGATGCTAGATGATATAGGTGGCTAGACAGTATTGTAGACACAATAGGCACAGAGCTGGGCGAATTAAGGAGGATGGTGGAGGACAGGTGCCTGGCGGGCAATGGTCTATGGGGTCACAAAGGGTCAGAACCAACTGTGCGACTGAACAACAACAACAAAAAGTTTCTATTTTGATTTTCCTCTTACATACCCTCAAGAATGTTTGTTCTTGCCATAAAGCTTTTACTGGATATGAGTCGGCAGACTTGAGGCACATAACAGTTCAGAGGATGTCAAGGATCATTCTCTTGCTTAGTTCTCTTGGCGTCTGCTGCTTCTCTCCTTTTCTTAGGTGGAGTAATACCAACAAGAGGATATATTTTCTCAACTGATGTAGGTTTGAGGCATCCTGTCACTATGATAAGACATGTTGATCTGGCACAACTGAGATCATTAAGGCAAGCCATGTCTCCTTGGTCTTTTTGTTTATCCTTGCGAGGGCTAAACCAAACAGTGGAATGAGCATGAACAAAAGGCTTCAGTCCAAACCCCTAGACTGCATCTTCCCTCTCACCTGTCTTGATTGTAGCTGGTTGTGAATCATAGGGAAGACTGCTATTTATGATCAAGGCTATTTCATTCACTGTAATCATATGGGATCCAAGATGTTTTTTCAACATCTTTACTCTCTTTTTTTATGCCACTGTTGTGAGAATATCCCCTCTTGTACTCGACAAGATCCATAAATTTTCAGAAGAAAAACATGGATTGGAGAGAAACTACTTCGGGTCAAGATTGTTTTATTCAAAAAGAGACTATAGGAAAAATGAGAGGGGGAAAGTGGAGAAATGCATGTAATTTTATAAAAGATGTTAATTCTGCATGGGGTAAGGTTAGAACTACATGTTGGTCTGAGCTTGAAAAGCTGAAGGAAGCTGGATATTGTTCCATGGCTAGTCCTTGCCCTGGTACTTAATTTGAAGCTGAGGATTTTCAAAACTTGTAGTTTCAAGCAGTGTCTCACTATGGTGAATTGGACAAGTGATTGTGTGGCATTTTGGTTTTAATGACAGGTCCCTTTCAGCATGGGTCTGTGATTTTTGAACAAACTGGCTAGCAAAATTAAAAAACTATCATTGCTAGCCCTACTTTCTTCTGCTTTCTTTTCAAGAGGAGTGTACCAGTTTGGATGGCATTGCTTCAGGTTACTGTGTGTGTCTCACAAAGGAGTACTTGAGCCCTCCAACTATTCTGGTCTTTTCCAAAGAAAGAAGAGTGTGGTGACTTGGGCTCTGGTTCTTCCTGGTACATTAGGCTCCTTCAAAAGAGTGCCCTCAGCAACTCTTCCCACTGAAAGGTTGGCAGAGAGAGTCTTCTAGTCTGAGTGGTACAGAGTAAAGGTGCTCAGGGTAGGAATCTGTATGTGTACATTGAAACAGGTACAAATGAGCCAGTTGGATTCCAGGCCACATTGGCTGCAAAATTAGCAAACAATGTCCAGCCTTCTTCTCATCTCCAGTGCTTGGGAGGGAATGATGATTGCTTTGCTGTTACTGGAACAAAATTGAGAACAAGTCTAGGTCTTTGCCAACACCTGTCAGGAGTTTGTGCCATACTCACTGTTATCAGGACAATGAATAAATCATTTTTCATTTAATGCTCAAGAGTGAAAGACAGAGTAACACACAGAGACTATATACATTTTGAAGTGGTAGCCGTGTTAGTCTGTGCAAGCATATCAAAGAGTAAACAAAACAAAAAAGACAAAAAAATGTTGTGGCACCTTAAAGATTAACTCTTGTATTCTAATGTTAGCTTTCATGGATCAAGACCACTTTGTCCGAAGTTAGTCTTTAAGGTGCCGTAATGTTTTTGTCTTGTTTTGTTTACTCTCCAATAGACTATATAAAGATATGTGGGGGTTGTGTTAGTGAGACATGTTCTGTGAGAAGTCGGCTGTGATCCACACCTAAAGCCACAGTTTCTGTGGATTATTTTGGATTGGTTGAATTACAATAAGTGGAATTTTGGACTAGTAGCTTCTTACTTCAGTTCTGCCCCATACTGCTATGTAGTGCTAGCATGCTTTTTATTTCATCACCTTTAATTGGCTATGAAAGCGAGAATGTAGTTGTAGCTTAGTTTTTTAAAAAATCTGCATGCTGTATGCTTTTAAAGAATTAACTGGATAACTCTATGAGTTAGATACCTGGCTCTGTAGTCAGAATTTCCCCACTGTGAATCCCAGAAGAGTTGGATTGTGTAGCCATGGGCAAGCTGCATGACCCCAGGTTGTCCCCAGAAGAAGGGAATGGTAAATCACTTCTGAGTACCTGAAAAGAGTTGCCATAAATCAGAACTAACTTGATAGCACATAATTATTATTGTTAATAATGTTTATTAGACTTATATCTTCCATTTCTACAATAACCAGAACTTGATAGTTATAGGAAATGATAATGTCCTCTATTAGTAAGGAAACACATGTTCTTTCATGCTGAAGAGTCATGCTAAATTCCTTCTTGCTTGCTATGGGAAGGAACAAAAGGCTAAAGAGGGGAGAACTATTTAGTGAATTCTTAGCTAACTTTTTACTCAGTTGATTTGATCCGTACTTCATACATCAAGTTTGACATGGCGGATCGAAGCATTAAAATCTGAAAACAATTCATTACAGTATTTGAAAATTAATTTTGTTGTGTCCAACTAAGTATTCATTATTAAGTATTAATTTGTAAATAACATAACTGTTAACCCATAGATAGTATAAGGACTAAAATTCTACCAACACAACCTAACAATTATTTTAAAATCCATTACCAGTGTTTGGTGATGTATGGCTGGTCCAATATCCTGTTCTAGCGCATTGGAATCTAGCTGCTACAATGAGGCTTGTTTGAATAATCTTTGGAATACAACTATTTTCTGCATTTCATTTAAAATAATACCTATATCCACCTTCTCTCTATTTTATGAAGGAATGAGAATTTGTTTTAAATTGTTTTTAGATTTTTAGATCATGTTTGAATTTGTGATTTTACATGTTTTTATAGGTCGTATTGTAATCCGCCCTGAGTTGACCTGGAGAGTAGGGCGGAATAGAAATGCAATAAATAAATAAATAAATAAATAAATAAATAAATAAATAAATAAAAGGAAAAGCTTTAGGTTAGTTCTCTTGCCTTCTTTTTTTCCTTAGGTGAATTTCACTGTTGATCAGATCCGAGCGATCATGGACAAAAAATCCAACATTCGGAACATGTCTGTGATTGCTCATGTTGACCATGGCAAATCTACACTTACAGATTCACTGGTCTGTAAAGCAGGTATCATAGCTTCAGCCAGAGCAGGGGAAACACGATTCACTGACACGCGGAAGGATGAGCAGGAAAGATGTATCACAATCAAGTCTACGTGAGTATTATTAATGTTGAATATAATCCTTTTGGCTATACAGTAATACAGTAATACCTCGGATAAAGTTTACCTCGGATAACACTAAAATCGCATTGGATCGAATAATGTTAAGGTCCTATGGGATGGATCGGATAACAACCGCTAAAGCCTGTGCGGTTACAATGTATCTCTATGGAGCTTTAACGTTATCTGATCCATCCCATAGGATTTTAACATGCATCGGATAATACTAAAAATCGGATAACACCAAGACTTGTGGAACCAAGTCTTAGTGTTATCCAAGGTATTACTGTTACGATGGAGGTCCATTCCAACAGCCTCGGTCATAACCTGAAATGGTTGTAAACTGGATCACGATTTCCCATAGAGATGCATTGGGGGGGGGGGGGAACTCGAGCAGAACACAAATAATATTTAAAAAATACAAAAGCACAAAAAAATGCCAGATGCAGTCGTCCCGCACACCCACAAAACCAATGGAGTAATCTTTTTACCTTTTCCACACTTTTTGGTGGCCTTATCTGACGATGACGACGAAACCTTCAGAGCAGTAAATACTGCATTCTGAGCTCAGGTGAGGTGTTGTCATTGGATAAGGTCCCCAAACGGCATGGAAAAACATAAGTTGTAACCCAGGGATTTTTTTTAATTAAATGTGAGGTTGTAAGCCGCAGCAAAAGTAGCCCAGAGCAGTCGTATGCCTGGGTTTTACTGTAAACAATAATCCAATTACAAGTAAAGTGTTTTAGACTCAATGGCATACAAACTTGGTACATTTAACATACAGTAATACCCCACATAACGTGTGCACCGCACAACGTTAAGAAATCTGAAGAAAAATGCACCACACAACATTAACGTTGTGCGATACATCGTGTTTCCCCCCAGATTTCTCTGCCCCAAAGCCCGCAGGGCTGCTCTCTGCACCTGGGAAGCGCCTTCTCAGGTGGAGACTAGCCCTGCGGGCTTTGGGGCTTGGGTCTACGGATGGACCCCCCCTTGATGTTTCGAGGCTTGCCTCGAGACAGCAAGGGCACCTGGTTGCCGCTGTGTTCCCCTGGCCCTTCCCAAGTCAAAGCGGCTGGCATCCCATAGGGTTTAACGTTGTACGATACATGTATTGGACAACGTTAAAAATCGCACAGCATTAAGGATCGTGAAGCCAAGCTTTAATGTTATGCGGGGTATTACTGTACTCCTGTTTAATGTAAAGATTAGGCAGTTTGTCTTATTTCAGCAACTCAAACTAGCTGAGTTGCATTTCAGTAATTGTGTGTATTGAAATAGTAGTTTTGTGAATTCTGGAAGCTAAATAGAGGCTAGATTCCAGAGGTGCAGCCATGTCTATTCCTGACAAAGCAGTGCCATAGAAAAAAGCCAGATGGGCCAAATATTGAATATCTGGTATTGACACATCAGTAACAGATTAAATCAAATGAGGATTTTGTCAGGCCATAGAGTCTGATGCCTGAACAATTCCCCAAGAGTCCTATAGGACTTTATACCAGGGATGTGGAGTTGGAGTCGAAGAGTCGGAGTCGGAGTGAATTTCGGGTACCTGGAGTCGGAGCCAGAAGTAGACAAAACTGAGGAGTCGGAGTTGGAACATTTATCTACCGACTCCACAGCCCTGCTTTACACGCCTCTAGAAAAAATGCCTATGTTCATCACAGCTGGCGTTTCTCCCAAAAAATGAGTCAATTCAAAAATTAAATCAGACAATAATTTCCAATTGTACCAAGGTATAAGTCTTCTCATTGTTGCAATAATTTCAAGCATGCACAAAAATACTTCAGAAAAGTATTATAGGTATAAAAGAACTGTAGGCACAAATGTCTAAAAATGTATTAAAACTACATTTAAATTGCAGTTAAATACTTAAGTCATGTCATATTTATTTTTCAAAATTACAGGAGCTTACACTGTGGTCCATGGGGCTGCAAAGGGTCGGATTCAACTGTGTGACTGAACAACAACAACAGCAGCACATTCTAAAAATGCAGGAGCTTATAAACTAAAAGGCACATTGAAAAAGCAGAGAATACATCTTCAGAATACAACAGTTAAAGCAATATTACTTTGCACAGTCTTTAGACTTAAACTTACTATATCACACACAAAATTAATCTAACTGCTTATCTCACCAAGCCATTTTGAATCAATAGAGGGAAATCTATATTGTCTTTTTATTTCCTGTTGCTTCTTCATGACACTCCCTGGTATCTGTGTGTTGCATGGCATTCTTTGAAGTTATTGTGTAGCCTTCTCATGTACAGTATGTGTATTCTGCCTCTATATATTTCTTACAAATGTTTACATTTCCTCTCAAATGTAAACAAACTGGCACTGTTAAATCTGTAAATTCAGTGGTTTGATGCACCTGCAGAAATTGTATAATAGGAATTTCTATTGCCTTTTCTGTAAAATGTAAGGCTTCTAACTCAGAATCTGGTAAACTGTCACTATGACATTAAGTGCCATTATTTTGTCCTTACAGGATCAGAACCCAGTTGTTTGCACTGGCTGTAATTCTGGAGATAGCAGGTCCCAAAGATGCAGGTTACAAGACCTGCGAATGTCATCTTTGATCATGTTAACACATTGTACCAGTGTGTAGATTTCAGTACACTTCCAATTCTCTCTTTCTCTCTCTTTTGGACTTTCCATCTTGAACTGTCAATCATGGCAATATTATTGTACAGTGACCTTGCTTCCACAATGGCTTAAAACACAATGTACGCTTTAGGGCTGTTTTCTCTATAATATACTAGTACCTCGGATAACGTTATGACTTGGTTCTACAAGTCATAACATTATCCGGTTTTTAACATTGTGTGATGCATTGACCGCACAAGGTTAAAAAAAAGCCCTGTTCCCTTTCTGAAGAGGAAAGGGAACATAGGGGCTTCCGGTTTGCTTGGGGAGGCACGCCTGTTCCCCACCCCAGCCAAATCGGTGCTACGGTCTCTCCGCTTTGAGGTGGGGGGGGGGGCTGGGGGTGGAAGGCACCTCCAGCCACCCCAATCCCAAAGTAGGCAACCCAGGTGGGCTACCTGCTTTAAGATTGGGCTGGCTGGAGGTGCCTGACGCCCCCAGCCAGCCTGATCCCAAAGCAGGCAGCCCGGGTGGGCAGGTTGCCTGCTTTAAGATCGGGATGGCTGGAGATGCCTGACATCCCCAGCCAACACGATCTTAAAGGAGGCAACCTGCCCGGGCTGCCTGCTTTGGGATTGGGCTGGCTGGGGGCGTCAGGCACCTCCAGCCAGCCCAATCTTAAAGCAGGTAGCCCACCTGGGTTGCCTACTTTGGGATCGGGGTGGCTGGAGGTGCCTTCCACCCCCAGCCACCCCACCTCAAAGCAGAGACCGTAGCACCGATTTGGCTGGGGTGGGGAACAGGCGTGTGTGCCTGATCCCTCAACCAAACGGGGTCAAAGCCTCAATAGATCTCTGCCCCAAAGCCTGCAGGGATGGTCTTTAGCGTTGTGAGCTTTGGGGCAGAGATCAACATCATAAGAGAATTTGAGGCAAACAATTGCATTGCACAACATTATCCTGTTTATTTATTTATTTATTCAGATTTATGTTGCCACCACTCGCCAAGGCGACTCTTAACGTTGTGCGATGCAAATGTTTGCCTCAACTTCCCTGACATCTGATTTTAGCATCATCCAAGACAATCGTTATCCAAGGTATTACTGTATGCTTATTCTAGTACTGTACTCTACAGTCAGAATTTCACATCTTGACAATTGAGTCATTCATTATACAGTAAAACCCTGTATAACAATTTTAATTCATTCTACGGGTCTGTTCACTGTGTGATTTTTTCGTTGTACAATTTTTCCTATGGAAAAAAATCATACAACGAATTTTTTTACTAAACAGTTTTTCTCATTGAATATTTGTTGTACAAATTTTTCCATAGGAAAAATGGTTATGTGGGGTGCCATTTTTTTTAAAAAAACCCTATTCATTATGTGATTTTTTTTCCGCTATAGGGGGCGTACATTATATGAGGTTCCACTGTACATGAATTATGGTTAAAAGCTAGAATGATGCAGTCTTAAACTCTGTCGGTAAGGGTATGGCTATATGCAGACTTATTTGGAAATGCTATTTTAATTGAGTTTGGTTCAGAATGTTCATAGAATATACTAGTCTTTGTTGCATTGATTGAAATATTTTCTTGGTTATTAATATGGATGCATTTATTTGTTGTAGCATTTTAACACATATCTCCCACATATCTAGTTTGTGGTTCTGGGAAGAAATTAGGATTCCCCCCCCCCCCCCCCCCAATGTTAATAACAAAATCAGTTAACATCTCATTCAAAAGTGAAACAATTGAATACATAAAACCAACATTCCATTGTTTGGGTTTGCAGCCTGAAAATATTCTTTAACAGGGAGAAATATGATTGTTCTCTGAAAACTTGCAGTGTGGTCAGCAAAGCATAACTGTCCAGGGAGGGAATTACAGAGAGTATGTGAAGGAGGCAAAGATTTTGTTCTCAACACTCAGACACTGGTCAGTTAAGCGAACCTCAGTAGCATTTCCTTAGCTGGTCTGAATGCATTAACAATGCAGAAACCTGTTTGAAACAAATATGGAATATTTTAGGTATTAAAGGAGATACAATAAAATTACTGATTATAGTGCACCTATTTACCCATTGTTACCTTTGGTTGAAAACTCGGGGCCAATTTCTGAAGCAGAACATAGACTTCTAAAAAAGAGTGAGAAGGTGCTGCATGGTAGTACTGTATCTTGCCTCACACTAGGCATGGTGTAATGTCCACATAAATCAATTTCAATGCATTTTGGAAACTCCTTCTGTTTTCTAGGGCCATCTCCCTCTACTATGAGCTTTCAGAAAACGATTTAGCCTTTATCAAGCAATCCAAAGATGGATCTGGCTTTCTTATTAATTTAATCGACTCCCCTGGGCATGTGGATTTCTCCTCTGAAGTCACAGCAGCACTTCGTGTCACTGATGGAGCCCTTGTTGTTGTTGACTGTGTTTCAGGTGAGGGTACTTACAACCAGAAAGACTAAATTCTTTGTGAGCATTCTCCTTCTTGTGAGCCAGACAGGAAGTGAAGAGAGGACGATCTTCTCAGAAAGTAGAGCTAGAAAGAATGCTCTATATCAGTGCCTCCCAACATTTGAGTTTTGGACTTCAATTCCCAGAAGCCTATGTCAATTCTCCAAACACTGATCATCCAGTGTACTGACTTAAGCTTCTGGGAATTGAAGTCTAAAACCCAAAGGTTGGCGAACACTGCTCTATGGCCTTGCCATCAGTATGGATTCTCTCTTTGATCTTGCATTACATTTAGAGCAGTGTTTTCCAGTCTGGAGCCCGCACCCCACCAGTGGAATTCAATTCCCAGAAGCCTAAGTCAGTACATTGGCTGATCAGCGCTTTGAGGAATTGATTTAGGCTTCTGGAAATTGGAAGTCCAAAACCCAAAGGTTGGGATACACTGATTTAGAGGCTTTGACAGTACATTTTTTGTTAGTGAAAGCTAGCTAAAATCTGTACTTTTTGGTCCATTTGTGCACAAGCAGGGTTGTATAATTTAGGTGTGAAATGCATTTCTGGTGTTAAAAATCTTATAATGATCAATGGCTTATGTTGCTTGCATTGCCTCTTAAGGCAGTGAGTTAAAGCAAGTTTTTTGGAAGGAATATGAACAAATGTATAGTTTTTTCAGCTCCATAGATGGCTGTCAAAATATACAGAAAGTTTTAGGAGACTTCTTCAGAGTCGGGGTGTGAAACTCATGGTCAGAGCTTCAGAATAAGATCTGCTAAGTAAGGTGTGTTTGATTTGTAAAATTATGCAACTTATGTAACTTTAATTGCATAAATTCTGTTTTGCCTATTATCTTGGGAGTGTAGGAAGCAAGAGTTTCTTCTTGTGCTGTATCCAATTCCAAATATTGGCAATCATCATGGCGATTAGCCATGAAGACTGTCCTGCGAATATATTGCCGTGGCCTTTCATCTGCCTTCCACATTGCAGCGTGACACCCGTACCACTGATCCAGCTCCGCGAATCACTGTCTGATCCTGAGCCCTTTTGGCACACAAAGTCCTCCTCAGCCCAAGGCCAGTATTGCTGAAGCTGCTGCCCTCCATCAAGATGGATTCAAGTGAGATTTAATCCACTTAGGGACCGTCAGCCTTCCCTGTGAACTTTGCCAAGACTGCTAGTCCTCAGGGTTGTCAGGTTAGTTAACTGCTGCCTGACACTTGGCATTGAATTGTTGGCAGTATGAAATACTCTATTACCATAGCAGGATAACTTGGTTAGACTTGAAGAGCTTATATGCTGCAATAATTTTTAACGGTCTTATCTTTATGAATTACCATTAATTGCAAGCTGTACTGCCTTCCTTCTTTTCCTTTGAGATGAAAGTTTCAGGAAAGATTCCATGGTCAGCTTTTCTGCAAACAGGTTTCTCTAGAAGCAGCCTGGAAACATTGGCTATCAATGTTCTTATTTAGGGGTTTGCGTGCAGACCGAGACTGTACTTCGCCAGGCAATTGCTGAACGTATTAAGCCAGTGCTGATGATGAACAAAATGGATCGTGCTCTGCTGGAGCTGCAACTAGACCCAGAAGAGCTTTTCCAGACCTTCCAGCGCATTGTGGAAAATGTCAACGTTATAATCTCCACTTATGGAGAGGGTGAAACTGGACCCATGGGTAATATTATGGTAAAGAGATCTTGTATTAGATTGGAATGCATCTGAAAACTATCGGCTGTTTTTACATTTTGTGAAACACTCGTACACAGAGTCCAGTGGAGAAATGATTCTGGGGTGCCTTACCTGCACAAGAAGCATCTTTTTTAATCATGGAAGTCACTAGCAGTTTGAAAGTTTCTTTCAACAACTTTCCCAATGATCTTCTTAATTTGGCCTTTTAAACCACATTTTAATAATTTTATTACTATTAATGATTTTAATTGTTTTGTTCATGTTAATGTTTTGCCATTTAGTTTCCATTACATGGCCTTGGGTGTCTTTATAAACAGGCTGTAAATAAATGTGCATGCTGTTTCATTCCCAGGAGAGAGGGCATAGCTCAGGGATTTTTTTGGAATAGTAGCTGTGTTAGTCTGTTTTTCAAGCATATCAGAAAATAAAATAAAACAAAATAAAAAACACTGTAGCACTTTAAAGACTAACTGCTGTATTTTTATTGTTATCTTTTTGTGGATCAAGTCCACTTCTTCAGTCTGAAGTGCTACAGTGTTTTTTATTTTGTTTTGTTTTCTGATATAGCTCAGGGATGGCACTCATACAGGATGTCCCAAGATCAACTCTTGGCATTTCTAATACATAAAATAATCTCAGGTAGCATCACTGGAAAGGACATTCCTCTGCCAGAAACCTTGGAAGCTGATGCTGATCAGAGTGGGCAGCATTGATCTAGATAAATGGTTCCCAATGTGGGGCCTATGCCCCACAGGAGGACTTAAATTCACAGAAGCCTAAAGTCAGGACATTGACTGATCAGTGCTTTGGGGAATTGGAAGTCCAAAAACCAAAGGTTGGGAAACACTGATATAAATGGCTTAAGGCAGCTTTGAGTACATACTGAGTTGCATGAGTAGTTAGTTATGTAAGTGAACCCATCAAATAAAACATAGAGAATGATTACCTCTATTCCTCTGTGGTGAAGTCACCTTAATATCTCACACTGCAGTTGACTTGGTTAGCTTTTAAAATCAACAGAGTGGGTTGGCCGAATGCTTTGTAGCAGCCTTATCCATCTAGAGTAGAGCCTTCCTTCCAGTTTGGTACTTTTCTAATCAGTGTTTAAGAGGCAGAAACTGTGCAGGACCCTGGAGTACCTCAGCACCCACTAAAGCCACTTGTTTTAGCACTGAAGTGTTTTAAAGGGCAGCTGAGGAAGTACCTGGGAGTGTAGTTGAACAATTTGTATTGATGATATGAAGCAGAGGGTTTATTTATGTAATGTGCCTTTAATTTCTAACTTGCTGCTCTACCTTTTGGATACATAAGAAGTACAAATAAGAAGTACACATTTAGCAATTTCTAAAATGTTTTGGTTCTAGTCGCTTTCACTTGGATATAAACTTTGTGGACATTTTGAAGTGTACTTTCAAGTAAATGTGCTTAGAATTACATCCTTCCTGTGCCCCTTATAATAATAAAGAAATCCTTTTGTTTAATAGATTGATCCGGTCATTGGTACTGTCGGCTTTGGCTCCGGCCTCCATGGTTGGGCTTTTACACTGAAACAGTTTGCGGAGATGTATGTAGCCAAATTTGCTGCCAAAGGAGAAAAGACACAATTCTCAGCAGCAGAGAGAGCCAAGAAGGTAGAAGATATGATGAAAAAGCTGTGGGGAGACAAGTGAGTAGGGCTACACACGCACACACACACACACAGACACACAATCTTTTTGTATCACCCAAGTAGTTAAAGAAATGTTTGTGACAAAGGCTGTGTATTTGAATAGTCAGTTTGCTCATGCATGTAGGTTTTGCTTATGAAATCAAAATAACACACATATAATGGGAAGAAATGATGAAGTAATAGAAGTACTGGTTACATGACAGTTGGCAGCGATGGCAACTGTTCTTCATATCCAAGTATACATTTTTTCTTGGAAATAATTTCCACAGTGAATGGATGTGTCAGGGAAAATGCCATTGGTATGAATTTAAGGTGGATTCCAGCTTACCATGAAGTGACCCACACAGTGTGATCCTGGAGCCATCTTCTGCGGCACGTATGAAATGAGACATGCAGGATTTAACACCAGGACTGCAATGGACTGCTGCAGCCTTGAGGACATTAACAAGGTGCGCCTCCACAGCCAGTTCACCTGGCATGGCCCCTTCCACTTCCATGGCCACTGGGAATCAGAAAAGTGAAGTGGTTCCTCCTCCGCTTATTTTGCCTTTGGGCTCAGTATGATGGTTTCCAGTGGCATTTCCTCTACTGAGGGGGACTATCACCCCACCTAAGGCGGCTCATCTGCCTGTAGCCGTTGGGCAGTCAGATTATTTACAGTCTCTGGCTATATGGTAAGTCAGGTTATTTACAGTCACTGGCTGTATGGTCTACTCCATTACCACAACGGGATGTCTGGCCAGATTGTTTGGCTTTTTCTGAGAGACATCTGGGTTAGTTTCAAACAGAACAGCTAGCACCAAGGTCTTTCTGTTTATCATTTCCTCAGTGTGTCACAATATAAAATACTTTTAATTTTTACTCTAGATATTTTGACCCATCAAATGGAAAATTCAGCAAAACAGCAACCAGCCCAGAGGGAAAGAAATTGCCAAGGACATTTTGCCAACTCATCTTGGATCCCATTTTTAAGGTAAACCTGTGACTGATCAAAATAGTCTTGCCATGTAAAATGGAATACAGTACAACCTCGACTTACATACGCCTCAAGTTACATAAAATGCGACTTACATAATGATTTTGTGCTAAAACCATGTCCCGATTTACACAATTTCCTATGGGTTTGCTTTGAGTTACATAAAGATTCTTTTTCGTATGGGTTTGTTTTGAGTTACATAAAAATTCATTTCCCTATTGGTTTGCTTCAATTTACATAAAAATTTCATTTTTCCTATGGGTTTGCTTTGAGTTACCGGTACATAAAAATATTTTTTCTATGGGTTTGCTTCGAGTTACATAAAAAAAGATTTAAGAAAAAGCCTACAGAATGATTTTTTTTGTAAGTAGGGGTTTTACTGTATTCATTATTTCTCCTTTTCTCTTAGAAGAATTCAGTCACTAAATTTGTATTCATAAGCACTAAAATTATTTTAAAACCCATTACCAGTGTTTGATGATGTATGGCTGCTCCAATATTCTGTTCTAGTGCATTGGGATCTAGCTGCTACAATGAGGCTTGTTTAAATAATCTTTGGAATACAACTATTTTCTGCATTTCATTTAAAAATAATACCTATATCCACCTTTTCTCTATTTTATGAAAGAATGAGAATTTGTTTTAAATTGTTTTTCGATTTTTAGATCATGTTTGAATTTGAGATTTTACATGTTTGTATAGGTCGTGTTGTAATCTGCCCTGAGTTGCCCTGGCAAGTAGGGTGGAATAGAAATGAAATGAAATGAAATAAATAAATAAATAAATAAATAAGTTATTTCACAAAATGCCAAAGAGTAGACTACAAAATCAGTATTAAATTATTCATAATTGAGTGTTATCACTTATAACACTGATAAAGCCTGAAAAACTTAAAATTTTTATTACCAGTGGATAGTTGTCTTTAATTTTGATAAAATTGCTTGAGGAAATGCTTTCGATTTGCAGTTACACATGTAGCTTTTATCCGCCTTCCATTCCCCATGCCAACCAGTCAAATCAGAATATTTATATTTAAGGAGGTTTACATTCCTGTCTAAAAATTAATGTGCAGTGAAACACATTCTATTTAGGGCCAGGTGTGTAAAGTGCTGTTCTTAGTTGTAGTATCGTGTAGTAGTTGAGTTTGTAAAATGCAAAGTCCTCAAGGTATCAGTTCACATCAGGATTCTTACTGTTAAGTGGTAAGGTAAGGTAAAGGTAAATGTCACCCTTGCTCAAAAGCCAGCCGTATCCAACTCTAGAGTTCAGTGCTCATCTCTGTTTATAGTCAAAGAGCCAGCACTGTCTGCATCTGCAGACATTTCCATGCACATGTGGCAGACGTGACTAGACATAAGAGTGCATGGAACACTGTTTACCTTCCCACTGAATTGGTGCCTATTTATCGATGGTACTTGCAATTTCTTGCTATCAAACTGCTAGGTTGACAGGAGCTGAGATAGAGACGGAGCTTATTCTGTCATGCAACACTTGTTGGCAGTAGGCTGGTTATGTTTTCTGTAGATAAAAATCTATTTAACTTCCTTTTGCTATGCAGGTATTTGATGCCATTATGAATTTTAAGAAGGAAGAGGCATCGAAGCTAATAGAGAAACTGGATATCAAGCTAGATGCTGAAGATCGAGAAAAAGAGGGGAAGCCACTTCTAAAGGTAGAGATAATGAACAACAAGGGCTCACCTTTAGCACACCAGTGTTAGAAAGCATTTGTTTTGCACATAAATCTTAGCTTCACTCTTGAGTCATAAGTTAGTGCTTCTTTCATGTTCCGATCAAACCCTGGATTGCCAAATGAAGCCACTTTCTTGGCTTTGTCATTGGCCAAACTTAAGTCCTCATCAATGCATGTTTCTGGCAGTCATAGGCAGGGCAGTAAATGAGATGGATTCTGTATCTCGCCACATTCACACTGTGTATTGTCTGCCAACAGCTCCACTTGAGGATGTTGGTCTTATATTTAAGCACTCTGACCCTCAGCCTATTCAGAGTCCTCCAAGTGACGTAGGGGAGGTTGAGTTCCTCAGCTATATCCTCTTTTAATGTTTCTTGTCCAGTGAGCTCCTTCCTCCATTTTCTGATTTGATTTTGCTCTTGCATACACTCAAGAATGTTTGTTCTTGTCATAAAGCTCTTCCTGGATCTAAGCTGGCAGATTGAGGTTTATATCTGTTCAGAGGATGTTGAGGATTGTTCTCTTGCTTGCTTCTCTGCAAGTTAATCCTCAAACAAAGGCATGGAGCAGTTGTGGACAACTCTGCATATACTCAGCCTGGAACACCAGGCTTTTGAAAAAACAAAAACTAAGCATAACCAAAATTTCTTGAACTGTGTTCACTACATTCTTTCAGGCTGTAATGCGTCGTTGGTTGCCTGCTGGAGATGCTTTACTTCAGATGATTACCATCCATCTGCCTTCACCTGTCACTGCACAGAAGTATCGCTGTGAACTTCTGTATGAGGGACCCCCTGATGATGAGGCAGCGATGGGTAAGTGAAGAAGGTGCAGGAGCCCAAGCAGAAAATGAGGCAGCTGACCCATAATGGGTCTCTGTGTATGACTTATGTCTTTCTGCATCTGATTAAGAAACTTTTGTCCTAAATGGCACATATTTTTAATTTTAGTAGAAGTAGTAGTTGTAGTTCTTTCCCATGCTGAGTGGTGTCCGTCTCAGCCCCAAAGCAGGGGTGCCCAAACTTTCTGGGCCATGGACTGGTCACATGGTTCCTCCCACCGGAAGCAGAAGTAAAACATGCTTTGCAATCTGTTTTGCAACAGGATGAGATAGATTTTAAGCTGCCATTTTCTGTGGTTAAACCATGGGTGCCCAAACTATGGCCTGTGGTCTGGATCCAGCCCTCGATGCCAATTCATCCACCCCGCGCCACCCTCGTCACTCCCAGAAGCGGAAGTAAGCACACCCGTACAGTCGCGTTTTACTTCTGCTTCCGGGAGTGATAAGGGCATGCAGGTCGGATGAATTGGTGTCAGGGGTCAGATCCGGCCCATGGGCCATAGTTTGGGCACCCCTGCACTACAACATGTCGGGCATTGAGGCTCATCATTGCTTCTGCAGCAGCAAAGTTGTACATAACATAGTGTCTTCTCTAACTCAAGGCCCAACCCGCTTCTTTTTTCATCCAGGCTTGGGACTGACAATGGCAGAGTTATTTTTAATTTTAAAAGGAAAAAACTCTGGCATTCTACATTGGCTTTTAGAACCACCCTATTGTTTACCATGTACAGTAAAACCCTTACTTTTGAATGCCCCTACTTATGAATAATTCGACTTAACGAATTAGTTCTGCGCTGAAATCCATGCCTCGAGTTATGAATATGCCCCAATTTACAAATTAATTCTTTTTCCTCTGGTTGCTTTGAGTGAAGCAAAAAACACCATTTCCCCTATGGGTTTATAATATTTTATACACATGCAGCCTTTCAGAGCCCTGTAGGTGGCAGTAGAGTGCTTAGAGAGTTCTTTGTCTGGAGTTTCAGTACCAAAATGGCTGCCGGTTGCTGTTTCTTGCTAGAGTTTTCTGAGTTTTCTGTCCCATTTTCAAAGCTGCTTTAAGGTAAGGAACAGTGTTTTTAATTATGTATGCTTTCCTTTCAATGCTGCTGTTGTTTTTGGGTGGTTTGACTGATTTTTGGAGGGTGGAGTGGGGGCTTTTTCCTTACCCCTATGGGGATGCCTTGACTTACGAACAAATTCGACTTACAAACAATGCCATGAAACTGATTTTATTCGTAACTCGAGGTTTTACTGTATTCCTTGTTGCAGGTGTTAAGAACTGTGATCCAAAGGGCCCTCTGATGATGTACATCTCTAAAATGGTCCCAACATCTGACAAAGGGCGTTTCTATGCCTTTGGAAGGGTCTTTTCTGGCATTGTTTCCACAGGCCAGAAGGTGCGAATAATGGGACCAAACTACACACCAGGAAAGAAAGAAGATCTCTACCTGAAGCCCATTCAGAGGTAGGTGGTGGTACATTTTTGGGAACTGCTTGCATGTAGAGAAGGTACTACATTATAAAATATCTATTTGATGTGGGGAGAAGGGAAAACCTGACAAAAGCAAGTGCCATTTCTGTTTTTCATGAGTTTTACTACCCTCCCCTTTGTAGGGGATCGGGGCAAGTAGAAAATTTATCAAGTAGAAATTTAATAAATGAAAGTTGAGATGCTCAATTAAAATGGCAGCAAGAATGCCTTTACTGTGATTTTTTTTTAAAAAAAATGTCCAGTGCTGATATAGTTATTGAAGGATTGTTACCCATCCTCTGTCTTTATAGAACCATTTTGATGATGGGTCGGTATGTTGAACCCATTGAGGATGTACCTTGTGGCAACATTGTTGGTCTAGTTGGTGTTGACCAGTTTTTGGTGAAGACGGGCACCATTACCACCTTTGAACATGCCCACAACATGAGAGTGATGAAATTTAGTGTTAGTCCAGTTGTACGTGTTGCAGTTGAAGCAAAAAACCCTGCTGACCTACCAAAACTAGTGGAAGGTCTAAAGCGTCTCGCCAAGTCTGACCCTATGGTTCAGGTGAGTCTTAGCTCTACATTATGTTACTTAGTATTGTTTGATTTGCAGTGGAGCTTTGTTGAAAAAATGAATTTATCTCCCCCAAATTTTGTCAAACCCTTTGCATTAAAGCTGACAGCCCTGACTTTGCTCACGTCCTTTGCTCTTCACTGTGATGGAGGGCAGAGGACACATGCAAAAAAAGAAGAAGTTATTCTTGTTCCAGTATTTCTGGACCTGACTAAGGGCAGGCTGGAGTAGGACTACAGCAGTAAATGCTAAAATTCATGAAAGTGAAGATCTTGCTTGAAGTTGATTTCCCCCCACAGTTTTATCAGACAGGATGTGGTACAGCAATCCTGATGAAGCTAAGCAAGAGTTAGCCTGGACAGTTCCATACCTGCTTCCTTGAGTTCCCTCTTGCCAGAATGATGGGATATAAGTGGAGTAAATAAAATCAAATTTATAGTTTTTCTCCTACCTTCTCCAGAGTAACTGAGCACATGTAAAACTCATTTGGCCTTGGAAAACCAGCTTTGTTAATTTAAACTGAAAGTTAATAAGCCACGTTCACCAAACTGTAGAGCAGGGTTCCCAACCTACTACCCACGGGCTGGATCTGTCCTCTGGGCTGAATTGCCACCGATGCCAGAAGTGCCCCAACATCACTGGAAATTCCAAAATCACTGTTTTTGCACCAAAACACGGCCGGGGGGGGGGGGGATCAAAAATGGCATGAAAATGTTCCTCCCTCCTCCAAGTGAGGTGACGGGGGAAATGCCCAGAAACATGGCAAAATGCCCTAAGATGCTTCCCAGAAATAATAATGTGTGTTCAGAGATTTAGGGAAAGTTAAAAATAACTATTTTTTTCTGTCTTCATTTCTTTTTTACCTTTCTCAAAAGCATATGATGGGGCAGGTTGATAAAAATCGCACCTGTCTGGCTTGTGAGTGTGGCTGGGAGGATAGAAATGGGAACACCAAAGAAGAATAGAGATGGAAGCGGGTGGTTTGAGAAATGTCTGATTGGTTGGAAATAATGCACTGTTGAGTGACTGTGCATTAGATACAGCACTAAAGCACAGTGGGCAAATCTGTGGCCCTCCTTCACATGTTGTTGGATGTAACTTCTGTTCACAACCAGCGCTTGGGCCAGTGGAAACAGAAGATATTTTGGGAGGGAGGGTATCCCTGGTTTAATATTACAACCATGAACTTGTGTGGAGGAGAAAGGCTTCTGAACATGGTTTTTAATAAACTGCAGCAGGAGAAACTGTCTTTTAAAGTCAGTTCACAAGTCAAGATAATAAACTAGGATGTTTGGTTACATGATGTTAACCACAACTAGCCCAATGGGTTAAACAAAAATAATCAGGGTTATATTTTCTCATATGCAAAGAAAAGGAGACCTTGTCAGCTTGAGGCTTACCACTTTGCATTTGGGTTAATTTGTTAATTATTTGTTATGATTTCTCTTTGTGGTCAATGTGGCAGGAGGTCATAATCCTTTACGTGGAAGCTGTATAAACAGATATCAAATATAGACTCTTGCCTTTAAACACTTCTTTAGAGATCATGAGGTTGGAATCCTATTAATTGTAGGCTTGGATTTTACATATTTGTAGAGGAAGTTTCTTTACATCTTGCCTCACCTCTCAGGAAAGTGTAAAATTAAACACACGTGTATTTAGGTGTTGGTTTGATGCTGTGCTGTTATTCTATATATATTGGGTAAGCACTTTCAGCTATACGTTGTTATTTGCCTTATGTTTTTGAATGTGGTTTCTCTTTAAATTGCAGATGCAGTTAATTAATGCATAAGCCATAAATTATATCACAGCTGCAGAGTTTCATATGCACTCTGTATTTCATAGGCATATTATTGGAAGGTGCAAGGAGGGTCTGCTTAAACAGCATTGGGCTTTGTCATAAAGATTTCTCTGAAACCATTTTATAAAAGCCAGAAGTCTTTTCAAAATTACCTTTCAGGAATATCTTTGATTGCACAGTATGTACAGCCAGTCTCCTAGATTTTTATAGCGCCCCCCCCCCTCCAAACTAAAACAACCATGTAACCAAATTTTCTTGTTCTCTAGTGCATCATTGAAGAGTCCGGGGAGCACATAATTGCTGGAGCTGGTGAGTTGCATTTGGAAATTTGCCTCAAAGATTTGGAAGAGGATCATGCATGTATTCCAATCAAGGTATACAAATGACCTTGCCATACATAACAGTTATTTCTTAACCCATTGGATCCCTTACTACAGCAGTGGTGAACCTTTTCAAGACCAAGTGCCCAAGGAGGATGAGGAGGATTATCATCTAGTGTCCAGAGAACCATATCAGAGACTCTTATGTCTGACGAAGTGGGCTTGATTCACGAAAGCTAACATTAAGATACAGCAGTTAGTCTTTAAAGTGCCACACCATTTATATTTTTGTATTTTTGTTTTGTTTATGGGACTGTGATGGCTTCCAGCTTCTGCCAACCTAGCAGTTCAAAAGCAAGAAATTGCAAGTAGATAAATAGGCACCACTTTAGTGGGAAGATAAACAGTCTTCTGTGCACTCCAGTGTCTCAGCATGCCTACCACATTTCCACAGAATCATATGCCTAGGCAGACAGCGCTGGCTCTTGTTATAAACAGAGATGAGCACCGAACCCTAGAGTCGGATACGATTGGCTTTCAAGCAAGACTGACCTTTATCTTTGTTTTGTTTACTCTGATATGTTTGCAACAGACTAACGTGGCTGCCATTTCAAAGTTTTCAACTATGGAAAACCATAAATATTCATTTTGTCACGAAGCTAGTTTGAGAGGCATTCCTTCATAATGTACTGTGCATTGGGAAAACGCACATCTTTCCTCTGCCACAGAGTGCACTGGATTGACCTTCAATCTTCTTGAATTCAGCAGGAAGGGAGGGAACACAGCAAGAATGCGAACATACTTTGTGGATCCTTTTATCATTATTTTATTTTTACCTTGCAGTGTGGCTGAAATTCAGAAAATGGTGGTCATACATCAGCATTGCTGGAATTCCACAGTCCAGTTCAAATAAAACAGCTAAATTTGCATTTGTTTTTGCAGTTTGTATTACTGCAAAGTAATTAAGTGAGTTGGTCAGTTTCAAAGATATAATAATGCTAAATACACCCGTTTTGTTGCTTCTGAGGATTTCTTCCTCAGAAGAAAGCAGATTTCTGATTTCTTGGACTTCTTTGGTACCCCTCATCTCCAAGGCAACTCACATCATGAAGCTTTGCCTTTTATTTTGTTGATTTTTGAGCATGCATTTAATTGGGGGTTGGGGAAGGAGAATGGTTAAGGCACAACAATGCCTTTGTCATTCACAGTTGAAAAATTAACTACAGAAAAGGAAAGCATTTATGAACTCATCGTTCAGTAGATGTGATGCAGATTGACTTGGATTTGTTTACATTTGCAGAAATCTGATCCAGTTGTATCTTATCGAGAAACAGTCTGCGAAGAGTCCAGCCAGATGTGTTTGTCCAAATCTCCCAACAAACACAACCGGCTGTACATGAAAGCCCGCCCCTTCCCTGAAGGGTTGGCAGAAGATATAGACAAAGGAGATGTTAGCGCCCGCCAAGAGCTGAAGCAGCGGGCGCGCTACCTGGCCGAGAAATATGAGTGGGATGTATCTGAAGCAAGGAAGATCTGGTGCTTTGGCCCTGATGGAACAGGTCCCAATATTTTGGTTGATATTACCAAGGGTGTCCAATATCTCAATGAAATCAAGGACAGCGTGGTCGCTGGATTTCAGTGGGCTACCAAGGAGGTGGGTCTCCTTCAAAGTTACACCTAATGCAGCATTTCTAAGAACATTTCGTAACTCACGCAGATTGGGATTCCACCCCACCCCACCCCGTAACTCCTTGTTCTGCTCTATTTGAATTCGAATATTGGCAATCATCGTAGCGATCTACCATGAAGACTGTCCTGATAATATAATGCAGTGGCCTTTCATCTGCCTTCCACATTGCATCATGACACCCATACCTCTCTGATCCAGTTCCATGAGTCACTTTCTGGTCCTGAGCCCTTTTGGCACCTGCAAAGTCAGCATAACCCCCAGGCCAGTACTGATGAAGCTCCTGCCCTCCATCAAGATGGATTCAAGTGGAATTTAATCCACTTGGGAATCCTCACCCTTCCCTGTGGACTTTGGCACCCAAGGCCATTAAGCCCTCAGGGTTGTCAGGTTAGTTAACCACCACCTGACACTCAACCTTGAGTCGCTGGCTGTATGTTTATTATCTACTCTGTTTCCATAGCAGGATAACCTGGCCATGTCGATGTCGCCCTCCTCAAAAAGACCCAGGGCAGCTAAAAAACTCTCCAAAACACTTAGAACAGAATAAAAACACAATATAAAAATCAAGATTAAAAGATTAAAAAGATTAAGTAAAAAGATTAAGCAAGACAGAGAGAGAGAGAGGGAGGGAGGAAGTCAGATGAGCCAACAGACTGAGGCAACCGTCCGGCCCATACCCCACACGTGCTCTGCCAGCCAGGTCTTAACCCCCTTCCTAAATGGCACCAGCTCCATCTGGAGATACAGGTCACTTGGCAGGAGGTTCCATAGGGCCGGAGCAGACACAGGGAAGGCCCTCCTCCTAGTGCTAGAAGGATGCAACTCCAGCCTATGGTACAACCAGAGAGGCTCTCCGGTCCGCTCTGGTGGGACGGACAGATATATTTAAGGTGATGCGGTCTCTTAGGTATCCTGGCCCACTACCATGTAGGGCTTTAAAGGTAATAGCCAGCACCTTGAATTGCACCTAGAGGCAAACTGGCAGCCAGTGTAGCTCCCATAACAATTATGAGGCATGAGCATAATGCCCGCATCCCATCACGACCCAGGCAGCCGCATTCTGGACTAGTTAAAGCCTCTGAATGGTCATCAAGGGCAGCCCCATGTAGAGCGCGTTACAGTAATCAAGTCGAGTTGACCAGAATGTGTGGGATCATGAGCAAGGAGTCCTGATCTAGGAGTGGGTGTAACAGGTGAATCACACGAAGTTGTGCAAAAGCGCTCCTGGCCATGACTGCCACCTGCTCTTCAAGCAGGAGTCGTGAGTCCAAGAGGACCCCCAGACTATGCACCGGGTCTGCTTGGGGCAATACTGCCCCATCCAGAACCAAAAATGGTAGCAAAGATAGGTCTGCTGTCAGAAATCTGATTCAGTAGAAGTCAGCTTGTTACATTTAATTTGGTCGTCAGATGTTGCTGGATCGGAACACCAACCAACCATAGCCAATAGTGAGGACTGATTGAAGTCCTGGCATTTCAAAGGCCACATATTTACTACCCCTGTTTTAATGATTTTCCGACCAATAATTGTTTTTTGAAATATTTATATAAACTGACTGGTGTGAATTAAATGTCACCCTGTGCAGCACAACCTGAAAGCATCACCTTAATTGCTAAAATCCTTGTTTTGTGATTGTTAGAAGATGGATGCAACAACAACATGAGCTCCACTCCTGAAAATTACAGAAGTGATGTGTTTTTTATATTTGTGCACTAGTAATAGGATTGCTATTAGAGGTGGGATCTTCAGCTTAGGGGTGGGACATTCATGTCACCCGCCATGCTGATGCTATCCATCGTTTGTTATTCAGTTGCACAGTCGATTCCGACCCTTTGCGACCCCATGGACCACTGTCCGCCAGGCACTCCTGTCCTCCACCATCCTCCTCAACTCGCTCAGCTCTGTGCCCATTGTCTCTACAATACCATCTAGCCATCTCATTTTGGGCCGCCCCCTTCTTCTTTTGCCCTCCACCCTTCACAGCATCAAGGCTTTCTCAACCAAATCCTCTCTTTTCATTTGATGTCCAAAAGTACTTTAGCTTCATCTTTATTATTTGACCTTCTAAGGAGCAGTCAGGGTTGATTTCTTCTAAGATTGACCTATTTGTTCTCCTCACTGTCCAGGGGACTCTCAAAACTCTCCTCCAACACCACATCTCAAAGGCATCTATTCTGCGCTGCTTTCCTTATGGTCCAGCTCTCACAACCATACATTGCCACCAGGAATACCATCGCTTTTACTATATGAATTTTTGTTTGCCATGTGATGTCTTTGCTTTTCACTATGCTCCCCAGGTTTCTCATAACTTGTCTCCCAAGAATCAGTTGCCTTTTTATTTCATGGCTGCAATCACCATCTGCAGTGAGCTTTGATCCTAAGAATGTAAAATCTGTCACTGCTTCTACTTCTTCCCCATCTATTTTCCAGGGATTGATAGGGCCTGTTGCCATGTCCTTGGTTTTCCTGATGTTGAGTCTCAAGCCAGCTTTTGCACTTTATTCTTTCAACCTAATCAGGAGCTTTTTAAAGTCCTCCTCACTTTCTGCCATTAGGGTGGTATCATCTGCATATCTCAAATTGTTGATGTTTCTTCCAGCATTTTTGATCCCAAATTGTGATTCCTCCATCCCTGCATTGCGCATTATGTGCTCTGTGTATAAGTTGAATAAGCAGGGTGACAAAATGTAGCCTTGTCTTACTCCTTTTCCTATTCCAATCCACTCTGTGCTTCCGTGTTCTGTCCTAACTGTTGCTTCTTGATTCATGTACAGGTTTCTCATGAGGCATATAAGGTGTTCTGGTATTCCCATCTCTTTAATTACTTGCCACATTTTGTTGTGGTCTACACAGTCAAAGGCCTTAGTGTAATCAATGAAACAGAAGTAGACTTGTTTCTGATATTCCTTTGTTTTTTCCATGATCCAACGTATGTTGGCAAGGTGGTCTCTAGTCCCCCTGCCTCTTCTGAACCCCGCCTGCACTTTTGGTAATTCTCTCTCCATGTGCTGCTGCAGTCTATCCTGCATTATCTCGAGCATCACCTTGCTAGCACGTGGGATGAGCGCAATTGTTCGATAATTTGAACATTCTTTGGCATTACCCTTTTTGGGGATTGGAACATATACTGATCTTTTCCATTCCTGTGGCCAATGTTGTGTTTTCCAAATCTGCTGGCATATAGAATGTAATAATTTGGTCCCATCATCTTTTAGGGCTTTGAAAAGTTCAACTTGGATACCATCATCTCCACTGGCTTTGTTGTTTGCAGTGCTTTTTAGGGCCTTTCTATCTCTAGGATGTCTGGCTCAAGTTCAATTTCTTCATCATTGCTATTACCAGGAGTGTTGAGGTCTTTTTTGTAGAGTTCCTCTGTGTACTTTTTCCATCGTGGTGGGGGACAAATCGTTAACTGGAATGAGAAAACCCATGAAAGAGGCAACTTTCTTTTTTTCAGTCATTCATTGCTTTTGACTGTGATGGTGAACCTTGGCACTCCAGGTGTTCTTGGATTTTGATTCCCAGAAGCCCAAGTCTCTGTAAACCCATTCGGGTGGATTCACAGAGACTTGGGCTTCTGGGAATTGGAAGTCGAAGAACACATGGAGTGCCAAGGTTCACCATCATGGCTTTATGATAAGAGTGCATGTAAAAATGCAATAGATTCAGGATTCCAAAAGAGTAATGAAACTAACATATTTCATTTTATTTCCTCATTTGGAAGGTCATAGTGAATGGTGATCTGATGGCACTTAAGATGCTTTTCTTTCTCCTTGCAGGGTGTTCTATGTGAGGAGAACCTGCGGGGTGTTCGCTTTGACATTCATGATGTCACCCTCCATGCTGATGCTATCCATCGTGGCGGGGGACAAATCATTCCAACTGCAAGGAGAGTCTTGTATGCCTCTACCCTGACAGCCCAACCTCGACTGATGGAGCCCATCTATCTCGTAGAGATTCAAGTACGTCACTGACACAGCTTTCTAGGTGGCCTGATGCCTTCTAGGGAGTTGGGTTAGAAAACAAGATGGCCATTCTGTCATAGGATTTCACAATCCCTTTGCACTTGGATCTCTTGCAGTCATTCTTTACTCTTAATGGGGTCAGACCTATGGTTTGCAACATGGGGCACATACCGCACAGGGCAACTTCAGTCCCCAGAAGCCTAAATCAGTACACTGGCTGATTAGTGCTTGGGGATTGGTTTAGGCTTCTGGGGATTTTAAGCCCAAAAACCAAATGTTGTGAAACACTGGATTAGAGGAAAAGAAGCCCCACTAGCATACAGAGCTTCCCCTTGACCTCCAAGACCTTCCTCCTGATATAGCTAAAGAGGGGAGAAAGCTGCTCTTCTTGGAGACCGCAAGGGACAAGAGGTGGCCTTAAATTTTCCTCCTTACATTGATTAAGTCTTCACTTGCTAGTCATTTTGCCAGTGGCAAGTCAGATGTTTTACTCTGCCCCTCAGCCTTTTCTTTGTCCATCGTCCTATGCAAGATACAGGTTAAAAATAACCCTTTTTGCCAAGGATGTCATGAAAGGCCTTGTTATTTCCTATGAAAAGTATCTCTTCTCATTATTCCTCTCCCTTCAGAGTATGTAGTGTCCCTATGTTGCTGGATTTTTAAAAAACTTAGTGTAAATTATGTTGCTATTTATAGTTTACTACCACCAATTAAGAAAGCTTATTTTGCATTGCTCAAATCAGAATTGATTTACAAGTGCTGTCCAGTCAGAAAATGAAATACACTAGAACACCGGATAACGTTATGACTTGGTTCCACAAGTCATGACGTTATCAGATTTTTAGCGTTGTCCAATGCATACATCGAACAATGTTAAAAAAAAAAGCCCTGACGTCAGGGACAAACCACGCTGATGCAAGGCTCGGCTTGTCCGAAATCCCCCCGCCCCCGGGGGGGGGGGATTTCGGACAAGCCGAGCCCTGGGTAGGTGCGCAATCGCGCGCCTGCAAGGCTCAGCTTGTCTGAAATTCCCCCACCCCCGGGGGGGGGGATTTCGGACAAGCCGAGCCCTGGCAAGCGCTAAGAGTCCGGCAGGTTTGGCAGAAGAGACGCCCGCTTGCACGCGAGGAGGTGCCGAGCGGGCGCCTCTTCTGCCAAACCTACCGGACTCTTAGCAAGCATGCCTGTTCCCCTCACCCCACTGGCCCCTTAGCAAGCGCTATGGGGCCAGTAGGGTGGGGGGGAAGAGGCACCCGCTCTATGTCCGAAGCCCAGCGGTTTTGGACACAGCCCGCAAGGGCTTTGGAAGGGCTGGGCTAGCCTTCTTCCACAGCCCATGCGGGCTGTGTCCGAAGCCCAGCAGCTTTGGCCATAGCCCAGATGGGCTGTTGACAAAGCCTAGCGGCGCTCAGGCTACCTAGCCCATGCGCCGCTAGGCTTCGTCCAGCAATTGCTGCTGCTGAACTAGGGTCGGGGGAAAGGCAGGCACCCGCGTGCCTTTCACCCGACCCTAGTTCAGTAGCAGCGATCCATCACTGGGGTGGTGGTGGATTGGGTAGATGGTCTACCCAATCCAAACCCCCCCCCCCCCCCACGATTGGCTCAGATAACGCTAAAAATCGTGTTATCCGATGCAAGGTTTTTCCAAAAATCTTGCATCGTTAGCCAATTCTAGCGCTATCCAGTCCAGTCGTTACACGGTTTATTACTGTACAATGGTACCTCATATTACGAATGCTTCATTTAATGCAATTCTCGCTTAACAAATGAAAATCCATAGAACATAATGCCTCATAATACATATGGTTTTTTTGCAATACGAAGCAAGTTTTCCTATAAATTACAAGTCATACAGTGGCCACTTCTGATAGTACCATCCATTCTTGCAGAAGTGAACCTACTCGTCTGCTGGGGGCAGGGGGGGATCTAAATAGCTGCTTTCTCTCTACAGTGCCCAGAACAGGTGGTTGGTGGTATCTATGGTGTACTAAATCGGAAGCGTGGTCATGTTTTTGAGGAGTCCCAAGTAGCTGGAACCCCAATGTTTGTGGTCAAAGCATATCTGCCTGTCAATGAGTCATTTGGTAAGCAGTTTCTGTTCATTTTTTGCCATTTAATTTCTGGTTGTTGCTTCCCTATACAAGGGCTTTGCAACTTATTAGCTACAATTTAGTAATTAGCCACCAGTGTGGGATAAATTCGCGTGGGTGGCAGGAATTAGCTTCTCCTCCTCTCTTTGAAGGCTAGCAATATGGAGAGGCATCTTTCTATCAGGCCAACCGATTACAACATTGCCCAGCACCAAAAAACCTTGGTGTGACACTTAACTGGTCACTCTTTTAAGCAGCACTGCCTGAATACCAAAGCCAAAGGTAGTACAAGGAACATCATCTTCAGGAAAATCACAAACTACAAATGTGGAACTCAATTATCCACACTGCGTACATCGGCTTTGGCCCTGAGTGGCTCTGCAGCAGAGTATACTGCTCCAGTATGGAGTGCATCCACACACGCAAAACACGTTGACATCACTTTTAATGATGCCATGTGTATAGTGACAGGATGCCTTACACGGGGGAGGGGGGCAACCTTTTCATGCTGCCAGCCGGGCCACACCCTCAGACAGATGTGCAGGGCAGAGGTGTGGTTCCTCCAGCCACTTCAAGGTGGCAGGTGCATTCACAACATGTTTCCACCACTTGTGCTGCTCCCCATAGTGGTGGCAGGATCAAGGGCAGCTTCACCCCATTTTGGTGCTTCCAGCAGCGGGGTCACCATGGGCCAGTTTTGGCCCACAGGCCATAAGTTGGCTACCCCACCTTACACCTACACTAGTTGAGAAAATATACCCTCTTGTTGGTATTGCTCCACCTAAGATCAGGAGAGAAGTAGCAGCAGATGCCCAGAGAACTAAGCAAGAGAATGACCCTCAACACCCTCTGAATGGATATGAGCCTCAAGTCCTCCAGCTCAGATCCAGAAACAGCTTTATGGCAAGAACAAACATTCTTCACAGTACAAAAGAACAAAACCAAATTAGAAGATGGAGGAAGGAGCTCACTGGGCAATGAACATCATGAAAAGAGGCTATAGATGAGGAACTCCACCTCCCCTATGCCATTTGGAGGACTCTGAATAGGCTGAGGGTCGGAGTTCCTAAATGTAAGAGCAACATGCTCAAGTTGGGGCTGTTGACAGACAACACACCATGTGAATGCAGATACAGAATCTAGCTCATTTACTGTTCTGCTGATTAGTGCCAGAAACATGTACCAATGAGGACTTAAGTTTGGCCAATGACAAAGGCAAGAAAGTGGCTTCATTTTGGCAGTCCAGGGTTTGATCAGGACATGAAAGAAATTAGGCCACTTACAGCATTTGCCAAAGGTTGTATTTCATCACCTTGTACAGCCTTAAGAGGCATGGTTCACACTGCGCCCTTTTGTCTCAAGGTCATTCCACTGCAATAAAGGTTTAAAGCAGTGATTGTTTAGCAGAATGCCAATTGTGCAAAAGTCCCTGGTTGCTTTTCTTTTCCACATTGCAGCAAGGGATGAGGAATTTATGCATCCAATGTTCGGTCTTCATCCCCTCCCCCCCCCCCCCCCCCCCCGAGATTTAATCACCATGGTCAAAGTCAAGGGCTTCTTATAGTAGCTGTAGTCCAGAACATCTCAAGAGCCAAAAGTTCCTTACACTTGCTCTGGTGTTAGTTCTGTTCAGAGATCCAAAAGAGGAACAGCGGTCATGACTTCTGAACTTGATACAGTTAATTTCAAGGTTTTTATGACTTGTAAATGCTCCATATACTTAGGTCAGGGGTGCCCAAACTTTTTGGGCCAGGGGCTGGTCATGTGGTTCAGGAGACCAGTCACATGGTTCCTCCCACTGGAAGCAAAATGTGTCTTGAAATGTTTTGAAACAGATGTTTTGTACCATTTTCTCTGCTTAAACCAGGGATGCCCAAACTATGGCCCACAGGCCAAATCCAGCCCACAACACCATTTCATCCGGCCCAAAATGCCATCACTGCTCCCGGAAGCTGAAGTAAAACATGACCGGATGGGCACGTTTTACTTCTGCTTCCAGGAGTGATGAGGGGCATGGGCCAGATGAGTTGGTGTCATGGGCCAGGGCCAGGCCAGAGGCTGTAGTTTGGGCCTCCCTGACTTAGATGAAGGCTACCTTTTATACGAGGAAATAAGAACAAAGGGGTGTCTCGGTTGCTATTCAATACTTTGTTAATTTGATTATGATAAAATCAGCAGACAAATCTTTGGGTTTGATTGTTGGCTGGCTGCTATATTTTACTCTGTATATATTACATCCTTGACTGAATTACTTACTCCCTTTCCCTCTGGCACTAGGTTTCACTGCCGACTTGAGATCCAATACAGGTGGCCAGGCCTTTCCACAGTGTGTCTTTGATCACTGGCAGGTTTTGCCTGGAGACCCTTACGATGCCAATTCACGTCCCTTCCAAGTTGTTGCTGAGACACGTAAACGCAAAGGCCTGAAGGAAGGCATTCCACTTCTGGACAACTTCTTAGACAAATTGTAACTACAACCTTTTCCAGCTGAGGAGTATCTGCTATAGTACCCGGTGTCCTCATGGAATTGGATTGCTTCACAGGGCTAGGAAAGAAGTGGGAACCTTACCATACAAAGCTGAACAAAACCACAAACCAGCATCTAGCAATTATGTTATGTTCACCTATTGAGAAATAAAAGTATGTGTTGTTGAACTGCTAATCAGGTGGCTTTTTTATTCCCTCTTGAAGCAGACGGATTGACTTGATTTGTTTTTTGTTGCAAGAGAAAATCAAACCAGGTTTAGTTTACAGACTTGATATACATGTATAGATTATCTACCCAATATACATTGTCGTTCACTTAGCACATCAGTGACTGATGCCCTGTTGTGTAGCTGCCTATACATGTTTAACTTGCAGTTGTAAAATTTGTGCCCGACTAGAAGTCATATCTAACAAGAGGTTCCCTAGGCACACTGTGTGCAACCAGTTACACAGTGAACTACACAGTCCATTGCGCAGGCAGGCAGTGTGAACTGGCTGGGCATATCTTTATTCTACATCAACTGCAAGAGGACTTCAGCCATTAAAGTCACTGGTGTAGAAGTACACCTGCAAAATACCCTTTTAAGTTGAATCTGCATTATGTAGTGTTGACTTCTTATGGCTTAAAATTTGACTCCGCTTTTTTTTTCAAATGTACATTTTCTGCTCTAAAGCAGGGGTCGCCAAACTTAAAGTTGTGGCCGAGTCACACTCCCTCAGACAGCTGAGGGGGCTGGACTGGTGGTTCCCCCCCACACCATAAACACATCAGTGGCTGTTGTAAACGTGTTTATAGCAGGTGCAAACACATCCGCAGCCGCCATAAACACATCTGCGACCACTTGTGGCGGTGGTTGGAGTGGTTGCAGGGATCTGACAATTTGGTGCCATGGGCCGAATTCAGCCAGCGGGCTGTAGGTTGCCTACCCCTGCTCTAAAGAGAGGTAAGAAACAGCCTTCTGATAAGCAGTGACACCGCAGCGGATCTTCTCACTGGGATCTGCAGTGTGATAGATAGCATAGCTCATTAACTAGTTATAGTCAGGGTAAATACCACATAAACATTAAAGGATGTCAAATTAGCAAGGAGGAGGCTCAAATATTCCAGAGAACTTTAATTGGTACAAAATTAGCAGACACGGGGAATGGATTCACTGCAAGACCAGCCATATGAGATGCTTATTGGTTTAGGATGGTTGGTGGGGAAAGGGGGGGGGGGGAATGTTTGGGGACAGAACTAAGGAAAGAATCATAGCCACAGTTATTTGTATCTTTTGTGTAGAGTCGACTTAAGCCACAGTTAATAAATATTAAGACTTGGCCATGGTGGCAAGAGCGATGCTGCGATAAAATTGCACTGGAAAAAAGGAAAAACAAATTCCTAGAATTTTTACAGGGAAGACCTGAAGGAATCCAGGGCTGTCCATATGTGGCAGCGGGGGGTGGGGGGAATCAGTATTTATGGCTCATGTCTCATTTTAGCGAGTTATAGGAGCGACCGAGCTTTTCTTGCGATGCTAGTTAAAATGTAATTTTTAACTACAAGGAAAGGAACCTTTGAAGACCATCGAAGGCAAAAGTGGGCATTATGATTTCCCTCTGAACTGTGCCTGTGTGGCCTTTATAGTCTCTTCAAATCACATTAAATCTGCAATTTCTCCAAAGGTAATGTTGCTTTCCAGTAACCTTCCAGAAAGACCCTACACGAGTTCAATAAATTTGCTCTGGATGCTTCTCGGCTTTGGCTCTGCAAAGGAAGTTAACAAAAAACCCATTCACAAACATTTCTCCCTGTTACAGAGGATTCATAGCATTGCAGTCTCTAGGACAACATGGGGAAAGAATACTACAGATGAAGTTAGACTCCCTTTTCTGGGAAATTCAATAGCCATACACTGATGGGAGAAATGCTTTGTGCAGACCCCAGCATCATCCTGTTTTTACCATGGCCTCAGCTACACCACAACTAGCTGGATCAGTATAAACCACTCACGGTGTGGAAGGCTAATAATAATTATTCAACAGTAGCCTCCCCCTCAAGTGTGAGTTTCTACATCAGTAATGGCGAACCTTGGCATTCTGGCTGTTCTTGGACTTCATTTTCCAGAAGCCCAAGTCTGAATCCACACAAATGGGTTTACTGCATGTACGCTCAATAAATCCATTCATGTGGATTCACAGAGACTTGGGCTTCTGGGAAGTGAAGTCCAAGAACAGCCAGAGTGCCAAGGTTCGCCATCACTGTCCTACACCATGTATCCAATCAAGCATGCCATTGCCATAGTTTCTGTCCAGGAGTAGTTGCTGGAGTAATATGAATTATACAGTTACAAGAACACATTTTAACTCATTACGGGTGCAAAATTTGTGCAGATACAAACTGTGGCATGAATACAAAACAATTCAGGAGAAGTGTCAGACCACACTCCAGTCTGAATCTCTGGGTATTTTGCAGGATATTTCCCCCAACCAAGATGCATAATCTGTTCTGAAAAGCTAAACTTTGCATTCACATTTTTCTGAACATGTATTAGATGCACAAAGCTGATTTTGCATAGCATTCTTCCAAATACAAAAAGAAATTTCAAATTTGTGGAAAAGATGATGCAATTGGAGGAGGAGAAGCAAATGTAAAGTTTAAGCAACTGTTAATTTCACAACTTCAACCTCTCCACTGAAGATATATTCCAGACTTCAGTGAAAGTTCAAAAATTCAAACAAATACACATCTTTCCACTTGTCCTTAATGTGTGGGATAAACGTTGCCTCCTGTCACATTTCTGGACTAAGTGCTCTTTCGTTTTAAAAATTGGGAAGTTTACATTATTGCTAAATGTAACGAAATTCCTGCATGGAATCGATCCCAGGTCCACAGAGCAAAGCTGTCAGTTTTCTTCATAACAAGTCTGAAGGGATGACTTAGTACAAATAAATTCATTTCGTCCGAACAGAAGAAAAGGACACAAGGACACCTCTCAAGTATAATGTTGTCTTTTTCTTTAAAAAAAAATTTTTTTACAATCCTTCCAGCCAGTTTTCTTCCCCTTGGAACAGTAATGTCAAGCAAGCCATGTGAAGGGTTAACAGAATCCCAAGCTGCTTCTCCTTCAATAAATACTCAAAATTAAGTCCAAGCTATGGATGGTCCATGGATTTAAGCCAAGGGTGCCTAAAAACTTCGGTCCGCGGGCCGGTAACGTGGTTCAGCAGGCCAGTCACATGGTTCCTCCCAACAGAAGTGGAAGTGAAACGCGCTTTGCAATCTGTTTTGCAACAGGATGAGATGTATTTGAGGCTGTTGTTTTCTCTGCTTAAACCAGAGGTGCCCAAACTACAGCTTGTGGGCCAGATCCAGCCCCCTACGCAAATTCATCTGGCCTACACCACCTTCATTGCTACCGGAAGCTGAAGTAAAACATGCCGATGGGCGCATTTTACTTCTGCTTCCAGGAGCAACTATGGTGGCGTGGGCCGGATGAATTTGCATCAGGGGCTGGATTAGGCCCGCAGGCCGTAGTTTGGGCACCCCTGAATTAAGCAATGTGAAGAGTAGCTCTCTGCGCCCTTCCACGATGGGCAGATTTGGCCAGTTTTTAGTCCAGAGAGATAATGTCAGGAATGTTGCTCCCGCTGCTGGTGATGACAGCTGTCTCGCTCCGGCCTGAGGAACTAACGTGAGTGCTGCTCTCCTGGTGGCTGGTGGAAGTGATGATGTTGCCAGGGGTGGTGCTTGTTGGCAAAGCTGAGGTAAGACTATCCAAAAACATAGGAGGACAGTACTGCTTGAAACAAACAATGATGCAGATAAGGGAGAGAGTGTTTCAGTACTGCTTGAAACAATGAGGCAGAGAAAGGGGGTGGGTGGGTGGGGGGAATGAAGCACAACACCTCGGCTACGACTGCAAGCAAACTGCATCTAAAAGCTAAAGGTCTCCTTGGCTTGAAAGCCAGTCATATCCGACTCTTGGGTTCGGTGCTCATCTCCATTTACAGCCAAAGAGCCAGCACTGTTTGCGTCTGCAGACCTTTCTGCAGTCATGTGGCAGGCATGGCTAGACATTGGAGCGCACAGGACACTATTTTCCTACCAAAGTAGTACCTGTTTTATCTACTTGCAATTTCTTGCTTTTAAACTGCTAGGTTAGCAGGAGCTGGGACAGATGATGGGAGCTCACTCCATCGGGTATCACTCAGGTCTTGAACTGCTGACCTGCCAACCTTCTGGTCATCACGTTCAGCATCTTAACCACTAAGCCACCATGGCACCCTAAATGGCACCTAGGTAAAGATCACCCTTTTCGAAAGCCAGTCGCAACCGACTCTAGGGTTCAGTGCTCATCTCCATTTATAGCCAAAATGCCAACACTGTCTGCTTCTGCAGACATTTCCGTAGACATGTGGCAAGCATGCCTAGACACTGGAGTGCCCAGAATGCTGTTTACCTTCACACCAAAGTGGTACCTATTTATCTACTTGCAATATCTGTACACTGTTTTAACTTTTTATGATTTTTAGAGTTAAATATTAAGTTTTAATTATAAATAGCATTAATATAGATTATCCTATGTTTTAACCTTGATGTAAGCCGCTCAGAGTCGGGTTCACCCGATTGGGGCGGGGTAGCAAATGCAATAAATAATTAATAATAATAATAATAATATCTTGCTTTTGAATTGCTAGGTTGGCAGGGGCTGGGACAGAGATGGAAGCTCACTACGTCATGCAGTACTTGGGTCTCAACCTGCTGACCTTCCACTCGTCAAGTTCAGCATCTTAACCACTAAGCCACTGCAGTCCTTAAAACTGTATCTAGCACCTACTAAATCTTGGGCAATATGCAGAACTCAGAGAAGTGATCAATATCCACAACCTCCCAGGGAGCATGGCTATTGCACCCCAATTAAAGAATGGAAAGGGATACCTTGAAGGCACACCTAAATGATCTAACCACAAGCTCTCAGTATGTGATCTGAGCTATGGTGGTTGAGATACAAAGGAAATTAGACATTCCTTCATTATGAAATTCTTTCCAGTCCATAATATTTCTAGCCTCTCTTAACATTTGTATTTCACAGTGATGGTGAGTTCTGGCTAGAAGTATTAACATAGGAATATTCATGCTGAAATCATGGGAAAGGCAAGCCAAAGCTATTTCAATCTCGTACAAAATCAGTTATGATGTTCTTTGTTCATTTTTAATATTTTTAGTTTAATTTGTGTTAATAAAGGAAGTTAGGAAGGTAAGTGGATTACATACAGAGAAGATACTTACCTGCGGATCAACTGGGATTAAAGAAAGAAAATCCAAACCTAGAAAGAAATAATACATGCTGCTTTTAGAGAATAGATGCAGTTGTAGTTAAAGGCAACATTAGCAAACCAGGCAGATTGAGGTAGAATTCAAAGCAGCTATGGACAAAGTTTTTATTTTATTTTATTTATTATTACATTTCTTTACTGTCCATTTGGGAAATTTCCCACTCTGGGCGGTGTACATAAAAATCTCAAATAAACCAACAGAACACACAACACATGAAAAGCAGAACAACCAAACAAGTACATCCCAAAGTAAAGTAAAATAAAATAGCTGGCCTCTGAAGACACAGAGGATCATCTAGCTGGCTGATTTATTCCTAAAATAAAGCCTTCCAGACATCGAACTGAAACTCCCATCAGCTACAGCTAACAAAGCCAACGGTGAGAAATGCTGTGACTCCTTGGGTGAAGGTAGCTGCCTAGGATGGGAGGCATAAATCCCCACTCAGCAACAAAGCTCATGATGCAACCTTTAACAGTACACTAGAACCCCGAACAACGTGATGACATGGTTCCACAAGTCATGACGTTGTTCGGTTTTTAACATTGTTCGATACATTGATCGAACAATGCTAAAAAAAAAGCCCTGACGTCAGGGACAAACCACTCTGAGGCAAGGCTCGGCATTCCCCCCCCCCCCGTACCTTGCCCTAACCCCGAACGACACGCGATCGCGTGCAACTTCGGGCGTGCGCGCGCGGTGTGGTGGCGGTGGCGGTGACAGGAGGAAGCGAGGGACCTTCCCGCATCCTTCTGTCACCCCCGCCGCTCCGCACACTCACGCCCGAAGTTGCAAACGGGTAAGGATCTTTACCCTTTTGCAACCTCGGGCAGCACGGATTCTTGCGCGGCCCGGCGGAGGTGACAGAAGGATGCGGGAAGGTCCCTCACTTCCTCCTGTCACTGTCGCCGCTCCGCGCGCTCACGCCCGAAGTTGCAAACGGGTAAGGATCTTTACCCTTTTGCAACCTCGGGCAGCACGGATTCTTGCGCGGCCCGGCGGGGGTGACAGAAGGATGCGGGAAGGTCCCTCGCTTCCTCCTGTCACCGCCGCCGCTCCGCGCGCTCACGCCCGAAGTTGCAAACGGATAAGGATCTTTACCCTTTTGCAACCTCGGGCAGCACGGAGGCTTGCGCGGCCCAGCGGGGGTGACAGGAGGATGTGGGAAGGTCCCTCGCTTCCTCCTGTCACCCCCGCCGCACCGCGCGTGCACGCCCGCGGTTCCGAAGGGATACCCCTTTCCGGACCTCGGACGTGCACGCACGGCTCTGCGGGGGTTAGCTGGGCATCCGAGGGAATCCATCGGATGCCCGGCTTACCCCCGCAGAGCCGCGCTGTCCTCCAAGCCGCCGAGGTCCGGAAAGGGTAAGGATCTTACCCCTTTCCGAACTTCGGGCGGCGGGCGGGCACAGGGGGTTGGACTGGGTAGATATTCTACCCAGTCCAACTCCCACCCCCCGCACACGCTTGTTCCATATAACGTTAAAATCGTGTTATTTGAAACAAGATTTTTCCAAAAATCTTGTCACGTTATACGGTTTTAGCGCTATATGATACTCACGTTATACGGGGTATTACTGTATGTCTATTTCAGCCAGGCACAGCTCTCAGTTATGATGATAATAAAAAATGGAATAAAGTCACCAATGAGGAGAGTAGAAGAGAAATTGGAATACAGCAGAACACTCTCCAAATAAATCATTTTTGGTACGTTGTTGTCATTGTCTGCTACTCGTATCCGAGTACAGTGGTACCTTGCTTAAAGAGCATAATGTGTTCCATGGGATTGCTCTTTAAGTGAAACACTTGGAAAAAGCACCGCCACCGCCATGGTAAGTGACTGATTGTGACTTCTGAGGGGGAGGGGATTGCGAACCCCAATTTAGTTGTTAAGTGAGTTTTTGGTTGGTTTTAGTTGTTAAACGAGGGTGACCATTCTGAGAAAATTCTGCTCATTAAGCGAGCTAGTCTCTAAGAGAGGCACTCTTTATGTGAGGTTTTACTGTATACATTTTCCCATGAAAATCATTTTCAGGAAAAATGCCATTGGCGTGAATTTGTTTACTATGGATCCCACCTTGTCATGAAGTGACCCCACACACTGTGATCACAGAGCCATCTCCTGCAGCACATATGAAATGAGACATGCAGGATTTAACACTGGGACTACAATGGACTGCCACAGCCTTGAGGATATTGACAAAGGTGCGCCTTCACAGCCAGTCCACCTGGCATGACCTCTTCCGCCTCCATGACCGTTGGAGATCAGAATAGAGAAATGGTTCCTTCTCCGCTCATTTTGCCATTCGACCCAATATGATGGTTTCCAGTGGCATTTCCTTCACTGAGGGGGTCCATCACCCCACCTAAAGGGGCACATTTGTCCTGTCCATAGCTGTTGGCCCCTTTGGGGAGTCAGGTTATTTATTGCCGCCCAACACTCGGTGCTGAGTTGCTGGCGATATGGTCTACTCCATTACCATAGCGGGATTTCCAGCCAGATATTTTGTAATAATGGCAGAAATCTAATTGCTTTAATGTATACCCTATAAGGCAGATGATGTCAACCGTGACAATTTTTAGGAAATTAAACATTTCAAATTGCCCCTCCTGAGGCTCCCTTCATTGTGGGCAAGCACAATTCAGGTGTTGCTGTTGCAGGTAGAACTGACAAAACCAGAGAATTCTGGATTTTGAGTTAGAAAAAGGTGCACATCCCAAATCCCAAAGGAGCCTCAGGGATCTTCAGAAGGGTAGGAGTTGGCGGTTTCTGAAAAATCACTACAGCTAATGAGGTCTCCACATTATGTGGTATACAGGCTTGTGCAAGAGGATTTTGGCCACTGAGAAGATATGTTAAAAGTATTTTAGGGAGAGAAATGAGGGCTACCCATATACACAATTGGAGAATTCCAAGAACTGAATACACCTGGGACTTGCACAAGTGTGACCAGCCAACCACCCAGAAAACCAACCAAATACCTGCCCCACTGAAGACTAAACCTACTCAATGGGCAACGGCTGTACCTGACAGATTTATTCTGAATATTAAAGTATCACCTCATTGTAAATTCAAGAATGTGGAAATTAAAAGTCTGCTTCACAACAACAACAAAAGTCATTGACACATAATGTAGATTTGATTTGCAGAGGAGGATGGAAGCTGAGCTATCAAGACACTTCTTCCAAAGAAATCCTCCTTCTTCCTATCTTACATTTGCCCCAATTACTATTAAAATCTCAAAGGAGAAAATACTTACCAGGCAGGTCTGATGAAATACTTGAGATTGGTGGGTGATGGAATGGTACAGGATAATCTGATAATGATGGTGGAAGAGCCGTAGGATCCACCGTGCTCACGCCAGGAACACGTACGGTAGACGGCTGATACATCAGCACCCTATTGGGAAGAGGGAGGCAGCAACACTGGTAAAAAGTCACCAGAACCCCTCCTTTCTTGAGGGTTTGTCTTAAAATCTGATATTTCCATTTTGCTGATAATTAACCTCAAACGGCACCTCCCAATGGTTTATGAAGAGCCCACACACAAACACTAAAACCAAAGCTGCAATTAAAATGAGAATCCAATCACTTACATGCAGCTTTGCTAGAGCCATTAGTGTAAACACTGACTTTCAAAAGCAGCTGCAACTTAACGTTAAGCACAGTAACAGAGGCCAGTGCTGGAGACGTAACACATTATCATCCACACAGCAAAAGCAGCTTGGTGAGACAGACAATTCTCTTTCTGTAGATTCAGCAACGGAACTCCAAATTCCCAAACCTAGGGAGGATTTTACATCTTCTTACCACTTACATTTGACACAACATTTGGTAAATTGTGGAAAGGTCTGCATTGTCCAGAGATAAATCTGGATAGTCTTTTCAAATACAGTAATATCTCGGATAACGCTAAAATCGCATAACGTTAAGTAATCTGGGGTGGAGAATTGGACTGAATAAAGTTAAGGTCCTATGGGATGGATCAGATAACAACTGCTAAAGCCTGTGCAGTTACAATGTATCTCTATGGAGCTTTAACATTATCTGATCCATCCCACAGGATTTTAACATGCATCGGATAACATTAAAAACCGGATAACACCAAGACTTGTGGAACCATGTCTTAGCGTTATCCGAGGCATTACTGTACTCAACATGATACTTCTCCCTAAAGTGTTTACGCCTAGGACAGAAATTCATTTCATTCATGGAAACCATGTTAATCTGGGACACAGGAAGGGTTGAATCAGAGGATAGCCCTATTCTTGTAGGAGAAATGGTCAGAAGTAGACTCTGGGTCTTTTCCAGAACCTTCTTTCCCAGAGCAGACAAAAAGAAGTGCCTATGGGACAGGAGAACAACACCTTATTTCCAGAAGAGCCAACCATGTGCCCTGACAAGCTCATTGGTAAGACATGAAGGCATTAAGACTGGTTGCTGGGCCTCAGCCACTTGCATCCAATGATGGATCTCTTACTACAAGAACCTTGTGTAGCTCTAGGCCGGATGCTTCAGGTTCCCAACCTAAAGAAATAAAGCCCTAACACTTGGGATTAATGAACGAGCCAAGACAGAAAACATTATTCATTTGGATATAAACGAACCCTTTTGTTGGACTTGCTTGTGTGTCAGACATATAAATGCATTTCCTTTTGGGAGGCGCATCCTCCTCTTCATCAGACGAGCTCTCCACGGTGAGGTCAATCACATCTACTTTCTTCTTGCTAACCTCACTGACAGGGGTGGAACATGGTTTGGTGACCATGCTAGAACCTGGAAAGGGCATAATCGGTTAAGGCAGCTGCAGGAAATCACTGCGGTGCCTTTGTGGTTAAGACACTGAGCTTAATGACTGGAAGGTTGGCAGGTTAGCAGATCAAAACCCAAGATGGAGTGAGCTCCTGTCTCTGTCCCAGCTCCTGCCAACCTAACAGTTTGAAAGCAAGAAATTGTGAGTAGATAAATAGGGACCACTTCAGTGGGAAGGTAAATAGCATTCTGTGCACTCTGGTGTTTAGTCATGCCTGCCACATGTCGACAGAAACATCTGCAGATGCAGAAAGCACTGGCTCTTTGGCTATAAACAGAGATGAGCACTAAAACCTAGCAAGGGTGACCTTTACTTTAGCAAATCACATAATGAAGATAGTGAAGCGTATCTCTTGTGATGGTTATGTATTCAACTTATTTCTACTGAATTTTAGAACACTGCAAATAATTTCTTTGAAAGCTAAGGGCTAAGTCCAATGATTTAGAGTAGACTGTAGAGCAGATTGCTGAAATGGAGGAGACTTTCTCGTATGGCAGGTTTCATCTATTTCTGTCTATCTACTCTAGGTACTGATAAAACTGGATTTAAGCATATTTCTGTACTTTTCTTCTTTATGGCAGTCGGTGATCAAACAGTTCTTGCTGTCCTACTTCTCTTCCAAATATTGTAAACTGTATCAAGATCTGATCATTTAAAACAGGGGTTCCCAACATACGGCCCGCAGGCCTAACCCGCCCCATGGCACCATTCCATCTCGCCCACCACCACCGGAAGTGGAAGTGTTTATGACAGCCATAAAATCTGCCCATGCATGCGTAAACATGGTTATGTCAGCCGTAAATGCACCTGCAGTTGGAGTAAACATGGAAGTGGGTGCATTCACTTCTGTTTCTGGAGGTATGGCCCGGCCCACTCAGGTGTCAGGAGACGTAGTCAGGCCCACGGCATAAAAAGGTTGGGAACCCGATTCAAAGAAAGTATAAAGAAAAGTGACAGAAGCAGTGGACCGAAGTATCTGTTTCTTTTGTATTATGTGCTGCAGAAGAGGGAGTATCAAAACTGACATTGAAATTCCATAGCCTCTATTCCAATCAGAGAATAATTTACCGTTAATCAGATTCAAGGATGAATAAGAAACAATCAGTAGTATGAAAGACTGATACTTTTAACTGATTACAACAAAATTCACAGATGTAACAAACAGACAATCCAAGTGAATGGAAGCTGGCACAATTCCCTTAAATTGCAAGTGTCTCCCTGCAGTTACAACAGACGTTACTGCAGCTACCTTGCTTTCTTGCACGCTTGGATGCTTCTCAACCCAATAGTAATATCAGACCAAAAACAACAAACTCAGAGGCTTCAATAGTCTTACTTTTCCTCCCAGAAGCTTCCAGAAACAAAGAGCTGAAAGCTAACTGGGAGAGGAGCAGGAAGCCCACTGAAGGTATGAGAATGGTTATCCCTACATGGTGCTCTCCTTGGGAGGACTGAAGAGTTCAGCATGAACTAGAAAAATAAGAGCACAACTCTTCCACATTTGTATGTTTCATTTTTGGTCTTCAGGACGGCTCCTAATTGAGGACACCTAGAAAATTCCCTCTTAATGATGGTAGTGGGAAGACTAGTTTTAGAGTGGAAATAGGCAATTCCTCCTACACCAGCCCATCAGTTGTATCCTGCTTCACCTAAAGGACACGAACTCCTGGTTGATAGCCAAAAACAGTATCCCAGTGCTGTACCACTGGAGTGATATAGGAACCAAACACCTGTTAGGATGTGTAAGTGCCTGCCTGGTGGATTGCAAGGTGTATTATGGCTATGTTTCTTTAAGGCCTGGCTAAAGGAGCACACAGGTGTCCTGACTCTGCCTTGCTGTGTGCTATCGACCTGTGCATATAGTCAGGAGATATACAGAGAGCTCCTTTGAGCTGTTGTCTCCATGAGCTGACGCCTTCAGTAGTGGTTTTGACACCATACGAAGAGCTGTTCCAAGGCTGATGTCCGGAGCTGTGTTTGAGGGACTTCTTCATCGCTGTTTGACCATACAGCTACCAGCCTATGGTGTGCAGATGTTGTTTTGCTTGCTTTAATGCCTGAACTGGCCAAACTCTCTGCTGCCAGGTATGCAGAAAGGCTTCTGCACCTCCTGATCTAAAGACTGGGTTCTGGCCTTGCCTGGCAGGGCTATCTTTGCTGAAAGGACTTGGGTAAGCCACCAACTGAGAAAACTAAAGCTGTGGAACTCTGTGTCTGTTTTTTGCCCACAGCTACTGAATTGAACTGTGTGAACTATATATAGTGCCTGTGAACTGAACCAATGAATGTAACTGAGAGACCTCAGTTTGTTGCACTGCAAATACTTCTGCACTTTGCTTCCGAGTAAACTGGCCTTTAACTTTGTTCTGCACCAAACTGCCTGCCGGCCTGTTTGTTGGTCTGTTTGTACAAGGGGTCAAACCTTACCAGGTAGGTGCCAGACTACAGCCCGCTAACTCTGCTACCCGTTTATACCAACACCCTTACTAAGTAAGCTTCTTCTTGATGTCACTTACAGAATATATTAACTCTTATTTTTTTAACTTGCTCAAGAACTCTGGATCTTGAGATTAAGTTTCTGCTTTGCCAGAGTAAATTTTTCCCTATTTCAGTATCATAGACATGCTTAGGGTAGGATACAAAACTCCACAGGTATCCAGAAAACAGGCCAGACAGAATGTGAAGAATCTCTGGGGAGGTGTTCCATATATGTGGAGCAGGATGCAGAAGTATTAATCTGTAGTTAATTAAAAGGTTTAGGAGAAGACAAGAGCCACTAATTGTCAGCACGGATAAGAACTGGTTAGCTTGTGTACATCAAAAGGAGCAAACTGCTATTGCCACACTCCTAGTCGGAGCTAATTAAAGGGAAAATCAACACTGCTTGCTGCAACCATTTCATTGGCTACCAATGTCTTTCTGGACTTAGTTGAAAATGCTGGTCTTCCCCTAAAAAGCCCTAAATGACTTGGCTCCAGGCTATCTTAGGGATAACATCTCTTTATATAAGCCTCCTTGGGTGTTAATATCTCGGTGGAAGGCTCTCCTCTTAATGCCAAGAAAAGACATATATAGGAACTCTCTGCCAGGAGAGGTCCAGATCGTCCTTTACTAGCAGACAAAGACCTTTCTCTTTATGTAGATCTTTGGCAACTAACTTGCTACCAATGAACAGGCTTTAATGCAAGATGTTGCATATTTCTAAAATCTGGTATGAACGAAAGCATTTTGGGGAGGAAGGGAAATGTAATCCCTGTTTGCTGTTACTCCTCTTCAGGAAGAATTGCTTTTCCTTTGTCTCAAGAAAAGCTTTTAATGCTTCAATATCTGAAAGACAGGATTCTATAAATGGATCTGCTAGGGGCATAACTCTGAATGCAGTGCCTATTTTCTAGTGCAAGCCAAATAAAATGTCTAGCAACGCTAGCCGTTAGTTCTAGCTGAAGCATTGGGTAATATCTAGGGTAGCGTTTGTTATGAAAAGCAACATTTTTTACATCAGTAACTTTACTGAGACCAGATTCAAATCATGTAGTAGGTTCCTTAATTCACTGAAACTATTGTTACCAGCCCTTGTCTAAATAGCCACATCCTTTAACTCAGTGGTCCCCAACCTTTGGTTTTTGGACTTCAATTCCCAGAAGCCTAAGTCAATTCCCCAAAGCACTGATCAGCCAATGTACTAATTTAGGGTTCTGGGAATTGAAGTCCAAAAAATGAAAGGTTGGGGACCACTAGGTAAAGGTCGTATTTGCTTGAAAGCCAGTTGTATCCGACTCTAGGGTTCAGTGCTCATCTGTTTACAGCCAAAGAACCAGCACTGTCTGCGTCTGCAGACATTTTCATGGAACGTTACGTGCATGGAACACTGTTTACCTTCCCATCGAAGTGGTACCTATTTATCTACTTGATATTTCTTGCTTTTGAACTGCTCGGTGGGCAGGAGCTGGGACATAGATGGGAGCTCATTCCATCATGCAGTACTCGGGTCTTGAACTGTTGACCTGCCTGCCTTTCAGTCAGCGTCTTAACCACTTGAGCCACCATGGTCAAACTGATTTAACTCATAAGACTGAAATAAGTTTGTTAATTCCAGGATTTTTCTGAGGCTGTCAATTAATAGGATTGCATTAAGTCAAAAGCAGCTTTATGGGACAAAAGAACAGTAAAAAGAAATAGATTTGAAATAATAGGCGAGACAGATTTCCCCCCCTCCATGTTCTTCTATAGCACAACACCCACCCACCCCAAACATCATGACCTAAGCTCAACATTACTTACTTTCTATTTTTGTGCACTGTGGGCCACCTACTTTCAGAGCCTCTTTCTTTGGCCTCATAGGGCACCAGGAACCATCCTCCTGGAATTTAATCTCATCCACATCTGAACATTCATTCAGAATTTCCATAAAGAGCCTGCAAAACAGCATCATGCTTACTAGTTTGTTTCCAGTAATTGTTCTCAGAATGCTTTTGAAAGATGCTTCCCTTCTCAAGGAGTTCAGCGCATCCTCTTTTCAGTCCAATGACTATTTTCATTGTGAGATGCTGTTTACCAACTACTGTAATATTATAACTTACAGACATTTATTCTGTGGCTGGCCATTAATGACAGACCCTGGAGTATTTTTATTCAGGTAGGTGTGACAATTTGACCTAATGGTTATTACATAGGGGGACAGAGAGGGCCCACACTGAGGCCATTTTAGCAGATTTTATTACAGCTTTTTTAAATACTGATCTGAGTGTTGCAAGTAAAATTGAATATTTAGAAATATTCAGAATTGAGGCCAGCAGTACATTTTAAAAGTAGTATGTGAATCATTGTCTTATATGTGGTTATATACTGACTGTGATAGTCTGTCAATACTTAATCTGTAGAGTTACTTTCTTCACAGGAGTTTTAATATCCGTCAGTTACCTGCATGTCACCACACAATGATACATAGCCAGCCATAAACTTCAATTGCTTATCATCTCATACTCACATACAGCCAACTGCATATTTTCATATGGACTAGGGCAGTGATGGCGAACCATGGCACTCCAGGTGTTCTTGGACTTCATTTCCCAGACATCCAAGCCCCTGCGTATGAGCAGTAAACCCATTTGTGTGGATTTACAGAGACTTGGGCTTCTGGGATTCAAAGTCCAAGAACACCTAGAGTGCCAGGTTTTGCCATCACGGGACTGGGGTGTGTGTGGAATTACTATACAGCCTTAAAAGCTAGCTGGCAATTTATAATATTTAAGCTTTTTGCCAATTACACTTTAGGCCTAATCAGATGGAATGACGGTGACTGCTTAAGCATGCTTAACCAAAAAAAAAAAAAAGGGTTGTAGAATACAAGATCCTAGATTCAAACTATCTAACAAATTTAAACAAGGATTTAACCCGATCCACTATGGTTCTGAATTGGCTAAATGCATCTGAGAATACATAATTAGTTCCTTCTTTATGTAGCTGCTGCTACAAATTAACCAATTCACTAAATATGGCAGCGGCTCTTAAGACTATACTGTACTTATTCCTCCTGAACAAAGCATTGTTTTCTTTTCTTACCCATCTAAGATGAGACTCTCATAAGCAGCTTTCTTGTCACACACAGGACAGATCCAAGTGGGTTTCTTTTCATTCATCTGTAGATACAGCGCAGCGTCAAAACACTGCAGGTGAGTACAAGTACCAGCACGGCAGGGAATTGTCAGCCTCATTTTCCCCAGCTGGAGACCGGATCAGGTTTAAATAAAGATGGAAAGAAGGGGAACAGAGTTAAGATCAAAAAGAGAGAGGGAGTCAGAGAACAGAACCAGATGCCTTTATTTATTTCTGCTGAAAGGACAAGACAAGGAGCAATACCTTCTCAATAACTCCTTCTTAATATTTGAGAGGGTTGTGAATTCCATGCCTAAAAGACATATCCCAACTAAATATACCAACTACAATTTGCATACATAAATACTGACACGTTTCTATATTTGGTGGCCACTCCACCCCAAATTTCCTTCTAAGATATAATTCATGGAATTTCTCCAGTTTCACTTACAGGACACATAAGCGATACCCGTAGACTGGTAGTGGCAATTTCACTATCTGGGTCAGCTGTGAGTTTTTCTTTAACTTAAAAAAAGTTGGAAAGACAAGATTATTGTTGTTGGTTTTTACATTATCTTTTTAAAAAAGCAACAGATTAGTTCATAGTCTATTTCACAAATTTATAAATATACATTACACAAGAAATTGGACATGCTACAAAGTTTCCATGCTACAATGCCTAAGTAACAGTAAACCCTACAAATTTACTACTGAATTCCTACAAAGAATACATTTACTCTACAGTTGTACCTCACTTAAAGAGCATAATGTGTTCCACAGGACTGCTCTTTAAGTGACTCTGCTCTTCAAGTGAAACACCATCGTAAGTGACCAGTTGTGACTTCGGGGGGAGGGGATTGTGAATCCCGATTTATTTGTTAAGCGAGTTTTTGGTTGGTTTTATTTGTTAAGCGAAGCCAACATTCAGAGAAAATTCTGCTCTTTAAGCGAGTTACTCTTTAAGTGAGGCGCTCTTTATGCAAGGTTTGACTATCTGAAAACAAAATACATTTACTATACAGTAATACCTCGGATAACGATTGCATCTGATAATGCTAAAATCAGTTAACAATGCAAAATTTTGACAAAAAAATTGCATTGTACAACTATGTTTTAGCGCTATCCGAGGTAATCGTAACGGTAGCATGGATGGGAAGCTGACCAGAGGCTCCCCATTCGGCTTCCCCACCACGCCACCACCATGCTGCCATCGGTGTTTGGGTTGGGGGCAGGAAAGGGTGTGCGCATCGGTTCCCCAACCCAAGCACCCGCAGGATCGGAGCTTGGGTTGGGGGCAGGAACAGGCGTGCACACTGCTTCCACCCAACCCAAGCGCCTGTGGGATCAGCGCTTGGGTTGGGGGGGGACCAGCGCGCACACCCGTTCCTCCCCACAACCGAAGCGCCAATCAATCACAGCACGCGATCTGCACTTGGGTTGGGGGGAACCGGAATGCGCGCCCGTTTCTCCCCACAACCCAAGCCCCGACTGATCGCAGTGCACGATCGGCACTTGGGTTGAGGGGTAACTGGCGCATGTGACCATTCCTCCCCACAACCCAAGCTCAACCCAAGTGTGTGATCGCCGGCTGGGTTGGGGGGAAGAACCTTTCTCTCCCCAACCCAGCCGGCGCTTGGCTCGATCCGCCTGCCTTTTTGGAAAAGCCACTGGGATCCCTGCTGCCCTTTCCAAAGAGGCAGGCAGATCGCCCCCGTTCCCTTTCCTCTTTGGAAAGGAAACCGGGTTTAAAAAACAACAACAACCATTGTACAATGTATGCATCGCACAACTTTAAAAACCGGCTAACGATGAGACTTGTGGAACCAAGTCTTATCGTTATCCGAGGTACTAGTGTATCATTCTTGAGGATACACAAGAGGAAAACCAAATTAGAAGATGAAGGAAGGAGTTTGCTAGGCAAGGAACATTAAAGAGGGATGTAGCTGAGGAACTCAACCTCTCCTATGTTACTTGGAGGACCCTGAATAGGCTGAGGTTTGGAGTCCCTAAGTGCAAGACCAACAGGCTCAAATGGGGGCTGCTGGCAGACAACAACACAAATGTGAATGTGGAGACACAGAATCTGGCTCGTTTACTGGTCTGCCAATTGCTGCCAGAGACACGCAACAATGAGGACTTGGGTTTGGGCAACGACAAAGCCAAGAAAGTGGCTTCAATTTGGCAATCCAGGGCTTAATCAAGACACAAAAGAAGAATGGGGACTTCATCTACGAAAGCTCACATTTAATTACAGGAGTTAGTCTTTGGAGCCACAATGGTTTTTTAATTGTAGTTTCATTTACTCTCTGATATGCTTGCACAGACTAACACTGCTATCACTTTAAAAATGTTACTGCATCAAGGCTCTAATATTGAAACAGTCACCTTGTCTGTACTAGCAAATCTAGCTGCTCCCTTTCTCCTGCACAAAGCTGGGAATGGCGGCAGTCACACGCAAACCGCACTAAGAACTCTCATACATGCTGACCAACCTTGTGCCTGGCACAAGTCCCGAATTCTCTAATTATACATGCAGAACTGAAAACCTACAGCATTAAGTTAAATGTCATTATTAACTGCTAGTTGCTAACAGCTGAGCTTTCAATAAATTAATTTTAAAACAGAATACATAGCCATAGTTTAATTTGTATAAAAATATGGGAATTTATTACTAAGATTAACTCACTAAAACCTAAACAGAATTTAATGATGTAAAGTTAGCACCTGATACAGTACCTATCTGTATTTCTATTTTATAGTTAATGTGGCTCAAAAAGGCATACATGACTTGACCACTTTTCTTACTTTATCCATATTGACCCTGTGAGTCAGGTTGACCCAAGAGAACCCATTAGCTCCATTACTGAGTCTGGAGCAATATTCCACCATCACCCACACCTCCTTCTTGTGAGTCATTCAACTCATGATCAAATATTACAAAGTCCTTCATTCCAACATTTGCCAATAAATCTGCACCTCCATAAATTTAATCATGGAAAGTCACAGGAACTATTCCAATAAGGAGTTACCCGCTTACTATGAGGTTACACATTAGAAAAAAACCATAAAATTTATCACTGATTAAAGAACAATAAAATGCAAGCATTATTCTACTTACTTAGTGCCCGGGAATGATCAGGATTTCGAATACCCTTCATTTTTAGCCTCTGTAGCAAAACTGCTGAAGTAAGCTGCCGTACAAGATACACGGACATTGAATAGTTCTAAAAAGATACAAGAAGATGCATGTCAGAACAAGAAACTGCCAAGAGAGGGCTGAATATTAAGAGCAATAAAACATTATTTATAATAGACCTAAAGGAAATCAACAGATATTAAACAATGAAAATAATACTTCAGAAACACACTTCTTATGCTTTCCACCCAACATAATCATCCATTCTTTAAATGAAAGCATGTTATAGCACAAAGAGATTTCCACTTACCTTTCCAATTTCAGATGCCCACGAAATGGAGATCTGGTTTGGCACTGCAGAGGACAGCCTAACTAAAGATGTAATATTCAAAGGGCGCCCGGGCCTCTTTTGCTCTATCCCATTTTTGGGTGGTGGAGCATAACCCTTAAAAACAAGGAAGAAAGGTACTCTTCAATTTATGTCTTTTAAATTGAGGTCTGCTAGGGAAAACAGAAAATTTCAGTAAAGGGGGGGCACACCTAACTAAAATTGTGTGCTTAAAAATCCCACTGACTTTAACAGACAAGTTAGGTGGGCAGGATATATTCTAGTCATCTGCTAAAACAAGTGTTACTACTTATAATTTGACTTGAATGTGTTCTGAAAGGAACTAAGGTCTAATCCTATGTCTACTTCAAGTCAACCAACTGCATTCAACAACGCTTACTTTAGCCTTAAATAAAAAAAAATGGCAGCATTATATTGCAATCCTATACAGATCTAGCCATAAGAAAGCCCTCGAGTGTTCACTAGCATTTACTACTTGCTGCATGTATCACCCAATGTTTGTAGTACAGTCAAACCTCGCATAAGAGCGTCTCTCTTAAAGAGTAACTCGCTTAAAGAGCAGGATTTTCTCTTAATGTTCGCTTCGCTTAACAAATAAAACCAACCAAAAACTCGCTTAACAAATAAATCGGGGTTCGCAATCCCCCCCACAACTGGTCACTTACAATGGTATTTTGCTTAAAGAGCAAACTCGCTTAAAGAACAATCCTGTGGAATGCATTATGCTCTTTAAGCGAGGTACAACTGTACATTCAGACTTCTACAGATGAATACAGTAATCTACTTCCAAAGTCTTTGTAAAATAACAATGTGGCAAAGAAACCTTGAGTAGACCTTTGAAATGGAAGTTCAGGACTACGTAAACTTTTATTTCAAGCCAAAGTCCTATAGAAATTTTTCAAAATCTTACCGGCAATGGAAAGAGCTTTCCATTTACTTTTATGCACAAGCTACTAGGATAATTATCTTCTTGAGGGCAGCTTGTTTCTGCCAGACATAACCTATTGCAGGGGGGGAAAAACTTGTAAAATATCAACATATATATAAGCTATAATGTACTCAAATTAAAACAGGCATATTTTAAAACATTAATGAAAGATGTTCAAGTCACCTCAGCTGAACCTGCACTGTGTAATCTCTCCTTCCTCCTGGCAAAAAGTCCCTGTTGAACAAAAAGGAGAAGTTAGATCATTTTAAGATTTAACATGACTTCCCAGATTCTGCTTTGTGATACATGAAAATGTAAGTAGTAAAACCTCGGATAACGCCAAAACTTGGTTCCACAAGTCTTGAAGTTATCCGATTTTTAGTGTTATCTGAGGCATGTTAAAATCCTATGGGATGCATCGGATAACGTTAAAGCTCCATAGCGATACATTGTAACCGCACAGGCTTTAGCGGTTATTATCTGATGCATCCCATAGGATCATAACGTTATTCGATGCAATTCTCCCCCCCCCCAATTGCTTAACGTTACGCGATTTTAGCGTTATCTGATGCAAACGTTATCCAAGGCATTACGGTATCTGCCACTAAGTGGTGAAACCTGTATGAAAACAATCTAATCTATCTTCACAATTCCAAATATAAACCTGAAAACAAACTAGCAAATATATGCAGAAGAATTAAGTATCAGAAATAGGAAAATCAAATTCACTAATTCTAAAGGTAACAAACTCATTATTTTAAGGGTTAAGTATTGTATCTGATTCAAACTGCAGCTTATGTATACTATAAAGGTCCACCATGGTTTTCATTTCCTGCCTATACATTACAAATAACTATATATTCATCACATTCTCATAAATTACATAGTTATTTCTAAACACATTGCACCCTCTCTTGCTTTCTTGATGTAGATAAATAAAAAAATCAATTGTAAAACAGGAAAAAACTGTCTAACTTCTGTTTCCAGGATGTCAGATTCCCAATGGACATCTGCCATTTTTTCCACAAAGTCCTTTAAGGTTCCAAGTTCCCTGCAATACTGTCAAAGAAAAACCAAACAAAGAATATAGAAGAAAGTTCAGAACAAATTTATTACCTGGAAATGCAGATTTCTCTGACTTGCTGAGGTGTTAAAGCAAAGATAAAGAACTTCTCTTGAAATCTCTGAATGCTGCTCTGTACTGGAGAGACACAGAGATTTTTCACTAACAAAGTTCAGAGATTGAAAAAAGCAATAAAGACATAGATCAGGTCCACTGCTTTCCTGGTGTCACAAAAACAGAAATGACCTGAGCAGTCACTGCAAAGTTTTCCTGTATTTAGCACAGGTTAAATGTGTAATTTGCACCTGCACTCTATAACCTGTAGCAACTGAGGAAAATCCACCCTCACTAAAGATGGTTAAGTGATACACGCTGCTTACAAGCACTAGCAGAGTGCATGTCATAGTAAGCCTGACTGAGTATAAGCAGTGCAGTGTTACATACCACCTAATCATTCTCAAATGACCTGCTAAATCAGGGGTTCTCAAGTCTTTTAAAGCCGAGGGCCAGGTCAAGCTCCCACAGACTTGGGGGGGGGGCTGGATTAATTTTTTTAATAGAATTGTTATTATATATTTATACATTTCCCACTCTGGGTGTTATACACACAATATCAGATAATACAAAAAAACACACACACAGCAAGTCAAAAACAGAACAATCAAACAAACAAATACATCCCAAAAATAACAAAACAGAATGTCTTTTAATGTGAAGTCTTATCTTTGACATAGCCATAACTGGTGAAGGGCACTTCCAGCTGCTGCCTTGTGGAAGAAGGAAAAGGGAGGCTTTTAAGAAAGCACTTTTGCAAAATTCCAGACCTGATGAAGGCACAGTATTGGAAATACTGGTATGGGGAATAAGACAGAGGGTGCTGACAGGTTCTCTCTCTGTCTCTCTCTCTCTCTCTCTCTCTCTCACACACACACACAGAGGTAAACAAAAGGAGCCTTCCTACTTCGCCTGCCTCAGCAAGGTTTTGTTGGCTTTTTAAAATAGGTGAAATTGGTTTTCAGTGCATTCCTATGGGAAACTGCTCTTTACATCCTCTGGTGGCCATATCTGGTAAAGACATGACAGTCATCTGTTCTCCCCCACCCGGGAAATGCCATGCTGTTTTTAAGCTGCCGAAAACATGGCAAACCACACATGGAGGGCTGGATGAAATGGTGTCGGGAGCCAGGTCTTGCCTATGGGCCATAAGTTTTGAGTGCCTGTGCTAATCACATGAAAATATTCCACATGAAAAATACTCTGCAGCAGGGGTGGGCAGCAAGGCTTCGCCGCCCTTGGACTTTGCCTGCAGCCGGGGGCGGAGAGGCTGCTGCAGCAACGGGCGCCAGGACCCCTACACCACCACCGCCCCTGGGCCCCACCCTTGAAAAGGCTGCTATGGCGGCAGGCCTTCGCCGCCGCCCTCTGACTTTATTTATTTATTCATTTAATGTCAGATTTATATTCCGCCCTACTCGCACAAGCGACTCAGGGCGGAGCACAACAGACATAAAATAAACCCCTAAAAACACAAAAAGAACAAATTAAAATTAAAACCCCTTTAAAAACAACTTTGCCTGCACCTGGGCCGCAGAGGCCACTGCAGTATTGTATTGTGGTATATTATTATATGTTCTTGTAGGTTGAATATTGTATAATTATTGTGTATACAGTACAGTAATACCTCGGATAACGCTAAGACTTGGTTCCACAAGTCTTGGTGTTATCTGATTTTTAGTGTTATCCGATCCATGGTAAAATCCTATGGGATGCATTGGATAACGTTAAAGCTCCATAGAGATACATTGTAACTGCACAGGCTTTAGCGGTTGTTATCCGATCCATCCCATAAGACCTTAACGTTATTTGATCCAATTCTCCTCCCCAGATTACTTAACGTTATGCGATTTTAGCGTTATCCGAGGTAAACGTTATCCGAGGCATTACTGTATTGTATTATTGTGTAGATTGTATAATTATTGTGTGAGCTGCCCTGAGTCGGGTTTCCTGATTGGGCGGCATACAAGTAGGAAAATTAAATTAAATTAATTTTCCACTGTAACATCTCAAGCTGGCAAATGCTGGCGATTTGGCTTGCCACTCTCTTAACAAGTTAGAACAGAAGTTCTCAACCTTTTACAGCCAGGTGCCAGGTCATGCTCCCTCAGACAGCTTTGGGGGTGGGATGACCATTTTGCCCTTCCTCCACCACATGGCACTTCCTGGTGTGGTGGATGCAGGGGAAGGGGCATATGAAAAGGTATCTATCGTAGGACACATCCGACCCATGGGCTGCAGGTTGAGAATCCCTGAGCTAGAACTATAACTCTGCAATGGATCCAATTTACCATTAGGTACAGTGAGACAGCTGCCTCCAAAATCAGATTCTAGGCCAGTGGTGGTGAGCCTATGGCACACATGCCCAGGGGAGGGGGGTGCACTCAGAGCCCTCTTTGTGGGCATGCGTGCCATCACCCCAGCACAGTGTACCCTGCCTAGGCTTTAGAACAGGGGTGCCCAAACTTTTCAGGCCTTAAGCCAGTCCAGGGAGCTGGTCACTATGGCCTGGGGCCAGATGCGGCCCCCAATGCCAATTCATCTGGCCCACGAAACCCTCGTCACTCCTGGAAACGGAAGTAAAACGCGCCCGTATGGGGGTTGTAGTTTTGGCATCCCTGCTTTAGAAGTTACCTCTCCCTGATTAATTTTTCAGTATTCCCTCACCATTCCCCTCTGTTTGAGGAAAGACTTGTGGGGACAATTTTGCCAGGGCCGAAGTACAGAGCTAACAGCTAGACCAGTTTGCTTCTGAATACAAAAGGGCACAAGATGCTCTATGTTGTAAAATGTCTTGGGCCAGCCTTCCCCTACAACGTATGCCATATGTTATTTCTCTGATTTATTCGGAAAGAAATAAAGAAGAGTCCCATTTCCTGCAAGATTCAGATGGCTAAAAAGTAGAAGGAACTTTTGCAGCTTGTTTACTAGTTATGTTCATAAACTGTAGCAATCAACCAGCACATACTAGCATGCTGTTTCACTCACAATTCTTTTTGGGCCTTTTCAACAAATACACTGAAATAACTCACAAATGGAATTCTGCTGGTCACTAGCTAGACAACATTCATAACAATAATGAAGCATAGAAAGCACAGATGTTGTGACATGTATCATGCTTATAAAAACGAAACACAGTTGTGCCACTTCATTGAGGACTGTGCTAATTTCAAAACTAATTTCTCAGGCTGCTTAATAGCTGACATTTTTTTCCAGCTCTTGATCTTAACATATATGCCACTCTTTCCTTTGCGGCCAAATAATGAAAAGCAAGAGACAGGAATATCAGTAGGGGGAAAGCAGAATGAGTATGTGACAGAAAATTACAAAAGAAGAGAAGAACAGAGGGAGCCAAGAGCAAAGGCATAAAGGATAGAAAGGAATAATTATGAAGACAATACTGGGGATTCACTAATGAGACAGGTTGTAGTTTTTCTATGTTGTAGACTTTCTTTTAAAAGCTGCCATCTTTTTCAGGCACTATCCTGTACCTAATTTCCCCCCCAGTGCCGATATTCACACTTTATTTTGGATACTTGTCCCATAAAGAGGGAAATTCACAGCACATGTTACACCAAAGAATTAATTTTATTTATTTAAAATTCCTGTATCTCATCTTTTTCCTAAAAATGATTAATTTAAATTCTGTTCTCCAAATGTGCATGATTTGTTAAAGACCTTAGTTAGACTGAAGTAATACAAAGAAAGCATTATTTAATAAAGTGTCTTAGCACAGGCAGTACATTGTTATGCCTATTTTTCCAGATTATATAGATCTGCAAACATAGCAAGGAATTTTAAAATACTCCTTACAAGAGATCTCAACATGAACTAGAGTTCTCACACCATCTTGCTAAATCTACAAAGCTTAGCTGTGACATCTGAACATTTACCTAGGCTAGTAGGTTTGATGAGAACATCAAGAACATCATAAAATGGAAGGCTCTTTAGCTGAACATCCGGATGCACAGGTGGAACTGGAGGTGACGGCTGCTGCATCTCAAAGCGAGGTTTGGTGTCCTGCAACAGAACTGAAGTAAGAGGCGAAGAAGGTGACTGAGGAGCAACTGAAGTAGATGGTATTGGATGAAGTCCAGCAACAGCCAAATCAGGTTCCAAAGGAGAAGAACTACTATCCAAATTGAAAACTGAGGGTTTTATAGCAGACAAGTCAGAAAGGCCTTCTATCGTCCGGGGATACCGCCGCCTGTACAGCTCTCGGATCTTTATCTGAACTGCTGGGCTGCAGCCACTCTTCAGCAGGTGCAGTGCCCTCATCAGGAGGTCATGCTTGCGACCACTTTTATTGCGTCCAGCAAAGCCCAACAGCACTTGTAATTCAGAGACCCGAAAACTTGATACCATATTCTAAGAGGAAACACAGGTTAACAATGAATTAGAAACAGGCACAATCCTTTGTATTAGTGTCACTAAATATACATATATGAAAACATAGAATACGAAGAGGCCATAAATGGTTTTTAAGGGCTTCTTACGCTCACTGCTCTCCATCCTAAGTCTTTCCTACAATAAAGCACCTCCTAATGCTGTCCAACAGAAAAGGGCACCCACCTGCCCAATAAACGATTGAAAATATTCCAATGTAGTCATTTTAGGATTATCCATCTCAAGACTATATTTTTATTTAGCTAAATTAAAGTCTTCACCACAAAGTCGCTTCGGCGAATAAAGCGGCATACAAATCCAAATTTTAAAAAATATTAGCAACTTAGTTTAGTGAAAGAAAAGCTGATCTGAAGTAGGCATTTACAATAGGTTGTGGGAAAATGTCCAAGATAATTTCTGGAAAAACATCCTCTCTTTCATGTTCTATTACTGAAATACATGTGGTTGCTCTCTATCAAATGATCCCTACTTTGGATGACAACAAAAATACAGCTGCAGAATTATAAGTGGTATGTATTATAGTATTTTAAAGCAGCACATAATCTTAGAGATAATGTAGTCCAATGCTGTTTCAATTCAGTGCAGGAAGTTTGCAACTGGAGCATCCTTGACAGAAGCCACAGTCTTTGCTGAAATGCCTCTACCACAAGAGAACTCAGAGCCATTTAGGCCAATTTCTTCAACACCTAAATACTGTAGTCATGTTAATAAATACTTCCTAGGATTAAATACAGTGGTTAGCCTTACTTAAAATAAACCCTCCAAATTAGGGAGACTTACAGAAGTAGTCACTTATTGAAATCCAAATGATTTGAGTGAGATAAATAGTTGGGTTAATCTTTCATGTCTCTCTAAGTTTGTCTCCTTGTGAGTCACCTATTAACTCAATAAATCTATTATTTTTACCATGTCACTCTTTAATGACCTCTTTTAATGGTAAAACATACCTAACTCTTAACTATTCCTCTTAACCATTCCTTGAGCTTCCAAACAATTGATCATGCTGGCCTCCTTAGAACTAACTTACTTTATCTTGTCACTGAAATTCTTAAAGTGTGATGCCTCTAAAATATTAGATTAAGTTTGCAGAAATATGAGCAGAAACACCATATTGTATTACTCTCTGGCATAGTGCCTAAAATCCTACATGATACAATTTGGTGAGAGGGGTATATTTCAGTCAGGTGAGATGAGGGTCCTGGAGATTACATATGTCTCAAAAACTACATTTTTGTTGCTTCTGACCTATAATTTTCCCTTTATGAGCCAAGTTCAAACAACAGACACAAACGAAGAAACATTCTTGATAGTCACCATAAAGCATCTAGCTTCTTTTTTTATAAAACCATTAAAGTCTGCATTGGAATAACTTCTGAAAATGCTTCAGGATTTCTCTATACTACATTTGAAGTCAAGCAGGGATAGGCTATAATGTTTATATCAAAACAAAAATAATGAAAACCACCATGGTACAATGGTTGGATTGTGACTTGGGAGATGCAACATCCAGTCTCGTACTTAAACCATTAAATATTCTGGGTGACCTTGAGCGACCCCCTCTTTCTTTCTCAATTCAATCTACTTTTATATGAATACAGTGGAACCTCATACAACAATCGCCCCGTATAGCAACGAAATCGCATAACAATTAGGTTTGGGGGGGGGGGGGGAATGGCATCTCGCATAACAATTTTCTCTATGGAAAAAAATCGTACAACATTTTTTCAATGGGAAAAACCACTTAGCAAAAAAAGAAAAAAATATCATTGTACGATGCATCCCATAGGGGAAATCGCTATACGATGCATGTATCGTATAGCAATTGTTTCGTACAACAACGAGCCCCGTGGAATGGATTAAAATCGTTGTACAGTAATACCCCGGGTAACGCGAGAACCGTATAGCGTGAAAACTGCATAACGTGACAAGATTTTCGGAAAATCTTGTATCGAATAATGCGATTTTCACGTTATTCGGAACAAGCATATGATTGGGGGGGAGTTGGATTGGGTAGAACATCTACCCAATCCAATCCCCCCCAGCGCCTGCCCCCATGATGTTTGGAAAGGGTACGGGGATCCTTTCCCTTTCGAAACTTCGGGCGAGCGGCGCGCGTCGGTGAGGGTTAGCGCAGGATACGGGGGGGACCTCCGTGTCCTGAGCTAACCCCCACCGATGCGCGCATGCCTGCAAGCCACCCGAGGTTCTGAAAAGGATCTTTACCCTTTTGAAACTTCGGGAGAGGAGAACATCGTCTCCCCGGCTTGGGAAAGAGGCGGTTTGGCCGAAATTCCCTCCCCCTGCGCGGGGGTGAGGATTTTGACCAAGCCGCCTCTTTCCCGGGCACGCTATAGCAACGCGGATCGCACATCAAGGCAATTGCCTTGACGTGGGATCCCCGTTTCGCTCACCTAAACAAGGGTCGGCTTTTTAAAAAGCCCCCGTGTCGGCATCTCCCAGGGATCTCTAGAGAACCAATCACCTCTCTCTCTCTTTCTCCCTCCCTGTAGTTTCAATACAGGAAGGGAAGACTGCAGTAGATCGTCTTTTTTCCTCCCTGTATTTAAACTACAGGGAGAGGCTTGTAGTTTCAATACAGGAAGGGAAAGAAAAAAACACAAGCCTCTCTCTCCCTGTAGTTTAAATACAGGGAGGGAAAAAGAGGCAATCGGCTGCCTCTGCCTGCCATGAGGCATAACTTTGTGCTCTGCAATCGGCTGGTCAAGCCTGGCTCAGTTGGAGCGTGCAGCTCAGCAAGAGAAGCTGTGGTGGCTTGAAGGTAAGCAGGGCCAGGGCTGGATTCTCTCGTGGTCGAGCAGCCAGTGGGGTGGGTGTGGGGAGTCCCCAAACTGCTGGGGGTGGGGGGGAGGAAGGAGAGAAGTGGCAGGGAGAGGAGCTTTGGCCTCTTTTACTTCTTTATTAAGATGGATCGGATAACGCTAAAAAGAACATTCTCCGGTGCAAATCTTCCCCCCAAATTTGTTGTCGTTATGCAGTTTTAGCGTTATCCGGTGCAATCATTATCCAGGGTATTACTGTACAGTGAAATCTCAGATAATGCTAAAACTTGGTTCCACAAGTCTTAGTGTTATCCGATTTTTTAATGTTATCTGATGTATGCATCGGATAACATTAAAATCCTATAGGATGAATCAGATAACGTTAAAACTCCATAGAGGTACATTGTAACCAGCACAGGCTTTAGTGAATGTTATCCAATGCATCCCATAGGATTTAACGTTATGCAGTGCAATTTTCCCCCAGATTGCGTAACGTTATGCGATTTTAGCGTTATCTGATGCAAACGTTATCTGAGGTATTACTGTACAGTAAAACCTCATGTGAAGAGCGTCTCACTTAGACATGAACTCGCTTAAAGAGCAGAATTTTCTCGGAATAGTCACCTCACTTAACTAAAACCAACCAAAAACTTGCTTAACAACTAAATCGGGGTTTGCAATCCCCTCCCCATCAAAAGTCACAATTGGTCACTTACAATGGTGTTTTGCTTAAAGAGCAAACTCGCTTCAAGAGCAATCCCGTGGAACGCATTCTGCTCTTTAAGCGAGGTACCACTGTATCAATCTGAAAGCCTTCAAGGCTTTGAAAATTGCCAACAATTTGAGTCAGTTGTTATGGTATTAGGGAATCACACACCACGGATATTTTTCTAAGCACCATCCTCTCTACCCTTGAATGCTCACATCTGTTGTAATTAGTATCAATAGCTTTAGTTACTTAAAAGACATCCTAATCATGAGACACTGTGGCCACATTCACCACACCAACGTAATTCTTAAGTCTTCCGACACTGTCAGCTTTTTTCAAAGCATAGTCCTTTGAGGTATCAAACTTCCCCCTTCCTTGTATAGAAGTTAAAGATCTCTTTACCATGTGATCCAACTGATGTTGCCAAAATGATTTTGCAGTCAGTCACTGCAATCCAGTTAGTCAAAGCACCGAGCCAGCTAAGGAGCGTGGTGGTGTACAAGTTGCAGCAAAAGCTAGTAAACTCGCACTATAAAACCAAGCCTAGTAACATAACATCCTCATTGTCAGGACAAGTTATCTCTATAGGAGGAGATGTTGAAGAATGAGTATACTGGTGGATGATAAGTTTGCCATGTTGGTGGACATTAATCTTGGCCCTGAATTTTATACCTTTTCCTGTGTTTCTCTGGTTTAGGTAGCTGCAAAACCAATGAGTTTTTTTAAATTGTCAGTACACTAGTACCTCGGATAATTATGATGAGGCTTGGGTCCACTTGCGTTTTTTCCGCCCATTTCGGGCTCTCTGGCACTCCTGCCACCTCCGGAGAGGTCAGGGGACCCAATCCACGCTGTTCCTGACATTCCCCAACCTCCCCGGCTGGTGCAGTAAGCCAAAATGCTGGACCTTAGATTGACCCAAGTCTAAGTCAGGGATATAAAATGCAGCAGCATCTAGTGAGTTTCAGTAATTAAACTACATGAAAATACAGTAAAATTAATTAATTGAGACATTTGTGTGGGTATGTTTTGGAGTGTTTACAGTAGTGTTGTTCCCCTTTGTTGTTGAAATAAAGGATTTTCTCCATGCTGATTTGTTGGTCGACACATCTCAATCCAGCATGGTTTTGGCACCCTCAGGGTCATTGACTTGAGTGTAAGTTGAGTCTCCTTTTTGGACCTCATTTTTGGGGCTAAAAAACTAGACTTATACTCGAGTATATACAGTATTTGTATCTGCCATTCTTCTGAATAGTTATTAAAATTTCACTAAGGTCTCCTCTCAACAGGAGGAAAGGGATGAGTAACCAAAGAAATTTTCTGAACTAATAGCATCTTTTAAAAGCTAGCAAATTCATATTGAAAAAATACACAAAAACGTATCATCCAAAGAAAACTATGTTTAACAATATTTACTCTAGTTGAAGACAATCAAAAAGAGAAATTTGTCATGAGTAATTTTCTGAATCTTTTCTGTTGCAAAATGTCAATAAGTTGCTTCCAACAAACAGTGACCATAAAGGTTTTTTAGGTATGTTATGTAAAATATTCAAGGAATGTATTTATTGTTCACATTCACACATCCACACACACCATAAGAGTTCCATGTCAAGCAGGGATATGGACCCGGTTCTTCTAAGTTCCAGTCTAACACTTTATCCACTACCACACAATGACTCACTTTGTATACAATATTTAGGAGTATGACAAAACTGTACATACATTGCTAACTCTGTGCTCCATCCTAAAGCCCTCTATGAGAAGGGGGGGTGTTAAAGGGAGAAGTGGGACTGGTAAGGAAGGCAGTCCATTCCATGAGCTAATGCCCTTTACAGGTCATGGCCACATTGTTGTTCCTCCACTGGATAGCTGGACCTAGAGAGTGCTCTATGTTACACTTTCAGAGATTGTCTTAGCTCCCTGGTGGCAAACCTGTGGCACACAGAGTCCTCTCTGTTGGCATGTACGCCACGCCGCTACTCCAGCAGTTTGCCCCACCCCTCTGCCCAGCAGCCCAATGGGAGTGCTTTCTCTCTGCCCTGGTACAGTTTGCTCTGCCCAGCAGCCCAATGGGAGTGCTTCCTCCCTCCCCCACAGCACAGAGATTGCCCCCCCCCTCTGTTTGAGCACTTGGTCTGTTGTCCTCCGCCCTGAGTCACTTGTGCGAGTAGGGCGGAATATTAATTTGACTAATAAATAAATAAATAAAAGGTTCACAATCACTGAGCAAAGGAATCAACAGTGCTAAATGCCTCAAGCTCTGGGGTGACCTTCCAGGGATATAGCCCATGTTCCTCCACTAGCAACTGCCACACTACTTTCCTTAACCCAACTGCTTTGAGGGAATGGGGAAGTCATAGAGGTTGGCCAGAATCCTGTGGAGCCAGGTGCCCACTCACATAACACAAACAATTCTAAACATAAAAACATGTCAGCGATTTTTGCAATACAGAAAATGTTAAATAATTTAGTATCAATCAGTAGGCCCTAAAAAAATATATAAAATGCTAATAAAACAGATGGAATAATAAAGATTCCTGGGTAAGCATGTGAACACCTAAGTGGTGGTTCCAGACTCATTTAAGATGATGGTCAGACATAAAAAAATTGACCTCATACTTTTGTGCATGACAATTCTACACTTTTGAGCTTAGCTTTAAAACTTTATGCTTGGGTTCAAGGTTAAATATTATTTTTTGGTGTAATATGAAATAATTCTTTTCATTTGACTTTTTAAAAGTTAACCTTTAAAATGACTATTCAAAATGCTAGATTTCTGAATTAACAGAGAATTTATTTTAGTAACACTCAAGTTTTTACAAACAGGTGGGAGTTGAGGTAGAAGACTATCTCCAGTTTTTTAGATTAGCTTCTGAAGTGGAAGAGAATGTAGTGGAGGGGTTATATCGTTTAAAGTGCAATACTATAGGTCTAATTATTCTACCTACTACCCTTTTCAATTGCTCTGCTTTTTAAACACGATCATATTTAAGCTATAATGGATCGCATTGCTAGTAATATAATCACAAACTACTGTATATATAAAATCATGTACATAAAACTATATATAAAACTAGACATAAAACCATGAATCATGCTGACTTGCGGTATTTTATACATCTCTTAAAATAAAATGTTTAAGGCATTTAAATTATATTCTAAATCTCTGGTGTTGCTGTTTTTATTGCTGACTTGGTTGTCCACTCAGATGTTTTCTCTTAAATCTCCTAATACTTAGGTTCAGTGGAGATTACAGGAGACAGTATTATGAGAAAGAAAAAAGGCTCCACCTTCCCTTCTCCCCACTATGCAGTTTTACACATCTACATCACATCTTACTCACATTATTTCTAAGTTAAACTCCAAATGTTGTAACCTATCCCTACATAGGTGTTCCTCTAGTCCAGTAATGGCTGACCTTGGCACTTCAGGTGTTCTTCAACTTCTATTACCAGAAGCCAAAGTCAACACTCCTGCTGATCAGGGCTTCTGGAAATTGAAGTTCAATGTTAGCCATCACTGCTCTAGTCCCTTGACATTTTTCTTTTTTGATCCTTTTCCCAGGTCTACAGTATCTTTTCAGAAGCAGTGATTAGTCATGTACATAGTACTCTATACAGTAATTGGCTGCACCATGGATCTGGACAACACCTCACAGTGGGTGCAATTTGAGAATGAGTTATTAACAGTGAATGGCCTTTTTAGGCTTCCTCCATGTGGATAAGAGTTCACAATAAGAATTATGTTGGTGGCGGGATCAGGATTTTAGAGATGCTTAGGTGGGGATGGCCAAAAAAAAAAAAAAGCTTGGGAACCACTGCTCTAGAGGTTCTGAAACATTTGAAGTTTTAGAAGTGTGCTGTGCATTTTTCATGGTAACTTGGGGGTAATCTTACTTGTAAGTTAGAAGCTTCTGAGGTAGTTTTCTGTTGTTGTTTCTTAGCTATGTTTCTTGCTTGTCTTAGTAAGCGACGTTTTCTTAAAAGGGTCACCATGTTTGTGTCTGGAAAACAAAAAAATAGCAGGGAAACAGTAGCATGGAGAACAGCTACAAAAGTGAATTAAAGGAGGCCTGTAAGTTATACTAATGTGAACACTGAAAGTTTTGGTAATATACAACTGAAGGTGGTGAGGCTAGAATAGGAAGGCAAAGTTTTATACATTTCAGGTAAGCTAGACTAGGGGTTCTCAACCTATGGCCCACGGTCCGGACCTGGCCCACAGCACCATTTCATGTGGCCCACCAGAAGCGGACGGGTTTTACAGCAACGCTTACGGCAGGGGGAGCCAACAGTCCAGCCCGGTCAGCTATCTGAGGGAGCATGATCTGTTCCACAGATTAAAAGTGAGAACCCCAGAGCTAGACTGTTCTGATGAATTAGAAAAAACTGATACTGATCAATTCTGTTGTGCAGTTGTACTCAAGAATTCACAAGGGATTTTTTTTAATAAATAAAAGAGCACATCTTCAGGGTTTTAACACATTTATAGTGTGTGATTTGCAGATATTACTACTTAAAAATAAATGTTATTTACATATTATGATGAATAGGGTGGTAACTTTTCAGTTTGAAAGCATGTAAAGGTCAATATGTACAAACATCTAACCCAGGGGTTCTCAGCCTTTTAAAGCCACGGGCTGGACCATGCCCCCTCAGACAGCTGAGCAGGCCGGACTGGTGTTTCCTGCTGCTGTAAATGCTGCCGTAAAACACGTCCACATTTACGACTGTCATAAACACATCTGCTTCCAGTGGCGGTGGTGCAGGCCAAATGAAATGGTGCTGTGAGCCGGATCTGGCCTGCAGGTCATAGGTTGAGAACCCCTGCACTAGAGAGTAATTAAATGAGAAAATAACAGTGTCTAGTGTACCTGTCATTACTGCTACTTAGAAGACTTCTTACACTTACCTGATTTCTGCAATTAAAATTAAAATCTGATCTAGAGGGATAGACACCCCCTCCCCACTATGTTAAATTAGCTTCATAATACAGAGATCCACTTAAAGCAGGGGTTGTTAGCCTATAGCCAGTGGGCTGGATCTGGCCTACAGCACCATTTCATGTGGCCCACATCGCTGTCGCCGCCACCAGAAGCAGATGTTTACAACAGTCACGGATGCATTTTATGGCAGAATTTACAGCGGGGGGAGGGGGGAGAACCACCAGTCCACCCCACTCAGCTGTCTGAGGGGGCATGGTCCGCCCTGCAGCTTAAAAAGGTTGAGAACCCCTGAATTAAGACCTATGAAGAAATGCAGCTAATTGGATTCTCCTATTCTCAAACTATTTCTATTCAAGCTGGTCGTTTTAAGAACTGGTGGCTTAGTTTTCTTCTTCCTTCCACTTGTAAACCTGTAACCTGTTGGCACAGACGGTCTTGGCTACTAGCATCTCATGAGGACTGCCCTGAGATATTTTTTGGTTGAGGAGTGGTGGTGTTCACAAATATTTTAGAACAGCACAGTCATACCAAAAGTTTGTTTTAAGTTAGTTTTGAAAAATACTTATTTGAAAAACAATATTATTGAAGAGCAAGAAGCAGAAAAATTAAGCAAAGATGTGGATATTAGAGAACAGTGCAAGAAATAATGGTTAAGAATCAAAACTGACATGTCAGAAGAAACAGAACACCAATATTCTATGATTTTGGTACAATAAAAACAAACAGAAATTACTGCCCAATTTTCTATTTTTAATGCTATTACCACCATTCAACTAAAAACTTAAATGCAGCAAAAGTGAATTGAGCAACTCCCAGGGAGGTTTTTCTAATATTCAGTACACGAGAAACATTTTTAGAAATCGCAAACTAAACAAAGCTGGCTCAATAACTAATATTCTCTATAGCATTTCTAACTAAATATTAAACTACTAAATAATCACTCCTTAATTACCAAACTAAATGTGCCATAGCATTTAAACAACAGAATTCCTAAAGGTATCATTTGATTGCAAAGAAGATTCTTACTTTCTATACACCAGCATAATTTAAAAGCACCTTTATGTACAGTACTTGGTAAAATATTACTTATTGCCAATGTTGATCAGAAATAATAATTAGAATTACAATGGGTGGAAGTATATTACAGTATGTATAAATACAGTAAAACCTTGCATAAAGAGTGCCTCTCTTAGAGATGAACTTGCTTAAAGAGCAGAATTTTCTCTGAATGATCGCCTCACTTAACAACTAAAACCAACCAAAAATTCGCTTAACATCTAAATCGGGGTTTGCAATCCCACTCACCCCCGCGAGAAGTCACAGTTGGTCACTTACAATGGTGTTTCACTTAAGAGCAAACTCGTTTAAAGAGCAATTCCGTGGAACGCATTATGCTCTTTAAGTGAGGTACCACTGTCTAATATCCAGTGGACGCAGTGAGGGACTAGGAATCAGGAGACTCAGGTTCAAATCCCTGCTTGAAAATGGCAGCTCTTAGGGGCGAAGTAGGTTGGGGCTTGTAAAGCTGCTGCTTAAATATCTCACTTACCTTGGAAGCCCTATCAAGGGTGTTATAAGTCAGTTCTGATCTGAGGACATTGCACATCACACACACACACATACACCATGTACTACTACACTATTGTATTTAACCTTTTATTATCAGCCATGCATCTCTAGTGTAGATGCTTAATTTATCTTTCAATGTAGGGGCTATTGGGAAAGGGTTAGAGAAGCAGAAGAAATGAAGATATGATTACCCATTCACCTAAAGAAAAATAACCTTAACCTGAGACAAAAATACAAATAGCCCCCACAGCATATTCATTTACAAGGCTACATCGTGTCGTAAGAACAAAATAATTAATGGAACTCTCACATTAACCTTTTCTCTCTACTAATCCACTCTATAAAAAATTTCCTACAAGATATGCAATTTAGACACAAGTTACTTGCTTAGAGGATGGAACAAAAAGACTGATAATTTTTAATTCTCTTGAATATCCAGTGCTTTTAATAAGTAGATAAAAATTGAATCTGAATACCAGCATGTTACTTCTGGCACTTACTACACAATCTTAAAATGTGTAGCGGTATCTACAGTAAACTTCAGTTACAGCTCTTATACTCATACAATGGAACCTCAGTTAATGTAATTAATGTGTTCTCTGGGACATTTGTTACAGCAAAAATTACTTTAATCGAATTTCCCTTAAGAATGCATTGAATGCAGTTTCCCATAGGAATGCACGGAAAACCAAAATACATTAACCAAAATGCAGTTTCCCATAGGAATACATTGTAAACCAATTAATCTGTTCCTAAAAAAATCTGTAAACCAAGCCACTATTTTCTATGGGTTTCCCTTTTGTTATGCAACTTTTATGTTAACTGAGCCGTTTGTTAACTGAGGTTCCACTATACTGTATATATCTGTGATGGCAAACCTTGGCACTCCAAGTGTTCTTGGACTTCAATTACCAGAAGCCCAAATTGGCACTCCTGGAGTGCCAAGATTCACCATCACTGGTATATATGGTGGGAACTGGGTAAATTCAATGGAACTTACTTTAAATAGGTATACAGTCAAACCTCGCATAAAGAGTGCCTCACTTAAAGAGTAACTTGCTTAAAGAGCAGAATTTTCTCTGAATGTTCTCTTTGCTTAACAAATAAAACTAACAAACAACTCACTTAACAAATAGATCGAGGTTTGCAATCCCCAGCACCAAAAGTCACAGTTGGTCACTTACAATGGTGTTTCGTTTAAAGAGCAAACCTGTGGAACACATTATGCTCTTTAAGCGAGGTACAACTGTATATAGGATTGTGCAGATAAATATTAAAATTGAATTAACAGCCCTGTATCAAGTATGTGCAGACAAAGGTTGCTTTATATGAAGATAAGTATCTATGGTGAAAAGCCTCTTTGAAAAAATTATAAAAATGAAACAAGTCATTTATTATTCTATTTCTATTGACTTGACTATGGAGAGCAAAATCCCAAAAAGTCATGCGTGCCAGTTGTGCCTTAGGTCCAGCAAATACCAGTCTACAGACTGCTATAAATATCAAATTCAGAAATCTGAAATTGGAAGTAATTAAGGAACTGTAGTAAGAAGTACTGTACCATAATTTTAAGCTCATTATTAAAACCTGCCATTTTCCTTTTGCAACGGAAATCAAACCAGACATTTCCCTTTGTAAACAATCAAAAACTGATAGCTCAACCATTTTCTTATTTCAAATAGAAATTACTTCGTCCATGCTAGCCTTCTTCGTTGCAATATCCGCTAGATTTTCTGAACTACAACCATAAATCTCATGCAATGATCAAAGATTATAGGAGGCATAATCCAAAATCAGTCAACCAATATAGTATACTAAAGAGAAGGGAACTGAGTGCTGGACTAGGATCCATAAGATCTGGGCTCAAATTCCTGCTTAGCCACAGAAACTCATTTGGAGGGTAGAAATGCTGAAACCATTCCTTGAATCTCATATATATATATATATATCAGAATCCCTATTAGGATCACCATATGCATGAATCAACTTAAAAAATATTACATTTTAAAACATCTGAACTAGTTAGCCCCACACATGCAAACAGACTTACTGAATAAACTCATGAATAGTAAGGCATGTAAATTCCCATGAAATCAACAGGTCCTCTAGTAGCGAGAAGTAACAAAACATTATCATTGGAGAGCACCAGGTAGTGAGAGAAGGAAACCCTTTGAAATAACTTATTTTAAGAGAGAAAATTCCAAATAATTGAGGGGGAGAGAGAGAAAAAGAAAAAGAAAGTGTAACAATGCAAAATATTTGCCCAAAATAAGTGATGTCACAGACTAATACTTCAACAGAAAATCAACTTTCCTGAACAAAAAAATTAGTAACCATCATGAAACAATTAAATGCCTATTTCCATTCCAATTTTAATATGCTATGTAAAAAAAAATAAGCTGCTGCTAGCATATACAAGAGTTACCAAAATTTTCTATAATTAAGCTTATTTAATATATAATTCCAATATATTTCAAACAGAAAATAGTTACTCAACAGAATTTATATAGACCAAAAATGGAGACTAGAAGACACGAACAGAAGAGCACTAATGTATAACCTTTACATTTTCTTAGATTAACCTAAACTTAAACTTCCCACCATAGTACAAATTCTACTATTTCACCTGCTGTGTATATTATCAAACTTTTTAAACATAGAAAATGAAGCAGCAAGGAAAGAATAGAGGAAAACCTATTATATGATTTTTTTTTTGCATCTCTAAACTTTTATCCAACCTGTCTCCCATAAGACGCTAGTGGAAAATGCTTCTATACCAGTTTTCTGGATGATAGTTATGTGCCAGAAGAAACTTGCAACTTGAAAATTAAAAGGTGCACAACTCCCAAGACTGTCTAAACTTTTTTTTTAAAAAAAGGCCACACTTAATTTATTTAATGACATATCCTTGTACCCTATTTAACATTTTATATGTCCGGACCTCCAACTGTGGATGTTGTTTCAAAGATCTGACAATGAGGCATACACATGCCTGGTGACTAGCATCTCTTCAGATGCTATGGGGATACTGTTCAAATATTAAGATTAAAAAAGGGTTGTGATATAACAAAATTCACAGGGCATCTTAAATGTTCATTAGTTCTGTAGCCACAACTTCAGTATGTTATCTCATCCCACCAGCTCTTAACTGATAGCAGACAATGCCAAAAGCAGGATAACTATGCAGACTCCCCAAAGAAAGTGGCATCACTTCAGGGTCACAGATGTATAGACACAGAAGAATAACAACTTAATCATATGCATGTACACCCAGACATAAGTCCCAAATAACTGGACATTCTGTGGAAAGCATTTTTTGCCAAATATTGCAAAATGTTGTATAATTTGTTCTATCAGTTGCACTTTAAACTTTATTTTCTGTACCAACAAATGAGGCCAAATTGTGATCTGGTCAGTTAAAACTGTTATTTGGTGAATAGGGTGGCAAAAAAAATTAAACAGTCAGAGGAACCGCTAAATCTATAAATCAAAGAACCATGCAAAGGACTTCAAAGGAGACTGGGGGAAGTAGCAGCAAACAGAGAATCTTATTGCTACTAAAAGGCTAACAAGTTTTAATTGGCATAAAGTTTTATTTGCCTGCAAGCCACAAAGTTCTATGCATAAGACTGTATCTAAAACTTTTACAGAGCTTGCTCCTATTCCTGAGGTCAAGCCTCCACAAAAAAGTTGTTTGGGGGGAAAGCAGGAAATAAGTCACCCTAAGAAAATAATAAGAAAAACAAAAGCAATAAACAAATACAAATGGAGAGCAGAGATGGTATATTGGGGGGGGGGGGGGGAGAAACAAATTTCATCCTACATTTGGCTCCATTCAAAAGGCTGAGAAATCTAGCAGGATTATTAGTTAAGAAAGGAGAGCAGAAAGACAATGGGGGGCAACAATAATATGATGGGAAGAAATGCAAAGGCAGCTTCACATGAGGCAAAATTCAGAGGGGACAAACAGATGAAAGGCATGCAAGAAAGAAGAAAAACGTTGTGCCAGTTAGTCTTTAAGGTGCCACAATGTTTTTTGTCTTTTTGTTTTATTTACTCTGAAATGCAAAAAAAGAAAGAGAGAATCAGAAAACCAGCACAAAACATGAAGGGGAAAAGTAGGACAAGGGGTGAGGATTACAGTGTGCAAAGGGGTGGGGGTGGAGCCAAGAAGGGATGCCAGAGAAAGTGTATGGAAACTGATGGGACAAGACCCATGGGCACCATATGCAAATTTAAGGAGGAGGCAGGAGCCGGAGATGGGAGCCCTGGTGGCAGAGGAGTTAAACTGCTGTACTAAAGCCAAAATGTTGTGAGTTCGATCCTAATGAGGTTACGAAGGTTGACACAGCTTTCCAGCCTTCCTGTCAATGAGTGTCCAGAATGTTGGAGGGCAAAAATGCTAATTACAGTAATACCTTGGATAACACTAAGACTTGGTTCCACAAGTCTTGGTGTTATCCAATTTTTAGTGTTATCCAATCCATGTTAAAATCCTATGGGATGGATCGGATAACGTTAAAGCTCCATATAGATACATTTAAACTGCATAGGTTTTAGCGGTTATCCGATCCAACCCATAGGACCTTAACGTTATTCAATCCAATTCTCCTCCCCAGATTACTTAACGTTATGCGATTTTAGCGTTATGCGAAGTAAACGTTATCCGAGGTATTACTGTACCTGTAAATCGCCCAGAGAATGCACTAAGCACTATGGGGTGATATATAAAGCAAATCAAAGCAATCACACTTACCCAGAGGTGCCCAAACTGCAGCCCATGGGCCAAATCCGGCCTCTGCCACCCACACCGCTCCCAGAAGAGGAAGTTAAATCTGACCACACACGTGCAAAATGCTGCCATAAAGCACCAGCAGCATTTGTAAATGCATTTACGGCAGCATTTTGCGCATATGTGTGCATATTTTACTTATGCTTCAGGTGGGAGAAACTAGGTGACTGGCTCATGGCATGAAAAGCTTGGGCACCCCTGCACTTACCAGTACAGTAAAACCTCGTATAACACTAAAACCTGGTTCCACAAGTCTTGGTGTTATCCGATTTTTAGTGTTATCCGATGCATGTTAAAATCCTATGGGATCCATAGAGATACATTGTAACCACAGAGGCTTTAGCAGTTGTTATCCGATGCATCCCATAGGATCTTAATGTTATCCGATGCAATTCTCCCCCCCAGATTACTTAATGTTATGTGATTTTAGTGTTATTCGATACTGTTATCTGAGGTATTACTGTATATACTACCCCATAGCACTTAGTGTACTCTCTGGGCAGTTCACAAGTTAATTAGCATTTTGTCCCCAAAATCCTGGGTACTCATTTTAACAACTCAGGCGGGTGGAAGGCTGAGTCAACCTTGGCCCTTGTCAAGATCGAACTCACCTTTTATTTGCAGGACATCAGTTTAACCACTGTGCCTCTCCTCCCCAATTTTGCAGTCGGTGCAATTGCTATGGGGAAACTGACCCAGGCAGTTCAACGCTGGGGTTGGTGGGCAAAGCTGGTGAGTCACTAGAGAAGAAACAAAGAAAGGGGAGCCTTTCAAATAGGAAACCTTTTGTTTATTCTCAGATGTGCTTAATTACCCTGTGGTTCTTGAAAGACCATCATGTTGGGGGGGGCCCCGCTAAAATGGAGGAGGTTCTTCGCTAAATTTAGGCCAGACGGTGAAAAGAGGAGGAGAAAGAGAGAGTCAAGAAGAAGAAGCGAGAAGTGGAAACTGGAACTGGAGTCACGCGCGAGGTGCGCCGCTTTCTAAACCGGTTTACCCGCGTGAAGCCCTATTCAGTCATAATAATGAGCCTGGCTTGCAACCCGCCACGGAGCTATTTTTACCCGGCAAAAAAAAAATCCTTTACAAGCCAGATTAATTTCTGACCCGAAATTTATTTTTATTTATTTTTACCGATGAAGGAGGAGAAAGGTTTGCAGTTTTTTAAAAACAATGAAGGGGGGGAAAGAGAAAGGAAGGAAGCAGAAGAGAAGACAAAAAAGGTTGAGGGGGGGGGGGGAAGGGACCCTACTAGATAGAAGGATGATGAGGGAGGGGTGGATGCTGCTGCCCGCCTTCCGCTCGGAGAGAAGGGGAGGGCGATAGGCGGTCCCTGGAGGGGAAGCGGCAGAAAACGGGAGGAAGGGCGGCCTGCCCTACGAGGCTGAAGTGAAAGGAGGGGAGTCGGATGGTAATGGCTATGGAAGGGGTCCGCCCGCAGGACGAGACGAAGGGAGGGAGAAGGCGCGGCCCCAGCGTCGACTTCGCCTCACCCTCAGCTCCTCGAAGTCCGCCATTTTCTACCCGCCGCCTCCTGCCGCCGCCGCCACTGCCGCCACCATCCTGCAGCTTCAGAGCGCCGCCACAGTCGCGTGGCGTGAGGGGAGGGGCCACGCTAGGCCACGCCCCCACTCGGGGAAAAAGGCGGTCTGGGCAGTTGGGGATGGGAGGGGGAGGGGCAGAGGCCGGGCTGAGGCATCGCTTTCCCTCACACACAAGACGTGAATGACTATTATGTCACTTGAATACTCTCAGGGAAAAAAAAGATCCAAATTCAATAAATGAATACATAAATCCATTTTATAACACTGATGGCGAACCTTTTCGAGACTGAATGCCCAAACTGCAACCCCAAACCCACTTATTTATCGAACACAGTGCCCACAGCTAACAGGGGAAGAAGGAAGCGCTCTTATTGGGCTACTGGGCAGAGGGGCGGGGTGAACTCTGTGCTGGGGGGAGGGAGGAATCTCTCCCATTGGGCTGCCGCTTAGAGGAGCGAGGTGAACCTTGTGCTGGGGAGGGAGGAAGTTCTCGCAGTGGGCAGAAGGGCAGAGCAAACTCTGCTGGAGTGACTGCACATAAAAGGACCCTAAACGATGTGTGCCATAGGTTCGCCACCACTGCTTTATAAGTTACTTTAAACATAAAACAGCCAGAGAGATTTTAGAAGGGAAAAGATACTTTTATCAACAAAATCAATAATTTCATGTCAGAAATTATTTTGTGTTGAAAGGTTTTTTTGCGGGGGAAACTCACCTGAGGGGACTCCTGAATGAGGCTCCTTTCATATAACCACCAGTTGGGGCAGAGATGGGCGCTCACTCCATCATGCAGTACCCAGGTCTCAAACTGCTGACTTGCCAGCCTTCCAACTAACAAGGCAAGCTTCTTAACCACTGAGCCATCGCAGCCCCGTTCCCCATACACTGGTTGAATACTATAATTTTTAAGTTTTATTTTGCCCTTCTTTCCTGTCACCTGACACTCTTAACCAAGGACCAGTTCTTAGGTTTCTGTAATCTAGCAATAAACCAGCCAAAGAGGTTTGGAAGAAAAAAGCTTTTATCAATAAAATCAATTCTGACATAACATATGCATATGTGGTGCTTGGTTCCATACAGATCCAATAACCCCAATTAACAATTCAATCAGACTTATATACCTTTTGACAAACCACACACGCATGTTCTCGGCCCATGTAGGACTGAAGGGCAAAAGGCATTTATATTTTATCTTGGCATTACATAGTTTTCTTAAAATGTTCAGAAATGCACAGTTACACAAGTCTGCTCTTAAATAAATGACTTGGGAATTTTTGTGTAACTGTCCTCTCATAAAAATGGCTTTCTTGAAGCCACACTATAAATTTGCACAAATAAATGATCTTTAACAGCATAATTATTTTCTTAAGAGAAGATGTTAATAAATTAAAATACTGTAGCTATTTCTGGGGTCACAATAAATATACTGATTTTTCCTCCTCCAAAACTTATCCTGATTTTTCATTGAGGTGATGGGCCTATACTTCTTCTGAATGTTCTCAGTGTCTAGGCCAGGTGTGAAACTGCAAAAATGAATGAAGTCTGATGAAGTGCACTTGATCCACAAAAGCTCACATTGAAATATAACAGTTAGTCTCTAAAGTGCTACAATATTTTTGTTTTGTTTTATTTATTCTCTGATATGCCTGAAACACAGACTAACATGGCTACTGTTAAGAAAAACATTTCAACATGAAGGCACATTTTGGGGAGTTAATTTTGCAGTTCCTTTGGCCTGACTTAGCGTGAGAAAGATTAACTGGCAATACACGGTTGCCCTTACCAGGGTACGCCCAGATGTGGCTCAAAAAGATCACAATCTTTGAGGAATCTCTTTCTGTTTACTGCAGGAATTCCCAACCTATGGCCTCTGGACTAGATATGGCCCATGACACCATTTTGTGTGGCCCCAACTGCCTCCACCACACCAGGAAGTGCCATTTGGTAGAAGAAGGGCAAAATGGCTGTCCGGCCCCCAAAGCTGTCTGAGGAAGCATGACCTGGCCCCTGGCTTTAAAAGGTTGAGAACTCCTGGTGTATAGGTAATGGTAAAGGTCGCCCTTGCTCGAAAGCTGGTCAGATTTGATTCTAGGGTTCGGTGCTCATCTCTGTTTATGGCCAGAGAGCCAATGCTGTCTGCATCTGAGGACATTTCCGAGGTCATGTGGCAGGCATGCCTAGACACCAGAGCGCTTGGTGTTTTTTTTTTTGTTCAGTCACACAGTCGATTCTGACTCTTTGCGACCCTATGGACCATTGCCCGCCAGGCACCGATATGCTCTACCATCCTCAACCTGCCCAGCTCTGTGCCCATTGAATCTACAATACCATCTAGCCATCTCATTTTTGGCCGTCCCTTCTTTTGCCCTCCACCTTTCCCAGCATCAAGGCTTTCTCAAGTGAATCCTTCTCATTTGGTGTCCAAAGTACTTTAGCTTCAACTTTACTATTTGACCTTCTAAGGAGCAGTTAGGGTTGATTTCTTCTAAGATCAACCTGTTTGTTCTCCTCACTGTCCAGGGAACTCTCAAAACTCTCCTCCAACACCACATTTCAAAGGCATATATTCTTCTGCGCTCAGCTTTCCTACATTTTCTGACAAAGCAGTATCTATTTATCCACTTTCAATTTCTTGCTTTCCAAGTGCTAGGTTGGCAGGAACTGGGACAGATGGCAGGAGCTCACTCGGTCACACAGTACTTGGCTCTTGAACTGCTGACCTGCCAACGTTCTAGTCGGCAAGTTCAACATCTTGGCCACTAAGCCACTACAGTTCCTCTTTGCCTGTCTAGCCCAATTATATAAATATTTCTGTCCTTTTTGTCTGTTCTTCCAACATTCTGGTTTTCTTAAAGTCTGGAAGTATGGTAAGAACTATATACAGTATCTGTAATCTAAGCACATATTTCATCTACAGAGGACTCATCAGCATGCCTTTACCTAGTAGCTAACACAACATTTACTCTTTTGATGTGACAACATAACACAAAATGTACTAATAAGCCTTGTGCCTTGCTAACAACTGTAGCAGAAAGGTATTCATTCCATGGACATGTGACAGGCATGACTAGACATCAGAGTGCACAAAATGCTGTTTACCTTCTCACTGAAGTGTCACCTTCAGTGATGAGCAAGGATACTCTTTCCTAGCACACTTACTATGTACTTAGGTAAAGGTGAAGGTAAAGGTCAACCTTGCTTGAAAGCCAGTCTTATCTGGCTCTAGGGTTCAGTGCTCATCTCTGCTTATAGCCAAAGAGCCAGCGCTGTCTGCATCTGCAGACATTTCTGTGGACATGTGGCAGAGTGCATGAAACACTGTTCATTTTCCTACTGAAGTGGTCCCTGTTTATCTACTTGCAATTTCTTGCTTTCAAACTGGTAGGTTGGCAAGAACTGGGACAGAGACGAGCTCATTCTGTCATGTAGCACTCAGGTCTTAAATTGCTGAGCTGCTGACTTTCCAGTTGTCAGGTTCAAGCATCTTAACCACTAAGCTGCTGTAGTCACCCTGATTGTACCACAGCTTAGTCTATATATGTATTTGAAGAGCAGGACCAGTGCATTTTTGCCTATGAATCTATAGAGATCATATTGTATTACTGGTATTATCAACAAGTTTCATAATATTTTTTAATATTTTTAGGAAAAAATCTAAATGCTGTGTTTTCACACATTCACAGCTACCATGCTTTTAATATACCAGAAGTTTTGAATCATTTGTACACTTGAATCACCAGGCCATAATAGGTCCAGATTTTTTTTCAATAGTGTTAATTTCAACTTTATATCCTCTATTTCTGCAATATTCAAGATGTAACAATTTAACATTATTACACCTAATAACTTAATAAGCTATGAAGACTTAACTGTTAATGGGAAATGGTGTACGTCCATAATGATATTCCATATATGCTTCACACAAAACCTCAAATGACCCCTCAAAACATTAATTCCACTGAGAGCGGTTGATTCAATTTGCAAGAGTAGCAAGAACCGATGAGGAAGATGGTAATAAATTCATTTGAATTTAATAAAATCTAGTTACATAGTCCCTACAGGTTTCTTCCCTTGCTTAGCCCATAAATACAAAGGCAATTCTTCAAACCTGGTTGAAAACTTTTTATAAAGGAAAAAGCCACAAGGAACATCTCTTTAAAACCTGCAGGCATATGTATGTTCTGTTGTCAATTCAGCATACAGTACTGCATTTAACTTGAAGGATTTGGCACTAAGTTTACCAGAAGAGGTTGATGTATTCTGTGTTGAATACATACAGGGCACAGTAGATGTGTGGACTTTTTGCATAAATGGGGGGAAAATGGCCATCACCAGCCTGTGAGTGTAAGAAGGCACCGCGACAGAATGTGTAACACATTATACAATGCAGACTTAGGTGTTCTTTAGACTTAAATTACCAGAAGCCCAAGTCAGCACTCCTGCTGAACAGGGCTGCTGGGAATTGAAGTTCAAGGACATCTGGAGTGCCAAGGTTCGCCATCACTGTAATATATGTTGACTCAACGTGCACAAGTTCCACACGCTAAATAATAAACGAATAAATAGGACCCAAAGAAGGAGGATCTACTAGAATGGGTGGAGCTTCTTCCACTCTGCCCACCAACATCTCTATGGTTCGAGAAACGGCCTGGCTTAGGGAAAAGTGGAATAGGCGGCAGCGATAGGGGCGTTCTGGCCACTCCTTTTCGCTGTCCCCGCAAAACTTCCGGAGCATTCGGCAAGGTCGTCCGGGAAACGCCAAGACGCTTCCGCTGAGTACCGGAACTGACCTCGTGGTTTACCGGAAACTGGCTGTTTACTTCCTTTGCTGCAGGAGTGATGGCGTCCTCCTCGGGCCCCGACGACCCCCAGCTGTGGGGCCAGCGCTCCTACCAATTCCCACTGGAGACGGAGAGCAAGTACCCCACACCGAGCATGATGGGGAAAGGCCGGAGCTGGGGAGGAGGAGGAGGCGCCCCCTGGGGCCCCCACGAATGGGACGAGCGAGAGGGACCCCAGAGCCCCCCTAGGATGGAGGACATGGGTTCCTATGGGGTCTCAAACTTGGAGAGCAGAGAAAGGCCGTGGCTGCCCCCCAGGGAAGATGAGAAGGTGGCCAGTTGGGGAACCACTGACAGGGGTCTCCAGGAACCTCCCTGGCAGTCTTGGTCCTCCAAAGAGGGCAGGGGAAGTTCCTGGGAGCCCCCCCAAAAGAAGGTCAGGGGTAACTCAATGGGCAAATGGCTGAGGGTACCCCTGAGCCCCCCCAGGGGAGATTCATGGGAGCCTCCTAAAAAGAGGGACTGGGCCCCCCCAATGGGCGACTGGCTGAGCGTACCCCCGAGTCCCCCCAGTGGAAGGGGTTGGGCCAGTGATGATTCTCGGAGACCTGCAGATGCTCCCTCCAGCCACAGCACTGATTGGAAGCCCACGTCCAGTATCTCACAAAGGGACTCCTCCGAGAATGTTGGCAGCCTGTGGGCCTCCCATTGTGGGTGGGATGGCCCCACCACGGAATCCAGGGGAAGGTCTCAGGAATCACTGGTGCCTGCCCAGAGATGGGAATCCCATCATGACCCAGAGACGCCAACGGAGGGGAAAGACTCGGATCAGTCAAAGTGGCAGAGGAAACCTGGTGATGGTAGCGGTAGTAGTAGAAGCAGAGGAGATCCAGCGTGGGAGACCAGGCAGGGCAATCTGGAGAATCAGAGCTACTACATCAAGGCGAGAGGAAGCAGAGAGAGTTGGAGTGGAAGAGACTTCCAGAGCTCCCAAAGCCAGGTTGATCTGAAGAAGGACAGCAGAGAGCAGGACAACCGAGGGCCGAAGGATGGGGCCTTTACCAGAGATGAAGGCCCAAAGGAGACTCTGATTTCCAAGCAAGACCAGGGCCATTCCATGGGGTTCCCAAAAGAAAGCATTCCCCCAAAAGACCAGGGAGCTAAGAAGAGCTCCCAGGAAAGCTTTTTGGCACCTAAAGGTGGCCCTGAGAGATGCAAGGGACCTTGTGTGAACATTTTGAAGGGGGTCATCCACAACTTGCCAAAGGTGCCAGAGGAACCACAGGAGGAACCACCGGAGGTGGTTTTTGGTAATGGTCAGACAGTAGAGAAGCTTCCGTTAATCACTTCCCCACAGGAGTCTGCTCGTCAGTTCCAAGATGGGGCTGCACCGTTGTCTGAGCAGAGTTCAGGTGAGTATAAAAGGGCTAAAGACTTCTTTGGGGAGCCTGTTGACCTCTGGGCTGTCATGTGAACTATTTGTACTCTTTCTTTTTGGAATAGTAGCTGTGTTATCCCTTATTTCCACCACAAGATTCCCATCCTTGTCCTCAGGGGCGTAGCTACCGCCGTATCTGCCGTATCAATTATACGGGGGGCCCGGGCCGCGGGGGCACCCAACGTGCGTAAGCAAAAATTAATAAAAACTTCCCCAATTTTTTTTTATTTCACAAATGACAAAAGTCAAAAAAAGCAATTTATTTTTTTCCCGCGTAAAGCGTGAGTTCAAACGTTGGCAACACCCTACATCAGTTATCGCGGGCTGCGGGATTTCCCCGTTTAAGTCATTTACTTCAACGGGGGAATCCCACAATAATCGATGTACATACGATGAATAAATATTTATTTTAATTTTAGGCATTTTTTTCTTTTGTGAGAAATCTTTACCCTTCCTAAGGGCCCCCAAACAAATTTTTATATGGGGCCCCGCCAAGGCACGCTACGCTTCTGCTTGTCCTTTAATAATGCATGTGTCTTCTGCTGTCATCTAGCAATAACTTTCCTCATCTTAGTGCCTCTCTCAGCCATGTAAGCTTCTTTCACAGTTCTTATTTTTTGCCTAATCATCCTATGTTGATCAGCAGGCACTTGGGTTCTGTAAACCTAAATAGAATGGAACCCTAATTATGGTCATTGTTAACTTCTGTGTATCTCCTATTATTACATGTTAACACGTCTGAATAATCACAAGTCAAGACTGGATGGCCAAGAAAACCTTCAAATTCTGATGAGTTCCTTAGTTGTTTCTTTCAGAAACTGGAAGGAGTCCAGCAAGGACCTGACTTAGCATCTGGCAGTTTCATTGGGATTCCAAGCTTCTACAGTCCAAAGGAGTGTGATAAAAAATGATCTTTGTAGGAAAGTAGCAACCAAAAAAACCATGTTTGCAAGAGAGGAACAGAGTAAAAAAGGCTTAAGATATGCTAAAACTCACAGAAATGAATGAGGATCAGTGGAAAATTGTATAATGAAGTGATAAATACAAGCTTGGAAATTTTTAGCCTATTAATGACAATATGTGAGAGATTTGGAGAGAGCTGGATAAATGAGTGCTTGCTGCCTTCAGTGAATCATGATGGAGGGTCTGTCCTGTTTTGGGAGTGCATTTCTGTCACTGGTATTGGTGATACAGTCTGTATTGATGGGCTTATGAATGCTGAAAAGTATAGGCAGGTTTCAGTTCATCCTGCCATTCCTTCTAGAAGGTGCCTGATAGGATTGGTTATATTTTTCAGCTTGATAATAATCGTAAACACTCCGCTAATGCAGTGGAATCATATTTAGCGAGAAAAAGAGCTGATAAAAGCTTGACAGTCCTAACTGTGTTCCACAGAGTCCAGGCATGATGAATATTATATGTGAGATTGTAACATTGTTAGCCGCTCAGAGTTGCTTTGGCAAAGAGAGCGGCATATAAATCTATAATAATAATAATAATAATAATAATAATAATAATAATAATAATAATAATAATAATAATAATAATAATAATAATAATAATAATAATAATAATAATAATATTTCTTCTTTGTCCTGATTCTTATAGGTCCTTATCATTTCCGTTAGATTGAGTATGTCATCTATCATTCATTCTTATGGTTGTTGTTTTTTGTCTGCAAAGATGTTTCTGTCTAACTTTCTAGGTTATTTCTTTTATGATCTCCCATTTCTCTTCTACATATCTTTCTTCTTGATGTTTTCTCATTTTGTCTAACTCCTCTCTCATTGTCTCTTTCTCTACTGTTTTATATTCTTTGTCCTTAGGGATGTTGACATCAAACCCAGCTTTTATTGTTTTATTTATGGGAGTGAGGCTTCATGCCATCAGTTTATACACATCAGGTACATAGGTGAGGAAGATGATGTCTGTATCTGTCCAGGTTTCTTCATGAGGTTGATGGATTTCCACTCCATTCAGCTAAATATTGTGCCCGTTGTAGTTGATTTTTTTTTGGAATATTAGCTGTGTTAGACTGAGTTTCAGGCATACAGTGGAACCCCATAAAACACAGGGTTCTTCGTTGTACAATTTTTCCATTGTATGGGGCCACTGGCCGCGCATGCGCATGATGTGTGGTGAGTGGGTCAGAGCAGCTGGTGAAAACCTTTCCCATGCCACCCTGAAAGCCCCTTAGCTATCAGTCGATTGCCATTTGGCTTGTGGAGGGGCTGGGAAGAGCCTTTGCCATCTCCTAAAGCCACTCGGCTGGATCGCTAAGGGGCTTAGTGACCAAGCCGGTTGGCTTGCGGAAAGGCTGGGAAGAGCTCCCGCCTCCTCCGCAAGCTAGCCACCTGGATCACCAAGGGACTTGTGACCCAGCTAGTTGGCTTGTGGAGGGTCTGGGAAGAGCCTCTGTCTCCTCCGCTGGCCAGCCGCCTGGATCGCCAAGCAGTTTAGTGACCCAGCTGGTTGGCCTGTGGAGGGGTTGGGAAGAGCCCCAACCTCCGCAAGCCAGCCATCTGGATCACCAAGCGGCTTGTGACCCAGCCGGTTGGCTTGTAGAGGGGATGGGAAGAGCCCCTGTGGGGGTCTGATCATGAGGAGCCTTCGTTACAGTGAGACAAAAGACTCCTGACGAAGCATTTCGGCATGATTACCTTTGGTCATCTCCAGTAAGATAGCCAGTGCCCACCGGGTTGATCCTGGATCAAAGGTCACTGGCCTGCATGCAGCATCCACCAATCAGCTTGTGGCATGTTCAAGCCATAGGACTGTACACGAGGCAAGCTATGTACGTGCAAGCCTAATGGTCAATCTTTAATTTTCTATGTAAGCATTTCCTTATATGATTATAACTATAAAAAGGAACCTCAAAAGGTTATTCGAGAGAGCTCCCCTGGGTCTGACCTGGTGTTGTGTTTTTCATGAAGCTTCATCTCCACAAGTGGTGCCCCCTGTGAGGCCAGCCTGCATCGTGAACTCACCATGCCCAGCAAAGGTTTCAGATGCGTCACCTCAACTTCAGATCCCGGTGAGTATTGCCCCAACCCTTTAGACTCTGAAAAATGGGGAACTCTCTGGCTGCCCCTCAGCAGCAGTAATGTAAAGATTTGTCAATTTGCTGCAAAAAGGAGGACACCGCAATGTAACTCAGGCGGTAGAAGACCTTTTCAAAGTAATAAATTCTTGTTGTCCCTGGTACTCTGAGACTGGCAGTCTTGGTCCAGAGAATTGGGAAAAGATTGGGTTTAAACTGCACAAACATCCAGCCGCACCCATCAGGATTCTACACACTTGGCAAATCTGCTTTGAAGCAGTTCGCAAACTAAACAAAGGGAATGTGGCGAGAGCCAGAATAAATGTCGGCGATGTTCCTTTTTCCTCCAGCAGCCAAGTCCTCCAGACAACGCCCACCTAACCCACGATAGGCAATTGTTCCTCCACCAGCAGACCCCCCCTGAACCACCACCACCCCAACTTATGCCCCTTCAATCCCTGAGCCTGTAGCTGTAGACAAGGAAGTTTTTGGTTTTTCAGTCGCACAGTTGATTCCGACCCTTTGTGACCCCATGGACCACTGTCCGCCAGGCACTTCTGGCCTCCACCATCCTCCTCAACTCATTCAGCTTTGTGCCCATTGTGTCTACAATAACATCTAGCCATCTCATTTTTGGCTGCCCCCTTCTTTTTTTGCCCTCCACCCTTCCCAGCATCAAGGCTTTCTCAAGTGAATCCTCTCTTTTCATTTGATGTCCAAAGTACTTTAGCTTCATCTTCACTATTTGACCTTCTAAGGAGCAGTCAGGTTTGATTTCTTCTAAGATTGACCTATTTGTTCTCCTCGCTGTCCAAGGGACTCTCAAAACTCTCCTCCAACACCACATCTCAAAGGCATCTATTCTTCTGCGCTCAGCTTTCCTTATGGTCCAGCTCTCACAACCATACATTGCCACCGGAAATACCATTGCTTTGACTATACGAATTTTTGTTTACAATGTGATGTCTCTACTTTTCACTATGTTCCCCAGGTTTCTCATCGGTTGCCTCTCAAGAATCAGTCGCCTTTTTATTTCATGGCTGCAATCACCATCTGCAGTGAGCTTTGATCCTAAGAATGTAAAATCTGTCACTGCTTCTATTTCTTCCCCATCTATTTTCCAGGGACTGATAGGACCTGTTGCCATTATCTTGGTTTTCTTGATGTTGAGTCTCAAGCCAGCTTTTGCACTTTCTTCTTTCAACCTAATCAGGAGCTTTTTAAAGTCCTCCTCACTTTCTGCCATTAGGGTGGTATCATCTGCATATCTCAAATTGTTGATGTTTCTCCCAGCAATTTTGATCCCAAATTGTTGTTCCTCCATCCCTGCATTGCGCATTATGTGCTCTGTGCAGTGGTGGGATGTCAAAAAAAATTACTACCCCACCATGATGTCATCACAGTGTGGGTGGAGCTAATGTCATGATATCATGATGTGGGCGGAGCCAACATCATGACATCATGATGTGGGCAGGGCCAAGGAAAAATATAAATAAAAAAAATAAAATAAAAATAAGCACGCATGGACCCACCCCCCCGGGGGAGCAGGCTATAGGGAGCTTCAGGCTAGCAGCTTCTCTTCCTCCTTCCCACTTGGGAGGACAGCAAGGAGGCCGTGCATATGCCCCAAGCACTGTAGGCATGCATGCACACCAAGTGCTTGGCGCACATGCTCAGTGGGGGAACCAGTGAAAAGGTAAGCCCCAAAGGTGGTTCCCCCCCCCCCCCAAAGCTGCTACCGGTTCTCCGGGACACTGGGAAAAGCTGCTACCGGTTCTGGAGAACTGGTGAGAACCTGTTACATCTCATCACTGACTCTGTGTATATGTTGAATAAGCAGGGTGACAAAATGCAGCCTTGTCTTACTCCTTTTCCTATTCCAAACCACTCTGTCCTTCCGTATTGTGTCCTAACTGTTGCTTCTTGATTCATGTACAGATTTCTCATGATCTATATATGGTGCTCTGCTATTCCCATCTCTTCAATTACTTGCCACATTTTGTTGTGGTCCACACAGTCAAAGGCCTTGGTGTAATCAATGAAACAGAAGTAGACTTGTTTCTGATATTCCTTTGTTTTTTCCATGATACAACGTATGTTTGCAATATGGTCGCTAGTCCCCCTGCCTCTTCTGAACCCCGCCTGCACTTCTGGTAATTCTCTCTCCACATGCTGCTGTATCTATCCTGTATTATCTTGAGCATCACCTTGCGTGTGGGATGAGCGCAATTGTTCGATAATTCGAATATTCTTTGGCATTACCCTTTTTGGGGATTGGAACATATACTGATCTTTTCCAATCCTGTGGCCATTGTTGTGTTTTCCAAATCTGCTGGCATATAGAATGCAATAATTTGATTCCATCATCTTTTAGGGCTTTGAAAAGTTCAGCTTGGAAGTAGTTAAGGCTAATCCATCTCTGTACCAGGGAGTGAGATAAATAGTGGCAGCTGTACTGGCGGGTGACGGGAAAGCTGATATTCAGGATGCCCTCCCTCTGCTCTCAGTTTGTCCAGTAGTCCGGAATACTCAGGGCCATAGGACACATGAGTCCATCCCTTTCATAGTATATAAGGAACTAAAGAAAGTGTCACAGAAAATGGGTTGCATAGTACCTTTACTTTGGGGCTGCTTGATGGGCTTAGGGGAAATGAAAATTACATACTTGTGGACTGGAAGCCCATGGTTAAAGCCATGATGACGCCTGCGCAGTATGTCATTTTCCTCAGGAATGGAAGGAGATGGCTACTGCACTAGCAATGGAAAATCTGCAAAATAACGTAGCAATAGGTCTTTATATGCTCATAGTGGATGGCCTCTTTGCCACTATCAATTAGCAGATTACAATACCAGCTCGAGGTCTTTGGCAGGTACGTGACCTGGTGAAACAAGCTTGGCTCAAAAGTCCCCAGTCAAGGGCCACCTCTGGGATCATTTGCTAGTATCAGGCAGGGAGCAGGGGACAGTTATATGGATTTTGTTAATAAGTTGCAAAGAGCCATAGAAAGGCAGGTAGAGAATGCAGACGCTGCAGAGATTCTCATGAAGCAGCTTGCTTTCGAGAATGCCAACCAAGACTGTAAAACAGCCTTAAAAGCCGTATACAGTCAAACCTCACATAAAGAGTGCCTCGCTTAAAGAGTAACTCATGTAAAGAGCAGAATTGTCTCTGAATGTTCGCTTTGCTTAACAAATAAAACCAACCAAAAACTTGCTTAACAACTAAATCAGGGTTCACAATCCTCCCACCACCAGAAGTCACAATTGGTCATTTACAATGGTGTTTCGTTTAAAGAGCAAACTCGCTTAAAGAGCAATCCTGTGGAACCCATTATGCTCTTTAAGTGAGGTACAACTGTATAATAACCCAGAAACCACAATAGCCGATATGATAAAACTTTGTCAGAACATCGGTACTGAGAGTCACAAGTCTCAAGTGTAAGCGGCAGCTCTAGCGGTGGCTGTTAATCCCACCTGTGACCGGAAGTGTTTTGCATGTGAAAAAGTGAGCCACTTCTGCAAAGACTGTAGTTCCATGCCTGCAAACCAAAGACCGCCCTCCAAGAAATGTCCCCAGTGCGGGAAAGGATTTCATTAGGCCAATCAGTGTAGATCCAACCGCATGCCACAGAACAGTCAGGGAAACATTCGGGCAGGTGCTCTTCCAGCCCAGGGACAAAATGGAGGATGGCAATAGCTCCAACCACCTCTGCTGATCAATGAGGTGATCAGAAAGACAGAGTTAACGAGAAGATAGAACCGTTCCCTGTCCAACAGTTAGTGCTAGCCACTGCCCAAAGTGCAGGGCATGTTTTAACTACTGCAGAACTGGTAGACTATACATTTCCGCTCACAGTTTACAAAGTTCCTACTCTCAGTATGGGGCCCATTCCCCTAGATACTGTAGGGCTGATTCTCCCCCGCTGTAACATGCACAAGAAGGGAATATTTGTTGTCCCGGGGGTCATTGATGCTGATTAGACAGGGAACATTGCCATTCAGACGTGGTCCAACATTCCCCAGTTTCTGCCAGCAGGGGAATCTATTGTGCAGCTGGTTCTTCTGCTCAAATGAACCTGGCCTCAGGCTGGCGCACAGGCGGGTTTGGTTCTACTGGTGTTGCTGCGCTTACTACCATTTCCTCTTCCCATCCTACGCTGCAGTTAAAATTAGGGGAGGCCACCATTTCTGGCCTGATGAACACTGGGGCAGACATTTCAGTCATAGCGGAACGAGACTGGCCTGCAGGCTGGCCTTTGCAGCTAGTCCAGGATGTGTGGAGAGTAAGGAGCTTCAACCAGGCTCTTCAAAGTGTTCATACTATCCAGCTTACGGCCCCAGGGGCCACCTCTTGGATGTTTATCCTGACGCCTTATGTCATCTCCATGCCTTTCTCGATTTGGGACTGAGACTTGCTTAAAAAAATTGGATGCCATACTCCACACAAATTTATAGTGGGGGCAACTCTACAGAAGCCTGACACCACCCTACCACTAAGTTAGCTACCTGGACCACCGGTCTGGGTGGACCAATGGCCATGATCAGGTGAAAAGCTCCAAACCGTAGAGGCCTTAGTGGAGGAACAATTGCACCATGGCCATATAGAATATTCCACAAGTCCCTGGAACACCCCGATTTTTACCATCAAAAAGAAATCAGGGAAGTGGCGTCTACTTCCATGATCTCAGGGAAGTTAACAAACGCATACAACCCATGGGTCCCCTTGAGTGTGGTCTGCCTAATCCAAATCTCATCCCTCCGGGCTATTAGATCATGGTCATTGAGCTGAAAGACTGTTTCTATACTATCCCTCTAGACCCTGCTGGTAGGGAGAAATTTGCTTTTGCTGCCCCTACAGTCAATCATGACCGGTCCATGCCCCGTTTCCATCGGCAGGTCCTTTCTGTGGGAATGCTCAATAGCCACACCTTGTGTCAGCATTTTGTAGATGTAGCATTGCAGCCATTTTGGAATCAATTTCCAGAATTGCTGGTCTATCATTACATGGATGATATTTTGGTTGCGGGGCTTGCACAACAAGGGTTTAGTCATTGCGCCAGAAAAGGTCCAGCGGCAGGCTCTCTATCAGTATCTTGGCCATCGCCTCCTTCAGGTAGCTTCTTCCCCCTTTGTTCCAACCTTTAAAGTGCCCTCTCATTTCACCCTGGTGCAATTGCAGAAGTTCCAAGGGTCACTTAAATTGGGCCCAACCTTATCTAGCCTTATCTACAGACACGTTCCAGCCTTTGTTCTCTGCCCTCAGAGACGATCAGACCCTGCAGAGAACATCCTGGTCACTACAACCATGAAACATGCACTTCATCAGGTCAACGTAGCTCTTCGCCAGGAAATGGTTGATCGGGTGCCACATTTGGGTCCCCTTTACTTGGTTGTTCTGTCTACCCCTTCCCTCCCTACTTCCCTTTTGGGTATTCCTGCCTCAGCCACCAAAGTGTGCATTGTAGAATGGATTTATCTTCTTAGCACTCTTCCAAAGAATATCCTTATTGCTCTGATCGCTGACCTTATTGATCAGGGTCGGTGAAGGACAACTCGCCTTACCGACTGGGATGCTCTTTGCTGTTGCCTTTCCATTTCTCAGGCTGAGCATTTGTCTCTTATGTCTACTACTGTTTCTTATCAGGTTGCCTTTTCAGATTTTGTGCGGGACCTTCGCTTCAGTGCTCCTAAAGATCACAGGTTTAAACTGGTCCGCCAGATGCCTTTTGTACTTTGCTCTCTGATCTCTACTACACAGATTCTTGACACTTTCACCCTTTTCACAGATGGTTCTCCGCATCACAGGGTTTTGGCCTACCAAGATTCTTCAGGTTCCTGGGTCATGCGTTTCACAGGACCCTGCACTTCAGTGCAACGTTCTGAACTTGCCACTGTTATCTTAACCTTTCAATGGTTTCCCAAGGCTACTTTCAGTCTTATAGTTGATACACAGTATGTTTATAATCTGCTTTCCTGTCTTTCAGACGCCTATATTTCTCTGGCTCTGGATCACTCACTGCTGTCACTGTTCTTGATGCTTCAGAACCTGCTCTCTGTTCGATCTGTTCCTTTCTTTGCTGCCCATATTTGGTCTCATATGGGCTTCACGGACACCCTCTTGCAGGGCAACCAGGTCGCCGATGAGGCGTTCCACTCTTTGTGCCCTCTTTTCTAAGATCCCTTTGCATCCCATTCCTTCTTCCATCAGAATGCACGCCAACTCCATCCTTAGTTTTCTATCTCTATGTCCCAGGCTAGAAACATCATTTCTGCCTCCCCTTCCTGTTCTCTATCTCCTGTTTCTCTTCCTTTTGATGTGGTCAATCCCTGCGGCCTAGAAGCCAATGCCCTCTGACAGATGGATGTTACTTCACTTCCTGCCTTATCACCATTTTGGCATGTCCATCTCACCGTGGACACCTTCTCAGGCTTCATTTGGGCCACCCCCTTGAACGGAGAGACCGTACGTCATGTCATTCAGCATTGTCTTCGCTCTTTTGCTGTCATGGCCCGCCCTAAGAGCCTTAAGAGAGACCACGGCCCTGCCTATGTTTCTACTGTTTTTGCTCAATTCTCCACTCTCTGGGACATATCCCTTGTGCATGGCATCCCTTATAACTCTATGGGTCAGGCCATCATTCCTTCAAGACTCTTCTTCACAAAAAAACTAAAGGAAGGGGAATTCGGCCTCAAGAGATGCAAGAAGTCATGACAACGGTGCTCTTCACCTTAAACCATTTGTTAGCCCCTCATGGGATGCTACATTCGCCAGTGGAATGACATTTTCAGAAAGAAGTTCCACTTGAAAGATCTCTGGTGACTTATTGCCAACCACCAAGCCCCTTATGGGTGGGTCCTGCCCCACTGATCACATGAAGTCGATGTCACGCTGCAGTCTCCACCCCTACATGTGCAGTTTTTATTCCAGGACAGTGTGTGCAGCCCTTCCGTGGAGAGAATGAGTCCGCACCAGGAGCAGCCCGATCCGATACCAGAAATCAACCCAGACCCGTTTCTGGAATGGGCGACAGCTCGGAGACGAAAGCGTCCTGCCCGCCCACAAGGGAAACAACCCAAAGTGACCTGGGGAATGCTGAAGACTCTCAGCTATGATGCCAAGAAAGCAATGGCCAAAGAGAAAGTTGAAGAAACACCAGAAACCTTTTTGGCAGCCATCATTGCCCAATTGAATACAAACTCCAATATTCCCCCCGAATAGTTGCTGTCGTTTGCTGTCTCCCCCCAGCTGGACTTGCCGCTCAGCCCTCCTCAGAAGTATCCTTGAATATGTAGGTCCGACATGCGTTCTATATGTTTGAAATTAATGGACCCAATGCTACTTTGTATTATGAACACCCTGTGACTGCTTCAGCTTTCTCTTTCCCACGTACCCTGATTGAATAGCCATACACTAGTACCCTGGACAATGTTATGACATGGTTCCACAAGTTATGACGTTGTCCGGTTTTTCGCGTTGTCTGATCAATCCTAAAAAAACCCTGAGAAGAGGCACTTGCACGCGCGCGAAAAGGTGCGCCAGTGGGAGCCTCTTCTACCAAACGGGTATAGCAATGGGGATCACACGTCAAGGCAATGGATCAAAGCGGGGGGTGCCACCCCCCGCTTTGATCCCTTACCTTGACGTGCAATCCCCGTTTCACGCTCCTGGGCAAGGGTCGGCTTTTCCGAATTCCCCCCCTCCCCGTTTAGGCGCTTTGCGATGGGAGTTTGGGTGCCCTATGGAACCTTCTGTCAACAGAATTGCGTATCCAGATGGAGTTGTTGCCCTTTAGGAAAGGTGTTAAGACCTGGCTGGCTGGGCAGGTATGGGGTCTGGGCCAGATGGTCACTCAGGCCGGTTGGCTCATTTGACTCCCTATTAAACCCCCCTCTATGTTAGCTGTGTTTTTTGTAATTTTTGCTTTTTAATTTTTACTGTTTTTGAATTTTAACTTTAATTAACTTTTGTGATGGGTGGGTTTATATTGTGAGATTGTATAATTGGTATGTTTTATTTGTTGTCAGCTGCCTTGAATCATTTGTGAGGAGGGTGGCATAGAAATATGATGATTAAAAAAACTTTCGTTGTCTCAAATTTCATGCATTCACCAAAGGTCTGTGTTTTTGCTGCCATAGCAAGGGGAACTGGAATGAGAAATGGAAATCCTGGGATAAGGGGAGGCGTATTTTGACCAGATTGGGAAATTGTAGTGTTTGTACTGATCACTTTATTTGTGGGGAGGAAGGAACACATCATAAACCAGTAGCCTGAATGTCACACAATCATCCTGGAGTGACATTTAAGATTATGCACCACAATACAACCCAGACTATACAAACTTGGATGGGGGCGGAGGCATATGTGGAAGTTGGCAATTAAGAGACCCCAACGTATGGTTCTTTTTCGATGGAATAGCCACGAACTATCACCCTGGGAAGTACCAGTGTGCAGGAGTAGGGTACCTAACGTTCCTGGTACAAGTCGATAGATCTAGTCATGCTGCACGTTCCAGATGAGGGGTGGTAGGTCCCATGGGCCAAAAGTGTTACAATGAGGTCATAACAGATGTCGAGCTCAGTGATATAAGCTCAGGGGGACATGCAGCCACGGCAGCGGTCACTGGCGCCCTCGCTTTAGGAGCGTACCCTGGGATTGTAGCACAAGAAAATAGAAAATCCATTTTAGGGTTAGTTTGTAGATTGGAATATTCTGTGAATGCAACAGGAAGAATTATTAGAGATCTGCCGGTGGAAATAGATGAGCGGAATCAAATAGCCCTGCAACACAGGATGGCCCTTGATTACATCCTGGCTAAACGGAGGATTCTGTCGTATTGTGGGAGACAGAGGTTGCAGGGTATGCTTTCATAATCTGATTAGAACCATAGAAGATGAGCTCCACGCACTAAAACAGCATCTCAACATATACACAGACAATCTTTGGACTTCCCTATGGGATTCACTCTGGTCTTGGCTTCCCAATTCAGCTTGGTTTAAAACAGTTATACGTTATGTTATTATATCTATAGCACTTTTGATCCTAGCATGCTGCCTCATCCAATGCCCTCCAAACCTCACAGAGGTATTCAAGAGGTGCTGTGGACCACCCGGTTCCTTATCAGCCCTACAATCCAAAGATCTCATGGTCCTCGATAGACGATATCGCTATAAGTACTGCCCCATACACAATCCTGCCATTAACAATATAAAGGAAGGAGACGTTTGGGAATCTGATGAAGAAGCCTCGTTGCAGTGAGTCAAAAGACTCCTGACGTGGCACTTCAGTAGTTAACCTTTGGTCTACCCTAGGAAAAAAGCCAGTGGCCATCGGCTTGGTTTGGGGTTCAAGGGTCTCCCGCTTTTGGGTTGTTTACTACACATCTAAGTCATGGGACTGCATACGTATACGAGGCAAGCAATGCAATTTATAAACCAGTCAGGCTTTAGAATATATACTATCCAATCATAGCTATGTACTGCGGGCCGAATGGCCAATTGGTGATTTTTTCTGTAAGCAATTTATGTAAAATACCTATTTATGTAAGAAGCTACGGAATGGACTTTTTACGTAAATCGGGGTTTTACTGTATATAAAATATATAGCAGCATATAGCTATCTATGTATCAAATTTGATAATGTCCCAGAAACCCTTGGCTAATATTCAAACCTCTCTGATGGATGTCCAACAGATGGATATATTTGATTTCTGATGTCTCACTTCCATTTCTGATGAAGTGGACTTGATCCATGGAAGCTCACATTTATTTATTTTTCTTTATTTTATTTACATTTATACCCCACACTTTTGGTGAACTGTAGTCGATCAAGTGGTTAAGACGCTGACTGGGAGGTGGAAGGTCAGCAGTTCAAAATCCGAGTAGTTCATGATGGAATGAGCGCACATCTTTGTCCCAGCTCCTGCCAGCCTAGCAGTTTGAAAGCAAGAAATTTGCAAGTAAATAAATAGGTACCACTTCGGTAGGAAGATAAAACAGCATTCTGTGCATTTGGGTGTCTAGACATGCCTGCCACATGTCCACGGAAACGTCTGCAAATCCAGACAAGCGCTGGCTTTTTGGCTATGAACAGATGAGCATTGAACCTTAGAGTTGGATACAACTGGCTTTCAAGGAAGGGTGATCTTTACTTACTTCTGGTGCAAGCACCACTCATTGAAATATAACAGAATTTACAGTAATACAGGCATTTTTGTTTTGTTTATTTTTTTTGTTAAGGCCGAAACACAGATTAATACGGCTACTATTCCAAAAACTTTGACTATAAAGGACATAGCTCTGGCGGCAGTGCCTCTTCCGGACAATTTGTTCCAACAAGGAACATTTATATCTATCAAAGGAGCTTGCTTGAGAAATCTCAGACCATCCTATCAGTATTCTGTCTGGAATTTTTTTTTACAGTTGTGCATAAAAAATTTTATTTTTTGGAACTCATTTGTCTAAGTTCAGAAAACCAAGAATGGAATTGGGTCAGAGTAAAGTTTAAAAAAAAACCCAAAGCCTACATTTCCTAGAGACAGTGGTGGGCAGCAACAGGTTTGCATCCCCCTGGGAAGGGAGGGTAGCAAAATTGGTTGGCCTCTGGGCAGGGCGGTGGCAAAATTGATGGCCTTTGGGTGAGGGGGTGTGTGTAGCAAAACTGGATGGCCCTGCCCACCTCCCTGCCCCGCCCCATCAGGTTTTGTCCCTGCAAGTGGTTCAAGGTCTCCCTTGCTCAAAAGCCAGTCATATCTGACTCTAGGGTGCAGTGGTCATCTCCATTTACAGCCAAAGAGCCAGTGCTGCCTGTATTTACAGATGTATACATGGCCATATGGCAGGCATGACTAGATTGCCCACAACGGAGACTCCACCCATGATATAGGCTCCGCCCATGACATAGGCTCTGCCCATGGTGTGGTAGTGGAAATTTTTGCTGCCCACCACTACTGTGGCGGCTGAAGTGATTAAGACGTTGAACTTGATGACTAGAAGGTCAACAGTTCGAGAACCAAGTGTGATGGAGTGAGCTTCCATCTATGTCCCAGCTCCTGCTAACCTAGCAGTTCAAAAGTTAGAAATTGCAAGTTGATAAATAGGTAGCACTTTGGTGAGAAGGTAAACAGCTTTCTGTGCACTCTGGTGTCTAGTCCTGCCTGCCACATGTCCACAGAAACATCTCTAGAAGTAGAGTGTGCTGGCTGTTTGGCTGTAAACTGAAATGAGCACTGAACCTTAGAGTCAGATATATTGGCTTTCGAGCAAGGGTAACCTTATGTCTACTAATTTTTTCTTAGTTGTTTAAGGCCCACTAGGACTCGATTGAACATAATGAACCAGAAAAGGTTGGTGTATATGGTTGATGTATGAGGACTGGTGGTTAAAATACTGTACAAAAGGTTGTGAGTTCAATCCTGACCAGGATTCAAGGTTGACTTAGCCTCTTCTATCCCGTGGTTGGTAAAATGATTACCCAGCTATGTAGGGGCAAAATGCTGGTTAACTTGTGAACAGTCCTGAGAGTGCACAAAGTATGATGGGTTAGGTATAGGGAGACTTCAATTCCCAGAAGCCTCTGTCAGTTCATTGGCTGATCAGTGCTTTGGGGAATTGACTGAGGTTTCTGGGAAACACTACCTTAGATGAGAACACTTCTTCCAAACTTACGGAGACTGCATAGTAGAAATGAATACACGGGGATTTTTACAAATGTTCTATACAAACTTACTTCTTTCAGATCAGCAAGCTCAGATTCAAGACAACACTAGCCTGGAGCTCTGGCACCGGCGCTTTGGACACACAAATCCCATCGCAATCCTCCGGCTGCAGAACATCAAACTTGCTACAGGTATCAAGGTAGACCAAAGTGAGGTTGATAGCATAACCAAGTGTGTTATCTGCCTCACAGAACGTGGCCATAAGGCCCCGTTCTCACTAAATACTGTGAGGAGGAGCACCAAGGTGATGGATCTAATACAATGTGAGCTGTCCGGACCCTTTAACGTGCCCTCGTTAACCCTCAGTAGATATATTTTGATATTTGTGGATGATTTTTCAAGGCACTGTTTGACCTACTTAATGAGGGGAAAAAGTGAGATGCATGAATGCTTCAAGAACTATCTAGCCATGCTGAGCAAGAAGCATAAATGGAAACCCAAGGCATTTCAAATGAACAGTGCGGCTGATTCTATCTCATCCCAAACGCTAGCCTTCCTGGAAGAACAAGGCATTTTGCACAAGAGGGGAGTCGAACGTGTTTCCGGGAAGAGCAGAACAGCCGAAAAGGAGATGAAGTCTCTTTTGGAAATGACCCGGTGCATGCTGGTAGATGCGGAGCTCCCCGACCGTTTTTGGGGTCATGCCATCATGACTGCAACCTATCTCCGGAACCAGGTGGCCCTCGGCCGCAAGAGAAGAACCCCATTCCTGGACTGGCATCGACAAGTGCCAAATGTGAAGCACCTTCGAGTCTTTGGAAGCCTGGTTTGCAACAAACTGGAGCTGAACAACCATGCCCAACACATTTTAGTCGGCTATGACACTTGCGAGACTGGCTACAGAGTTATGAATTTAGAAACAGGCGTTGTCTGCACAAAAAGTACCCTTGATTTCGATGAGCGAAAGGGAGTCAAAAAGAGAGGAAAATTTTTAGATACCATTGAAAGGCACAGCTGCGACATTGAGGCTCTCATAGGTGTGTCCATACACAATGCTGGCTGGCGGTGAGACACAAGATGAAGCCAATACATCAGGAGATGGGAACAGAGATGAAGATGTTCAGCCTGATGAACCCATAGAAGCATCCATGCCACAATGTGCTCCAGCGTCAGCCATTGGACATGCATTGCAACCTGCAATGTCATGGCCAGCAAATGAACCTGCAACCTGGCAGGATGTTGAAGAGATGCCAGCAGATGAAACTCAGTTTTTTCCTCCTCCTCTTCCCTGGACCTTTGATGGCACCTGGTAGGTTTCGTTGGAGAAGCGTCTAAGCAGAGTAGCTTTGTGTGGGCTGTGAGGTGGCACCCACCTGGCAGAGGTTGGCCCCTTTGGTGGACAAGCAAGACCGACAGACAGTATTGGTGCAAAAAACAAACTCAGTGCTTGTTTACTCAGAAGTAAAAGTGCAGAACTATTTACAGTGAAACACAAGTCTTTTGGTTCTCAGTTAAACCCACTGGGGTAGTGCATAGGTCTATACAAGTTCATACAGTTCAGTTCAATGGGCACATACAAGCTGTAAGCACAAGTAACAAAGTTCCACAGCTTCTGTCCCTCAGATGGGGCTTACCCAAGTCCTTTTCTGCTTGAAGGTGAAAGTAGCCTGCTAGGCAAACCCACCAGAACTTAGTCTGCAAGGCAAAGAGTGTAGGAGCCTGTGAGTAGAAGTGGAGTTTGGTTTCTTGTTGCATACCATGAAATGCCACATCCAGCCCACGGGCCGCAGGTTGGTCACTAACCCCTTGCTGAAATTGTTTATTCCAGTGGTTCCCAACAAGGGGTACACAGCCCACAGGTGGACTTAAATTCCCAGAAGCCTAAGTCAGTACATTGGCTGATCAGTGCTTTGGGGAAATGACTTAGGCTTCTGGGAATTGAAGTCCAAACACCAGCATTTGGGAAACACTGGTTTATTCCATTCTTCTAGCTCAGAGTTTCCCAACTTTTGGTTCTTGGACTTCAGGTCCCAGAAGCCTCAATCAGTCCATTGGCTGTTCTTTGCTTTGGGGAATTTACTGAGGCTTCTGTCATGGGAAGACCCCTTTCACTAATGTGTGCAAGATGAAGTAAGCCTGGTATGTTAGAACTCTCAGGGATATTGGTTGTGAGGAGAACAGTGAGGGTGTCTGATTGGTTGCATGCAGATTGGCTGGCAGGAGATACCCCTCTTGGTATAAAAAGGAACATCGCTGGAATGTTTAGCAGTTCTGTGGGAAGAATGAGGGGACACAGTTCAGAGAGGGGGTTCTGTGGTAAAAGGAGGACTGAGGAAAAAGAGGTCTGAGAGAGTTCTGTGATAAAAAGAGAAGTCTAAGAGAGTTCAGAGTTTTGGTTTTTTTTCCCATAAGAGAGTTCTGAGGGTTCTGAGGTAAAGGGAGCTCTGAGGAAAAGAGAGTTCTGAGGGAACAGTTCTGAGGTGAAAGCTTAGAGAATTTTTCAGAAGAAGGAGGGAAGCTTGGCAGAACTAAAAGACTACTTAAATATCTTTTCTCTGTTGGAATTACTCTACGTTTTTTAAACTATGTTATGAACCAATAAATCAACGTTTGTTTTTTTAAAAGTCTCTTTATTGGGTGCATACACACAAGCCTCTGAATACGCTACCTATTAAACCTCCTTGCAGACGAGAAGCAGCTAAGGGCTGTATAGCTGCGTTGCCGGCCAGCTCGCCCTCTGGGAGCTTTGGTTAAAGGAGGTCCAGAGGAGGGGGGGGGGCTGGTTTCGTGACAGCTTCTGGGAATTGAACTCCAAGAACTAAAGGTTGAGAAACACTTGTCTTCTTCTGTTGGTTTGCTTCCTTCCGTTGTTCGCTGTGTTCGGCTTAGAAGGATCTCCCTCCTATATGACAGGGAATCCAAATCTTTTTTCCCTCCTGTTTATTAGTTTGAGTAGAACTGCAGAGTTTAACTGTAAGTAAAGATGTCTTGTGACGTGAATTCGATGAACGTCTTACGCTTCGGTAGGGTGGTCCGATACCGTTTGCCATGTAATGAAAATCATGTACTTTTGATGACTTGTCACATCAAAACTAAAGCACTGACAAAACTAATGCTTATGTCGTATTAAAGATCATCTTGGCAACTTTAAGGAATGGTAAGACCCAAGGGCCAAAAAAAAAGTGGCAGGTAGAGTCTAAGGACACTACCATCAGGGATTTAGTGTGTGAGTTCAATGTGTTGAATTATGCTCATTAGTTCATTTATTTCATTCATTAGTTAAGGGTGATGTTTCAAATGGGGGAAAATAAAGACATGTTCATAAAATTAAGGTTTTCATAAAATGTTAATAAAATGTAAATTTTCTGAGCTAAGGTTTTAAACCTTCATAGAAAATGTTTCTGAAGTCTGATCCAAATTGTATAAGTATCAAAAGAAAGGTTATTCTGTCCTCTTTCAAGCGCACATTAGATCACTTTGATCAGTCGATCGGGTTTTTTAGTGGATCACCGCCAAACACCCCCTCCCCTGAAATGTCATTACAACGCGTCACATTTTTCCTCAATATCTTTTTTGTGGATTCTTGCTTTGGCATCATGTTTCTCCACATGTTGTATGTGAACTGTATCCACTTCGGGAAGTTGCCATATTCATTTTTAAAATAGCTTTTCCCTCCTTTTTGGGGGTTTGTGTGACCTCTTTTTAGTGGTTTTTTGTAAAATGCTTCATAGATTATGTTTCCGAAGTCCAATTCCAAATCTGAAAGTGTCCCCACAAAGGTTAATCTTTTCTCTTTCAAATGCACTTTGGATTATCTGAATTGGTTGGGTAGTTTTTTCGCTGGTCCCCCGACAACCAACACCCCCAGCAAAACTGTCGCTTTTCCGATGCTACTTCCGAAAGCGATGACGTCATCGCTTTGCATTTTCAGCTTTTGTGTTCTACCAATTCTTAAAGTCACTGAGATGATCTTTCAAATGACATAACCCTTATTTTCGTGGGTGCCTTAGTTTTGGTGTTGCAGCTTCTCAAAGTACATGATTTTCATTACACTGCAAAAGCTGTCACACCAGCCAACCAAAACATAAGACGTTCATAGAATTCACGTCAAAATGCAAAGCAATGATGTCATAGCTTTCGAAAGTTACCTCGGAAAAGTGACACGTGTGTGTGTGTGTGTGGGGGTTGTCAGTGAGCCAGCGACCAAGCCATTCAACCAATCAAAGTGATCCAAAGTGCGTTGGATAGAGGATAAAATAACTTTGTCGGTGATACTATTAAAATTTGGATCAGACTTCAGGAAAAATTTCTGTGAAGCTTTTTATAAAAAATCCCGTGACCAACAGCACAAAAATGCTAAAATAAAAGGGAAAAATCTGTTTGAAACCGACCAGGAACACTTTCTGAGGTTGATAGAGTTCACCTGCATCATGTGAAGAAGAAAGACGCCGGAGCCATTATGAACCACAAAGATAGAGGAAAGACATGCCTCAAAAAAGTGACATTTTCGCCAGCAGCTGGCTCACTGACAACCAAATGCTGACTGAAAGATCAAATGGCTAGAAATGGAAAGTGATTATGTCACTGCACTCGGAAGCTGCCTCTCAAAAGTGAGAGTTTCACTGACAGCGTTCAGTTGACGGTGAGCCAGCAACCAAACCACTCAACCAATCGAAGGGATCCAAAGTGCGTTTGATAGAGAATAAAATAACCTTTTTATTGGCACTATTAGAATTTTGATCTAATTTTGGAAACAATTTTAAAGAAAAATTGTAAAAGAAAATGATGCTTGGATATTGCCATACATGAAAGAAGAATACGAACTGCAGCATTATCCCATTTTGCCAATGACCGTTGGAAACACCACCATAGATCTTACCTTTGCAAGGCATCTGAACCCAAATTTAATGGTTTATAGCTCATACCTCAGCTACCACAAACCTATTATTCACTGCTTATTGTTATGTGATGATCAATAAATGAATTTTATGAACATAATGTCTTTATTTCCCCCATTTGAAACATTGTCCTTAGCTAATGAATGAAATAAAAGAAATAAATGAACTAATGAGCATAACCCAACACATCAAATTCACGAACTAAATCCCTGATGATACTGGTAGTATCCTTAGACTCTACCTGCTGCTTTTGCTTAATTACTTAAAAGTTTATAGAGTGATATTATTATTTTAAACAAGACAAAAACTTGTGGCCCCTTAAAGACTGCTGTATTTGAACGTGAGCTTTCAAGTCCATTCCATCAGACATAAAATAAAGAGGTGCCGCTTCAGCAGGAAAGGTAACAGTATTCTGTGTCATCATGCCTGCCAAATGCCCATGGAAATTTTTGTAGACAGACAGCACTGGTTCTTTGGCTGTCAATGGAGATGAGCACCAAACCTTAGAGTCAGATACTACAATGATGGTGAACCTTGGCACTCCAGCTGTTCTTGAATTCCCAGAAACCCTGATCAGCAAGTGTGCTGACTTGGGCTTCTGGGAATTGAAGTCTAAGCACACCTGAAGTGCCAAGGATCACCATCACTGTACTACAGGCTTTTGAGCAAGGGAGACTTTAACCTTTACTTTTAAACTACACCAGTGTTAGCTAAACTTTCATTTTTTGACTTCAGTTCCCAGTAGCCTAAGTCAATCCCCCCCAAAGTACTGACTTAGGCTATTGGGAATTGAAATCCCCCTATAAACAGAGATGAGCACCACACCCTAGAGTCAGATACTGTACAACTGGTTTTTGAGCAAGGGTGACCTTTGCCTTTATAGTTTAGTACTCTTAGAATTTATTTATTTATTTAGATTTATTTTCCTGCCCCAATCAGGCGAACCTGACTCTAGGCGGCTTACAAAAAAGGAAAAGATCACACATGAGTGCAAAACAAACTAAACAATCCCACTATACTTCTACAAATTCAGAAATTAAAACCTTAAGGTTCAAAATTAATTTTAAAAAATTAAACTATAAATGTACAAAATACTAAAAAAGTTTAAAAGAGTGAGGGAGGGGTGGCTGTCCCATCAGATCAACCACCCAAAATGGGACCCCATATTACTGGAGCCCCACACCTGCCCTGCCAGCCAGGTTTTTAGGCCCTTCCGAAAGGGCAGGAGCTCTGTCTGTAGACGTAACTCAGTTGGCAGGAGGTTCCAAAGGGCTGGGGCGGACATTGAGAAGGCCCTCCTTCTGGTACTAGAGAGATGCGCCTCTCTAGCTGATGGAATGATAAGAGAGCCTCTCTAATCCGCCCTGGTGGGACGGACAGATGTTCTTGGGGTGACATGGTCTCTTAAGTATCCTGGCCCACTACCATGTAGGGCTTTAAAGGTAATGACCAGCACCTTGAATTGCACCCGGAGACATACTGGCAACCAGTGCAGCTCCCGAAGTAGTGGTGAGGCACGAGCATAACGCCCGCACCCCATCACTACCCGAGCAGCTGCATTCTGGACCAGCTGCAGCCTCTGAATGGTCACCAAGGGCAGCCCCATGTAGAGCGCATTACAGTAATCAAGTCTGGAGGTGACCAAAGCATGTGTGATCATGAGCAAGGAGTCCCGATCTAGGAGCGGGCGTAACTGGCATATTACATGAAGTTGTGCAAAAGCCCTCCTGGCCACGACTGCCACCTGCCCTTCGAACAGCAGTTGTGAGTCCAAGAGGACCCCCAGATTACGCACCGGGTCTGTTTGGGGCAAAGCTGGCCCATCCAGAACCAAAGATGGCAACTCCCAAGATAGCACAGGACCCCTTACCCATAGCCACTCAGTCTTGCCGGGATTCAGTTGTAGCCCTTTGTCCCCCATCCAGACCTTGACAGCCTCCAGGCACCTGGATAGGACTTCTACTGCATCAATTGGATCTCCACTGGCTGAGATATACAGCTGGGTGTCATCTGCGTATTGGTGATACCTCACCCCGTGGGAATGGATGATCTCACCCAGTGGCTTCATGTAGATGTTAAATAGGAGAGGCGAGAGCACCGAGCCCTGAGGCAGCCCATATTGAAGGGACCTAGGGCTGGACTTCTCACTCTCCAGCCACACCAACTGGGTCCATCCCCTCAGAAATGAGGAAAACCAGGCCAACACAGTGCCCTGGATCCCCAATCCTTGGAGCCTTCCCAGAAGGATACCGTGGTCAACAGTATCAAAGGCTGCTGAGAGGTCAAGAAGAGCCAGGATGGACGGATGACCTCCATCCCGTTCTCGCCAGAGATCATCCACCAATGTGACCAATGCAGTTTCTGTACCATATCCGGGCCTGAATCCTGACTGAAAAGGGTCCAGATAATCCGCTTCATCCAGGACTTCCTGTAGCTGCCACGCCACTGCCTTCTCCAAGACCTTACCCAAAAAGGGTAGGTTGGATATCGGTCGGTAGGTGGTAAGTACCGTAGGGTCGAGGGATGGTTTTTTCAGGAGGGGACGCACCAAAGCCTGTTTTAAGGGTGCTGATGAATTTATAATTGCCTCAACCCAACCGCCTGACACAGCCTTAGATGCCTTGACTAGCCAGGCAGGGCATGGATCCAATTCACAGGCAGTGGCACGAACAGATCCAAGAAGCCTGTCCACTTCCTCAGGGCCAACTGGATCGAACCGATCCCAGATAACATGGCCAGACTGTACTCTGGTCCACCCCAGCTCTATCTCTTCAAGCGGATCTGCGCGATTTTCTCCACCAGATAATCAGCAAAAACCTCAGCCGATCCCTGCCAACCAGGGCCAGACCCCCCTCTACCAAGGAGGGACCTGGTCACCCGGAACAAGGTCGCTGGGCAATTATCCATGGAGGCAATAAGGGCGGTGAAATATTGTTGTTTCACCACCCCCATCACCACTAGGTAGGCTTTAATGGCAGCTCTAACAAGTGTTCGATCAGACACACTCCGGGTCTTCACCCAGCGGCGCTCTCAGCGTCTCTTTGCCCGTTTGAGCTCCCTCAGCTCTTTTGTAAACCAAGGGGATGATCGACGCCCGCGGGCATGGAGAGGCCGTAGTGGAGCGATCACGTCCAAGGTTGCCATCACTCTCGTTCCATGAGTTGACAAGAGCCTCAGACGAATCGCATTGCAGGTCAAGAGGAAAATACCCCAGTTCCCTCTGGAATCCTTCCGGATCCATTAGTTGCCGGGGCGGGCCAATTTAACTGGCCCTACCTCCCTGCGGTGAAGCCTTGCCCCCAGAAAGTCTAGAGTCATCAGATAGTGATCTGACCATGGCACAGGGGTAATGTCTAAATTCTGTGGTTTCAGATCACTGCCACAGCTCCGATATGAAAATTAAATCCAGGGTGTGGCCACTGCTCCTGGTAGGACCCTGAATTACCTGGGTCAGGCCCACAGCTGCCATGGAAGCCATGAACTCCTGTGCCGCCTCCGAGCCAGTCCCTAATGATGGCAAATTGAAGTCCCCCAGAACTATAAGTCTGGGGAGCTTCAACGCCAACATCGAGACCGCCTCAAGGAGCTCAGGCAGGGAATCTGCTACACTTCAGGGAGGCAGGTACAGGAGCAAGATTCCCAACTGACCCTTAGGGCCCAAACGCAGGAGCAGGGCCTCACAGCCCGGTATTTGTGGAGCTGTGGCTCTGGTGACTCCCAGTGACTCCCAGGCCACTACGTCGACACCACCGCCCCTCCCCTTCTCCCTAGGCTGGTGCCAAATACCGAACCCGGCTGGACACATTTCGGATAGAGGAACCCCGTCCTCAAGTGCCAACCAGGTTTCAGTGATGCATGCCAGGTCAGCCCGCTCCCCCAAAATAGAGTCTAAAAGCAGGGGGGGCTTGTTACAGACTGACCAGCAACAGCCTAAGGGAGGGGTCACTCTTGAACTCAGGAACCAGAGGTGTAGCCGGGGGGGGGGGGGGGGGCAGAACAGGGGACAGCAACTAAATATCTGTCCCGTGTTCCCCGAATGCGGCCCGCCCCTCGACTCCCGCAGTAGCACCCCATGCCCGTCACAACACCAATTTGGGCCCCAGGAAACCCCCTGCCCATACCAGACAGAGCCCAATCCCTATTCCCTGGCTGGCGGGCCCTTCTCTCCCTCCCCCATCCACATTCCCCCAACCCCCATCCAATGTCCTCCTAGGAGGGCAGGGCCGGCTACCCCACTGCTGGGAGTTTTGCAGAGGCAGCAGAGGTGTTCCTGAGGCCAGCCATGGTCCCGGCTGCCTTTCTCTTCTCCTAGGAGGGCGGGGCCGGCTGCCCCACTGCTTTGTGTCCGTAAGTATTTGAAAGTTCAACTTTCAGCTTTGCTGTGTCTTTAAAAAGGGGTGTGTACAAATATGATATCTCCAGTGGACAAATCCTTCAAGATCCTGAGAGTTGTCATCCACATTATCTATACATAATAGTCATGGCACCAGCAGTTAAACTTCAGTCCTTCAGTCCTTCTGAAGGGGATCCAGGTTGACACCAGATTTCCATCCTTCTGAGGTCAGCAAAGAGGGCTGTAGCCTGGGGGGCTTCACCCAACCTGAGTTAGCAGTTTGCCCACCTTCAAACTCCCTGCTGTGGGCCATTACCACAGCTGACCAATAGAGGGCACGAAGCGTGGTTTCCCCTACAAATGTATTGAAAAGAGGCTTTTCTTTGTTTTCAATGCATTATTATTGTTGTTGTTCAATTTATATGCCGCCCCAATTGCTTATAGCAACTCTGGGCATCTCACAACAAAACAATACATCATAGTTACAATATCAAATAACAAAGTATCAAAAACAAGAACATTTCAAGGAATTCCCAAAGTTACAAAATGAGCTGGAGTCACAATGAAACAATATATCACAGTTACAAATATCAGATAACAAAATATCAGATAACAAAACAATTACAAAATATTGCATCAGTACATCATACAAAACATTTCAAAAATACATAAACAGAGCATCAACACATGAGAAACCTGTGCATGAATCAAGAAGCAACAGTTAGGACAGAATATGGAATGACAGAGTGGTTTGGAATAGGAAAAGGAGTAAGACAAGGCTGCATTTTGTCACCCTGCTTATTCAACTTATACACAGAGCACATAATCCGCAATGCAGGGATGGAGGAATCACAATTTGGGATCAAAATTGCTGGGAGAAACATCAACAACTTGAGATATGCAGATGATACCACCCTAATGGCAGAAAGTGAGGAGGACTTAAAAAAGCTCCTGATTAGGTTGAAAGAAGAAAGTGCAAAAGCTAGTTTGAGACTCAATATAAAGAAAACCAAGATAATGGCAACAGGCTCTATCAGTCCTTGGAGAATAGATGGGAAAGAAGAAGCAGTGACAGATTTTACTTTCTTAGGATCAAAGCTCACTGCAGATGGTGATTGCAGCCATGAAATAAAAAGGCAACTGATTCTTGGGAGGCAAACGATGAGAAACCTGGGGAACATAGTGAAAAGTAGAGACATCACATTGCAAACAAAAATTCATATAGTCAAAGCAATGGTATTTCCAGTGGCAATGTATGGTTGTGAGAGCTGGACCATTAGGAAAGCTGAGCACAGAAGAATAGATGCCTTTGAGATATGGGGTTGGAGGAGAGTTTTGAGAGTCCCCTGGACAGCGACGAGAACAAATAGGTCAATCTTAGAAGAAATTAACCCTGACTGCTCCTTAGAAGGTCAAATAGTAAAGATGAAGCTAAAGTACTTTGGACATCAAATGAGAAGAGAGGATTCGCTTGAGAAGGCCATGATGCTGGGAAGGGTGGAGGGCAAAAGAAAAAGGGGGCGGCCAAAAATAAGATGGCTAGATGGTATTGTAGACACAATGGGCACAAAGCTGAGCAAGTTGAGGAGGATGGTGGAGACCAGAAGTACCTGGCGGACAGTGGTCCATGGGGTCGCAAAGGGTCGGAATCGACTGTGCGACTGAACAACAAAAACACAACAATACACCAGCCTCTCTACCCCATGGCAAAGTCCTGCCGTGCGCAGCTGCAGCTGCCCTCCGAACCCTGGTCCCGGGGCGGCAGCCATGATGCTGGCACAGGTGGAGGTCTTGGTGTCCGGCGATGCAACAGCCTCTCTGCTCCGTCTGCACAGGAGTCCCATGGAGGGCAGCAGAGTTCCACTGCCGTAGTGTTTTTTGAGCCCTGGTCCCGGGGCAGGGGCCATGATGCCGGAGCAGGTGGTTGTTTCTGTGTCCGGCGGCACAACAGCCTCCCCACCCCGTCTGTATGGGAGTCTCAAGGAGGGCGGTGGAGCAAAGAGTCCGGTGGTGGTAATGGAGGCAGCGGTGAGGCGGCGTCTTTATGGATGCCTGCATTGCTCAGCTGTTCTCGTTTTCCCCGGCTAGCCAAGAGAAGAGTCCCGTGGGGGTAATGGAGGCATCGGTGAGGCAACGTCTTTATGGATGGCCTGCACTCTTACATATATGACGTTGACGTTGGCAAAACGTGTCCCCAGGACGTGGGGGTAAAAATGCTAATTCTTGTGCAAACACCCCCCCCCCCCGGACTGAGAACACTGCGGGGCAGCACTATATATGAGTGTACAGTAAAACACTTTCTAAAGTGGCAAAAACAGCAAAAAAATTTCCAAAGTACACTTTAGAAAGAGTTTGGAACAGAAAAAACAAGTTTTGCCTTTTTAGTGTGTTTCAGAGCGGATTGTTTATTTTATTTTCAAGTCATATTTGTCACATTTGTCAGTGCCATCTAGTGGCCAGTCCTGGTAATTGCAGGAAAAGTGCCGACAAACAGCTGATGAAGTGTGTGGGGAATTTCCAGCATTTCCTGTTTGCGGGGAAAGCTGCTGGAGCCAAAAAGCAATATTTTTTTTCAAAAACATAGCAGAAAAGTTCGAAACACCTTCCTGCTGCCATGGGAAGTGTTGGAACACCAAAAAACTTTCTGTATAACAAATAACTCTAGGGTCCAGTGCTCATGTTTACAAAGGGGGACTTCAATTCCCAGAAGTCTAAGTAAATCGTGATGCCATTTCCTCAGAATTTCCGTCTGTAAATCGAGTTTTCTGTTACCCAAGGTGTCCATAACCTGTGGTTTTACTGTACACTCACATACTGCCCTACAGTCTATAGACTGCAGAGTGCTTTTGGCGCCTAGCAGAAGCGACCCTGCTCACAGAAACAATCATTTTTTGCTTCTGGTAGCATGGGGACGATGTTGTCCTGGCACCAGCAGGCCTTCCCAGGCCCCGACCCCACCGAAAGCGATCCTAGCCGTCTCCAGGTCGTCTGGAGAGGGAGGGCACACATACTCCTCAAGAGGAGCGTGGAGATGAAGGGCTAGAGCTGGGAAATAGAGGAGGCGGCGACCCCTGGAAGCCGCACGACAGGGAGGGAGGAGAGATCTTGGTCCCCTGAGAAGGAGGGCTGGAGAGGTCCCCTGGGATCTCTCCCCCCCAAAAAGAGGGTTGAGTTGCCGAAGTAAAGAGGGGCGCTGGTCTCCCCAGAGTAACAGGGAGTGGTCGTGGTTCTCTCCCACTGAACCTCTTCCTCCCAATCTGCTCAGGTCCACTGCTCTAAACCAAGAGTTCTCAACCTTTTTTAAGCAGGAGGGGGCCGAGTCACGCTCCCTCAGACTGCTTCGGGGCCGGACGACCATTTTGCCCTTCCTCCACTGATGTGGCATAATCAAATAATAGAAATAAAATGTGAATAAAATGGAAATCAAAACGCTGCTTGCTGCTAAAGAAACTAAGGCCGCACTAAGGCGACGTGGCATTTTAGAAATTCTGCTTACAAAGGGCAACTGTAATGCTTACGTGGACCAGAATAAGGTCTAGAATGATTAAATGAGTAATGTTTGCTAAATAACCCATGATCAGAAATGGTGAGGTTGACCTGGACTTGGGTCATAAGAAGTATATGTTCCCTGATCGCGTGAACTTATTTGACCTCCTCCAGCCCACTTCCCTCCCCTTGAACTCATCCAATCAGTACCCTCGCCGAAGGTCACCTGACAGCCGCCTTGGGAAGCTCTCATTGGCTAGTCTCTCTGCTTTTTACCAGGCTAGTCGCTGATTGGTCAGTTGCCGGTCCAGCCCTTTATCCGCCTCCTCCTTTTAATTGGCGGAGCTGCGTAGGCACCAGGCTGCTGATTGGTCAGCGTTCAACCACGGGGTGAAAGCCTTCCTTCGGGTGGCTGCGGGGTAGTCTGAGGCGTCTGTCTGTCCTTGTCCCGTGAAGGCCTCACGGAACACCAAATCGGCCTGTTTCTTTTTGAAAAGAACCGAAATAGTCTACCCATGGAGCTCACTTACCAAAAACTGAAAGCGACCTATCAGGCCAAGGAGGCGGTGAGTAAAAAAGAAAGGCCGGTAGTGTTTCCCGCGTTGCTATGGTAATTGCAAGAACTCGATTCCTGTGCGCATGCGCCGAGAGAGAAAACCGTCTGCTGGTGTGCGCATGCGTGGAATTTCATTTTGGGTTATTGTGGAGTTTTTGCTGTCTCGGCTAGACGGTTTAACCCAGTTGTGTCGATCGATCATTAATCCTTTGGACTACATTTTTATCGGTTTAATAGAGACATAGCTGTTCTATGATAAAATAATTTATTTATTTAAACTATGTATTTTCTATCAGATCTGAAGAAAGCATCCCTAGAAAAGAAAAACAATTTCTTTTTAATAAATTTCAATTGTTACAGCAGAAAATAAAATACTTTTAAGAAACTCTTGATATGATTTGTTTAAAATTCCACTAAAGCAATTTTACTTTCTTAGGATCAAAGCGCACTGCTGATGGAGATTGCAGCCATGAAATAAAAAGGCGTCTGATTCTTGGGAGGCAAGCGATGAGAAACCTGGGAAACATAGTGAAAAGCAGAGACATCACATTGCAAACCAAAATGAAATACCACATTGTAAACAAAAATTCGTATAGTCAAAGCAATGGTATTCCCTGTGGCAATGTATGGTTGTGAGAGCTGGACCATTAGGAAAGCTGAGCGCAGAAGAATAGACACCTTTGAGATGTGGTGCTGGAGGAGAGTTTTGAGAGTCCCCTGGACAGCAAGGAAAACAAATAGGTCAATCTTAGAAGAAATCAACCCTGACTGCTCCTTAGGTGGTCAAATAGTAAAGATGAAGCTAAAGTACTTTGGACATCAAATGAGAAGAGAGGATTCGCTTGAGAAAGCCTTGATGCTGGGAAAGGTGGAGGGCAAAAGAAGAAGGGGGCGGCCCAAAATGAGATGGCTAGATGGTATTGTAGAGACAATGGGCACAGAGCTGAGCGAGTTGAGGAAGATGGTGGAGGACAGGGGTGCCTGGAAGGCAATGGTCCATGGGGTCGCAAAGGGTCGGAATCGACTGTGCGACTGAACAACAATACCACAGGGTGGGAGAAGAGGAGGGCACCATCAGAAACTCTTGCATCCTCTCAGAAGGAATTTTATGTAAATTAATGTTCCAGGATTTACTCTGGTGGGAAAGTGGATACAAGGCACACCTTGTTTTGTTGTTGTTCAGTCGCACAGTCGATTCCCACCCTTCATGACCCCATGGACCACCGCCCTCCAGGCACCTCTGTCCTCAACCCACCCAGCTCTGTCCCCAGCCTGTTGTACAAAGCAAAAGTAATTCCAGGTTGCCATAAAAGCACAACAGATAGCCTTTTCTAAATGCGAGAAAGACCCCAAGCCAGTACAATCCACAACCATTCATTGGTTATTACATAAAATATCAAGAAAATTGTAACAGTTCCTGTCTGATTGACCTTTATGTGAAAAAAGATGGGTTCCTTAGTATAGTACTGACTTAAGTGAACAAAGTACTGTATGCTTATCTACTTTGCTGGAATGTAGGCATGACTAAAAAGTCTAGGACAGTGATAGTGAAGCTTGGCACTCCAGGTGTTCTTGGACTTCAATTCCCAGAGCACCAAGTATGCGCAGTAAACCCATACTGCAGTATACGCAGTAAACCCATTCATGTGGATTCACAGGGACTTGGGCTTTTGGGAATTGAAGTCCAAGAACACCTGGAGTGCCAAGGTTCACCATCACGGGTCTAGGATGTGTATCCCTAATCTCATCAGGAACTTAAGTTTTTTGCACCAGCTACTTTTATTATTCATATGGTCTCTTCTGTGGGTCATAGCCTTATTAGAAAATCCTCAAAGCTCACTAGGGTTTGAAGATCCCAAACTCAAGTTGAACTAAATTTCAGTTTGTTGGCTATTAATACTATTTAGCCCTCAGGAGTGGGTCAGAGGCATGCATTTGCTCTGGGGAGGAGACTTTCCAGGTGGGAGGTCAACCGAGGTTTTGTTTTATTAGTTTTGTTGTTCAGTCGCACAGTCGCTTCTGACCCTTTGCGACCCCATGGACCATTGCTTACCAGGCACCTCTGTCCTCCACCATTTTCCTCAGCTTGCCCAGTTCTGTGCCCATTGAATCTACAATACTGTACCATCTAGCCATCTCATTTTTGGCCACCTCCTTCTTCTTTTGCCCTCCACCTTTCCCAGCATCAAGGCTTTCTCAAGTGAATCCTCTCTTCTCATTTGGTGTCCAAAGTACTTTAGCTTCATCTTCACCATTTGACCTTCTAAGGAGCAGTCAGGGTTGATTTCTTCTAAGATCAACCTATTTGTTCTCCTCGCTGTCCAGGGGACTCTCAAAATTCTCCTCCAACACCACATTTCAAAGGCCTCTATTCTTCTGTGCTCAGCTTTCCTAATGGTCCAGCTCTCACAACCATACATTACCACCGGGAATACTTTATTAGTATTACTCCTATTTTCCAAGAAAATTTTTCAAAGGTACTTTTCAGTACTGTATTTGGACCAAAATATAGTAAAGGATAAGGGACTGTAGTGGTTTAGTGGTTAAGACGCTGAACTTGATGACTGGAAAGTTGGCAGGTCAGCAGTTTGAGACCTAAATACTGCACGATGGTGTGAGTTCCTATCTCTGTCCCAGCTCCTGCCAAGCTAGCAATTCGAAAGCAAGAAATTGCAAGTAGGTAAATAGGTACCACTTGCTCCCCCCAACCCCGCCAATAGGTGCCCCCATCACTTCCTGTCCACCACCCTCCCAAGGTGCCCAGCACACCTCTAAGACTAATAGACATACAACTGAATCAGACAGTGCATATCATCACAGGCTGTATTCGACCAACAAATACCCACTGGTTCCCCGTCTTGAGCCATATTCTGCCACCACTAAGAAAATCACTGTCATTATTAAACCTACGAATAAAAATAATAAACAGTCCTCTCCTCCCAATCCATGCCGATATAACTGTCCCCTCAGCCCAATGATTAAAATCTTGCCACCTTGCTTGGTGCACTGCAATCGACCTACAACATAACCATTTTAATATCTCAGATGCCTGGATGGAGCTCTCGCTGTCTGTCTCTAGTTCCTCATCATCACATAATCAAGAATCCTTGCAAATGGTTAGCTGAATTTTTCCTTCCAAGACGGCAGTGGAGCATGCTGAACAGAGTGAGGCCTGGCTGTGATAGATGCTAAGCCACTCTGTTCATATGGGGATGGAAGTCCTCTCCCCAATGTGACTGTAAAGGAGAAGACCAAACCATGGACTACATTATATTTAGGTGTACTTTATACAGATTTTGCGGCATATTGGAGGACTTATAGTGCCACAGATGAAGCCCTTCAATGGCTTTCAAACCTGGACATGGTACTTTAGCTAGGAACTTGAGATGGACAATATGTGCTTACTGTATATATCAACATTAATGTAGACAACTGGACTTCATCATAGGATAAAAAAAAAATGCTGATCCTGGTACTTACCCATCTAACTCTAACAGAGGACAGACCATGCAGAAAACTCTAGGTTCAATCCTTACCCCAAGCATAAGGCTCTTTAGTAACTGTGGGAAAGGTGAGACCCTAGAGAGCCAGTTCTGGCTGGAATGCACCATAACTGGTGAACCTGTTTCTGGAATCTAGTTTCCATCATCCCCAACAGTCTTGGCTACTGGGGAAGGATTATGATAGTAGTAATTTATGAACAAGTGGAAGAGCTCATGTTCTCTGTCTCCAAAATAGGAAGTACTGGACTAATGGAACTATTGCTATGGCATGCTCTAATGCAGTTTTTATGTGTTCAGTTACAACAACTTCAGAACAACTCTGTCCTCCCCATTCTAAAGCCAGTGAATGTAATGCTCAACTCTATACATGATTATTCAGAAGAAGATCTTACACATTTGGCTAAATTGGATGGACGTGTGTGGGATATAAAGGTTGTTAAATAGTCATTGCATATGTTTAGGTTGCAAATCTTAATCTTACTTAAAAACTTTTTTTCCTTTGATCTGTGCTATCGTTGGTGCACTGACTTGAAGTTAGTTATAGTCAAACTCAAAAATGAGGTTGGAGGAGGTTGTATGTGTTATTTCTGATTCAAAAAGAAGCATCCAGAGAACAAGCAAAATTACTTTCCCCCTTCTCCATTGCTTGTCTGTTCTCACTAGCAACTGCCTGAAGTGTTTTTCATTTTCAAAGAGTTATCCAGATTAATATATTTGACGTGGTAGGCGTGTTAGTCTGCGCAAACATTCCTTGATTCTTTGATTTACCAGACTATCAAGGGATAAATTCCTGCTGGTCCCAACTCGTGCAAGCATATCTGAGATTAAACAAAACAGAACAGCAAAAGAGAGAGAGAGAATGTTGTGGCACCTTAAAGACTAACTCCTGTATTTAAATGTGAGCTTTCATGGACAAAGTCCACTTCATCAAATGAATATAGTTATCTCTGTATATGTAATGTCTAGTTTTGTCTTCTGTTACAGAAACTGGTCCATTCCTTGAGTCCCTATCTTATCTGTGTTTACTTATAAATGCATCCAGTTGAGTTTGGTGCGGTGATCATGCTTGTAGTTTTAAAAAGTCCATCCCTGTTTAACTTCTCAAGCCCACTGTATCACAGTTGTAGTCAAAGGACTACATTTAGCAAAGTACTGTACTAAAATTGTTTTATTAGTACATGCAGGTCTACTGGTGGTGAGAGAAACAGAAATTAAGAATGAGCTCAGGAGTTACTGTTGGAGTTGTGGTTTTGCAACTCTGTCCATAAGTCCGTAGTCCGTAGTATCAGTGGTGGGATGTCAAAATGTTTACTACCCCACCATGATGTCATCACAGTGTGGGCGGAGCTAATGGCATGATGTCATGATCTGGGTGTGGCCAAAGAAAAATAATAAAATAAAAATAAGCACACACACACACTCCTCAACCCACCCATCCACCCACAATACAAACCCATAAATAAATTAAATAAATAAATTAAATAAAATTACATTAAAATACACCCACCTACCCGAACAACGACCAACCCACCCACCCCAAAGATAAATCGACCCACCCACCCACCCCAAACACAAACCCGTCACTTACCTGTTAGTATAAGTGCCTGGGCAGCACCATGTTGCAAGATAGATATGGTCATCGTACCGGTTCTCTAGGATAATATGCCTTAATGTAAATGTAAAACAGCTGTACCTCCTTAAGGGTTCTCCAATTGGAACAGCACAGGTGTAGCTTATTGATGAGGTAACTCCAAGACTTTGCTTAAAAATCCCAAGCCAGGCCTTTTTAGGAAGTGTGGTAGTACAGGTACATCAATATAGATAAAGGTATTAAATACACATTAAAATACACACAGACACACCACATCCAAAGGTGAGTCACTTACCCTGGGGAGCAGGCTATAGGGAGCTTCAGGCTAGCAGCTGCTCTTCCTCCTCCCTGCTTGGGAGGACAGCAAGGAGGCTGTGCATACGCACCAAGCACTGTAGGCGTGCATGCACACAAAGTGAAAAGGTAAGCCCCGAAGGTGGTTCCCCCCAAAAGCTGCTACCAGTTATCTGGGACACTGGGAAAAGTTACTGCCGGTTCTGGCGAACTGGTGAGAACCTGTTACACCCCATCACTGCATAGTATGGTATATGGCAGAACCCATTTTCCCCTTTGATATGAAGTCTAAGACTAGAGATGAATAACCTTGATGAGCCTGATGGCCATTCAGACTTATGTGTTGCTCGGCTCCTGCATCCCCAATGCTATGTTTGAAGCAAAAAGGAGTCTTGCCAAAATACATATTAGCTGATCTCCCCTCTCCCCGAGATTAGAAAATTTTGGCTTGTGATGAATAAAAGATTTTTCATTGTTAATTTTAAAACATTATTTCATCCCATAAAATACTATTTATTCCATGAAATGTAGTCCTTCATACTAAGTCATTACATAACTCAATAAATAGAAATCATTTGATATGTTTTAGCTTTATTGAAATATTTATTCACTCTTACTTTAATAAGGCAGTCTGCTTCCACAGAGAATAACTTTCCCTGAAGATTAATCCTCAACAATGAGTGATCATGATTTAAGGAAGAGTCATGTTGTGGAAACACCTTGGGAAAATAAGGAGGAGGTTAATTGAAGGTTTCTTTTCCAATTAACACTGACAAAAAGGCTTGTAGTTAGCTTTACAAAGATCCATATTTAGATTTAGCAGTTTGCTCCAAATTTTTGTGGCATACTGTGACCTCTTAAAAAAATCTTCTGGGGTGTACTGGGACATGTTGGGAGAGACTGGGGAACTGTTATAAAGGGGGCTTGGTAGGTTGCAATAGTGGGCATCCTGTGACTCTTTAAAAGTGATTGGACATCTCCCATCATACCTTAGCATTGGCTGTTCAGGCTGGAGATGATAGGAGTTCTAATCCAATAGCATCTGGAGCAGGGGTTCTCGACCTACAGCCAATGGACCGGATTCACCCCATGGTGCCAAATAATTCACTCTAGCTGCCACTGGCAGAATCAGCCACACAATCAAAATTTAATGCATTTACAACAGCCGCAGACTCATTTACGGCAGCCATAAATGGCAGGTGTGTGTGTCAACCAGTCTGGCCCCCTCAACTGTTTGAGGGAGTGTGGCCTGGCCCCTGACTTGAAAAGGTTGAAAACCCCTGATTTAGAGGGCCAGAAGTTGCCAACTGCTGTACTAGAGGCTGCCACAATGATACGCATGGCCAAAAGAGCCATAAAACATGCTGGGAGACTGTGAACAAGTTTGATTCCTTACAATTTCCTACAAGATGTCCTGAGTTCCCTAAACTAGTCTACTGGCATGATGGACAGCATTTTCCCATTGTCATTGTTGAAGTGAAATTCCATTGGAAGTTGAGTCAGTTTATGTATGTCAATGGCAAAGTGCAATATCCTACCAAAACTGTCAATTTGTACACAATTTCCAGGCATCCAAGAAAGTGTACACAGTCATTGTTATTTATGTTTATTCAGTAATTGACCTGTGTTAACCCAAATGTAGATGATGAAGCAGAGAACAAGATAGAATGCAATATGTAAAAAGAGCAGTAGAAGAAAGTAAGCTCATAAATGTTGTGGGTAAAGCCTACAGCAAATGCCTGATTGGTGCTGGGACCCCTTTTTTTTAAGCATTGCCTCTCTTTAATAAAAGAAAAGCAATGTTCAGATGAAATAGTATTCTATTGTACAGCTGAAACATTCAGAGCTTTCATTTGGGCTTGCTAATTAGATATTAGATGAAACTCATATGCTGTTTGAAGACGTGATGCTGCACTAGATTGTCAGCTGAGTGGTCTGATTATCTTTGTTTGAGATCTGTTAAAGCTAGCAAAGCAACATCAGTATCTTTCAAGTAAAAAAAAAAGCCTTGAGGAATTATCTGTGATATTAAATTTTGATTGTGTGCCAATTCATCTTTTGGCAGCTACAAAGAAAACAATGCATGGCATTTTAAGAAATGAGTAATGTGCTCTGTAAGCATTGAAGCTAATTAGGAAAACACTTTTAGCATTTAAAACTAGCTCCTGTTTAAGTGCCTTGAGCTTTTATTAATTGTATGGACCAAAACCCCTTTATAGTAATTGAAAATTTAATTACACTCATTTTTTTTTGGTTCTCAGAATGGGAGCTTATTAAACTTTAAACACTTAAACATCTATTGGAATACCAATGGCTTTAAAGATGGTGGCATTCTACATTCCAATTAAAGACGTGCATGTAAATCACTATAAACCTAAACTGAATTTTAAGTAATGTTTTGTTCTTTAAGTGCCCTCATTTTGTTACACATACACATAGTCTACCACTTCTTGTCCTTGATATCTTGGTAGAATGTAGTAACTCTGGTCTTAGAAAAGCTAAAATAGAGTATGAAAATCATGGCAGTCAGTATGACTGTGACTGATCTGCAACATTTATTTTGTGTACAGATGTATGTGGTTTGTTTTAATAACATATAGAATATTTGCCAAGGATGGTATTGTTCCGCAGTAAAGAAGAAGAGCTAACCTGGTCTTTGGGTTGCAAAGGAGAACAGAACTGGAAATGAAGGGACAGGACTGGAAGCCATGGGTTGGACTCAAAAGAGCAGTGCAGGCCTAATTTGAAGATATGTCACCTATTGAGGAGTAGGAACAGGTATAAGCATCTCAGTCAAAGTGATCTTTTGCAAGCAGATTTCAGAAATCTGCTAATAGATCAATCTTTTGGGAGAACAACTGTGTTGTGTAGGATCTGCTAGCAGAAGAGCAAAAGAAAGATACAGAAGGGGTTTGGTAAGAGAGAAGAGAGGAATTATACTAGAGCCAAAATTTATCTAGCACAAAGATGTAGTCCCAAAATTAAGCTATGGGAAGAGTAGCAAATAATTTCCAACATCTTCAGGCTGGAAGGGAGTGGGATTCACTCAGTGTCTGGTCCTTCACTGTTTTGGTTAAGGGACTGCAAGGATCCCCAAATTATGGCCTGTGGGCCAGATCCGGCCTATGGCATCAAATCAGCAAGCCTGCACCCTCACTGTGGCCATGGGTGCCACCTCAATCCTTGTCCCCTCCCTTGTTTGGCTCTGGACACTGCCTTAATCCTTGTTGCCTCCTTACCTTGTCCCTGGGCCAGTGAGACAGGCGTGTGTGGTGGTGGAGGAAGCGGCAGGCAGGGAGCCTGGCCTTGTCCGCTGGCACCCCGTCTGCCGCCAGTCTGCTTCCCTTCTGTGGGAGGTTTCCCACAGAGGCCTCTGGAAATACAGATGCGGAGACTGTAGGGAGGGGGAGGGAGGCAGGCAGGCCAGCCAGCCTGCCTCCCACCTCAGAGTTGCCCCAAGTGGGGCTGCTTGGCTTTGGTGGGTTGTCCCCACAGTGTATTTGTGTATGTGTCCATGTGTGTGAAAGAGTATTTCTGTGTGAAAGAGCGAGCGAGTGAGCCTGTGTGTGTTGTTGTTGTTATTATTATTAACATTTATACCCCACCAGTCTGAGGGAGCGTGAACTGGCCCCGGCTTAAAAAGTTTGGGGACCCATGGATTAGTGGTTAAGATGCTAAATGTGACGACTGGAAGGTTGGCAGTTCGAGAGTTTGTTCCCATCTCTGTCCCAGTTTCTGCCATTTTGAAAGCAAGAAAGGGCAAATAGATAAAAAGGTACAGCTTCAGCATGAAAGATAACAGTGTTCTGTGCACTCTGGCATCTAATTATGCCTGCCACATGACCATGGGAATGTCAGCAGACTCAGACAGTGCTACCTCTTTGGCTGTAAATGGAGACTATCATCAACCGCTAGTGTAAGATACAACTGACTTTACTTTTGGAAATTCATGAAAAATGTAGAAAATTATTTTTTTCCTTAAAAATGTGTATAAAAACAGGGTGTGTCTTATACTCTGATGCAGTTTATATGCCTACAAATATGGTACAATGATTGGCTAGTGCAGTGGTGGCGAACCTATGGCATGCATGCCAGAGGTGGCACTCAGAGCCCTCTCTGTGGGCACCCTTGTAGTCACCCCAGCACAGAGTTTGCCCCGCCCTTCTGTCCAGCAGCCCATTGGGAGCCTTTCCTCCATACCCAGCACAGAGTTCTCCCCACCTCTCTGCCCAACAGCCCAATGGGAACACTTCTTCCCTCCCCCCAGCACAGAGTTCATCCTGCCCTGCTGCCCAGCAGCCCAGTAGGAGCGTTTCCTTCCTCCCCTGCTGCTGTGTTGGCACTTTGCAATAAATAACTTGGTTTTGGGTTGCAGTTTGGACACTTGGTCTCTAAAAGGTTCGCCATCACTGGGCTAGTGTAACATATAGCTATTTACAACTAATAATAACAAGATCAGTGTGGTTATTTACAACTAGAATAACAGAAGATCCCTGGCTGGAGATACATTTAGTAATGTATAATTCTGAAGCTATGAATCCTACCAGCAGCACTGGGTCCCTACCAACTATCCCGCTTGACTTGCTGATAGACAAGGAATTCTAGGACTGGCATTTTCTTTAAAAAGCAGGTCATGAAAAGGACAAAACCCTTTTGGAATAGCAAATAGCAAGTCATCAAATAGCAGCAGTGAGTAAAGGTGCTTTTTTCAGTTACATCAAATTGCACAGTTACATCCCTACTTGGATAGATTTTCTTCATTCTTAATCTCATGAAATGATTAGTGTAATGCTCTCTGTGTGGGGCAGAGACTTCAACAAGTCCAAATTGGTGTTTTGTTTTTTATATGCCTCCTCCATATGAAACCCAAAGCGATCCCATCTGTATAGTTCAAGAAACTATTGCTCCATTTGTTACAATTACAAATATATGTTTTTAAAAGGTAAATTCCATTTGTAATAATTTTTGAATACACTGTATTATTAATAGACCAATCGTGATAATTCTGTGCCAAATAAAATTGTACATACTGCAGTCATATTTTATATTCCTCAAATAACAGAGTGACTTTCAGTCTGTAAAAAAAATGTTATGCTGTGTTTTTTCACTTTTCCAGAAAAATATGTTTTCAAAAATAAAGGGGAAAAATATTTTCCTCCTGACTTCAATATTTCTGGAAATTTTACATCTCTTGGTAAGAGATAAATTTTTGATTCAAAAAATTGTATTAAAATGAAAAGCTGCTTGCCTTCGTGGACCACTAGATGGCGCTTTGTACTTAGAATGATTAATGTCAGATTTAGGTAGCTGAGTTTCTTATTCAAAAAGATTGCTTGTTCTCTATAAAACAGTGAAAGGAGCCTCATTTGGGCGTTCCCTGAGCAGAGTTTTTTCCACAAAAGTCCTTTCAACCCAGAATAATTTCTGACATGAAATTATTATTATAACCTTTTTTTTGTTATAATAATAATTATAAGGATCTCTAAAATCTGCCCCATGACATATAATTCTTATTATTCAAAAAATGAACTCCTATTCATGTGGAGGAAACCTAAACATTCATTAACTTAGTCTAACTCATTCTCAAATTGCACCCCTTAAAAATCAAACACCAACACCACATGTTTCGTGTGCCTCACATTGGGAACTACGGCTCTAAAATACAGGGTGAAACCAGGGTGGATAAATATCAATAACATAATAATAATAAAAGGATTTAGAAACATTAATTTGCATTTTTTAATAATATGCTTTTCAAGGAAAAAATCTATCTAAAGATAGTTTTCTATTTGACATATATAGTAGTCCAAAAGTTATTAATGAAATAAGGATTTATTTTTAATTTTGTTGCATGAGGCTGCACATTCATGCAATGTTTATAATTTCTTGGTAAATGAATTCCATTCATCATGTCATGCTCTTCCAGGGTTTTTTTGTAAAATTATTGGGCAATTTTTCTGTCTAGAAAATATTATCACAGATGCTTGGTTTTACCATTCTCAAAACTGTTAATTTGTGTCTGCAGAGAACATATGCCTCTTTCTTTTCCTGGCCCAAAAAAATAAAATAAAATAAGCATCAGATGGGTTGTTGTTGTTGTTGTTGTTGTTGTTGTTGTTATGACTTATACCCCGCCCCACTCACATACAGCAACTCTGGGCAGCTTACAGGAATGCAAAATATACAGTTAAACAATCATAATAACATCATACAAAGATCACAGGTAAACACCCAAATACAATACATGCACAGTAATACAATAGATATAATTTAGTACAATATATCTAAATCAAATTACAAGAACAACTTATAATAATACACAATAAAAATTTACAATATCAATCCAACAAGTACAATCCTCAACACAGAGAAGATACCATGTTGCAACACCAGTTTTAACAATACAATTCAATAACCATTCTACCCAGCCCCAAATTAGTCCAGGGGGCGGCTACCATGAAAAAAAAAATCCCATATGGCTCTACATGACGAAATGATGCTTTGCAGAGTTACATAACTTAATGCCTGGGAATGGATGTGAAAGAGAAACTTGTTCTGAGAAAGCTTGCAGTCTTCAGTCAGCAATGTTTGCCTCATTAATGAGTCATCTGGAACTCAACCCTTTCATTCACAGGAAGAAAAACGAACAGAAGCCCGTCGAAAAAACCTTCTCATTCTGATATTACATTATTTAACGGAAGAAGGGTATGTATTCTTTCACATCACAGGAAGAGTATCATTGTCTTTATTAGTTAATAAAAATATATAAGTCTGGGCACAACTATGAAAAAATAACTACAGTAGTCGGTTCAGTGGTGGGCATCAGCAGGTTCACACCAGTTTGCCAGAACTGGTATCAGAAATTCTGGCTGGCCCCTCTGCCCATCCAAGTTTTGAAATAAAGTAGTCATAATGCAGGTGCAATGCAGGGCTTTCCCCCTGGCCACGCCCACCATACCACGCCCACAGTGTGGTAGTAATTTTTTTTTTTTTTTGGAACCCACCACTGAGTTGGTTTGCTTGCTTGTTGACTTCTCAGTCTTTTGTCATATATCCTGAGAAATGGATTGTCTTCCAAGCAGTAAGGGGGTCATGGGGGTAAACAAAACAACTTTCATGGGGATTTCTCCCAGGTCTGCATGTTTAGGACTTGACTCTTTGTGTCCTACAGGAGGCATATACTGTATTTGCAATGTTCTTCTGCCTAATGGCTATTATGTTGTTAGTACACGTTCCCTCTCTCACATTAAAATATTAATCCTTCAAAATTGCTTTAAAGGAAAAATTATGATTGTAGCTATACTCTAAACAGGAAGGAAATTCAGACTGCAGGTAACCCTCAGCCTCATTTAAAATACAGGCACATATCCCAACCTACTTGTACTTTACAGCTGATAACAACAGAAGACTTTGAACCTCCTAAATATGAGAGGTTACCTTCTTCAAGAGACTGTGGTGGCTTAGTGGTTAAGATGCTGAACTTGATGACTGGAAGGTTTGCTGGTCAGCAGTTTGAGATCTGAGTGCTACATGACAGAGTGAGTTTCCGTCTCTGTCCCAGCTCCTGCCAACCTAGCAGTTCAAAAGCAGGAAATTGCAAGTAGATAAATAGGTACCATTTTGGTGGAAAAATAAACAGTGTTCTATGTTGGGGCATGCCTGCCATCTGTCCACAGTAACATCTGCAGACAGCGCTGGCTCTTTGACTATAAACAGAGATGAGCCCTAAAGCCTAGAGTCAGACACTACTGGCTTTCGAGCAAGACCGACCTTTAGCCTTTCCCAAGAGGTTCTCACTGGATCTTTAGGAGAGCAAAACACATTCATAAAAGAGAGGAAGTTGCTGTCTTTTAGAGAAGCAAGTCATGTGTAATGTAAGATATGGTGCTTCCCACCTTTGTTTTTTGGACTTCAATTCCCAGAAGCCTAAGTCAATCTCCCAAAGCACTGATCAGTCAATATACTGACTTAGGCTTCTGGGAATTGGGGCCCTCTGGGCCCCATGTTGAGAAATACTGCCATAGGATGTAATGTGTGCCTCTCAAAATCTCCCTCCAAAAAACAAAAAAACAAAACAAAAAAACCACTGAGGATCTGATATATTCCACCAAAAAAATAGTCTTCCTGAAGGGGAGAGGAAAAACCACAATTTTCACCCCTAATTGTCATTCTATATTGTCTAATTGGGCAGAAGGTACAAGTAGTGATTACATTTTCCAGAAGATGATAGAATCACAAAGCAGGTACTGCAGAATCAGTGAATAACAACCATAACAGAAAGGTTGCCTATAAAAGAGAAAACAGCTGTCTCTGCCATTTCTACAGGGGGAAATAACATGGAAATCAGACCAATCCCTGGTCTTAACTGTATGATGGGTAGAGCTGCCATATGTTTTTACATGAAGCATTGTTATAGCTCTCAGGTTTTACCACTAAAACAGAAATCTCTGAATTTCTAATTCCCAGGTATGTTGATGCTGCAAATGCTTTAGAGCAAGAAACAAAACTGTGCCTGCGGCGCTTTGAAGTTTGTGACAACATTGATCTTGAGACTATCTTAATGGAATATGAAAGTTACTACTATGTCAAATTCCAGAAGTATCCAAAGATTACAAAAAAGGTCTCAGACACCTGTAAGGGGCTTTGTTCCTGAAGTTATTATTGTTTCTAGGTTTTTATAGGTCCCATAGTACCAGTAGTACCAAAATCATGGTGGCAGTCTGTGGCATTAAGACTATTTAACATTAGACTCTGATCTTACGCAGTTGCCAGTCTGCATAGAAATATTATTTTCTGGGTTAGGAAAAAGGTAGTAGAAAATCTGAATGCTGATGTCCACAGTGCTTCATTTTCAGCTAGACGAGTAAGTATTCATGTACACCAAGGGTGCACAAACTTTTCAGGCCGTGGGCCAATCACATGGTTCAGGGAGCTGGTCACTATGATCCAGAGGCTAAATGTGGCCCCTGATGCCAATTCATCTGGCCCACGAAGCCCTCATTGCTCCTGGAAGCAGAAGTAAAGCGCGCCCATATGGATGTGTTTTACTTCCGCTTCCAGGAGCAACAAGGGCTTCCCAGGCCAGACGAATTGGCATCGGGGGCCACATTTGGCCCCAGGGTGGAGTTTGGGCACCCCAATGTACACCATTTTATCCCCATTCTGGTGCAGCTAGTCATATAAAAGTGAATGCCTAAGACATTGTTTCCCAACCTTTGGGTTTGGGACTTCAATTCCCCAAAGCCAATGTACTGACTTAGGCTTCTGGGAATTGATTTCCCCTTGTGGGGCCTGAGTGCCACATTGGGAAACACTAGCCTAAATAGAGTTTAGTCATTCAAGAGTTTGGAAGGAGTTTGTACTATAGCAGGAACTGGGGACTAGGCTGATGAACACACTTTAGGCTGGAGATGTTCTGTGCAAGCTCTATGGAAATAAGGGGGAAGTTTACAATGGTGCTGTCATGGCCTAGCTGTTTTTATTTTATTTTGTTTGTTTTGTTTCGTTTTCTGATATGCCTGTTTTTATGAGGTTTCAGCAGGTATGCCATCCAGCATATTGTGCTCCATCTTGTTTCACAGGGTCTTAAGCTGCTTAGTAATGACTTGCCCTAAACCAGTTTGGTATAGACTACAACTATCTGCATCAGAATAAGTAATTCGGTAATTGACCAAACAAAATTAAGCACACTTAACCCTATGTTAGATTGGGTTTGATACGTTTAAAAAAGAAAAACAATTTCTTCATATTTTTCTCCCCGCATAGCAGACAGTAAATCAAGAAGTGGAGGAAAAGCAAAAAGGTAAGAAAAATCACAACTTTGCAGATGTTAATTAAAAGGTTTTTTGTAGTTGCATTACATGACATTCGTAATTTATTGATTTTTTAAAATTCTATTCCCCACTCCTCTACTTCATGCAACACACCTGGGAGACGTATAACCCCACGGGCTAGTCACATTGTTCAGCGGGCTGGTCAAGTGGTTCCTCCCACTGGAAGTAAAATGTACTCACGCATGCACATAGCACTACCGTAAATGCATTTACGACAGCCATGAATGCGTTTACAGCAGCATTTTGCCCGTGCATGGGTGTGTTTTATTTCCACTTCCAGGAGTGGTGAGGGGGGCATGGGCCAGATGAATTGGCGTTGTAGGTTGGATCTGGACCATGGGCCATAGTTTGGCTATTCCTGCTCTATAGAAAAAGCACCTCCCGAAGACCTCACCCTCTCAGAAAGCACTAAGGCAATTTCTTTTCAAAATGGAAAGCAGGGCCTGAAAACAGAAGAAAGGCATTAGGTAGGCCTTGGTCAAGAAGAGTGTAATTCATGTGTCTATCTATGCCAGGGGTTCCCAAACTATGGCCCGGGGGTGCATTTTACTTCTGCTCCTGGGAGCAACAAGGACTTTGCGGGCTGGATGAATTGGCATCAGGGGCTGGATCCGGCCCCTGGGCCATAGTGACCGGCCCCCTGAACCATGTGACTGGCCTGTGGCCCAAAAAAGTTTGGGCACCTCTGATCTATACATTAGAACTGCCAGATTTCTCCTGGGGATTTCTGGGAGTTGAAGAACAACAAACGACCCAACACTGCTAGTCATTGTCGAAGGAAGCTCGCCATAGGTCAGAGAGGTACCTGTTAGGTTTAAGGATCTTGTGTCTCTGCTGCAAGAAACTAACATAGCTTCCCCATTAGAAACATCTAGTATTCCTATGATGAGGAAGAGGGACCATGGTGTCTTACTGGTTAAGATGCTGAACTTGATGGCTGGAAGTTCAGTAGTTCGAGACCCGAGTGCTGCACAACAGAGTGAGCTCCTGTCTCTGTCCCAGCTTGTGGCAACTCAGCAGTTTGAAAGCAAGAAATTGCAAGTAGATAAATAGCTACCACTTTGGTGGTAAGGTAAACAACATCCCATGCAATCTGGGTTCTAGTCCTGCCTGCCACATGTCCATGGAAATGCATGCAGATGCAGACAGTGCTGGTGCTGGCTCTTTGCTGTAAACATCAATGAGTACTGAACCCTAGAGTGGGATACAACTAGCTTTCAAACAAGGGCGACCTTTACCTTTATCTAGTTCTTTGAGATTCTTCTTTTATGGAGCTTAATGGACAGGAAGACTACCCGTGAACTTCCACGGAGCCTTGCCACTTCTAGCCATCACCGTGGCAGTTTCTTCATCTTGAAATAATACAAATGGTGATAGAAACTGACATGAAAATAATGAAAGTTGCTCTGGAGATTGTTATTTTTTTCACTGCTTGGAGGGATTTTGGACATCTTTTGGGAACTGCAGTTTAAAAAACCCCAAAACTCCCTTATCTAACTGCTTGATGAGAAATGCAGAAAAGATGACCATCATTTTAAGACAGATGGTCTACGATTCTAACCCTTTCTAAAAGCCTTTCTCTGTCCTAGGGCAGCTAGCGGAACATCTCAGAATCTTCCTAAGATCAATCAGCATCAGACAGTGCAGAGGCCAGCGACGAAAGCTACACCGACTAGGACAGCTGACTGTAAAACTTTCACCAAGGCAATTCCCACAGAGGTTAAGAATCTCCCCTGTCTCTACTTTTGCTTTTTGCTTAATATTTGGAACACGGTTATATGCCATTACAGTAATACCTCGGTAACGTTTACCTCGGATAACGCTAAAATCGCATAACGTTAAGTAATCTGGGGAGGAGAATTGGATCGAATAACGTTAAGGTCCTATGGGTTGGATCGGATAACAACCGCTAAAGCCTGTGCGTTTACAATGTATCTCTATGGAGCTTTAACATTATCCATTACATCCCATAGGATTTTAACATGCATCGGATAACACTAAAAATCGGATAACACTAAGACTTGTGGAACCAAGTCTTAGCGTTATCCGCGGTATTACTGTACTTTGCTTCTGACTTACAGAGACCCTAATAGAATTTTTGAGGCATGTGGGAATTTCATGGACTGGCTCTTCAGTGACTGAGTGGTGATTTGAACCCAAGTTTGTTTCTTACCTGTCTACCATGATGGATCTTGAAATTCTGTACTTGAAACAATTGGATAAGTATTAGTAGTAGATACAGAGAACTGATAATAGCTTCCACTGTAAACGTTGGGCTTGGTTCTAGGTTGAAGAAGCTGTTCTCTCAAACTGATCCTTTTGTCCTATAATACTGCACTGGCCCCATCTTGGGTGGTTCAGTAGGAAGGTGGCACTGAATATTATGAAGTTGCCAGACTGCAGTGGCTTAGTGGTTAAGACACTGAACTTGATGACTGTAAGATCAGCAGTTCAAACCCCAAATCCTGCATGATGGAGTGAGCTCCTGTCTCTGTCCCAGCTCCTGCCAACCTAGTAGTTTGAAAGTAAAAAATTGCAAGTAGATAAATAGGTACCACGTGGGTGGTAAGGTAAACAGCGTTCTGTGCACTCCAGTGTCTAGTCATGCCTGCTTATTTGATGTACAGTAATACACCGGATAACGATTGCATCGAATAACGCTAGAATCAGATAACGATGCAAGTTTTTTGGGGGAAACTTGCATCGGATAACGATTCTGGATAACGATCCTTTAGCGTTATCCGATTCAATCGTCTGGGGCAGTGTTTCCCAAATGCTGGTGTTTGGACTTCAATTCCCAGAAGTTTAAGTCAATTCCCCAAAGCACTGATCAGTCAATATACTGGCTTAGGCTTCTGGGAACTGAAGTCCAAACACCAGCATTTGGGAAACACTGGTCTAGGGGGTGGGGGTGGATTGGGTAGAACATCTACCACACACACCCCCAGCGATGGATCGCTGCTACTGAACTAGGGTCGGGGGAAAGGCACGTGGGTGCTTGCTTTTCCCACGACACTATTTCAGCTGGAGCGATCACCCGCCCTGCTCGGCTTGTGTTGGCTGACAAGCCCTGCATGTATGCGAGGCTTGTCGGCCAACACAAGCCGAGCGGGGGGGGGGGGGCAGCAGCGGCGATTGCCCATCTGGGCAAGGTTTGTGTTGGCCAATAAGTCCCGCGGGCACGCAGGACTTATCGCCCAACACAAGCCTTGCCCAGGTGGGCAATCGCCCGCCCGTGCTTGTCAAGCGCTAAGAATCAGGTCGGGTGGCGAAAAGAGATGCCCGCTCGCGCGCCTTCTCTTGCTACCCAACACGACCCGTAGCGTTTGCTGTCGTGTCGGGTGGCGAGAATTGGTTTGCCCCCAAAGTCAAGCTGACCCTAGGCTAGCAATCGCTAGCCTAGGTTCAGTTTGACTTCAGGGACAAACCATACGGTTTGTCCCTGACGTCAGGGCTTTTTTTTTAGCGTTGTTCGATGCATGCATCGGACAACACTAAAAATCGGATAACGTTATGACTTGTGGAACCAAGTCATAACATCCAATGTTCTAGTGTATTTTGATGCCTCCTTTCTTGCCCCCACAAACCTTGAGGTGACATACAAACTCCTCTCCATTTTTATCTTCACAAAAACGCGCTCTGGAATAGGTTAGGTTGTAAGTTGGTGATTGGCTGATCATGTGAGCTTCAAGCCAATGTAGAGGCTCGAACCTGGGTGTCTTCAGTCTTAGATCCAACATTGTGCCCCATAAATGAACCATATTCTTGTTAGGATTTTGATCGACTCTAACTCTGTAGTTCAAAATGACATTGCTGGTATGCTGTTTCCTCCTGGAAATCACCATAATTTCTAAATTAGTGACTATTTTTGTTTCCAATAGGAAAGTGAGAGTGTTCTTAGCCGCTTGCCATCTGAATTTGGTTTAAATGTTTCTGCTGTCCACAAAGGAGGTGGCGGAGAAGGCAGTCATCCTCGGAGGGTTTGTTGAAATCTACCAATATTTTGGGTATCAGTGGGTGAAAATCCATTGGAAGGGCTTTATTGGATATATAAAACATTCATTTCTAGTAGCAAGATCTCAAGATCTGTCTCAAAAGTCAGTGCTTGTGGGAATTTTGGCCTCCAGTAATTGGGACAAGCTTGTACTGATTTCTCAGCATTTTACTCTTTCTGCATTTCCATTTCCTGTAAAACATTTGACATCATACTGAAAGAAATTGATAGGGCAGCTAGACCCTGCTTGTCAGAGTGGTGCTGGATTAATCCACACTGTCTGATGAAGAAAAGGAAAGTCCTTAAACCAAGAGTAATATTTGAAAGGGCTGATCTTGCCAGAACCAAAATAATATATCACAAGGACCACAACTATCCTTTATGGTCAAATCAGCAAACAGCTCTTACCTGTCCTCTCCATCCTAGAGCTTTTCTCTGTGTTCTGCTTTATTATCTTCTATCCCCCTGCTTGAGAGTCCAGGGGATTCTTGAGAGTCCCCTGGACTGCAAGAAGATCAAATCAGTCCATTCAAGATGGCGATTTCAGATCAGGGGGAGGGAGAATGGAATGTAAACAATATGAGCCTCATGGTGTAGAAGAACTGAAACCTAATGTGTGATTGACATGTCTTGCTGTAAGATAATTGGTTGGAATCCCTAAGGGCCAAAGGTGGACCCTATGGGAGGAGATATAACCCAGAGACATGCGCGCACACACTCAGACACTCTTTGGAATATTGTGCTTTTAAACTGCCAAAATGTAGAGGCTTGAGAGAAAAGGGGGGGCTATGGGCTATCCCTTGAACATGCAGCTTGCTTTATATACTTTGTTTTGAAATACTTTCTAAACTTTGCTGGACTGTATCCTGAATCTTGCTATGCTTTCAGTATATTTCTAAAATACCTGGAGAGACGTGGAGTGATTACTTGGCACATGCTACCTGAATCTATACTAGTTTCACGTGCACCCTTTGTCACCACCTGGATTTCGGTTGGGAGTGACTGGGCACACTGACAGGAAAAACTCTGAACTGCTGGGTCCAATCTGGGCCAGGGAAGCAGGTTCAGGTGCAGTCCCATCGCCGGGAGGCCGGAGTCCTACTGAGTCCTACCTGGGAGTAAGCAGATTGTTACGGAAGGCAAAAAGGAGAAGGGGGCGGCAGAGGATGAGATGGCTAGATGGCATTGTTGATGCAATGGGCATAGATCTGGGCGGGCTACAGAGGATGGCAGGTGACAGAGGAGTGTGGCGTGCAGTGGTCCATGCGGTCGCAATGGGTTGGACTCAACTGTGTGACTGAACAACAACCCATCTGCTTTGGCTCTCAATTTTCAGATTGATGTCACAGTACAAAGTTAAATCTAGTTAATATTAGTGTACTTATTTCTCCAACAGGGCCAAATTATTGACTTCCGTGGGATGATCCAAGATGCTATCAAAGGAGCATCAAATGAAATAGCCCTTAACAGCCTTAACTGCAATCCAGATCCTTCGGTGAGTGATATTCTTTCTGACACTTGTGATACATTTGAGAAATAATCAATTATGGGAAGCCTGAGGGGGAAACCTTGCATCAATCAGGTGGGGTATAAATTGAAGTAATAAATAAATAAACAAACAAACATGAAGCATAGTGACATTGGAATTTCTGCATTCTTGCTTTAAAAAAACCACACCTTTATCCCCCCCAAATCTCAGATTTTTAAATAATGAAAATTATCTTTATGATTGTACAAAAGTTTGGGAAATAGATACAGCTTTCTACAGTTCTCCCAAATTAGTAAATGTTAAAATAAAAGCTTATAAAGACCATACGGATTAGGGGGCATGTTTGGCAGGTGAAAAAAGATGTGTGCATGATCCAGAAGATCTTACATACCATGGGTGAGAATGGAGAATCCTTGTGTCTGAAGAGGGCCTAAAGCAGGGGTGCCCAAACTTTCCATGCTGCGGGCCAGTCATGTGGTTCACGGGGCCGGTCACTATGGCCCACAGGCTGGATCCGGCCCATAAAGCCCTCATTGCTCCTAGAAGCGGGAGTAAAATGTGTATGGGCGCGTTTTACTTCCACTTCCGGGAGCAACAAGGGCTTCATGGGCTGGATGAATTGGTGTTAGGGGACCAGATCCAGCCCATGGGCCGTAGTTTGGGCATCCTTGCCCTAAAGTCACATTTCATCGTAGTTACATCTAATGTGTGGTCTAATTCATCTAATGTGTGGTCTGTTTTTTTCTTGTATTCAACAGGAGCGTTTATTAAAACCTCTGGGTGCCTTCGTGGGAATGACGAGTGAAATGAGAGAACTGGCCACCGTTGTGAGCCGGGTAAGAGAGCACTCCCTTGTGCCAGCCCTGAAGCCTTTTCTGAAGTCTGGCCAAGAGGAGCCATTTCTCTTTGCCTCCACTCCTCAGTGCCACAAAAAGTCAGAGATTGGCAATGAGAGAGAACATCTGTAGGAGTTACTGCTTTCGGGCTGAATCTAGTAGGGAAGCTGTTATAGGGTAGCAGGACTGTTAAAGGAATGCAAAATCCAATTAGATACCCCAGTTCCAGCCCCAGTTTGGGAAGATTATTATGCCAATTTGTTTTTTAACTCAAATCTAGGCTGAACCTACAATCTGAGCACAGATTTTCCATCTATTGATAGCCTTCCACTATGGCTTCCTGTTTCCATGGCTAAAATAAAAATCATTATTCAATCTTTAAAGTCCAATAAGGCTCCCAGGGAAGATTTTTTTTATCTCCAGAGCTTTTTAAGACTCATTGTGACTGGTGGGTCCCTCTGTTAGCTGGACTTTTTACATTTTTAAATAATACAGGTTTCATTCCAGTTGGATGGGAGGTTGCCATTATAGTGCCAGTTTACAAAAAAGGAGACAAAGGTGACCCTAAAAACTATAGACTGATAAGCCTCATCGGAATAGTGGCCAAAATGTATGCCAAGCATTTGCTGAGCAAAATAGTAGACTGGGTTAGGGAAAGTAATATTTTAGTGGAGGAACAAGCTGGTTTTAGACAAGAAAGATCTACAATAGACAATTGTTTTATTTTATATCACCTTCTCACAAAACAACTAAGAAATAGAAAGAAATTATTTGCTGCATATATAGATCTTAGAAGAGCCTTTGGTTCGATTGACAGAAACGTGTTGTGGGAGAAATTGGTTACCTTAAAAATGGAACCTAGACTTTTATTCTTGGTTAGAGCTCTATATTCAAATACATACCTGAAAGTGCGAACTGGTGTAAATGGTTCCTTAACGAAGAGCATACCTACTTTTAAAGGCGTCAGACAAGGTTGCATTTTAGCTCCAATTCTTTTTAATCTTTATATTAATGACTTACCAGGGTTCCTATTTGATACAGAGACCCATATGTTAAAGATTCTTGATAAACACATTAATACTCTTTTATATGCTGATGATATGATTTTAATGGCCCACTCACAAATAGGTCTGAGGAGACTGCTTCAAAAACGAAATGCATATTGTGCTCAATTTTTTAAAAAAATTATTTATTTATTTATTTATTCATATTTATATTGCCGCCCACTCGCCGAGGCAACTCAGGGTGGCTTATAGTCAAAACAGCAACAGTACAATAAAAATTATAAAATATAACCTTACAAAATACAACCAAACCAGAACACAGACTAACTCCCCTCAGGCCGTTGTTGTGGGCCCAGAGGAGTGGGCAAGGTCCTCAGCCGCCTGCCAGGCCATGGAGTATTCTCCTCAGGCCGTTGTTGTGGGCCCAGAGGAGGGGGCGATGTTCTCAGCCACTGCTAGGCCATGGAGTCTTCTCAACAAAAGAAAATATCAACAATATCAACAAAAGAAAATCAAAAGTGTTGGTTTTTAGTAGGAGGAGCAAAACCTATAACTGGCAGAAACCTATTGAACAAGTTAACTCTTTTAACTATCTTGGAATGGTTAAATAATTTTAAGAGAATTTCATCAAGGGCTGCCATAAGTACAAAGAGACTATATAAACTATTTAATTATAATCATCCTGGTTCCCTGTCCCCAATTTTAAAAGTGTTTGGGGCAAAAATTGTCCCAATTCTGTCATTTTTTTTGTTGCTCAGTCGCACAGTCGATTCTGACCCTTTGCGACCCCATAGACTACTGTCCGCCAGGCACTTCTGTCCTCCACCATCCCCCTCAACTCGCTCAGCTCTGTGCCCATTGCGTCCACAATACCATCTAGCCATCTCATTTTTGGCCGCCTCCTTTTTCTTTTGCCCTCCACCTTTCCCAGCATCAAGGCTTTCTCAAGCGAATCCTCTCTTCTCATTTGATGTCCAAAAGTACTTTAGCTTCATCTTCACTATTTGACCTTCTAAGGAGCAGTCAGGGTTGATTTCTTCTAAGATTGACCTATTTGTTCTCCTTGCTGTCCAGGGGACTCTCAAAACTCTCCTCCAACACCACATTTCAAAGGCATCTATTCTTCTGTGCTCAGCTTTCCTTATGGTCCAGCTCTCACAATCATACATTGCCACAGGGAATACCATTGGTTTGACTATACAAATTTTTGTTTACAATGTGATGTCTCTGCTTTTCACTATGTTCCCCAGGTTTCTCATTGCTTGCCTCCCAAGAATCAGTCACCTTTTTATTTCATGGCTGCAATCACCATCTGCAGTGAGCTTTGATCCTAAGAAAGTAAAATCTGTCACTGCTTTTACTTCTTCCCCATCTATTTTCCAGGGACTGATAGGGTCTGTTGCCATGATCTTGGTTTTCTTTATATTGAGTCTCAAGCCAGCTTTTGCACTTTCTTCTTTCAACCTAATCAGGAGCTTTTTTAAGTCCTCCTCACTTTCTGCCATTAGGGTGGTGTCATCTGCATATCTCAAATTGTTGATGTTTCTCCCAGCAATTTTGATCTCAAATTGTGATTCCTCCATCCCTGCATTGCACATTGTGTGCTCTGTGTATAAGTTGAATAATGCTGTCATACAGGGCAGAATTGTGGGGTCTAAATAGAGCCCCACTTCGGGAACATATATAGTCCCGGTTCCTAAGAAGTATTTTAGGAACTGATAGCAACATGTCTGCCCCTGCAGTCAGAGCAGAATTGGGCTTCCACTCCATGTATAGCCATTTAGTATTTAAAACATTCTCATATTGGTTGAGGATTCAATCAATGGACTCAAATAGGCTTCCCAAATGATGCTTAACTGAACAGATAAAGTGGGATTATCCCAAGTCCTGGGTTAATCAACTCTGCAAAGTAATTTCTCATCATGGGTTTTCAGTTCAGTATTTGCTCTCAGTGGCCACTCAGGCCAAAGAAATTTTTAAACAGAAAGTCTTAGATATCAGTGGGCAATCTGACTTGGAACTACTGGCCAAAAATGGTTCTTTAAGGTGGCTGGCTGCTAACAAAATTACATTTCAACCTGAAAAGTATGTTTTGATGTGCCTCCCTTATCCTTTAAGAAGGGCATATTGTAGAGCCAGATTCGAGCTATTAGACTCCATGAATAGATATGGGCGTTTTCACCACTTACCATATCACGAAAGAACATGCATATGTGGTTCTCCAAATGTTGAAAATATCTCTCATATTTTATTAGATGCCAGTTGTACACTGATATTAGATTTAAATACCTTGCATCCCTATGAGAAAAAATAACTTTTTGGGACTCAAAAAATAAACTGTCCTATCTCCTTCTGGGTTCTAACATGCACATTGCATGTAGAACTGCCAAGTTTATAATTATGGTATCAGCTAAAAGAATCGAATATGTCAATCAAATTGGGGTATTCTGCAAGGGATATTCACTTATCTGACTATGGATATGCATGTATTAATTGTATTAAGGCACCTTCTCCAGTTTACATTCTTTAAAAGTAACTCAGGTATGTACATATTGTATTTTATTCATTTATTATTTATTTATTAGTTCAAATTTATATTGCCGCCCACTCGCCGTGGCGACTCAGGGCGGCTTACAGACATTACATTACAATACAATATGTTGTGGTGGGCACAGGGGGAGGGGCGGCAAGGTCCTCATCCTGCCCTGGCTTCCTCTTCCCCTGGCAGTTGGTGTAGGCACAGGGGGAGGGGCGGCAAGGTCCTCATCCTGCCCTGGCTGCTGCTTCCCCTGGCAGTTTATTGTATTTTTACTGTATTTTATTGCACTCCATTGCATCGTACAGATTTAAACTCTTCTGTTATGTTATTGATAAGGTTGTAAGACTAATCAATTAATAAACATTCATTCATTCATTCTAGTAGGGAAGCTTTCAGCCTGAGCTCCGCGGAAGTGAATTCTCACTGTTGTGCAGCATCCATCCCATGGTTTCCTTCCTAGCTTACACTGTGCGTGGCTGTGAATGTGTGCATGCACACACACATGCATGTTTACACACATAGGAAGCACTCATTGACTAAAGTTAAGAGACCCGGGCTGGAGGGTGCCTTGCTACAGTCCCGAACAGCTGTTTATGTCTATCCAGTTCACTATTCTGATGTAAGGCTGCAGTATGAATGCCCATCACGGCATCATTGTTTGTTACACTTGTACCGGGAAATAGGAGTCCTGTTTTTAAGACCAGCCAAACGTGTCTTACAGGATATCTATCTCCACAACCCCAATGTAAAATGGGATGACATTATCGGACTCGATGCAGCCAAGCGATTGGTCAAGGAAGCCGTGGTGTATCCTATCAGGGTAAGTGCATTCGAAATTGCTCTTCAAAAACCCACAGACCTGACTCTGTGGAATATTGCGCCCAAAACATTGCTTGCAGCTTTTTTCTTTCTTTCTATATATTTTCTCAATGTGTGGGTGTTTTTTTTAACATGTGGGTATTGTGTTGTAAGCCGCCCAGAGTGGGAAAATATCCCAGATGGGCGGGACATAAATGTATTAAATAAATAAATTTCTTGGATTTCAAAGCTATTTGCTTCCATGAGGGGATTAGAACAGAGATTCCCACCCCCTGGCCCATGGGCCTAATCCGGCCCACACATCTCATTAATCCAGCCAGCAGTGACAACCCAATGTTTAGATTCTTTTCCTTTTCTTTCCACAGTACCCTCAGTTATTTACGGGCATCCTTTCTCCATGGAAAGGGCTGTTGCTATATGGACCTCCAGGTATTCTCTATGTAATATAGTTTGTGAGTTCACTTCTGTATTAACATCTGCCTTATTTCTTACGTCTTTCCTGAAGGCAGATGGAACATTGTTAATGGTAATCATAGCAAGTTCTTCATTCCTGCTGTGAACTGGGATGTGTAACAATTCCTATATACACATGTATTTGGAAGATAAATAATAGATTAGTTTCCCATTTTCCCCTTCAAAAACTGCATACAGATACATTCTTAAATAAAACAAGCCCATAAAAAATTCTTTGCAAATCTGCTATAAGACTAAGAAAAGAAGTTTGCCACTGTCTATCCAGTAAGAAATGTACTCGCTCAGATGTGCTGTAAAGCAGGGTTCCTCAACCTTGAGTCTTCAGGTGTTCTTGGACTTCAATTCCCAGAATCCCAAGTCAGCACACTGCTGATCAGGGCTTCTGCAAATTGAAGTCCAAGAACATCTGGAGAGCCAGGTTTGCTGACCCCTGCTGTAAAATATTGGCACATTTTACTTCCACTTCCAGGAGCGGCAAGGGCTTCGCGGGCCAGATGAATTGGTGTCAGGGGCTGAATCCTGGCCCCGGGCCATAGTGACCAGCTCCCTGACCCAAGTGACTGGCCCACGGCCCAAAAAGTTTGGGCACACATGCTTTAGGGCATCCACTGTCCAGTTTAGCCACTGCCTTTTTTATTTAGAGTCTTTCCAAATTATTTATGTCATTCAACAGATTATGATGATGAATTCGCTACTACATGCAATTGTAATAGCATACAGTACTTCCTTCCATTCATTACAACACCCATTCCTGGGGAAATCTGTTTTCTCCAGAACTTGCAATGTAATACAGTCAAACCTCACATAAAGTGCGCCTCGCTTAAAGAGCAGAATTTTCTCTAAATGTTTGCTTCGCTTAACAAATAAAACCAACCAAAAACTCGCTTAACAAATCGGGGTTCGCAATCCCCTTCCCCCACCAGAAGTCATAATTGGTCACTTACAATGGTGCTTCGCTTAAAGAGAAAACTCGCTTAAAGAGCAATCCTATGGAACACATGATGTTCTTTAAGCGAGGTACAACTTACTAGGCATTTGGAAAAAGTTTTTCCTCCCCCCTGGCTTGTATTTCTACTGCAGTTAGTAGTATACCCACTCCTTTAACCTGATTTTAAAATAATGTTAATTGGGGGATATTTAATGGAGCTTCTCTTTATAAAACGACTCAAGATAATTGTTTCTTTCAGCAACCTAAGGCATGTACAGATCCCTGGTAGGAGCAATCTGAAGGGATCCTTAAGGTTGTCCTGATAACAATGAGATTAAGTGTCTTATTTTCCTATCTGCTGCAGGTACTGGGAAAACTTTGCTAGCTAAAGCTGTTGCCACTGAATGCAATACAACCTTCTTCAACATCTCTGCCTCCACCATTGTCAGCAAATGGAGGGGTGATTCAGAAAAGCTTGTCAAAGTAAAAAACTGTTTTTGTTTTCTTTGCATAGCAACAATTCCAGAGTTGATTGCACAGTTGATTTTGCACAAAGTATATGACAAAACCAATATTGCATGGCCCTTTAAGTCAGTGATGGCAAACCTATGGCATGTGTGCCAGATGGGGTACTCCCAGCCGTCTCTGGGGGCATGCATGCTGTCACCCCAACACAGAGTTCACCCCACCCCTCTGCCCAGCAGCCCAATAGGAGTGCTTATATTTATTTATTTATTTATTTCTCATACTTGCTATCCCGCCCCAATCAGGCAAGCCCGACTCTGGGCGGCTAACAGCATAGATTTAAAAACATATCAGTATTAAAATTTAAAAATTCATAAACTAAAACAGTATCTGGGAATTTCAGAAGGATGGTTATCCCTAGACTAACCACCCCACATGGGATCCCCCATCCCTGGAACCCCACACTTGTCCTGCCAGCCAGGTCTTTAAGCTCTTCCGGAAGGACAGGAGCTCTGTCCGCAGGCGCAGCTCAGTTGGGAGGAGGTTCCAGAGGGCCGGGGCGAACACGGAGAAGGCCCTCTTCCTGGTGTGTGATTCCTCCCCCAGCACAGAGGTTGCCCCGCCCCTCTGCCCAGCAGCCAAATGGGAGTGCCGCCTCCTTCCCCCCAGCACAGAGTTCGCACCACCCCTCTGTTTGGGCACTTGGTCTCTAAAAGGTTTGCCATCACTGCTTTAAGTGATGAAATTCAGGTTTCTAAAGAATTATGTTTGTAATCAACTAGCTCTTTTTTCCGAGAACTACAGATTGCCTAATTTTATGTTTCATTGCCCCCCCCTTTCCCTCCATGATTCAGAATTACACAGTTTAGAAATCTGACTATACCTGTGATGGCGAACCTTGTCACTCCAGATGTTCTTGGACTTCAATTCCCAGAAGCCCAAGCCCCCGTGAATCCACATGAAGGGGTTTACTTCAATTTATCCGACCTGCGCCATCCTCGTTGCTCCCGGAAGTGGAAGTAAAATGTGCCTGTCCGGGCGCATTTTACTTCCGCTTCCAGGAGCAACGAGCACGGTGCGGGCCAGATGAATCGCAGTAAACCCCTTCATGTGGTCTTGGGCTTCTGGGAATTGAAGTCCAAGAACATCTGGAGTGACAAGGTTCACCATCATGGGACTATTTTATATTCAGTCAAACATCGAGATAAGAATGGAAACCTCAGAAAAAATCAGGTTCTAGATACAAATTTTTAATAGGATAAGAAAATCAATCCATTCCTATAAGAAATTGCATTCAATGCATTGTGCATTGGGAAATTCAAGATAAGAAATTTTCAAGATACTGTACTGCACAACCAACCTCGAGGAACGAATTAAATTTGTATGTAGAGGTTTGACTGCCAAGGAAGGGGGAAAAATCCCAAATTGTTTTAGTTTAATCCAACTTCATCTTGAAAAAAAAATATTTAAAGATTTACAAATGGTACAATAACACAGGAAGGGAAATGTTTTAATCTCTGTTGGCTGCTTTAGGATTTGTCCAGAATCCCTTTCTGGAGTCATTTTCTTCTATCCTATTATTCTCTATGTACTTGGGTAGGATTTATCAGAAAAGATTTAAAACATAAAGACAGGATTATTTATGTATGCTTGCTCTTTTTTTAAGCAGATTTAAGAAAAGATTTGTGCTCCCATGCCAAGGCAGCATTTCAGATATTTTTCCCAATACACTTGTGGCACCCCACAGTGAAAGCAACACACCTAATACATTAGCCCAATGTTTTCTTTATTTTTTTAAATTATATTTGTGCCCCATTTTATAGTTGTATGAGTTAAAAATGGCTTATAGTAGATTTTGTCTTTGGACAAATATGGCTAACTTTGATGACATGAAACAATAATTAGATTGATCACTACAGTCAGATTTCATCAAAGTTAGCCATATTTCTCCATTTTTATCAATGTAGTGATTTTAAAATATTTCTGTGGTAAATAAAGAAACCTTGAGTATTTGACATAAATCTCTTAAATGATATACTGTATATCCAAATAGCCTGAGGTGAGCATCCAAATAATATCAAAATGATTGCAACTATTGTCCAAAAGTCTGTTACTAGTCTGACCCGATGGTAATAATCTCACCAGCACATTACCGCTAATTATGGTATCAGTGTTTGTTTGTTTTTTCACACACCAGTCACAGCTGACACCCTCTTAACTGATACAATTTGGTGTGGAAACGTGTGTCATTGGACATATGTCAGGCATATGTAATGAGATTCTGGCCTTTGTTAAACTTTGTGTATGGTCTACAATAGGAAAAAGCAATTGCAGATAACAATAGATTAGGGGACCATAGTTTTTATTGTACAGGTACATTTATTTTAGACTATGGTCTTCCAAGTTTAGCGACTATTCTCTCTATTTTTCAACAGTGTTAACCTATAATTTAATGGGAAGATTTCTTCCACAGTTTCCATTTTAAGAATATTCCTAGAATAGGGGTCCCCAACCACCGGTACTGGGTCACGGGTTGTCGCAAACTGGGTCACGGGGGGTGGGGGGTGCTGGGAGCCCTGATGGCAACCTTCTGCCCTCAACGGAGCAAGAGCACAGGCTTCAGACATAGCAGATAGGCAGGTGGCCAGGTCCCTCCTCAACGTTGCTTAACTACATCGGGGCTCCTCCCCCACCTGTGTGCAGTATGATATCTCACTGCTCGAGTTGAACAGTGTGGCTGGCAGGCGGCTGGGCCCCTCCTCCTTGTTTTTGAGCTACAGTGCGGCTCCTCCTCCTGCCTGTGCGTAGTGAGGTATCACACTGCCATATTCAAGCTGTGACTGGCAGACAGGAGAGATTAAAAAACCCACCACTACCACTTACCAGACTGTGGAAAATTGTTAGTATGAAACCCGTCTGTGGTGCAAAAAAGGTTGGAAACCCCTGTGGGTGGCAGTGGGGGAGGGGGTTAGCAATCTACAGTTGTGTCCTGACATTTTGCAGGGATTTCTCCTAGCAGGTAATGAGAAAGAGCTTCACATGGTCCCTGATGAGCTGATGATGATTATAGTAAACTGTATGGGGCTTGACGGACCATCAGCCCAGGTTAGCATAGGGCAGTGGTGGTGAACCTATGGCACGCATGCCAGAGAGGGCACTCCCAGCCCTCTCTGTTGGCACGTGTGTCATTGCTTCCTCCCTCCCCCCAGCACAGAGTTCACCCTGCCCCTCTGCCAAGCAGCCAAATGGGAGCGCTTCCTCCCCCCCCCAGCACAAGTTTGCCTCACCCCTCTGTTTGGGCACTCAGTCTCTAAAAGGTTCACCATCACTGGCATATAGGGCGCCTTTGCATGTTCCTATATCAGGCTATCCTTTCAGGTTTCACACAGCAGAGACCAGACCCCCTAATCAATCTTTTCTTGGGCTTCTCCCCTGAACAGGTGTTGTTTGAGCTTGCCCGCTACCATGCCCCCTCCACAATCTTTCTGGATGAGCTGGAGTCCGTTATGAGTCAACGAGGCACCGCTCCAGGGTAAAAACCATTGTCAGTTGGTTCGTCTTTTTCTTTGGGCCAGGTCCCTGCCAAAGGACTTGGAAACCAACTCATGCTTGCTAATGGCAGCTGGAGCAGCCCTGGGACAGAAGTGGCTGGGCTATAGTCTGGTTTGGCCTCCAGGCACGCCCATGTGGGCAATTCGTGTCCCACCAGTGTGTTGGGCTGCCTTTTCCATCAGTCTAGCCAGCAAAGCTGGTGATGAAAGACAATGGGAAGCTGTAGCTCAACAACATCTGGAGGGCCACATGGAGGTTGAAAATATCTTTAGTTAAAATGAATCAAAACCAAATTTAAAACACCTGACCATCAGGACTGACGGGGAGGCATTTCTGGTGCCTGTTCTCAGCCTGTGGAATTCCCTGCCTCATGTTCCCCTCCTTCCAGTCCTTCTGGTGGGAGATGAATACAATACCTTCCTTTTAAAGTTGGCCTTTGATCTCTGAATTCATTTGCAGGGTTGTAGGGGATGCATCATTTTCGGTCTACCAACTTCTGTTTTTAAACAGATAAAGACTGCTTTTCTACAGTTGCATAACCAACAGGGGAAAGCATTTCATTCGGTGATGATGAGCTTCGCCTGCTGATACCTGGTGTTTAAGCAACTGTTTGTTTGAGGAAAACTCCATGTTCTTCAGGAGGCAGAATCCTGAACAAAGAATGTTATCACCAGTTCTTGAAGGTCTTGGGCAAACCTGTTGCATGTACAGTAAAACCCCAGTTTACAATTTTAGTACGTTCCAAGAGTTTTGATGAAAACCAGATCAATTGTAAACTGAAGCACGTTTTCCCATAGGACTGCACTGAAAACAAAAAAATGTTCCTGACCACTCAAAAATATATATATAACCCCTCCCCCAAAATGCCAGACATGCAGTAAAGGGGAATATAAATGAGGGAGCTACGCTCCCTAGCTTTCCCTAGCTTGCCTGGGCTCTGGCACTTTTTCAGGGTCAGTGTCAGGCAACAAACGGGAGCGATTTGTCCAGCCACCAGGACCAGCCACATCCAGGGCTCCCCTGCTGCAAAAAAGCTTTTCAGTGGGTTCATAGAATCATTGGGTTAGAAGGGGCCTTTTAGACCATGGAGTCCAACCCCTTGTTCAATGCAGGTATCCGAATTAAAGCCATACTGTCATACAAAGAGGCCTAAGAATATAAAGGATGAGAAACCATATCCTCTGCTGTTCTAGACCATCAGTCCCTTCTGACCTGTATTACTGAGATGTGCAAAGCCTGCCTTCTTCCCCTGCATGATCACTGCTTCTGTTCTCTGTAATTATCCAGGGTGAGCCAAACCAAGGCTTAATAGCCTTCTCATTAAATTCCAGCTCAGGGCTTCTTGTATTAATCTGCATGCAAAGATAAAACTCCAAAATGTGCACTTCCTTTCATTCTAGTACTCTTACGAGTGGATTTGTTGTAGAATTAACTTCTGGGCCTTAATCATCATAAAGTTTGGCATAATGCTTATGGTTTAACTAAGGGTACTGAGCCACACTTTGGATCTGGAGCATGAGAATGCAGGAAAGAGACTAAAAAAAACCCCCATAACTGGGTTTCCACCTCTGATCTTTTCTTAGCCATACTAAAGGACGTCACTCTGATGTGACCAGAGGCTAACATTTCCTTTTTTCTTGCCTTCCAATCCATCTCTGACAGTGGTGAACATGAAGGAAGCCTTCGGATGAAAACGGAATTATTGGTACAGATGGACGGCCTCGCCCGGTCGGATGATCTTGTCTTTGTTTTAGCGGCTTCCAACCTGCCTTGGTAAGAGATTCAGAGAGTACATTTTGAATACATTTGCGTGAGCCTCTAAACACAGATAAAGATTTTACTTAGTCTCAGGACAGTAAAAGCCTTGATATTTGCTTAAAGCCTTCAAAGATTAATTGGGAGCTTTTTACTTTCTTCTCCCCCCCCCCCCGCCCTCAAAGGTTTTGTTTGCTTCTATAGTTCTTGCTGTTTGTGACACAGAAGGACATAATCCTTCATAAAGTCAACATATCCCGGCGAAGCCAGCTGCTAATATTTAAAAAGGGGACTTAATAGCCAAGTTATTTACTATCGTTAAGCTAAAGAAGGGTTTCAGCAAAGAAACTCATAAGGTGCTTAAAACATTCAGTGCCCAGAAAAAATATCCTCTATAAATAGGGAAGGGTGGGTTTTATTGGTATTAAAGGGTGACTCTCAAAAGTTTCAGGATAAATCCTTTCAGGTTTTTTTAATGCCACATAGATTGCAGAGAAAAAGAATGATATAGAAAATATGCCATTAAGTCTCTGGGATTATTTTAGAGGAGTATGGCATGCAGGAGACTAGTGGCTGGCTGAGCTGTCATGTAGGACATACTGGCTCTTGCCACAAACTGTGAATTTCACTAGCAGGCTAATTCAGCAACTTATTATTTCATGCTGCAGCAGAAAACGAAATTTAACAACCAAAATTCTGGGAGATGTCATACGGAAAAATAAGGTTTCCAAGTTCTAGGCTGTATATCTTGGAGTGAGAAACATGTAAACCTAAGATAGCCCCAACTTAATTCTGCCCAACTAAGAGCAGAATTATCCCATATCTAGACCTATACTTTCATTCTTCTTTTGTGAGCTGCCAAAATGAAGCCACTTTCTTGACTTTGTCGTTGGCCAAACTTAAGTCCTCATCAGTGCATGTTTCTGGCTGTAATCAACAGTAAATGAACTGGATTATGCATTTTTCCACACTCATAGCGCATGTTGTTGTCTGTCAGCAACCCACACTTGAGCATGTTGGTCTTGCATTTAGGGACTCCAACCTTCAGCCTATGCTTTCAATGATTGCACAAATGTATCACATCCAGAAGCAGAAAGGCTCAACAACATCTCCCTAACAGGCCTCTGATCTTGCCTGTTTCTATTTCATGGCAAGTTGTTGTCTCTTTTCTAGGGAACTGGATTATGCCATGTTGCGCAGACTGGAGAAGAGGATCTTGGTTGATCTCCCAAATAAAGAGGCCCGGCAGGCAATGATCCAGCACTGGCTTCCCCCTGTCAGCAACAGTAGAGGAGTGGAACTGCGGACGGAGCTCAAATATGCCTTACTCAGTCAGGTGAGAAGGAAGAAGTTCTCGTTGTGCGTCACTGATGGCAGACTTTTAGAGAACAGGTGCCACAGCAGAGAAAGCTCTTCCTGGTTGCTACATAGCAGATGACATCATCACCACCTTGTTAGTAAAAAAAAGTTTCCTTGGCTTCAACAGTGTGAACCTTGCGTTCACTGGAAATTGATAGGTTGATCAATAGCATCACTCTTCCAGGTACAGTCAAACCTCGCATAAAGAGCGCCTTACTTAAAGAGTAACTCGCTTAAAGAGCAGAATTTTCTCTGAATGTTCGCTTCGCTTAACAAATAAAACCAACCAAAAACTCGTTTAACAAATAAATCGGGGTTCACAATCCTCCCCACAATTGGTCATTTGCAATGGTGTTTCGCTTAAAGAGCAAACTCGCTTAAAGAGCAATCCTGTGGAACGCATTATGCTCTTTAAGTGAGGTACAACTGTATTGGATATGATAGGAATGAATATTAATCTCTTCCATTTGAAAAGAAATTAGAGAAGAAACCATAACTAGTGTGCCCGCTAATGGACTTGGGATGCAGTCTTCAAAATCTCTTCCCTGTTTAATCCCTTTATTGAATGCTCATATTCTATAATATATTAGCTTTTCAGCATTCTGCAATAGGAAATATTGACAGACTAAAGTGTGTCTTTCCCATGTACACCTTAGGAGATGGATGGATATTCTGGGTCGGACATTAAATTGGTGTGTAAAGAAGCTGCTATGCGGCCTGTGAGAAAAATTTTCAGTGCCCTTGAGAACCACCAGCCAGGTAATGTAACCCTTTCAGTATTCAGGCAACATGGATGTTCACTTATTACTACACAGAGAGTATATCACATGAGGAGCAGCTCACCAGGTAGCTTTCAGAAGCAAGCTACAAAACAGACAGACTGCTCTAGGTTCACACCAGCAGGTGGCAATAGTCTGTTCTTTACATCTGGATGGTTTAGTGATTTGGTTAGGGCACTCCAGGTGTTCTTGCTTTGATCAGCAGGAGTGCTGGCTTGGGCTTCTGGTAATTCAAGTCCCAACAACACCTGGAGTGCCAAGGTTCACCATCACTTCATTAGTCTGATTGAAGAATAATCAAATAAAAAGGGCTACTCATGATACATGACTTGTTTTCTGTGACTGGAGAAATCCAGTGAATGCTGCATTTATGTGCATGCAATTTTTGTCCCATTGCATGTACAAAAGATGATAATAGTGAATGCCCTAGATAACACTATTAAAGTATTCTGCTTTTGGTCAAAGATAGTCAAACTATTTTAAACATTTTAATTAATTTGATTTGAATGTTACTTATTTAACATAAGTCTGTAGCTACCTATATTTCATATATGTCCCTAATTTTAAACAGTGCAACACTCTGATACAAATAAGTAAATTAAAAAATTCACATAAGACAACACTGTCGAGGGTGGGGTGGATAAATTTGGATCTTTCCGACAGACTTGTGTGTGACTTTCAGCAGATCAGCAAAGGATTTCTTATTCTTATCAGTTTAATAACTTTAGCCACAAAACAACACTCCATGTTATACTCCTGAAATGATGAAAGCGAATCTTTGTGTGGCATTTTAAGAGTTGGTGTTTGAAACAAATTTCTGGGAAAGGATTGATTTCACTTGAAGCATGTTTATTGCCCTTTTGAGTCACTACTAATGCTGGAATTGAATGAAGCCTATAAGGTGGGGTTCCTGTGTTCATTGACTCAGGAGTGGCGGCAGCTGTGGGGTAGGGAACAATCTACGATCCACCCTCATGACCACTTGTTGCAGGCAAATAGCATGCCTTGGATTGGCAGGGGATGTTTGGCCCAGATATTTCTTTCTCATTCTTTCCCATGGGCTCAGAGGAGCGAATGGCAGTTCCCAAGAAGAAGCCTTTTTGACCCTCAGGAAGCTCATGATCTTAATTCCTTAGCTTGTTGGTAGACAGAAGAGATCAAATGCAATTTTAAAAATACCAGTAGCATGCCATGTCTAATCCACTCCAAATGCCATGAGAAGCATAGTGCTTTCCATGGCAGTCACCTCTTTGGAGCTGTTAATTCACCGAGTGCTACATGATCATGGTATTTCCCCTGCCATTTATCACAAAGTGCTACACAACGGGATGGCTTGGGTAGGGACCAGAGCTGCATCCCAGGTGTCTCTGAGGCTCTGGCCAGGAGCTGAGTAGATTCCTGCGTCTCCAGATATTTAGGACTTCAGATCCCAGAACCATAGCTAGCATGATCAGCAACAGACAATTGTGTAAGTTGTAGCCCAAAGCAATGGAAGCCAAAGTTCTGTTGTAGGGGGCAAGTCCTGTCTGTCTAGCAGCAGGCCCATCAATTGGGTGATCCGCAGAGAAAAATGCTACTGAGTAGGACTGACCAAGTGGCAACAGCAGGTAATAAAAGGGTCTGTGGAGTCCTTTGGGGTCACCTTCTTGGGTTCATGCTCTATGGAAGGAGATTTTGAGCGGTGGTCTATTTGCCCTTTCCTTCGGACAGCCCCAGGCCAAATGGAGTTCTTGTTTCCTTTCCTTTTAGAGAGTGGGAACTTACCTGTCATCAAGCTGGACACCATCACAACAGAAGACTTCCTTGATGTGATCAAGCACACCAAGCCGTCTGCTAAGAACCTAAGCCAGAAATACATTGATTGGCAAAGAGAATTTGAGTCTGTCTGAGCTGGACTAGAGTTTTGAGGCCGGAAGCTTCGCCTGAATCTCTCTCTCTCTCTCTCTCCACCCACCCACCCATCCACTCAAAGGCAATCCAGATGATTTCCACCAAAGGTGAAACACCTACCTGAATTTTTTTCCTCTTGAAACACATCATCAAAAGCTGTCTAGGTGGTTCTCAAAAGACATGGGGCAACAGGTGATGAGAGAGGGTGCCCCAACTCTTCACCTGGGAACTCTTTCTTTGGCTGGTATTTTTTTTAATATGTGAGGAAAATAGTTTTACACTTTATTTTATACCAATAACCAAGTAGTGGTTAATTTTAAATCACCCATTTGACCCATCCCACAGACCAATCCTATTAAGTACTTTGCTACCAAAGTTCTCCTCCTTAAGAGAAACTGAGGCAATATTACAAAACTGGAGTTGGCAAATGCTTGTTTGGATTTCCCAGGGATTGATTGATTGATTTCATCCAGTGAATTGGAGCAGGACTGACAATGATTAATAAACGTTGAGATTTTATTTACCTGTGGAGAAGAGGAGTTGTACTGTTTTTAATTTTCCTTGCCTCAACCATTTGAGAATCTAGAAATTTTTGCCAAGATTGTTTTCCTTTAGTGTACATCCCACACTTCATTAATTAGGAGTAAACTCCATCAAACATCGTGAGCTTTAGCTTTTCAGTAAATATGGCGAGGCTGAGACAGTTATAGCTCTTTTCAAAGATGTGGAAGGCTTTCCCTTCATTTCAGTTTAGAAATGCCTGGAAAATGGTTTGAATTACTTTATTGTAATAGTTACAGTCTGTACTTTGGTACTGAGGGGCCCCACCCTCAACATAGACATGGCATGTAAGGTATGCTTCAGGGATAGCATTTTCTATTTCTGAATCTAGACGGTAGCCCTGCTGTATTCCATTAAAACATTAACCTTGGAGTACAGAAAGTAAGTTTTTGACAACAGTTGAAAGTGAAATAAAACTGGGCACCTTTGGGGCATCTTTTCAGTATTTGATTTGCTTTCCACAGAGTTCAAAAGGAAAGACGACTTCCTTTTTCAAAATGTGCACAAATTAAACACCACATTTTATCTAAATGGCTGTGTTAGTTTGGGAGGCTAATTTCTGGTCTCATTCCTGATTTTGTTTCTACTGAATAACGAGGGGGAGGGGGAAATAGACAACTTGTATCTCCTTCTGTGGCTCAAATGCAACACCCCCCAGGCACCCAATTTTTTAAAATGTTCCGAAAATGATCTCAGAAAGCCCCATTGTGATTTTAGGGGAGTTTCTTTGGGGGAGGAAATAATTTTGCCATGTGCTTAAGGGTTTCCATGTCAGGTTTATATATATAAACCTCTCTCTCTCTCTCTCTCTCTCACACACACACACACAAGAACAGGGATGCCCTATGGCTGGCAGGCCATATCTGGCCCACGGCACCTTCACCACTCCTAGAAGTGGAAGTAAAATGTGCCCGTGTGGTCGTTTTACTTCCACTTCCAGGAGTGATGCAGGCACAGCGTGCTGGATACAACCTGTGGGCCGTAGTTTGGGCACCTCTGCTCTAGAGTTCATGTGTTTGTGTGAGAACAAGGCAGGACCACATAGGGTGCCATTTTCCATTGAAACAAGGCACATGCTCCTGTATGCCTTGACTAAAAGTACCTGTATCCCCTGGACCACACATGGTGGGTGTGAGCCAGGAAGGGGGAGGCGGAGGCAGCCGCTACTCTGAAAATGGTGAAAGTTGTCGCTGTCTCTGCAAGAAACTCATCAACATGTCAGACTGAGGGGTGGGTGCATAAATATTATAAGCATCCAATGAACCTTCTCCCTCGTTTACTAGCAGCAGGAACAGGGCGGCCTCTCCATTCACACCTTGGTGGTTTTAGCAAAGCTGGGAGCTCTGCTGCACTCTCTCTTCTTTTTCCACTCAAAGGAATAATGCATGGGTGGAAAAAAGTACTGCGTGCAAGATGTTGCTGTGCAGACTGTGATTAGTGTGGACGCACTGCACACATTTCCAAAACCCTGTCATAGTCGGAACAGAGCTACATGTTTTGCAGAAGCCTAAGGTTTACCACTCGGGACTACAGGTGACCTATTTGAGATCTCGCTCTCAAACGTTCCTCCCCAATCTCTACAGCACAGATCACTTAGTATGTCGGAGGTAAAGGCCAGGCAACGAACACTTCCTCTTACATGCAGAGAGCTATTTTAAGAGAGAACTTGAAGGCTTCCCCTCAGATAAAGGGGGGCAGTCCAGGCAGACGTGCATCAGGCAGGTATGCTGATCCGACAACTTCCTTGTATAAAGGATGTAACTGGATTTTTCAACTTTTAGTGCTCAAAGAAGATGTTCATGTCTTCTGAGGTATCTTCACAGCAAATGCTGGAGGATGTGATCTACAGCCTGGGGGAAACTTTCGCAGACTAAATATGGTGGTGGGTTAATTTTGTTTTCGTCACCCTCTCGATATTTCCCTGAGACAGAAACAGAAACAAGTGTGACTTTTAAATACTAGTTCAGTGCCACTTTGAAGTTTATCTGGACATCTAGATGTGATAATCCTGGATGGACCACGGCAAAGCCTCTGTACATGGTGAGGCCTTGCCTTAGACGGGTACTTACCTGTTCCTACGTGCACCCTTGTGAAATGGGAGCTCCCGCTCTAACACTCCCCCCTCATTGTGTTTTCATGGCAGAGGCTGCCTGGCTGCAGTGCGATGAACAACAACTTTTGGCTTCTCTAAAGGGCTGAATAGAACCACTGGGCAGCAACTCTAGGGGAGCAGATTGCAGTGAAACATCTGGAGACACTTAGGGGGGGGGGAGCATTTTAATAGAACAGCCTGCCCTGGGGAGGCATGTTGGGTTGTCCTTTGCTGAAGGTGTTTAAGCAGAACCTGGACAGCCATTTATCAGTGACGGTTGCAGTATCGTTTCTGTCAGGAGCCGACATGGAGAAGGGTCTGGATTGGATGGGCTAAAGTCATGATGGTGAACCTTGGCACTCCAGGTGTTCTTGGACTTCAATTCCCAGAAGCCCAAGTCTCTGTGGATCCACAGGAATGGGTTTACATGAAGACTTGGGCTTCTGGGAATTGAAGTCCAAGAACACCTGGAGTGCCAAGGTTCACACTGGACTAAAGCAAAGCAAAGCAAAGCAATCATGCCTATATACTGCCCTATAGTGCTTAGTGCACTCTGGGTGGTTCACAATACATACTGGGTACTTATTTTACTGACCTCGAAAGGATGGAAGGCTGAGTCAACCTTGAGCCCTGGTCAGGACTGAACTCACAAACATTTGGTTGCAGGACAGCAGTTTAACCACTGCACCACCATGGCTGATGTTTTCCACCCTAAATGAAGGGTGTTTTAAAATTCACTGTCCATTTTGAGGGGGGGGGGATCTCTTTGCTCAAGGAACACATTAAAAGTAATTTGAGTATCTCCAACCTCTTCAGAAATCTGTTTAATTCTACATTCTTCTTTTACTCCAGAAGAGTTTTTAATCTCAAAAGTCTGTTAAGATTGGGGTTAAAAAAGGAAATGCTCAGGGAAATGTACTGGTCCAGCTCTTCTTTTGCTTCCAATGTTATGCCTATTTTATTGATCCTTGTTTGAGTGATGGACCAACTAGATGGCCTCCCAAGATCCCTTTAGAGTTACAATTACGGTAGATGAGAAGCATCTCTCCACTTCACAGCCCCAGTCACTCCATCTCAAAGTACAGTATTAGCCTTCTTTCTTTCACCAGGACAAACATTATGGCCCCTTGGTCACTTTGGTGACCTACCGTAGGTTTCTTCAAGAATTTGGAGATCTTAGAAAACACAGCTTACCAGTCTTGACCAATATTCCCAGCATGCCGGCATTCTGGGCACCTCCAACATCATCTCTGCAGTCCTATGAGGCAGAGCAAGGTGATAAGTTAGTGTACATGAGCCTCTGCTGCTTCCACATAGTGCAAAAGGGGGATGTTGAGGGAGAAGAACAAGCCAGGGACTTACATCACCAATCATGAGTGTTTCCTCCGGTGCACAGTTGGTGCCACGCAAGGCTTCCAGGAAGAATGTTTGCTCTGGCTTGCCCACCACAGTTGATGTCACGTCCGTGGCATATTCCAGCCCAGTTACAAATGGCCCAGGGCCAAGAGCCAGCCCATCTTTTCTTTTGTAGTATCTCGCTTTGTGTATGGCGATGAGAGGAGCACCATCAAGAATGAGCCTTACAGAAGGATGGGGAAAAGATTATAAATATGATTGGGATACTAGAAACAGAGCATTGAAAGACAGTGCAAAGGGGGAAAAGAACCACAAGATAAGGCAGCTCCCTCCATCACAAAAAGCATTCAACCATTCAATGAATTTATACCCTGACCAGCTGGTAGGAAAATCACTGTGTGGCTTACAAAATATAAAATCAGATAAAACTCAATATAAAAACATCAAATTTTTCCCTCGCAAAGCACACCATATCAATCAAAACAAACACATTTTAAAAGAAAAAGATACAAAATTGATGCATTTAAGAGGGAAAGGCTTGGTGGAACAGATATTTTTACTAATTTCCAAAATGCCAACAAGGTTGGCGCTGATCTAATTTCTACTGGCAATTCATTCCACACATTGGGAGCAAGGGCTGGGAATGCCCTAGATCAGTAGTTCCCAATGTGGGGCCCACACCCCAGAGGGGGACTTCAGTTCCCAGAAGCTTAAGTCATTACATTGGCTGTTCAGTACTTTGGGGAATTGTCGCAAGCTTCTGAAATCCAAAAACCAAAGGTTGGGAAACACTGTTCTAGATCTAGTTAATTAATTTCTCTTGGGATGCTATAATTTTCCTGAGAAACCCAAGAGAAAGACCACCATAAAAGAGCTTCAGAGATACTTTGCTGTAGTGGCCAGATAAGGTGTTTGCCACAGCCAACATAAATGAACCACCCAAGAGGAAAGCAGATTGAGCTTATTTTTGTTGTCTTTCAGTGCTTCCACATGTCTCCAGCTCATCTCAACATGGCATATGTTGGATGGCTTCCTAAAGGAATATGCTCCTCTTAATTTGTGTGTAAAGATATGGGGAACGGTTGCCATTTGCATCTTCTTCCTGCTTCTTTTTCTTCTTCTCTTTCATCTCCTACTGGAGACTGGAAGTCATCATGGCTGTCAAGACTCAAAATGCAACCATTCTAAAGAGTGCTAGCATCCCAGGTTCTTCACACAGTTAAGTTTTTATCCCTCTGAAACTACTCTTCCAACATATCCCATGATAGACTTTCAGGCCTCATTTCTAACCTCTAAATCTGAAACGGCCTATTCTGCCCAGCACTACTTCTTTCGTGTCCAGATCAGTATGAAGCCATTTGGATTTCCTGTTGGCCATAATTAAATCTTCATCAGTGTATGTTTCTGGTAGTAATTGGCAGACCAGCAAATGAACCAGATGCTGTATCTCTCCACATCCACATAGCATGTTGTTGTCCACCAGCTGCCCCCACTTGAGCATGTTGGTCTTGCATTTAGGGACTCCAGCCCTCAGCCTATTCAGGGTCATCCAAGTGATGTAGTGGACATCAAGTTCCTCAGCCATATTATTTATTTAGATTTCTATCACCTTTCTATCCTCCTTTAATGTTGTTCCATGTCCATTGAGTTCCTTCCTCCATCTTCTAATTTGGATTTGCTCTTGCGTACCCTCAAGAATGTTTGTTCTTGCCATAAAGCTCTTCCTGGATCAGAGTCTGCAGATTTGAGGTACATATCCATTCAGAGGCGGTCAAGGGTCATTATTTATTTAGATTTATTATCCCGCCCCAATCAGGCAAACCTGACTCTAGGCGGCATTCTTTTGCTTAGTTCTCTGGCCTCCCAGCCTTGAAGAGGCATCCAGTTGAGTAACAGCCTGTCATCGGGCCAAGCTGGCTGCAAACACATGCCTCTTGATTTAATGCCAATTTGTTGCCTCTTCAGGTTACAACCTGTTCCTTTGATAGATAACAGAGCTTCTCCCAGGGATCAGCAACATGACTCAGTGTTCTGAAAGGAATCCCACCTGACACTACCAAGTACTGGTAGAATCATCCCTGCAATAAACCTCCAGCTAATTCCTCCATAAAAGCTATCTAGAGGAGCATCTTTACAACAGGTAGAAGAGTAACTAGTGTTAGCTATATTGGCTGTCATACTGATGAGGACTGAGAAGGAAGGAATATGATCATTTTGCATTTCATAATCATTAATGTCTTTACGTGCACAAATTGACCCCAACCTTTTCCATCATTTGCTTGAAATGTGTTTAAAAGCAACTTGAAATGCTCAAATGCAGAAATACCTCGGATAACGATTACATCGGATAATGCTAAAATTGGATAACGAGGCAAAATTTTGACTAAAAATTTGCATCGGATAGCAATATGTCAGCGTTATCTGAAGTAATCATAGTGGCAGCATGGCTGGGAAGCTGAATGGGGGCTCCCCGTCCGGCATCTCAGCCCCCCCCGCCCCTGCGCTCCCATTGGCGCTTGGGTTGGGGGCAGGAACGGGAGCATGCTGGTCCCCCCCAACCCAAGTGTCCGCACAACTGGCACTTGGGTTGGGGGCAGGAACGGGTGTGTGCGCTGGTTCCCCTCCTGGTTCAGCCTCGCGGTGGCATGGCCTGGCCCAATGGCGTGGCACGGCATAGCGGCACGGCCTGGCCCGGTGGTGCAGCCTGGCCTGGCACCCCGGCTTGGCTCGGTACAGCCTGGTGCAACGGCACAGCAGTGGTGTGCGGCGGTGGCGTGCAGCGGTGGCACAGTGGTGCAGGGCGGCGGTGTGGCATGGCAGCGCATGGGGCGACTCGAGTGAGGGCCTCAGCCACCACCGCACCTCCGAGGAGGCCTCTGAGGGCCTAAACAGCTGCCCAACACTGCAGCCCAAAATGGCTGCTTGGTCAGCATGCATGCGTTTTTTTTAAAGATATCAATTGATGCATGCATGCTGAGCACTGGAGGTGCGCATGCATCAATTGATATTTTAATATATGAGCACTGACCAAGCAGCCATTTTGGGCTGCAGTGTTGGGCAGCCGGAGAGGTGGCTGAACCGGCCACCTCAGAAAAAGTGTAACAATCCCGGGTGGTCTCCCACACAGAATTGTTACTACCGGTTCTTGGCGAACCAGGGTAAACCGGCCCATGCCCAGTACTGAAACAGGGGGTTGTTTTTAACATTGTGCAATGTATGCATCACACAAAGTTAAAAACTAGATAACAATGAGACTTGTGGAACCAAGACTCATTGTTATCCGAGGTACTACTGTGTATGGTTGTGCACATTTTGATATGTATGTAGATTACCCTACCCCAGTGGTCTGCAAACTTGGCTCTCCAGCTGTTCTTGGACTTCAGTTCCCAGAAGCCTTGATCAGCAGGAGTGCTGACTTGGGCTTCTGGGAATTGAAGTCCAAGAACACCTGGAGAGCCAAGTTTGCAGACCCCTGCCCTACCCTAGTGTATGAGGGTTGTATGTTTGTTTGTTTGTTGCAGGTAGCATAGTCCAGTCTGCATTTTTTGGCATGCTTTAGAACAGTGATAGCGAACCTTTTAGAGAACGAGTGTCCAAGGAGGAGGCACATGGTCAGGCACCACGCATGCCCATTCAACCATGTGACATTGCCAACACGCCTCTGGCAAAGTCACATGAGTGCACCCGACTCCCTGCAGGTGCACCTGACTCCTAGGAGGGGTGGGCTTCTAGTTGCCTCATCTTGCCCTGCTACCGCCTACCGGGCAGGATTTCAGCTGCCTCTCTTGTCTCCCCATTGTTGGAGAGAGAAGGGTGGTAGGGAAGAGGTGCTACCAGTGATGGGCAGCAGCCGGTTTGCACCAGTTTGGCAGAACCGGTAGTAACTTTTCTCAGTGTCCCGGAGAACCGGTAGCGGCTTTTGGGGGAACCACCTCGGGGGCTTACCTTTTCACTGGTTCCCCCACTGCATATGCGCACCAAGCCATTTGCTGTTTGGAGTGTGGCAGCGCAGAGCGTCGGGTGGCCACGCATAGCCACGGAGGAACCGGTGGCTGCTGCTGAGGCCCTTGGCAGCCTCCTTGCTGTCCTCCCAAGTGGGGAGGAGGAAGAGCAGCTGCTATCCTGAAGCTCCCTATTGTCTGCTCCCCAGGATATGTGACTCACCTTTGGGTGTGGGGTGGGTGGGTGTATTTTAATGTGTGTTTAATTAATATTTTTAATGTGTATTTTATGTGTTTTATGTGTATTTAATGTGTATTTTTATGTGTACAGTACTTATTTTTATGGGGTTTTTTTACTTTGGCTCCGTCCATGACATTGGCTCCATGATGTCATGACACGGCTCCAACCATGACATTGGTTCTGCCAACAGTGTGGTAGTAAAAAATTTGGCTGCCCACCAATGCGTGCTGCCAACCTGGGCACCAACCTGGGCTAGGTGGGGCTTCCCCTTGATGGTACATGTGCCAACAGAGAGGCTTCTGTGTGACGCCTCTGGCACGCATGCCATATGTTCCCCGCCACTGCTATAGAACCTACCATTTCCCTACATGTTTTCTAATGGGAGAAGTGCATTGTAAAATTAGAGAAGTACAAATATATGAAGGAGGATTGCAGGACAATTTGCAGATCACTTCAATAAATCCTCATTAGGCTGGCTAATACAAAACTGCTAATTTCTCTAAATTTCTTCCTCAGACTATAAATATGGCCTGGCTGGTTTGGGTATTCCCAGGGAAGAAGAAGCCAGGGCAGATTGAGGACTTCACTGCCGCCGCCGCCGCCGCCGCCACCCCCGACCACCATCAACATATTGTAATGTAATCTATTGTTTGTAAGCCGCCCTGAGTCGCTACAGCAAGTGGGGAGCAAAATAAATTTGAACTAATAATATATAATATTCCAGGAATTATATTTGTAAAAATCTTCCCAGTTCTAATGGGGGATAGCAGAACAAGTCTCTTTAAAATTATTACTGTATTATTTGTATTTGTTTGGATAGCTGAGTCATAGTTGCCCAATGGCACCTTCAGAAGAAGGGAATGGAAAGCCACTTCTGTATAATCTTTACCTAGAAAACCCTGGAAAGGGTCACCATAAGTTATAAAATTATTATTATATTATTTGTACTTACCGAAAAGCTTTGTTCATCATTTGATAATTGAAGTGGTCAGGAGCCAGTCCTATTACTACAGCATTAGGATTGTTTGTATCTATTCCTTTAAAAGGTGATGAGAAAAGAAAAGATTATAGCAAAGTCTTACAGTAACCATTTAGTCTAGAGCAGCAGTCAGCAAACTTGGTTCTCCAGGCATTCTTGGACTTCAATTCCCAGAAGCCCAAGTCAGTGCACCTGCTCATAAGGGCTTCTGGGAACTGAAGTCCAAGAACGCCTGGAGAGTCAAGTTTGCTGACCCCTAGTCTAGAGGTTCCCAACCTACAGCCTGTGGGCCAGACCTGGCCCACAGCACCATTTCATGTGGCCCATCACTGCCGCCACACCTGGAAGTAGAAGTGGATGCGCCCATGGTGTGTTGCTAACAGTACACAAATGGCTAAATGTGGCTCACCTGGGAGAAAAAAAAATCGCAAGTAGATACATAGGCGCAGTGGTGGGCATCAGCAGGTTCGCACCAGTTTGCCAGAACCGGTAGCAGAAATTCTGGCTAGCCCCACCCATCCAAGTTTTAAAATAAAGTCGTCCTAATTCGGGCACAATCCGGGGCTTTCCCCCTGGCCACGCCCACCATACTACGCCCAAGTGTGGTAGTGAATTTTTTGGGAGCCCACCACTGCCCATGGCTGTCATAAGCGCAGAAGCAAGCACATTAACTTTCACTTCCGGGTGTGTGTGGTCCGGCCCACTCAGCTGTCGGGGGGACATGGTCTGGCCCACGACGTAAAAAGGTTGGGAGCCCATGCTTTAGTCAATGTCCAAGCTTCAACTCCATATAGCAACACTGGGAATATGTAACATCTTACTATTCAGTTCTTTGTAGTGAGAGTTAGATCTGTTTTGATTTGTTGTGGGCATGGTTATTATTCATTTGCTGTTTGTTCACTGCCCAGAGTGGCAGCGTTAGATGGCTTCCTAAAGGAATATGCAGTAAAGAAATCCAATAAATAAATAAATAACAAATTTCACATTTTTATGAAGGTGGATCTTGCTTTTTCTATTCGTATTTTAATCTCTCCCTTGGGATCCTGTTTAGGAGGCTGAATTACATTCCACAATAGAAGCACAACAACTGAGCCAAAGCAGTTACAACTGCCAAATACACTAATAATGACATGACTTGATTCCACAAGTCATAACATTATCTGCTTTTTAACTTAAGAGACCATGTCGCCCCAAGAACATCTGTCCGTCCCACCAGGCTGGACCGGAGAGGTTCTCTTGTGGTTCCATCTGCTAGAGGGGCACGTCTCTCTATCTAGCACTAGGAAGAGGGCCTTCTCAGTGTCTGCTCCGGTCCTATGGAACCTCCTGCCAATGGAGCTGCGCCTCCAGACAGAGGTGCTGCCCTTCAGGAAAGGGTTAAAGACAGGGCTGGCAGGGCAGGTGTGAGGAACCAGTGGCATAATAGTGGCCCCAGCCTCCTGGTTAATTAAGTAAATATTCTCTCTCCCTTCTAATCTTTTGATTTTTCATTTCTTTACTTGTAATCTTTTAAATTTTAATGTTTGTCAGTTTTTATAGGGTTTTTATAATAATTATTATAATGTTTAAAAAATTTTATATTGCATTTCTTGTATGGCTGTGATTGTCCAACTGTGATGTGAGCCACCCTGAGTCGGGTTTAAAAACCTGAGTGGGCGGGATACAAATGCAAAAATTAAATTAAATTTAAATGTTGTGCAATGCATTGAATGCACTCCTAACCCTTCCAGAGTTGGAGGGGGGGTGGGTGGGCGGGCCAGCGGCAGCAACAGGCACAGAGGCATTTTTTTATGATGCCCCCGTCCACCACTCCCTCCACCTCTGGAAGGGTTAGGAGGGAAAACTGCATCAGCTCTGAAGCCCATGGACTTCGTTACAATTGAAAAAGTCCCCTGGACTTTTTCGACCGCAGCGAAGTCTATGGGCTTCGCACAATGATCGGGACCGATGCAACGGGATCGGTGCTTGGTTTGGGGGGTGAACTGATGCGTGCGCCAGTTCAACCCCCAACCCAAGCACTGACCCCATGCTGCAATCAGCGCTTGGGTTGGGGTTGAACTGGCGTGCACGCCCATTCTTCCCCCCAACCCAAGCGCCGATCACAGTGTCGGATAACATTAACATTGGGGAATTTGAGGCAAACATTTGCATTGCACAATGTTAACGTTGTGCGATGCAAATGTTTGCCTCAAATTCCCCAACGTTATCCGCTTTTAGCCATACCCGAGGCAAACATTATCCGAGGTACCACTGTAGATTGAAAGCTTACTAGTACTGCAGAAAATCAAAGGTTTCACAGGTATTTACAGTGATTTCAGCTCAGCCAACCAGCAGTTTTAAGTCCCAGTATTTTTAACTAGTAAGGGGAGAAAGCCATATGGTTTTTCCTTCCAAGAGAAATAACTTGAGAATTCAGCTGGTTGTGGTCAAAAAATAACTTTTCTAAGCTACAGGGACAACATGAGATGGCTCCACAAAGCCCTTAAAGTATGCAGAAATGGGAGATATTTCCATGTGGGTTTTATGAATTTATTTTATTTATTCTGCATCATTTCCTGGGAGCATCTGGGTCCATTAACCAAAGAATGGCTTATGTTCATCCAGCTGCGAGGAATCTTAAATGAAGATTATCTAAGAATAATTCCATATTAGTTAGTAACAGGAGCTTAAACATCTTTCATCGTACTTAAACTACAGGCAAAACTGGAAAGGAAAAACTACATATGGAGGAAGAGGGGAATTGTGACCACTGAAATCAATGTCATGATTGAGCTAGCGATAGAAAAATGAACTGATTTCAGTACATCTCTAAATCTACTAGTAGAAACAGACAATCCACATCCCAAGGGTGCTTTGGTAGACAATACAAGCTCCTTGGCCAAAGTACACAACATAGGTGCACATAAGCTCATGCCAACTCATATGAATCTGGAAATACATCCAAAGCTCAGTCATAAAACTATACAGCAGGGGTGGCCAAATTTTTTGGGCTGTGGGCTGTTCACGTGGTTCGGGGGCTGGTCACTATGCCCTGGGGTCCGGATTCAGCCCCCGACACCAATTCATCTGCCCCACGAAGCCCTCATCACTCCCAGAAGCAGAAGTAAAATGCGCCCATACTGGTGCGTTTTACTTCTGCTTCCAGGAGCGACGAGGGCTTCGCGGGTTGGATGAATTGGCGTGGGGGGGGGGGGCGCGGCGGCTCTGGACCCCAGACCATAGTTTGGCCACCCCTGCTATACAGCTTCTCTACCACCACAAACACTCAATATAAGCAGGAGAAGGAGAGATCCTCAATTAACTTTTAAATAAATCCAATGAAACAATATAACCATCTCATTCGTGGACGTATAGGGTTTATAGATCGTATTGATTTTCTCCAGAATGATACAAACGGTCTCATTAAGTGATTACAATACAGTGTGGGTTTGTACTCTAGCTTAATTGAAATCTGCAGCACAGACCATTAATTCTGTTCAAAGCACTGTAATGGTCCACTGCAATCAGGAAAAGCCATTTTGTTTATTTCACAGGACACGAGGCTGATGTTCCCAACATTACTTTTTTGCAGGTGGGGGCTGGGCTACAACCACCACCATGCTCCAAACAAGTAACCTTTTCAAGCTCTACCCGTTTCCCATTTCAGTCAATAGAGGCTTATAAAATGATCCCACACAGGACAGGAAGAGCATGACCTTTTCTTGCAATTGTTAGCAATGGCAATTATAGTGCTTAGAGCACCCTCTGGGTGGTTCACAAGGTAATTTGCATTTTTGCCCCCAACATACTAGGTACTCATTTTACTAAACTTAGAAGGCTGGAAGGCTGAGTCATTCCCATAAGGATCAAATGCACAACATTTTGGCCACAGCACAGTAGTTTAACCACTGCACCACCAGGGCTGAAGGGACTTTTATGACAGGGGCCTGTTCCACAATTTCCATTAAGCTGAACCCCTACCCATCTCTTGGTACGTCATCAAGACAAAGTGAAGTCACACAAATATACCTCTGAAATCACGCAGTGCATTGTCTTCCACCAGCAACAGGGGTCTGACCTGCTTCTGCTCCACGAGGTTTCTAGCCGCTGTCAGAGATGTGAAAATCTCCTCTTCTTTAATGTCAAATTCAAGCTTCTTCAGCCTCTCCAACAGGTCTTGCTTGCATTCCTTAGTTGTGTTGGTCACAAACCTGATGGTAACAGGGGCCCTGCGCAGCCTTGGCCAAGGAAAGCAGAGGTATCTTTTTAGGCCAGGGGTGCCCAAACTTTTCAGGCCTGGGGCCTGACCATGCCCCTGGAACAGCTGAGCAGGCTGGACCACAACCCCAGAACACAGTGTGTTTGCGCATGCGTGGCATGGACGCTTCTGTACATGTGCAAAAGTCACCATTTTGTGTCCTGGTTTGGTGCAGGAAACAAAATAGCCACTTTCACGCATGCGTCTTTTCATTTCATTTATTTATTTTTATTTATTTATTTCAAGATTTATATTGCCGCCCAACTCCAAAGACTCTGGGCAGCTTACAAAAGATAAAAACCAACTACAATTAAAAACCCGAATTTAAAAAACCCTGTTAAAAACTCTTACCGGGCATTACTCCAACCCCTACCACTTAAAGAGATAGAGAGAATTATTAATGTTTAAATCGGCCAGCAGGCAGGTGCCATGCCATCATTGAGGCCCCACACCTGCTTTGCCAGCCAGGTTTTTAGACCTTTCCTGAAGGGCAGCAACTCCGCCTGTAGACGCAACTCAGTTGGCAGGAGGTTCCACAGGGAGGTTCATTTCACCATCTGAAGTGAACTTAGATCTCAAGAAGGTAAAGTCCATCATAGCTTCCATTTCTTTGCCTTCTATTTGCCAGGGAGTGATGGGGCCAGATGCCATGATCTTGGTACTTTCAGAAGAAATACTTTCAGAAGTACTTTAAAGAAAGGAAGAAATGTTCTTACCTTTTAAGGGCTTCCTGAGCCCCTGGCACAGCTGAGTCTTCTACGTGAAGAGTACCACTGAGATCCACCAATACACCTCTCATTACTCGGCGAGTTGCCATCTTTCATGCCATGTGCAAGAGGAGGATTGAGAAAGGGGAAAAAATTAAATAACAGACCAGTTAAAGAACAATGGACTTTTTTTTAATGCAGCATTCTATTTTATCTCCATTTGTGCCAAACCTGGTAATACTTAAGAGTATTACCCACTGTGTTCAATGAGCCCCCTCGGACTGAGAAACAGAAAGCAACATTACAAATATAGCATATGCATAATTGATAATACAACATTTTCTCCCATTCACTCTCCATAGAAATTATCTTGGGTGTCTTTTTTCACGTTTGTACCCAAATCCAACAGCAAAACCTGGACTGAAAAAGCATGCCTAGTTTAATTTAAAAGACAGGCCCTCTTTCAACACAAACCGTACATCTTTCTAATCTACCTGCTGCAGTAGAAAGTGTTGTGCTCGGTGCAGTGGCATTACACAATTAAAAAGCAATTATACCATCCTTTTAATTGCAAGTTCTTTGGCAATCCTTCCAAGCTGAAAATTATTCTGGTTTTGTCAGTGGGGTCGGGGATGCACAGATGGGATAGAGGCCTCTTGGAGGCCACTTGATACAATACATTCACTAATAGGGCCCCCCGTGTCCAATCTTTACACAGCAGGCTTTGGATGCTGAAAGTCTGTCCATATTGTGCTTTGGGGGCCATTGCTCTATTGCATCTCTCTTAGTTGCAGAAATATCTGCTTCAGAAACCATCCAGAAACCAAAGCAGCTACATTTTAAGTCCTAAAAAAGAACCCCCACATTTGAAATTTCTTCATTCTATCTGGGTTATAATGAAAACCTGGATTCTACAGATTTATTCACTTTTCCACTAAGAGCAGTTCATGTGGCGATTGCTGCACTCTGGAAGGGAAAAACAAGACAATTCTCTTGGAATCTAATTCTCATGGACAGATTAACAAAGTATTCTACCATCCTCTAGAGATCCTAACATAAAAGCAGAATTCATTTACAGCCTGTGCAAACCAGAACACTCCTCTAATGGCTCTTCCAAAAACACAGAGAGAATGGGATAACCTCTTCCTGTTCCCTATTTTAAAAATCCAGTTGTGCGTTTTACTCAGGGGATACTGAGCCTGTCCTAAGCGTTTGACAAAATCCTGACTTTCACACAGTTCTCTCAAAGTAACCAATACCATGTTAATTCCTTGTTTCGAAGCTCTTTCTCTTGTGTTATTGTTGTCCTTGATTGTACACATTTTGACACTGAAGACTGGTTTACTGTGTTCCACAGTCCAAAGAGTCCCCCCAGGGACTATTGTATTTCTGATTGTGGGCCAGCTATGTTAAGCATTTAACCTGCAATTTATATCGGATTGGTTACTCACTTGGTGACTACATAGCAATAAGTAATGGCAATTATACTTCTATACCACCCCATGGGAGTGCGGTGGCTCAAGGTTGGAGTTCGATCCCAGGTACTGCATGGCGGAGTGAGCTCCCGTCTCTGTCCCAGCTTCTGTCAACCTAGCAGTTCGAAAGCAAGAAATTTCAAGTACTGTAAATAAACAGGGACCATTTTGGTGGGAAAAGACCTTGGGGACATGAAAGGAGCCTTATTCGGGTCTCCCCTGAGCGGAGTTCCTCCAGCCAAAACCCTTTCAACCCAGAAAGCACCTTTGTGTGCTTCCGATGAGATTTTTAAAAAACCCTGAAACATTTGGTAAAGGATTGTGTGAATTAAAAATAGTGAAGACGGCGTAATTTTAAAATGAAAATCTCAGTCTCCTTTGATTGTAATTTCTTCATTCCCTTCAAAGGGCACACCTCTTCCCCCAGTTTGGAAACCAAGAAATTAGAAAGAAACCAAGCCAGGCAGCTCACTAGACAAAGAATAACATTAAAGGAGGATACGGCTGAGGATCTCAACCTCTCCTACATCACTTGGAGGACCCTGGATAGGCTGAGTCAACTCAATGCCATAATGAATTAAGGCTTCTCTAGCTCTGCCCAGGGAATAAAGAACTCGAAGAACTACTTTATTCACTAAAAGCAAAAGCCCTATTTTAATTCATTACAAATGCAAGACCAACATGCTCAAGTGGAGGCTGCTGCTGGACAACAACACACTGTGTGAATGTGGGATGTGATTCTCAAGACAGTTGACCTCTGGCTGTGCCTCTCTCATAAAGCTTCCTCAATTAACTCATTAGCAGATGTGTAATGTCAGAATGTTTATTTTGCAAAAACAGACCCAAATTCCTCAAACCAACTCCCATCAGAGATTTACTGCTGTAAATAGCTACACTGATTGCATGTTATTACTTGTTGTAAATAATTCATTGATTTGCATATCCATCTGGTGAACCAACTAACTCTGCCCAGCTACTCTTGGCCTCTCTATATCAGATACCGTATATACTTGAGTATAAGCTGACCTGAATATAAGCAGAGGTACCTAATTTTGACCTGAAAACCCAGGAAAATAGATTGACCCGAGTATAAGCCGAGGATGGAAAATGCAGCAGCTGCTAGTGAGTTTCAATAATCAAAATACATGAAAATATGGTAAAATTAATTACATTTTTGGCGCGTCTCAATCCGACGTGGTCTTGGGACCCTCGTGGTCACTGACCTGAGTATAAGCCATTCCCCCTTTTTGGGACTCCTTTTGGGACTGAAAAACTAGGCTTATACTCAAGTATATACAGGTATCTATAAATGTATACCATGGAAGTCCACTCTTATGTCTGTCAAAGTGGACTTGATCCATGAAAGCTAACATTAAAATACAGGAGTCAGTCTTTAAGATGCCACAACATTTTTTGTTTTGTTTACTCTCTGATATTGAGAGATGCAGAATCTGTCTCATTTGCAGATCTGGCAATTACTGCCAGAAACATGTACCAATGAGGATTTAAGTTTGGCCAATGAGAAAGCCATGAAGGTGGCTTCATTCTGGCAGTTTAAAGTTTGATCTGAACACAAAATAAGCAACTCATACAGAGACGTGCAGGCACACTCCTACGAAAACTGCCCAATTGGACTCTCTCTACTCCTGAATGACAAGCAATTCAGAGATTCAAGTCCATAAAAGTCCAGTGTTGGGAGGAAAAGAAATCTCTCTTGCCCCTGCATTGGGTCCCGAAGAGGGAATCATACAGAGACACATCGAGCAGCCTCATCTAATACGTTAGTCTGTCTTTACCTTGCAAGGGGCTTTAATGCATTGAGAAACTAAGGTCCTACCGCCAACTCCGGAGAAATTACGCTGCTAAAGGCTTACAGCGTCTCTCCCTTAAGCTGCCCCTCTTGGTGCATCTTGCCTTTCACTCTTCCAGGTGGAAAAAAAACAGGGAAAAGATTTGCCCGATGTTATAATTTCCCCCCTCACTACTCAGATGGTCTCGCCCGTCCCGTTTACGGTAACCCATCACGGACTGACCCATTATCAAATCGTTGGGAAAAGAGGAGACAATTTTCTTCCCCCCGCTATTACGAAATTGGTACAACCTTCGCCTATATAGAGTAAGACCGTACCATTATGAGAGCCGGCAACTGGCAATCCAGCTTTCTCACTCTACCGCTGCTAGAACGACCTCCACAAGCAGGGAGGGCGGGGCTTGGGAAGCCAGAGGTCCTACAGCCGAGGACCCCAGCAGACTGTCTAAAAAACTGCCTATGGATTTGTATTTCTCTTACGTCCGAAAATAGGAAAATATAACTTTCCTAAGAAAACAATTAATGGTATCTTAGTTTACGATATGGATACTAACAGACACTTCCTCAGTCGCCCTTGATTTTTGGGACTTTTCTTTCTAATTTTCCTTCCCTATGCCTGGAGAAGTTATCTTGAAACAGAGCCTAGCTCAACTAGACCAGTTCTAAAACTTTTTAAGCTGGGGTCACGCTCCCTCAGACACCTTGGGCCATTTTGCCCTTCCTCCACCACATGGCACTTCCTGGTGTGGTGGAGGCAGTCAGGAGCCACATGAAATGGTGCTGCAGGCCACATCCGGCCCACAGGCTTCAGGTTGAGAATCCCTGAACTAGACCAAAAAGTAATTTGCCATTCCAGCCTGTCAGGCAACATTACAAGAATGCAAAAGATTATTTGCTACAACTTTCTCTTTTGTAGCACAAAATGTGTTGTGTGTTGAACTTTGCCCTTACGGAATGCAGATTACGGCAGAGCTAAGGAATTCTGCACCTTGAATACTCTTCTGGAAGCAGGAACTATTGCCGGAGTGCACAGAATGCTGCTTACCTTCCCATTGATGTGGTATCTCTTTATCTACTTGCTTTCAAACTGCTTAGCTGGCAGGAGCTGGGACAGAGATGGGAGCTCACTCCAACATGCAGAACAGTAAAATCCTGTATAATAATTTTAATTTGTTCCATGGGTCTGGTCGCTATGCAGTTTTGTCATTGTATTTTTCCTATGGAAAAAAATTGTACAACTAAGCGGTTTTTCCCATTGAAAATTCATTCTATGATTTTTTTTCCATAGGAATAATCGTTATGCAGAGTACCATTTTCTTTAAAAACCTATTCATTGTGCGATTTAGTCACTATGGGGGCATTCATTATACGAGGTTCCACTGTACTTGGGTCTTGAACTGCTGACCTGCCAACCTTCCAGTCGCCAAGTTCAGCATCTTAACCACTTGAGCCACCACAGTCCCTACTACTATGCTAATAAAATAATACATGGAACTCAAGCATTGGTAATCTTGTACTAGCATGTATAACAGAAATACATAACCAGCATGGCCACTGGTCAGAAATTGGAGCATTGTTCCAAAAACATGGAGGTAATAATCCTCCTCCAATCTTAAACATATAAACCTAGAAGGAAATGTTTCATGTGATGTAGTCCTATATACAGTATATTGTGGCCGAGTACGATCTGCTTTGAAATAACATTCAATTTAATCTCAAATTCAAGGTCAGAAGATAACTTCCAATAAATTCAACCCTGCACAATGATTGTTTTTGTTTAAAAAAATCTCAAACCAAGCTATTTCCCCTCAGCATTTAAAATGAATGAATCAAAATGTATTACATACAGAATTTGGAGTTCATTCATAAAACTGCTACTTAGCAATTATTTTATATTTAACAGATCAAAGAAAAGGATTTAACAAATACTGTAAAACATAGTAATTAGTGCTCCTCTCAAGAAAGAGGAAGCTTCTGGACTTTTGTCTCTATTCCTAAGGCCTAATCATTCTAAACCTTGCTATGTAGCATTCACAATGAATAAATCAGTTTTCAAAGCCACTTAGCTTAAAACGTCAAAACATCATTGATGCAAAAATGCCAGTGACACTCAATGTCTGAAGTATTTAAAAATTTCTTACAAATTTCATTTTAATTTCTGTGTTACTTACTATAAAGCTAACAGGCTAGATTTGACTTTATGTTCAAATGACAAAGGCTACATCATTTAGTTATCAATATGTCTAAGCAAATCAGAATCCAAATCTCAAGTTTGTACTGTTAGTGAATGAAGTCCTGAGCAAAAGAAATTTAAGAAACAGCACCTTTAAGGAATTATTACAATAGGCTATAATAGATAAACAATATTTGATCCTATCAATCTGTTTCACATGTCTACAGCACTTTCACACTTATACAGTCTTCTGGTGGAATAAAATACAAATGTGTATTAACAAATGCAATAAATAGAAATCACATCTTTATTGAGACAAAGGAGTAACTTGACATTTGGATCCCAGCGAGCTAATTGTTTTGCAGTCCATTTGTTCTAAATATACCAGGTAGGTTGTCTCAATGGAGGACATCTTCAACCAAATAACAAAAGCAACACAATTGTAATCGTGTTAAGTCCAATTAATGGCACTGCAAAGAGGAAAGAAAAGGGCACATTAGTTTCTACCCAAATGATGGACAGAACATTTTATTCAACAGACCACCTTCTCTTCTGTCCCTTGTGGCAGTCTGATTTCTTCCACTGAGGAATGCAGGTAATATAGGAATGGAGATCATGAGGCTGTAAATTATGAGGAAAAAGTGTCCAACACATCCCTGAAGCTTTGCAGTTAACATATTTTAGTAGCAATCCAGAAAATATCAGAAAACTGCAATCTTTTTAAAAATATATCCAAGGTCATGATTTGCCACTCCCAAAGATTGCCACAGCTACAACCAGTCATTTTGTATGTATTTTTGTCTGTACTGTTTAACTCTAAAAGGTTGCTTCTTGCCTTCCATTATGATCCTCAAAGTCTGACTCAATATACAGTTCTCCTTTTTTAAATCAATAAAGAGAAAAATTAACTGAACGTGAATATAATACAATTTTGAAGACTTTGTAATGTGTGTGTGTGTGTGTGTAGGGAGGCGATGGCAATGAAGGGTCTATCTGTGTGCTTATCCACCAAATGAGAAGACTCACTTGAGAAGGTCCTGATGCTAGGAAAGATCGAAGACAAAAGTAGAAGGGGGCACAATAGGATGAAATGGTTATGAAGCATTATTGATGAGCATAGATATGGGCAGACTCCGGAGGAGATGCAAAGGACCAGACTTGAATGTGCAATGAACACCACCAAGTAAAGTCAATTCTGACTTATGGCAACCCTTTCCAGAGTTTTTTTGGTGGACAATGGACAGAAGTAATTTACCATTCCTTTCTTCTGGGGTGTTCTGGGACTGTGAAGTTTGTCCATAACTACATAGATTGGCTCTTCTCCTGGAAGGCACAGTGGGGAAATGAACTCCCAGCTTCTGGCTCCATTGCCAGAAACTGATTCACTGAGTTATCAGGCCGGTACTATGTGTTTTAGTGGCTCTTATATCGTGCAGAATGTTGAGGTAGTGAGTTCAGAGGAAGTATCATCAGGCTTGTTGACAGTAATATTCTGAAACAGAGGACAATTCTACCCATCCCATCATAACTTTATCGTTACTGTAATACCACGCTGACTGGGAGGCAGAAGGTCAGCAGTTCGATTCCCGAGTACTGCAGGACGGAATGAGCTCCCGTCTCTATCCCAGCTCATGCCAACCTAGCAGTTCGAAAGTAAGAAATTGCAAGTAGATAAATAGGTACCATTTCAGTGGGAAGGTAAACAGCATTCTGTGCACTTTGGTGTCTAGGCATGCCTGCCACATGACCATGGAAACGTCTGCAGAAGTAGACAGCGCTGGCTTTCCGGCTTAGAAACAGAGATGAGCACTGACCCCTAGAGTCAGATACGACTGGCTTTTGAGCAAGGGAAACCTTTACCTTTACTAATACCACTTATCTGGGAGATGGAAGACATGAAAAGAAAAACACTAACAAGGCTTTATCAATAGCATTATTGCATTCAACATACCTCTCATAACTGTCCGTATAGATCGGATAAGATTCATTAACTGTCCTTTAATCCCCGGATCTTCTCCAAATCCTCCAATTCCTTGGTCTGTTCCCCAACCAACTATGTAATTCAAAAGTTTTACTTTAGTTGAAATACATCTGACATTCAATATATTTAATAAGCTTGTCAGAACATACACATGACTACTTTAACACACAGTTTATCATTCATTAGCAAGCTTTTCCTCTTTAATAAAACAGGCATGCAGAATTGTCATATGCCTCACATCTTCTGGCACACAGGAGGAAACATTGCCAGACACACACCAGCCCAACAGGAAGCTAAACTTCAGAAAGAGAAGTTGGGCCATGGGGTGGAGAGAATATGTGGTGAGACGGTTCAAGCCTGGTTCACATTGGAATGGGAGCACACACCAGGACATAGTAGCTGGGATTGGGAAACCCTTGCAAGCTGCTGCTAGTCGAAATCACCAGCCAACATTGGCAAATGATCTCCATACAAGGGAGCTTTCGGTCTCCCCACTTCTTTTAGTCTCTGCCCTCCCAGTTCCCCTCTTTATGACTGCATTTTCCCCACCACTCCTTCCTCACATGGATTCCCACCCTTTCCTCCTTTGTGTTTTGGTTTCCACATGGCCTGTCTCTGCATGGGTAGAACTTTGCACCTCCGGTTCTATGAAGGGACCATGAAGGCCTTCCAGGGCTGAGTGTTATTTTTTTTTTTACTCCAACTCCCATCATCCCCTTCCGTTGCCTCGGTGGGCTGGGGCTGGACGAAGACTGAAGGCCAAGGGGCCAACTCTGGAGCCCCATTACCTTCCGAGTTGGTCTCTTAAAACAATGGGACTACATCTCCCAGCAACCATTCTTGGGACTACATCTCCCATCAGCCCCACCCAACAGGGTCTGAGGCGACGAGGAGCGGCAGACCGATCCTCAAGTGTTAAGTTTCCTCCTGAATTAAGAAACTCCGCCATCCTCATCCTCCTCAGTGCTACTACTACAGGCATCATCATCATCATCCTTCTTCTTCACTCACTCCTGCGCAGGAACCGCTCCTCGTGCAGCACCGCGATGGCGTTGACGAAGAGCAGCGCGGCCTGCAGCAACGCGTACAGCGTGAACGCCATCGCCGCCCCACCGGCGGCCCGAAACACCCTCACCACGGAGGAGAAGGCAGAGAAGCCGGAGCAGCGCCCGCGCCGCCCCACCAACACCACCAGCGACCACACGGCCGGCCTCCCTCCCGACCCGACTGCGCCTGCGCGGCCCTTCTACGGACGTGGCAACGGCGTGACGTACGAGGGAGGGGCGTGGCTTTGGTCTCACGCAGCTCGCCTCCTGCGTGGTTTTACCTCAGGCTGGCTTTTCCCTCCTTTTTTTTATTTTGAGGGGGGAGGCGCGAGGCGGTTGGGGGAGGGGGACTGCCCATGTGAGGCCGTTGATGTTTAAATTGGGGAGGTGGCAAAAAGCCGTTATTAAGAGAGGGGGGCGGGGCGGCTGGATGGGATGGGAATCCTAAAATAAATTAAATAGGGAGAAGTAGTAAAATAAAAGGATCTTTTTTCCCCAGCTCTGATTTAAGCATGTATATTAAAATACGTATATATAAATTAAAAATAAAATACAAACAACAAAACATTACGGCAACTACACGCAACACCCCCCCCCCCGAACTAAATAGAAAGTGGTAGTCCAAAAATAAAATAAATAGAAAGTGGTAATCAAAGAAAAGAATATCTTCCCAGCTCTGGTATAAACATGCACATACATTTTTTAAAAATAAAAAAAAATTGCAGAGTTAAAACCTGAGGGAAATTGAGTCGGTTGTACCGAGTAGGGCGGTATACAAACCGAATAAATGAATGAATGAATCTTGAGTTTCTATAAGCTGTCGTTTTTGTATTACATTTTGATACACACACAGTGCAACGTTGTGATACACACAACAGTGGACTGTTATTTTACATGTGATAAAGATGAAGAGCTGCAAATCCTATCTATTTCACGGTGCTCACGTTATGCTCAGATCTTAAAACACAGATAAAGATAAAGGTGTCCCTTGCTTGAAAGCCAGTTGGTTTTGACTCTAAGGGTGGTGCTCATCTCCATTTACAGCAATGGGTGCTCGAACTGCTGACCTGCCAACCTTCCAGTCATCAAGCTCAGCATCTCAACCACTAAGCCACCCTGGCCCCTATCCACTATTTCTTTTGAGAAACTGGGAGAATGGGATACATTATAGTATGTACTCACACTAGTAAGCAGAATTCTGCTAATGTTGGTGCATTAATTGCTTAAAACATATGTATCTTTACAATTTGCATTTGCTTTTAATAGCATTTCCTTAGTATTTAGATGGTCAATTTCATTATTCTCTCGTTTAATATTTTCATTTTGTTGGTGATGTTAATTGAGTTTGAAATAGTAGTTAAAAAACTCATCATGTCCTAATTGCCATTTACCCAACATGCAGGTGTCAAGATTAATAACAGTTTTTTGAGCTAAAACAATTATGGTTCGTATTGCATCAACTCTGTGGCCTCTGGGCACTACTGTAATACAGATAACAAAGTAATGATAACCGGAGCTCAGGATAGTACGTAGCTAGTGATGCATAAAAAGAGATACACATTTTTTCCACCTATATCTTTGATTGGCAGAAGGGGTCTGATTTGCATCATTGCTGTCATTTTATTTCACAGTAATCATACAGTATATGAATGCTTTAATTCTGAATGGCTGACAGGTTTTATTACCCAATCAGAGACAATGTCTAGCAATACTACTACAATTTGATAGCTGCTATGAAATCATTCTGATTTGATAGGAAGACTTGTTTAGCAGTGTAGGCACAAAGCATGGATAAGGAGACATGATTCAGTTGTGTTTCTTATCAGATGCCTTATACCCATGATGGTGAACCTAGGCACTCCAGATGTTCTTGGACTTCAGTTCCCAGAAGCCCAAGCCCATGTGAATCCACACGAATGGGTTTACTGCAGGGTCGGATTTACATGAAAAGAGGCCCTAGGGGCTATTCCACTTATGTGGCCCTTTCACCTCCCATTTTTAAGTTTGTACATTACATGAGAGATAATAAAATACATCATTACTGTGATATATATCAATATATAGGCCCCTCTTGATCTTGAGGCCCCAGGCTGAAGCCTAGTTAGCCTATAGGAAAATCTGGCCCTGGTTTACTGTGATTCATCCAGCCCACCACGCTGCCCTCGTCGCTCCTGGAAGGGGAAGTAAAATGTGCCCGTACAAGCGCATTTTACTTCTGCTTCCGGGAGCAACGTGGGCAGGCCAGGCCAGATGAATCATTCGTGTGGATTCATGGGGGCATGGGCTTCTGGGATTTGCAGTCCAAGAACATCTGGAGTGCCAAAGTTTACCATCACAGCCTTATATGGATCAGGGTAAGCACATCTTTGTAGGGCTCTTTAAAGGATTTCAGGTGTCATAGGACTCTAACCTTAGAATCTTTCCATAACTAATAGGACTATAACTACCAGTTTTGGCACCCAGAGCAGTCAATGTCATACCTTATCCATTCTGCCTTGACACATGGACACAAGCTTCCAGAAGAAATTGGAGGGGGGGGGGAGTGGGAAAATAAATGCCACTTTTAAGAAAGGTGAATACAGTTAAGAAGTGTTGCTGTTTATTTTCCAGAGCCATCACTAGAGTTGTCTCTAGATTTTGGTGCCCTCTAAATTTTTGTCTATTCTTCTTCTTTACTTCCTCTGTTACCCCTTTGGGTGTCGAGGGAGATACAAGGTTCTTATTCTGGCAGTTCTTGCTGCTTCCACTGGCAGTATTTGGTGTTTTTGTAAAGTGTCTTTGATGTAATTTCTCAACCTTCCTCTCCGTCCGGCTTATGCTCTTTGTCCTTATACTCTTTTCACATATGCTTTGTATGATATAGAATTCCAAGACATTCTCTCCAAGTGAACACACCACTTTATTTGTTGTCTCAGTATATAGTTTAAGTTTGGTTATATTCCAACTTTCCCACTTAAAATCTCATTCCTGATTTTATCCCTTCTAGTCATTCCATCAGCCTCCCTCAGACACCTTATTTCCATGGTGACCAACTTTCATTTATTTTTTGTTGTAAGTGCCCATGATTGGCACTGGTAACATAAGGTGTGGAATGAATTTGCTTTGTATGAGGTGTTTCTTTGTGCTGGTTGGTATTGCCTTACATTATTAGAGCAGGGCTAATTGTTCCAATAATTTTCTGTCCTGGGGGAAAAAAATTGGTTGCTCTACCCTAGATATAGTCCTGATAGTTGACAGCAAATATCTCTTTTGCTCTACTATAGCAGGATAGCACCCATATAACGCAGCCCAATGTTCTCACACCACTTCTACAATAGAAAGCCATATCAAATCAGTTGCCAGTCAAAATAATCATTGCTTTTGTATTTCCTGTACTAAATTTCATTCATTCCTAAATAAACAATGTTCATCTTCATTTGCTTCTTGCATGTATATCAAGGCTTCTTTCCAACAAGCTCAAGACATAATTCATTGTTTCTTCAGCTTCTCCCATCTCCCACCAGTCCTTCTCTGCACAGTCAATGGTGAAATATCAAGGGAGTTGCAGCTAAAAGGGTCACTGTTACCCACCTTTATGGAATGTGTGTGTGTTTCTATTTTTGTACATTGTTATGTTATAATTTTGGGATTTTTTGATGTGAATTCTATGAACGTCTTATGTTTCAGTTGGGTGGTCTGGCAGCTTTTGCGATACAACAAAAATAATGTACTTTTGATGAGCTGCTGCCACAAAACTAAAGCACCCACGACAATAATGGTTACATTGACTGAAAGCTCGTCTCGGTGACTTTCAGAAACGTACAGAGTCATTGGCCAAAAATACAAAATGATGATGTCATTGCTTCTGAAAGTTGCCTTGAAAAAAATGCAATCTTCGCTGGGGGTGGGTTGGTTTCTGGTGGCCCAGCAACCAAACCACACAACCGATTCAGGTGACCCAAAATGTGTTTGAAAGAGGAAATAATAGCCTTTGTGGTGACACTATTACATTTGAAATTGGACTGGGGGGGGGAACTATGAAGCGTTTTACAAAAAAACACTCAAATGAGGTCACAAAAATGCAAAAATAAAAGGGAAAACTGTGTTAGAAACTGAATATGACAACTTCCTGAGGTGGATACAGTTTGAATACAACATGTGGAGAAGAATGACGCTGAAGCAGGAATGAACAACAAAGATATTAAGAAAAAACGTGACTCGTAAAAATAACATTTTGAGGGAGGGGTTGGTTGGCGGTGAGCCTGCAACCCAACCAATCAACTGACCAAAGTGATCCAAAGTGTGATTGATAGAGGGCATAATAACTTTTTTTGTGTGACACTTATGGGGAAGAAATAGAAGCAGTGTCAGATTTTACTTTCCTAGGATCAAAGCTCACTGCAGATGGTGATTGCAGCCATGAAATAAAAAGGCAACTGATTCTTGGGAGGCAAGTGATGAGAAACCTGGGGAACATAGTGAAAAGTAGAGACATCACGTTGCAAACAAAATTGTATTCCTGGTGGCAATGTATAGTTGTGAGAGCTGGACCATTAGGAAAGCTAAGCACAGAAGAATAGATGCCTTTGAGATGTGGTGCTGGAGGAGAGTTTTGAGAGTCCCCTGGACAGCGAGGAGAACAAATAGGTCAATCTTAGAAGAAATTTTATTGTTTTATTGTTTTATTGTGTTTTATTGTTTGTTTTTTAATGAATTGTGAGCCGCCCTGGGTCACCTCGGTGAGGAGGGCGGTTGATAAGTATGAATAATAAATAAATAAAATCAACCCTGACTGCTCCTTAGAAGGTCAAATAGTAAAGATGAAGCTAAAGTACTTTGGACACCAAATGAGAAGAGAGGATTCCCTTGAGAAAGCCTTGATGCTGGGAAAGGTGGAGGGCAAAAGAAGAAGGAGGTGGCCAAAAATGAGATGGCTAGATGGTACAGTATTGTAGATTCAATGGGCACAGAACTGGGCAAGCTGAGGAAGATGGTGGAGGACAGAGGTGCCTGGTAAGCAATGGTCCATAGGGTCGCAAAGGGTCAGAAGCGACTGTGCGACTGAACAAAAAAACTAATAAAACAAAACCACGGTTGACCTCCCACCTGGAAAGTCTCCTCCCCAGAACAAATGCATGCCTCTGACCCACTCCTGAGGGCTAAATAGTATTAATAGCCAACAAACTGAAATTTAGTTCAACCCTAGTGAGCTTTGAGGATTTTCTAATAAGGCTATGACCCACAGAAGAGACCATATGAATAATAAAAGTAGCTGGTGCAAAAAATTTAAGTTCCTGATGAGATTAGGGATACACATCCTAGACCCGTGATGGCGAACCTTGGCAGTCCAGGTGTTCTTGGACTTCAATTCCCAAAAGCCCAAGTCCCTGTGAATCCACATGAATGGGTTTACTGCGTATACTGCAGTATGGGTTTACTGCGCATACTTGGGGCCCTGGGAATTGAAGTCCAAGAACACCTGGAGTGCCAAGCTTCACTATCACTGTCCTAGACTTTTTAGTCATGCCTACATTCCAGCAAAGTAGATAAGCATACAGTACAGAGACAATGGGCACAGAACTGAGTGAGTAGAGGATGGTGGAAGACAGAAGTGCCTGGCGGACAGTGGTCCATGGGGTCGCAAAGGGTCAGAATCGACTGTGCAACTGAACAACAAAAAATACAATTTGGATCGGACTTCAGAAACATTTTCTATGAAGGTTTAAAACAAAAAAACACACTTTATAACCTTTCCTTCAAAAAAAGTACCTCTCCACACTATAATAGATACATTGTTGTGCGAATGGATACACTGTAGAAAGTTTCTCCTTTGAAGTCATAACCATTTTCCCTTTTGGCTTTCCCTCTTGAAGAACTGCTTTCAAGGAATCGTGAAAGAAAATCTCTTTTACTTTGCGGTTTGCCTATTGAAATATTTATTAAAAATAGATCCTTTGCAGCTATTCACCTGTGGTGAATTGTTGTGTGTACAGTGGGCTGCTTATGGACACGTGTGCATAGTGGGTAGAGTCCGGGAGAATGGAAAATAAAGGTTAAAAGCATCTTTATTGAAAAATAAAATATAAAAAATAATAAACACAAATGAAATTAGGATTTCTGGTTTTGGGTTAACACAACATAGCAGTTCAAAAGCAAGAAATTGCAAGAAGATAAATAGGGATCATTTTGGTGGGAAGGTAAACAGCATTCCATGCTTGCCACATGTCCACGGAAATGTCTGCAGACACAGACAGCGATGGCTCTTTGGCTATAAACAGAGATGAGCACTGAAACCTAGAGTCGGATATGACTGGCTTTCGATCAAGGGTGACCTTTACCTTAGCTCAGAAAACCTTAGATTTTATGAACATTTTATGAAAACCTTAATTTTATGAACATAATGTCTTTATTTTCCCCCTTTTGAAACATCACCTTTAACCAATGAATGAAATAAAAAATAAATAAATGAACTAATGAGCATAATTCAACACATCGAATTCACGCATTAAATCCCTGATGGTAGTGTCCTCAGACTCTACCTGCCACTTTTTGTTTCACAGTTGTCAGCTGTAGTTATAATCTGAGAGAGGAAAGGGTCAAAAGGGAGATCTTCCTTCTTGAAAGGTGATCAGGGAAGAAAAGGCAAACAATAAACAAAGGGCCCCCAGATACATAGGAAGAAAGACTTGGCCCATTACCAGAAGAAAGAAAAGCTTCACTCATCAAGAGGATTGTAAAGAGTGATCACACAGAGTTGCAACTTCTTTCCTCTGACCCTTAGTGTTATTGCATGCAAAAGTTCTATTTTCCCAAGGGGTTTAGTCTGTGTTCTGGTTTGGTGGTATTTTGTAAGGTTATATTTTATAATTTTTATTGTACTGTTGCTGTTTTGACTGTAAGCCACCCTGAGTCGCCTTGGCAAGTGGGCGGCAATATAAATCTGAATAAATAAATAAATAAATAAATAAATAAATATTATAATTATATAGCAGCAGCAGCAGTGATGACAACAACAACTACTACTTAAGAGTTCCTTGAGAACAACAATTTCAGCCATTACATAGTGAGAAGATGAAATATAGAAAACTTTGTCTAAACCCAGGACAGATTCCTGTCTAGTCGCTCCCTGGAAAGAGTACTTTCTAAGAGTTCTGAGTTTTCAGAAACAGATTTTCTGGTAATGACAGCAAGGCGTGGGATAAGTTATACTTAACCTCCCAGACCTGAGCAACTTGATGCATTTTTGTCTGCAACCCAATGTTATTTTGAAATCGTTTTCCATCTTTTTTTAAATGATACTGTATTATGCAAACTTGTAAAGCATGAGAGGGATGCATGCTGGGGTGCCTTTTTATGTCACATGCAGTCTCCCTCCTCATTTAGTCAATTCAATAGATTGAATGGGACAATTTCCCAAGGTTCAATTGTCACCTTTCAACCCCAACCCCCACATGTGGCTAGGAGAGATATGTTCCCATTTGTGGAAGAACTGGAGATTTTCAGGGATGGCAGCTAAGGAAGAAAAGAGTTTCTGACGTAAAACCCTCATTTGTTCCTCTTTTACAGGATCATCAGTTCAAGGAGACCTTAATTTAAGAAATTCAATCCGAGTGCTATCAAGGATGAAACAGCTGAGTTACATTTGCTCTCCTCAATACACATGTGTGAATCCCATTAGTTTAAATGGGATATAAATGTGTATATATTCAGAGTAAGATAGACTCACAAGAAAAATATGGGCAGGTATTTGATCCATTTGGAACACACAGCATTAGAATATAGTTTCTGTTGGAAAAGCAGAAAGGAATAGAAAATGTTGTGATTTCAAAGCATTAGTTCTATCATTAGTGTAGGTATGTATCATCTAAGGTTACTAATATGTTTAATATCCAGCCCCATCACTCCCTGGAAACCAGGGGAAGAAATGGAAGCAGTGACAGACTTTACTTTCTTGGGCTCCAAGATCACTGCAGACAGTGACTGCAGCCATGAAGTAAAAAGGCACTTACTCCTTGGGAGAAAAGCTATGGCAAACCTAGGTGGCATAAGAAAAAGTGGAGACATTACCCTGCCAACAAAAGTCTACATAATTAATGCAATGGTCTTCCCAGTAGTAATGGAAGGCTGAGCGCAGAAGAATAAATGCCTTCAAACTATAGTGCTGGAGAAGACTTTTGAGAGCCCCTGGACTGTAAGGAGATCAAATCAGTAAATCCTAAAGGAAATCAACCCTGACTGCTCCTTGAAGGACAAATTCTGAAGCTGAAGCTCAAATGCTTTAGCCACCAAGACAGGGCTCCCTGGAGAAGGCCCTGATGTCTTAGATCAGTGGTGGCGAACCTTGACACTCCAGCTATTCTTGGACTTCAATTACTAGAAGCCAAAGTCAGTACACCTGCTGCTCAGGGCTTCTGGGAATTGAAGTCCAAGAACAGCTGGAATGCCAAGGTTTGCCACCACAGTCTTAGAGTGAAGGGGAAAGGAGAAGGGGTGGTGAAGGATGGGATGGTTAGACAGCATTGTTGATGTGGTGGATGTGCATCTGGGCAGACTCCAGAGGATGGTGGATGACAGAAGAGCTCACGTGCTGTGGTCCATGGGGTTATGAAGAATGAGACTCGTCTGTGTAAACTGAACAACAAAAAGGCAAAATACATTATACCATCAAGATTAATAATCACACACACCCTCATGATAATTACACCTCTCTCTCTTAATTTTTTTTAATCTTTTAAATTTTTACCAGATTGTTCAGGGTTTTATTGTTGAATTTTATTGGGATTGTTGTGTTTTTTGATGCTTTGTTCTGTGATATTATGTTAGCTGCCCTGAGTCGCACGGCAAATAGGGCGGCATACAAGTGTAAACAAACAAACAAACAATGTTCAGAATTAGCAGTCTTGCAGGAAGAATTTTCTCAACGTTCAATCTTGATATTATGGCAAGATGAAATCTAATGAAAATTTTAGTCTATTCAGGATTAAGAGGTTACTGGCCATGCAAGGTAGTGGATTCTGAGTGGTTTCAAAAAAGTTGCTTCTCTAAACTGTATATTTAACACAACCATGGGCTCACCCAAAATAGGGATATTTCCATCCTCCTTCTCTTGTATGGTCATGAAAACTGTGATAGTCACTAGAATGTGTGTCCAAACTTCTATTTACAAGGATATCTCCAAAAAACAGTCTCCTCAGGAACTCCTGAGGATTGCAGTGCTGAATTGCAGTGGGAAGTGCCATAATGGTTATCTCCACCAGCCCAGAAACAAAACTAGATACTGTATAATATAAACCATCCCTTCAAGAGGTCCAAAGTCCCATAGAGAGTCACAGAATTTGTCAGTGTTCTAACCAAGGTAAGGCAAATATCATGCAGATGTTTTTGGTTGTGGACAAAGAGATAGGCTACACTCACATCAGGATCTTATCCTGCCTAATGGTTTGCAGAGATCTTCCATGGGTTCCATGCCCCATAGTTTGACAGCCACAGTCATTTGCTAAGAAGTTGACATCACTCTCAAAACACAGTTTATGCTAATTTGCTTATTATTGAGAGGGGGTGTTTGAGGGAAAGAGAGAGTGGGTCAGAGTTCAAATAAATACTTTAAATGTGATAATGCTCTGTTTAAAGATTAACGGAGAAACCCATATGAGAAGCTTAAGTAGAAAGAGGCTAAAAGATTAAAGTATTTAAGCATGCAGTAGCTGTGATGGTCCCATGAAACAACAGATGGTACTCACAATGGACTGTTTTAAGGAATCAAAGCATCCACTGTTTTCTAGAGAAGGTTCCCAATCTTTGGATCCCAGATGTTCTTGGAGTAAAACTCCCTGAAGCCTTCATCATTGGCTGTGTTGGCCAAGAATTCTGGGAACTGTAGTCCAAGAACATCTGGGGAGCGAAGGTTGGGAATCACTGATTGAGAGGGTAAACTAAGAAGAAGCTGCCATGGCAATCTGACGAGGTCCTGATTACATACAAACAAGCACACGGCCAGCAGATTTTTCAAGTTGAGTGCCATATAAAAAGATATTGAACATGATACTGGTCTGAGCATTCCACTCCTGAAGGGCATCATGTTTACAAGGAGAGTTTGTGAGCATGTTGTGGAGGCATCCCCCCCCAAAAAAGAAAAAACTGTAGATGAGCGTGCAAGAGGTATTTCTCCAGTTCCTCTCCATGAGCTGCCTCATCTTATTCTTCCTTATTTATTTATTTATTTAGAAGTCACTGAAGTGACTCCGTGTGGCTGACAATACAATTGCTCATCATTTCGTATAAAATATCTCACATACCATTAAAAACCTTACATAAAACATATTATAAAATCTTTGCAACAAACAGAAAAACAGACAGATAAAACCTAAAAACCCAGGTATCAGCTCCCCACACCTGCTGAGGCAGCCGTGTCTTCAGCCCTTTCCTAAAAACTAGCAACTCTGTCTGAAGACAAAGGATACTGAGAAGACCCTCTTTCTCGTACTGGAGAGGTGAACTCTCTGACAGATGGTACCTTCAGAGAGCCCCCCACCCCTCGGTCCACTCTTGTGGGACAGGCAGATAACAGCAGGACAATATGGTCTCTTAGGTAACCTGGTACTCTACCATGTTGGGCTTTAAAGGTGATAACCAGCACCTTGAATTGCACCCGGAGGCATACTGGTAACCAGTGCAGCTCCTGCAGCAAGGGTGAGGCGCGGGCATACGGTCCACACTCCACAGTGGTGGGCAGTGACCGGTCCGCACCCCCCGGCTGGGGTGGTGGTGGAATGTGTGGCCGTCGGGCAGGGGTGGCATAATTATGTGGTCTTTTGGGCGGAGGGGTGGTAGAATTGGGTGCAGTAATGTCACATGAATTTCAGCTGCCTGGGGCTGAAGTCAAATTTGCTACCCCCTGATGGACACTGGCACCCGCTCCCACTAGGGCTTCTGGGAATTGTAGTTCAAGAACACATGTAGCCCAAAAAGTGCTGCTCGGGGCCACCTGCCCCCTAGGCCTCCCCGTATGTGATACCACTGATTGGGTGGCCATGCTCACTTCCCTGCCCTGCCCACCTCCCTGCCCCGCCCTGCCCACCTCCTCTCCTTCACTTCCAAGCTTTGCGGAGTGGAGTGAGAGTCGATGGCCCGGGGGGGGGAGGGGCTGGCCTTGGTATGGCTGCCTTGGTGCCTCCCCTAGGGATTCGGGTCTCTCCCACTCCCCCTATGCACCATGCTGCATGTGCCACCATGCTGGGAGGAGGAAAAAGCGCAGCTGGGCCCAGCACCATGGCCGCAACACTGCTGCTGTGGCCTGGGCACTCTGCTTCGCATCAGCCTGAGTGGAGGAGGAGGAGAAAAACTAAAAGCAGCCGCCCAGTGCCCTGTGGCTGCCACCTGCTCCCCAGGATAAGTGACTGTGTGTGTGTTTATGTGTGTACATGTGGCTCTTTGGCTGTAATCAGAGATGAATACTGAACTCTAGAGTTGGATACGACTGGCTTTCAAGCAAGGGCAACATTTACCTTTAAGGTTTTGGCCATGGTTAGTTGTAAGTCAAGTGGTTAGTAAAGTTAAAGGTCGCCCTTGGTCAAAAGCCAATCATATCCGACTCTAGGACTCCAGAGCCAAAGAGCCAGTACTGCCTGTTTGCAGATTTATACATAGCCATATGGCAGGCACAGTGTAGGCTGCACCCATGATGCAGGCTCTGCCCATGATGCAGGCTCCCCCCATGGTGTGGTAGCAAAAAAATTTGCTGCTCACCACTGACACCCCATCACCATGCTTCAAACTAATGCATTTGGGCTTCAGACTCATGCATTTAAAGATGCTCCCTAGCTGAGTGGATATCTCCGTAAGTTAGGTATCTGGCTGTGAAGCCAGCGATTGGGAGTTCACTTTGCCACTGTGCATCCTGAAACAGCCAGATTCTATGGCTTTGGGCAAGTTGTGCAGTCCTAGGAAGCCCCTAGAAGCCCCTAGAAGAAGAGAATGGTAAACCACTTTTGATTACTGTCTACCTAGAAAACCCCCCAAAATGTAGCTATTAGTTGGAACTGACTTGATAGCACATAGATGCTCAACAATTAGAATTCCTTTGTCTAAAATTTTAATTTAGGGTTTTTTTAATTCTTAGTACAGAAGGTCTAAGACAGGGGTTCCCAACCAAAGGCCGGCTGGCCAGATCCGGCCTGTGGCACCATTTTATGTGGTCCCTCGCTCCTCCAAGGGCATTAAAGAAACAAAGTGGCCACCCCTTTGAAGCCGTTGGAACAAAATGGCCACCACCCCAATCATGCAGGCAGTGCAAAATGGCCATCTGGCCCTGGGGTTGAAAAGGTTGGGAACCTCTGGTCTAAGACTTTGGACAGATGTGAATAAACAATCTAATCAAGACTGCTATAGGCAGTGGTGGCTTGTCAAAAATTTTACTACCCCACCATGACGTCATCACAGTGTGGGCGGAGCTAACGTCATGACATCGTGGGTGGGGCCAAATTAATTAAATAAATAAATAATAAAACAAAACAAAAATAAGCACACACATACCCCTCAGCCCACCCACCCACCCACCCACAACACAAACCAGTAACTAAATAAATAAATAAAATTACTGTACATTAAAATATACCCACCCACCCCAAACACAAACCCATCACTTACCTATTAGTATGAGTGCCTAGGCAGCACCATGTTGCAAGATGGATATGGTCATTGTACCAGTTCTCTAGGATAATATGCCTTAATGTAAATGTAAAACAGCTGTACCTCCTTAAGGGTTCTCCAATTGGAACAGCAATTGGAACAGCACAGGTGTAGCTTATTGATGAGGCAACCCCAAGACTTTGCTTAAAAACCCCAAGCCAGGCCGCCAGGCCTACCAACCGCCAGGCCTTTTTAGGAACTGTGGTAGTACGTCAATATAGGTAAAGGTATTAAATACACATTAAAATATACACAGATACACCACATCAAAAGGTGAGTCACTTATCCTGGGGAGAAAGCTATAGGGAGTTTCAGGCTAGCAGCTTCTCTTCCTCCTCCCCACTTGGGCGGACAGCAAGGAGGCCATGCATATGCGCCAAGCACTGTAGGCATGCATGCACACCAAGTGCTTGGCGTGCATGAGCATTGGGGGAACCAGTGAAAAGGTAAGCCCCAAAGGTGGTTCCCTCCAAAAGCTGCTAACGGTTCTCTGGGACACTGGGAAAAGTTACTACCGGTTCTGCTGAACTGGTGCGAACCTGTTGCATCCCATCACTGGCTGTAGGCTATGGAGTCTGTGGCATCTTGCTTTCTCTAAATTCACAAAAGAGCTTGGAAAATCTACTTCACTGGATGAAACAGGTGATTCTAAGGGCTATAATCTAAAAAAAAAAAAAAACCAACTTTTCTGCCTTATCACAGTAGGTCCAGAGCTGCAGTCCAGTTAATCCATGGCTTCATTCAAATGTGCTGAGTTCAATGTACATCTACAATGTTTGATGCCTTCATTTTATTTTCAATGCTTACATACTTTACTGTGAAATGTATCCAATGTGCTTCACAATATTCAAGAGAAACAAAAATAGTGTACTGTAATTACAAATGTACAAGAAACAAGACAAGAAAGCAGTAAACAATATAAAAATCATATTAGATTTTATAAAACAACTAGATGAAGGCAATGAAACCCCAAAGCAAATAAAACTCTCACCTGTTCCCTGAACAATAAAAGTGCCAGTATACTCCTCAGTTGCAGATAAAAAGAGCATAGAAAAATTCTACAAAAAACTTAAAGATGTAATAAATTATACAGAAACCAACAGCTAAATTTCGTAATGGAGATTTTAGTGCTAAATAAGCAATTGAGCTTTTGAAGATTTGGCTGGAAAATACAGACTAGGGGTATGAAATCAATGTGGAAAATTAATGACAGAATACTTTGAATAATACAGTAGTTTGTAGTCACCTAATTTAGCCTCGGATAGCTGGGCTGCCCGGCCCGGTGTGGACAGCTGTCTGTCTAGGGAGTGGAGCACAGTCAATAGGGTGAAGTCTGGACTGACATCCCACATCGGTAATGGAGTCGACTGTACAGCCAGCGCCTCAATGCTGAGTGTTGGGCAGCAGTAAATAACCTGACTTCCTATGGGCGGATGAGCTCCTTTAGGTGGGGTGATGGCCCCCTCAGTGGAGGAAATGCCACAGGATATCATCAGATTGAGCCCAACAGCAAAATGAGTGGAGAACAGGGGCATAGCCAGGATCCTAGATTGGGGGGGGAGGGGGGTTCAGGAGGGCCAACAATGTCACACACACATATATAACATTGGCGTCCTGGGGTGAGTGGGGGGGGGCTGTTAGCTCAGGAGGTTTTTCGCGGCCGCCGTCGCCACCCTCCCGCCCCGCCCCCCCCGGCTACAGCCATGGTGGAGAAGAAACTACTTCAGTATTCTGATTCCCAACGGTTATGGAGGCGGAGGAGGCCACGCCAAATGGACTGGCTGTGAAGGTGCATCTTGTCACTATCCTCAAGGCTACAGAAGTCCATTGCAGTCCTGGTGTCAAATCCTGCATGTCTCATTTCATATGTGCCTCAGGAGATGGCTCTGTGATCACAGTGTGTGGTTCACTTCATGGCAAGCTGGAATCCACCTTAAATAAATTAATGCCAATGGCATTTTTCCTGTTTGTCAATCATTTTGAAAATGATTTTCAGGGGAAAAAATGTATACTCAGTCACAAGTAGCAGCCAACGAGGAGTCACCAAGGAGACCGTACATGTGGAACTTTCTCCAAAACAACACTCATAGCAATATTGTAGTAACTACATACACATTAAATTTTAGTTAATCAGAAGTATCAAAATAGTGTCCATATGCAGTGTCCATGATGGTTGGTACTGGAGTGAGACTAATCGTGGTCTTGTTATTTTGCTTTGTAGGTCTGATGAAGTGGATTATAATTCACAAAAGTAACATAGCAATAAATGTATTAATCTTAAAGCATCACATACTACCTTTGCTTCTGAGACTAAAAACAACAACAGCAACATGATCATCGTAGGGGTACACAGTCCACCAGACATTCGGACTGGAGTTTTGGAACCTCACTGCTTGGGTCCCAGTTCTGGACCTAAGTGAGGTATTGTCTGATAATGTGGCTGGTGGGCATCAGAAGGTTTGCACCAGTTCGCCAGAACCGGTAGCAGAAATTCTGACTGGCCCCACCCATCCAAGTTTTGAAATAAAGTACGTAGTCCTAATTTGGTGCTACACAGGGCTTTCCCCTGGCCACGCCCACCATACCACGCCCACAGAGTAGATAGTAAAAAAAAATTGAGCCCACCACTGCTAGTAACGCTACTCCCTGCACCCACTTTACATGGCTTATGGCCATGTTGGTTTGGGCAATTCTGGGAACTTTCAATAAAAGAAACTTTCCCAAGGTCTGGATGAGGACTGAATCAAAGGACACATTTTCTTGTCCATCAAGATAAAGCCATTGTCAGCCCAGCTCAAGACCTCTTTGGACCAGATTCTTAAAATAGGCAGAGAGTTCTAAGGAACAAGCCATATTTCCATGCTTTAAAAATATGCATCTATGAGAATCAGCCACTTGTGGAAATTTCTATAACAACCAATATTTACCTGAGAGCTTCTTCATGTGAGACAAAAACATAAATACCGCAGTCCGTGTACACAATGTAGTGATGGGAAAGACTGGTTGGAGAGTTTGTTGGCATTGAAGAGGAACTGGGCTCCTAAGTTTTGCTTATATTTCATGTTCTGAGTTCATAACACAAGCCTTGGTAGCAACAGAAAGAAAATGGCCAGATTTCAGCTCAGATTGCACGAGTTCGCTCATCATTGACTTTTGAAAAGCAGTTGATATAGACTGAACAGGAAGAAGCTGTGGTCCCATCACTGTTTCGAGATGTTTCCAATAGAGCAACAGAAGAAGTGAACGTTTGGCTCATAATCTCTGCCATAAAGATTTCTTCACCATTACTCCACAGCGATAGTGGCCACCACAACTTCAGCTACGGAAAGATCTTTGATGGGAGTGCTTAGTTTACCTTGTCTAAGACAACAAAAAAGAAGAACACAGCATAAAATCAAGAGGCTGAGGATTTAATTAGCCAGAGACAGGGAGCATTGCCTGGGGAAGGGTATGTGGCGAGTACAATTTTTGAAATATTCTGGGATAATGGGGGTGGTATAGTCTGGAAAAGATGTATTTCCAGACTTTCCTCTGAGATAAAGAGATGTCATGACAACACTGTCAGAATAAGACTCAAGACCGTTTGTTTGAGTTACTTTTTTAAAAACTATGGTTCCCACAACGACAATTCCTAGAATCCACCAGTCAGCTTACCCAGCATGGGAGTTGTAGTTAAAAAAAAAGTAACTTTTTAAAAATCTCTGGAGAGACTCTAGTTCGGACTAGAAAGACTCTAGGCCAGTGTTTCCCAACCTTTGGTTTTTGGACTTCAATTCCCAGAAGCCTAAGTCAATTTCCCAAAGTACCGATCAACCAATGTTCTGACTTAGGCTTCCGGGAATTGAAGTCCCCCTGTGGGGCCTAGGCCCCACATTAGGACCCACTGCTCTAGCTCAAGCCACTGACCAACCATGAACTCTTTGACCTTGAGCCAGAATCCCTTGGGGGCCATCTCCTTTGGGGGCCATCTCAGAGAGGTTTCTGCAGCAGGGTGAGGGCTTGCCTCGGCAACTGGCCCAGGATGCTTTTCCACCTGCTCCTGGGACCCACCCTGGCCAGGGCTATAAGAACTCCAGAGGCACAGGACTTCCTTGCTGCCCCACCTGAGAGGCTTCTGCAACATGGTGAGGGGTTGCCTTGGCAACCGGTCCCGGCCCTGGGCTCTAAAGGCTGCCACGGGGATGGGTGGTGGGATTTTTTTTCCCATGGTAGCTGCCCCTTGGACTAATTTGGGGCTGGGTAGAATGGTTATTGAATTGTATTGTTAAAATTGGTGTTGTAACATGGTATCTTATCTGTGTCGAGGATTGTACTTGTTGGATTGATATTGTATAATTTTTATAGTGTATTATTATAAGTTGTTCTTGTAATTTGATTTAGATATATTGTACTAAATTATGTCTATTATATTACTGTGCATTTATTGTATTTGGGGTGTTTACCTATGAACTTTGTATGATGTTATTATGATTGTATAACTGTATATTTTGCATTCCTGTAAGCCGCCCAGAGTCGCTGTATGTGAGTGGGGCGGGGTATAAGTCTTAATAATAATAATAATAATAATAATAATAATAATAATAATAATAATAATAATAATAATAATAATAATAATAATAATAATAATAATAATAATAATAATAATAGATCAATACCAATTCTCTCCTACTTCCTATCAACTATCTCAGGGATAGGCAGAGAGTGGCGCTCCATTTTTTTTTTTGCACTATATCTCCCAACATTTCTCACTCTTGGTTATACTGGGTAGGATTAATAAGAATTAGAGACCAACAACACCTTAGGGACATCTGAACCATCAGCAGCTTTTAACCTATCACCACTGTGAGACCTCTTCCTTCTCTGTCTTATTTGTCTGACTCAGATTCCAAAGCCTTCAGATTGGAGCATTGTGTGTGTCTACAGTTTTGCAGAGAACTGACAGTATAAAACATTAACTATGATAGCAGTGGTCACATCAGCAAACCACTTCCATATTCTCTCTCCTTCTCAACTAATGTTGCTGCTGTTTACTGGCATGGCCCATGTGTAAGATACAGATCCTGACCCATATGTTTTGTCAGAAGGAAGTGGAAGATGAAGGCCAGGAAGCAATCAATGATTGTTTAGGAAGCTCTCACAGTAAATCTACAACAGAAGTGGCTAATTTTCTTGTTCAAGTTTGGAAATGTTACTTTTTGGACAAGATCCATGAGATGCAATTCTCAGAATTGTAGTTGAAGAAAGTAATTTTTCCATGTGAAGGTGGTTGCTAGCAATTAGCATGTATTCTTTTGTGTCCTACCCTGGAGGTAGCAGATGTGTTAGGAGCAATGTAGCCAGTAATATCCATCTTGGAAATGGTGTCTGTTCATAAAGAGTGGACTAGACCCGTGATGGTGAACCTTGGCACTCCAGATGTTCTTGGCCTTCGATTCGCAGAAGCCCAAGCCCCCATGAATCCACACGAATGGGTTTACTGCGATTCATCTGGCCTGCACCGCCCTCAATGCTCCTGGAAGTAAAACGCACCCATACAGGTGCGTTTTACTTCCAGGAACAACGAGGGTGGCGTGGGCCAGATGAATCGCAGTAAACCAGCACAATGGGAGTGCTTCCTCCCTTCCCCGCCCCTCTACCCAGTAACCTGATGGGAGTGCTTCCTCCCTCCCCCAGCACAGAGTTCGCCCGCCCCTCTGTTTGGGCACTCAGTCTCTAAAACAGTGATGGCTAACCTTGGCACTCCAGCTGTTCTGGAACTTCAATTCCCAGAAGCCCTGATCAGCATGAGTGTTGACTTGGGCTTCTGGTAACTGAAGTCCAAGAACAGCTGGAATGCCAATGTTAGCCACCAGGGCTCTCCAGGGCCATAGCAGGGTAGGGGACAGGGGGCAAAAACCCTCCTGAGCTAACAGCCTGCCCCACCCCATGGTGCCAATGTTATATATGTGAGTGTGACATTGTCGCCCCTCCTGTAGTTTTTTTTTTGCCCCTCCTGAAAATGTCCCCCCCCCAAATCTAGAATCCTGGCTACGGCCCTGGGGCTCTAAAAGGTTCACCATCACTGCTCTAGGAGGCTTGCTAAATGCGGTGTTAGAAGCCCAGTACTCCAAAGACTATGCATCTGATCTGTTTTTAAATTCCTCCTGAAAAAGTAACTAGAAAGTAACTAGAAAACAACACTCGTTACAGTTAAAAAAGTAAACCTGCAACACATTACTTCTGCTATGATTTAATAGCTAATTCTAACATTGTTTTTTACCCAAAACATAAGTAGTTACAGATAACTATATTACTTGTCAGGGTCAGTATGGTGTAGTGTAGTGGGTGAAGTGTCGGACTACACCTCAGAAGATTTTGCTTGAAATCCCCACTTGGGGATTTTGGTTATTTCAAATACCCTGAGAACCTGATTGTGGTCACTGTGTGTGAGAAATGACTTGGTAGCAGAGAGCAACAAAACAGTTATTTATACCTAGTTACTTCCAAGTTCTGCTTCTGTGGCACAAGGTTTTTTAGAGCACTTTCAGTCTGCTCTGTACATAAACATGAAAGCAGACTTCAAGTCTCCAGTTCTCTATAAATACTCTACCTCTGAAAACATAGCACTCGCTTTCGGATCATCTTCAGTGCAATGAATAGAACAGCAAGCAAGAAGATACCTCCGGAGAGGGATACCATAATGAGCTCATAGGTCTGGCTTGAAGAACCTAAGTGCAGAGAGAGAGAGAGATGTTCTTAAGCATTACTAATAGCAGTGCCATGCCTTAAGTTGCAGCTTGTGTGGGGGAAGACCTCTGGCCTATGGCTCTCATGATTAAAGGCTTGAAACCAGCCTACAGAGACTTCTTGCTTCTTCCCTGGTAGATGAGAGAACAATTTCCATTGTTAGCTTAGGTTGCCCAATGCCCAATATCTGCCATATAACAAATGAAAGAGTATTCTATTAAACCACATAGTCTCTTGGCAATCGAATAGACCAGGGGTTCCAAATCTTTTCAAGCAGGGGGCCAGGTCATACCCTCTCAGTCAACTTCAAGGGCAGGATGGCCATTTTGCCATGCTTGCATGATGGGGTGGTGGCCATTTTGTCCCAACAGCTTCAAAGAGGTGGACATTTTGTTTCTCAAATGCCCTTGGAGGGGTGGGGGCCACATGAAATGGTCCCAGGAGCCAGATCCAGCCCACAGGCCTTAGGTTGGAAACCCCTGGAATAGATGATGTAGGACAGAACTGGGAAATTTACTTTTTCGGACTGTGTCTCCCCGAAGAGACTTCTTGGCTTTAGAAGCAGTAGTAGTCTAAGAAAGTTACTTTACCAAGTTCAGTGGTGGAGCCACTACTTCCTAATCTTTCCTGGACCTGCAGTAACCAGAGTGGTTGGGTAGGATATTTCCCCCCTCTGTGCAGGTTTGATGGATGAGGAATTCTGGGACTTGTAAACCAAACTTTCCCAGACTCTACTCTAATCCAGGTTTCATGGATAGAGATAGGAAGTTTCATCTGTACAAAGGAACTATGTGTCCTTTGAAGGAGAGGCCAAAATGAAATGAAATAAAAGCCCAGGAAATTGTAGAAGCTTGAAATGGTATTTAAAATATCTTTCCCTAAAGAAGTTGCTTAGGACAGGAGAAGAAAATGTGAACAGACACCACCAATTGTTGTTGTTGTTCAGTCACAAAGTTGATTCCAACCCTTTGCAACCCCATGGACCACTGCCCACCAGGCACCCCTGTCCTCCACTGTCCTCCTCAACCCGTCCAGCTCTGGGCCCATTGCATCAACAATACCATCTAGCCATCTCATTTTCTGCCGCCCTCTTCTTCTTTTGCCTTCAACCTTTCCTAAAATAGGTGACACCAATTATCAGATGGTATTATTTATGACAACACACGAAAGCCAATATTAAAATATTTCAACTTTCTAGGTCAATTTTGCATTGATCATGAAGTGGCTAATGTAGAGGGAAAGAGATTTCAAAAACAGATTTGAGATGGAGACAGTAATACTGGCATATATCCATACATTTCAGACAATATATAGACCAGTGTTTCCCAACCTTCGGTTCTTGGACTTCAATTCCCAGAAGCCTAAGTCAATTCCCCAAAGCACTAATCAGCCAATGTACAGACTCAGGCTTTTGGGAATTGAAGTGTCCCTTGTGGGGCGTGGGGCTCACTTTGGCAACCACTGGATTCTAGATGCTTTAATAGAGAAGGTGGCATCTGAGCACAAAAGAGAGAATGGTTTTCATCACAGTCTTCTGTAGAGCAAAAAGTACTGGTAGTTCCTTTCCCCATTAAATCTCTGATTTAGCGAAACTAATTTTTTCTTGACAGCAAGACCTAACAACAGTGTATTAGCTAAGACAACTAGCATTTGCTAATTAATCTACCTGTTCTCAGGATGCTTTTGCTATCAACACTTCACAAATTTATTACTGTTGTTAATTTGCAATAATCTTCGGCATCTCATTTTGCTCTGATTCCTTCCCCACAAAAAATGCACACGATGTGTATATAAACCTGAGGTATGGATATTACATGCCATGGTCAGTACCAATTGCTAGTCTGAACTAAAGTAGACTCACTGACTCAAGTAGGTTTACCTAAGGGTGGACTTTACAATTCAATGATCCAGTGGATTTCCTCTCTAGCTGAGACTAGCAATAGGATCTTGGCTTTTGTGACTAAAGAAGTGGTTTACAATCCATGAAGTACATCTGTCAGCTTTAAAGATACCACAAGACAATTAAATCTTTCAAATGGTTTTCATGAGTGGAAATGATCAATCGTTAATAATGACCTATATAGTGTAAATCTGATATGGTTTTCCAAAGCAGAGTACCTGAATTTTGGGGAGAAAATGCTCCAGGAAGGTCATTCCTTGCAGGAGTAAGTGTACTGTAACACAAAACAGAATATTTAGACATTCAAAAGACATTCTCTGACCTGTTAGAGGAGACTTAATTTCCTAAGACAGCAAAGACCAGAATCCTATTTGGTTTTCTTGTGTGATTCTTCTCTCTTGCCATTTGTGCCATTTTTTCTGGCTCTTGTTGCCACCATTGTCAACTAGACCCAACTCTTACTTCTATCAATGTAAAATCTGTGATTTTAGGCTTTTAAGGCTCTACACAACCAACTCTTGTGATAATGAACAAATATTGCATTGAATTATAAATCACATATAGGCAAAGTGAGATCTCTGACCTCCATCCAGTCCTCCAAGTGGCCCACCAACCTCCTCTGCTATCCCCTTTCTCTCTCTCTCAAAAAAGTTCTAAATTGTGAATTGCAACCCCTGAGACCTCACAGGGGGTAATTTGCCATTTAAAAGTAATTTTGTGCATACAGTTCCAGATGTAACTCCTCAATAAGGGTCATATAATAATCATAATTTCATATCAGAAATTATTCTGGGTTGAGAAGATTTTTCCTGGAGAAACTCCGCTCAGGGGATGCCCTAATGAGGCTCCTTTCATGTCCCCAAGATCTTTCCCCACAAAAATAGTCCCTATTTATCTACTTGCAATTTCTTGCTTTCGAACTGCTAGGTTGGCAGGAGCTGGAAGGCCAGCAAATTGGCAGTTTGAGACCTGAATATTGCATGATGGAATGAACATCTGTCTCTGTCCCAGCTCTTGGGAACATGAAAGGAGCCTCATTCAGATGCCCTCTGAGCAGAGTTTCTCCAGCAAAAATCCTTTCAACCCAGAATAATTTTTGACACGAAATTATTATTATTATTCTGTCATGCATTACCCGGGTCTCAAACTGCCAACTTGCCATCATTCCAGCTAACAAGGCAAGCTTCTCAACCACTGAGCCACCGCAGCCCCTTAGGGTCATAGAAAGCCCTATTCAGTCATTAAAATTGGTGTTGAATCATCATCATCATCATCATCATCATCATCATCATCATCATCATCATCATCATCATCATCATCATCACATTTATATGCCGCCCACTCGACTATGCGACTGAATGTTGAATCCTCATACATAAAAGGGGATCCTCTACCCCTGTATAGCCAGAATTTTCTTACCCTTCCCTAAAAAAGAGGAGTTCTGCTACCAATGGCACTTCTCCTAGGGTTTCCTTTTCATGTTCTTACCCCCATCCCGTCAAACTGATCGCCAAAGCACGTGAAGCTACAAGTTTGTCTGCAAATACCATTATCTTTTTTTCCTCCAGAAAGAAAAGCCAGTGATACATAAAATAAATATGGTTACTTATCAGGAGAAATAATATACGTGACCACAAAACTCCAGTTAAACATTATAACAAATAATTTCAGAGGCGGTTCAGTTCTGATCCTCCATTAAAGCTTTGGGATTTAAAGGCCTTTCCTCGCCCATCGATTCATCCTAAGGCATTTTTCGTTTGTCACTTGCGCGTTAATATAGTGGCTTCCTTGTGGCATTTATGCGCTGACCCCAACTGCCCCTTGTTCCAGATTATAAATGAGGTGTGGAATTAGAGGATGTGTACCCTGGTAGCGCACACCTTTAATAAATATGTTAATCAACTGTCTCCCCGGCATGTCCCCGGGTGTTAGTGATTTTGTGCTGCACGTTACATATGGGCCACTTTAAATTCTGTTCTCTTTGCAGTGACAACCTTAAGTTAAAATGGATTCATGGCTCTCCCTTAACATCCCCAACAATAAATCCATTTTAACTCCATTGTGTGTATGTATATATATATGGGCATATATATGGGCATTGTAGTCAGCAGGACAGGAGACACAGCAAGCAATGGTGAGCAGAGCCAAGGATAACCTCCACCTCTGGTTGTCACGTTCTCCATACCCACCCTCTCTCACACACACACAAACACACATGCATGATGCATCTGTGCTGTCAAGTCAATTTTTACTTATGACAACCCTTCTCAGGGTTTCCTAGAGAGAGAGTACTTAATAGTGGCTGACCATTCCCTTCTTCTGAAGGGATGAACTGGAACATTGTATCTTGCCCAAGGCTACATAGGTTGGCTCCATCATGAGAGGCACAGTGGGGAATTGAACTGGCTAGGCAGGCAAATAGTGACTGGGAATTAAGTAGTAGTAGGTGGTGGTGGTGGTGGTGGAGTAGGAAAGAAACACAGATGGGGCCCTGTCCGTCCATCTTTGCTAAAGAGGTAGGTAGGGTTGGGAGGCCTGGGCATAGTCAGAGTTAGATTTGGGGCATTGCCTCATTTTCCCTAACTGACCAACCACCATGGGAAGGAATCCTACCCAAATTAGAACACCAGGTGTTGCTTTTATTTAGCAGAAGCTGACAGCTCAAGTGCTTCCGTATGAACCCATACCAAATGCCTTGTGAGCAGAGAGAAAGAGAGAGTTTAGAACAGAACATGGAAAAGTTGCTTCCTCAGCTTCCAGAATCCCAAGAAAGTTTTAGATACTCCAAGTCCAAACAAGTAGGTTTCCCAATCTATAGCTCAAGTAGACAGGTCCCAAGCATTCTGTTTTGGAATAAGATGCACAAATGGCAAGACTCCAGCATGTCTAGGAGCCTCATGAGAGGAAGAGACATGAGGTTGGTTCCTTGGAGTCACCTGCCTCCAGAGAGACATCAGATGTAGGAGTTGTGGGGCTAGTGAGACAACTTGTGGTTCCCTTTTCCTACTGGTGTTTGTGAAGGCTCAGCAGGTGATCAGTTAAGGTCAGACTTACAGATCTCTGACTTCAAGTCCACCATTTTTAATAGAATGTATTTGTGTGTGTGTGTGTGTGTGTGTGTGTTTGTGTAAGCCCCTCTATGGGGACCACAGTGGCTTAGTGGTTAAGACACTGAACTTGATGATTGGAAGGCCAGCAGGCCAGCAATTCAAGACCCGAGTACTGCACGATGGAGTGAGCTCCCGTCTCTGTCCCAGCTCCTGCCAACTTTGCAGTTCGAAAGCAAGAAATTGCAAGTAGATTAATAGGTACCACTTCAGTGGGAAGGTAAACAGCATTCCATGCATTCCAGTGTCTAGGCATACCTGCCCTGGTGCATGTCCACAGAAATGTCTGCAGTTGCAGACAGTGCTGGCCCTTTTGCTGTAAACTGAGATGAGCACTGAACCCTAGAGTTGGATATGATGGGCTTGCGAGCAAGGGTGACCTTCACCTTTACCTATGCTATGCCCCTCTATAAAAATTATGACCTGCTTTTAATGAGCTTGAGGCAGTATATATGTCTGTCCTCCTCTCCACTTTATCCTCCCAACAACCCTCTTTCAGACAGAGAAAGAATGTCTCACCCAAGGTCATCCAGTGAGTTTGATGGTCAAGTCGGGATTTGAACCCTAGTTGCCCATATCCTTGCCCAACATGCTTTAACCACGATGCTCCATAAAACATGTTTATGTGCAATCTGATGAAAGTTCATCTAGATGTGCATTCTGCTGCCCCCCAACCTGTCCTTGGAAAATACCCATGACGCTGAAAAACCTTGTAATGGTTCTGGTTCTAACTTTAGCCCTAAAAGGCTTGGGAGCTGTCTGTCTATCTAAGGGAACACCTGACTTGTTATGATGCTAAGAACATCAGGAGACATCTTCTTAAAAAGACCATCTGTTTCAGAAGCTCACCTATTAAGCACATGGGAGAGGGCCTTATCTTGTACTTATCGTTCACTCCTTTCCATGTCACAATCTGATTCCATTCTGACTGATTTAAAGAAGGGAGTAAGAATGCATTTTTTTGACAGGCATATAATGTCCAACCTGCCCCGTGGTGTTGTTGTAACTGTAGGTAAAGGTAAAGTCCACCTTTGCTTGAAAGTCAGTTGTATCTGACTCTAGGGTTCAGTGCTCATTTCTGTTTATAGCCAAAGAGCCAGTGCTGTCTGTGTTTGCAGACATTTCCATGGGCATGTGGCAGGCATGCCTAGACACCAAAGTGCACAGAATGCTGTTTACCTTCCCACTGAAATGGTACCTATTTATCTACTTGCAATTTCTTGCTTTAGAACTGCTAGGTTGGCAGGAGCTGGGACAGAGATGGGAGCTCATTCCATCATGTAGTACTTGGGTTTTAAACTGCTGACCTTCCACCTCCCAGTCAATGTCTTAACCACTTGAGCCCTTGCAGTCCTCTTTTTAAACTGTATACATTGCTAATTTTAAATGGTTTTAATGTATTTACTTGATTTTAATAGTTTTATGGTGGGTTTTCTCAAGTGAGTCCTCTCTTCTCATTTGATGTCCAAAGTACTTAAGCTTCATCTTTACTATTTCACCCTCTATGGAGTAGTCAAAAATGAGATGGCTGGATGGTATTGTACATGCAATGGGCACAGAGCTGGGCAGGTTGAGGAGGATGGTGGAGGACAGAGGTGCCTGGAGGATAGTGGTCCATGGGGTCGCAAAGGGTCAGAATCAACTTTGTGACTGAACACCACCACCACAGTGGGTTTGATTTATAATTAATTTTATCATCTGCCTGAAATCTATGGAATAAAGCTATGATTTGATTTGCCATTGCCCCTCTGGAAGTACGTTGAGAGGTGCTAACAAATAATGAATGGAAAAAATTAATGGAGCATCTGACATATCAATTTCTTGGAAACTGATCACCTAACCAATGGCTAAAATTGAAGAGAGGTTTTCTGCACACCTCTCAAGCTCTAAACATGAAACCAGAAAAGATTAATAGACCAAACCTATGGAGAGGGGGTGGGACCATGTGCCAAATTGATGACTATCAAAGAATGCCAAATAGCTACTGTGAACCCTATCTTTTAGTGGAAAAGCAGGATAATTGTAAGAAATAAAATAATAAATAGCTATATTCACAGGCAGAGACAAACTGAGGTCACTGTTCTCAATTATTAATGTTTGGTATGTGGCATGTAGGGACTGCAGTGGTTCAAGTGGCTCAGATGCTGAAAGGCATCTGGAAGGCAGCAGGTCAGCAGTTTGAACACTACAGGACGGAACGAGCTTCCATCTTTGCCCCAGCTCCTGCCAACCTAGCAGTTCGAAAACAAGAAATTGTAAGTTAATAAATAGGCACCACTCTGGTGGGAAGGTAAACAGCATTCTGTGCGCTCCAGTGTCTAGTCATGCCTGCCACATGACCACAGGAACATCTGCAGAGGTAGACAGCGATGGCTCTTCGGCTATGAAATAGAGATGAGCAATGAACCATAGTCAGATACAACTGGCTTTCTAGCAAGGGAGACCTTTAACTTTACTTATGTGGCATGTATAATGCTCTAAATCCACGTGTTCCATTGGAATGCTATAGTTCATAACAAGAATGGATGGTACCTTCATCAAAGCTCTAAATTAAGGTTTCCCAACCTTTGGTTTTTGGGCTTTAATTCCCAGAAGCCTAAGTCAATTCCCCAAAGCAATGATCAGCCAATATACTGACTTAGGCTTTTGGGAATTAAAGTCCCCCATAGGGTCTGGGTCCCACATTGAGAACCATTGCTTTAATTCAATTGCTACCAAGCCCCCAGCCTCACTGACCACATTAACTTACAACCTAACACTGGGTTTCAAGATGTCTTTTTGTAAACGCCTTGCGGTATCTAAACCATGAAACTGGAAAACAAAACAAAGTAAAACTTAAAGCCGAAGAAGTACCCCAGACTCACCTCGTTGCTGTAAAGTATCCTTCCATTGGTTTCTCTTAATAGGACTCTTAAAAGGGGGAAATCTTGTCCCTTCTCTAATCATGCTGAGCATTCATATCTTTGCCTTTCAGTTGACGCTTTTATCAGTTTCTGGTTTATATGAAGAATGCACTTTCCCTTCGCCTTTTGTTGATTATTATCAGGAGAGAGGTAATAGTTCTCTCTATTTTATAATCTGCAGATAAGTTTCTTTGTACTGTATATGAAAAAACTCCCTCTTAGAGCTAAGTTTGTGTAGTAGTTGTAGCAGCAGTGGCAGTGTTTAGTTGTGTGTCACCCATCGATTCACCAGTTGTCACAGATATTGAACCTTATTTAAAATAGCTTTTTATATTCAAAAAAATGCTATCATTAACTTAAAAGATAAGGGGCTGTTGAGCTTGGCAACTGATACATACACAATGAACCCAGCTATCATTTACCATAAAGTAGAAGATGGGAAATTTTATGCACGATGCCAAGTCTTCCAGCTGAATATCTTTATCTGGTAGAAAGCTCCCAAGGATTGTACAGTTTATTCCCTCTAGGTTGAAACTGTTCTGTTCAAAGATAAGATAAGAATGGCATATAAAATAACTTCCCGCGGGAACATTGTAGGGCTAGAGATGTGAAATTGGCCTTGAGCACACTGTTGCCTTGAGTAGATGTTGAATGACTCATTGGGTTTCACCTAAAAAGTTTTAGATTATATAACCAAAGGTAGGAAGGGCTCAACACAGTTATTAGGCAATGCTGTGACGTTGGAGCTAGGCACGTATTCCTGGGGAAAATGTGATTTTGAAGAAACACAAGCCAGGCCCTGTCATCATCACTTTCTCCATGTGGAGAATGATGTGTCTGAAGAGGAAAAGTTCTTCTATGAATGCAGGCTGTGTATGTGGGCAAGAACTGGAACTTTCCAGAAGAGGTTTCAAAATGGGAGGCATGTTAGTTAGTCAATCAATCAATCAATCTTTATTACGTTCCAAGACCAGCATAGTACAGCAAAACGAATAGAAGTTAAAATGAGGATGCTTAAAATATATCAAGAGACAGAAGTTAAAGTGAGGGTACTTAAAATATATTTTTAAAAGGAGCAATTCTGTTCTAAGTTAAGGAGTAATAAAATTAGTATTTAAGGTTAATAGTGTTACAACTGTTAGTAAGCCTATGATGTAGTGCTAGTAGTTTATTAGCTGAAGTCTGGGCAGGCATATCAGACAAGAAAGAAAACAAGACAAACAAAACAAAGAAGACAAAATGTTGTGGCACCTTAAAGATTAACTGCTCTATTTGAATGTGAGGTTTCATGGATCAAATCTGAGGAAGTGAACCTGATCTATCAAAGCTCACATTAAAATACAGGAGTTTGTCTTTAAGGTGTCCCAACATTTTTGTCCTCTTTTTGTTATTTTCACTTTTGTTTTGTTTTCCTTCTCTTGTCTGACATTTCCAGAGGAAGTGATTATGGGAGGAAGTGTAGCTAAGCATGCTGATTACAGTTGGGGAATTAATAATACTAATACTAATACTAATACTAATACTAATACTAATACTAATACTAATACTAATACTAATACTAATACTAATACTAATACTAATACTAATACTAATTTCATGTCAGAAATTATTCTTGATTGAAAGGATTTTTGCTGGAGAAACTCCACTCAGGAGATGCCTGAATGAGGCTCCTTTTATATCCCCAAGATCTTTTTGCAACCTATGGCCCATGGGCCAGACCTGGCCCTGATGCCATTCTATCCAGTCCATGGTGACGCCTGTGGAAGCGGGCGCATTTACGACAGCTGTAAATGCATTCAAGCACATGCAAACGCACCTGCCGTGGTTTGCCACCGCATTTACAATGGGGGGAACCATGTGTCCAAGGGTGAGTGGTCTGGCCCATGGTGCAAAAATCTTGAGAACCCCTGCTTTAAATGAATAGGCTCCTTAATGTTCCTTGAAGTCAGCCTCATCTTCTTTGCAACAGAAAAGCATTTCTAAATTACAGCTCCCAAGGAAAGCTGTTGAGAAGCCGACACACCTTCCATATCAAAGTTCACAATAAAGTGGAGAAGTCAGAAAAATACAAGCTGCAGCCACCTAATGGTGCAGACAGGAGTTGCTGGTTTGGTAGAAGATAATACAGGCACATGACATGCCCCACAGGGGAGCAATTCAATTTTTAAGGAGGAGCAATCCACGAATTATTAACAGTGAATGACCTTTTAGGCACCTTGAATTGCACCTGGAGGCAAACTGGCAACCAGTGCAGCTCCTGGAGCAATGGTGAGGCGTGAGCATAACGTCCGCACCCCATCACCACCTAAGCAGCTGCATTCTGGACCAGGTGCAGCCTCCGAATGGTCACCAAGGGCAGCCCCATGTAGAGTGCATTACAATAATCAAGTCTGGAGGTGACCAAAGCATGTGTGATCATGAGCAAGGTGTCCCAATCTAGGAGCGGGTGTAACTGACGTATAACCTCACCACTGGTCCAAGAGCTGCACTGGCTCCTAGTATGCCTCTGAGTGCAATTCAAGGTGCTGGTTATAACCTTTAAAGCCCCACATGGTAGTGGGCCAGGATACTTAAGAGACCGCCTCACCCCAAGAACATCTGTCCGTCCCACCAGAGTGGACCAGAGAGGCTCTCTGGTTGTACCATTGGCTATAGAGGCGCACCTCTCTAGCACTAGAAGGAGAGCCTTTTCTGTGTCCGCTCCAGCCCTATGGAACCTCCTGCCAAGTGAGTTGCGCCTCCAGACGGAACTGCTGCCCTTCAGAAAGGGAGTTAAGACCTGGCTGGTGGGGGATGTGTGGGGTACGGGCCAGACGGTCACCTTGGGCAGCTGGCTCTTTTGACCCTCACCTCTCTCCCTGTTATCTTTTTAATTTTTTAATCCTTTTAAGTTTTAAAAATTTTAACCTTTTAATGTAACTAATGTGTTTAATTGTGTTTTTAGTCTTGTAAGCTGCCCTGAGTCTTTTGATGAGGGCAGGATACAAATCTGATTAATAAATTAATAAATTAATAAATAACACAAAACTGTGCAAAAGCCCTCCTAGCCATGACTGCCACCTACTCTTTGAACAGGAGTCATGAGTCCAGGAGGACCCCCAGATTACGCACCAGGTCTGTCTGGGGCAAAACTCCCCCATCCAGAACCAAAGATGACAGCCCCCGAGATAATGCAGGGCCCCTGACGGTCAGGGCCTGACCCACAGCCACTCAGTCTTGCCAGGATTCAGTTGTAGCCTGTTGTCCCCCATCCAGACCCTGACAGCCTCCAGGCACCTGGAAAGGACTTCCACTGCATCGTTTGGATCTCCACGGGCCGAGATATACAGTTGGGTATCAATTGCATATTGGTGATACCTCACCCGGTGGGAATGGATTATCTCACCCAGAAGCTTCATGTAGATATTAAATAGGAGAGGCGAGAGCACAGAGCCCTGAGGCACCCCTCTCACTCTCCAATCACACCAACTGGGTCCGGCCCTTCAGAAATGAGGAAAACCAGGACCACACAGTGCCCTGGATCCCCAATCCTCGGAGCTTCTCCAGAAGGATACCGTGGTTGATGGTATTGAAAGCCACCGAGAGGTCAAGAAGAGCCAGGACTGATGGATTACCTCCGTCCTGCTCTCACCAGAGATCATCCACCAGCACGACCAATGCAGTTTCTGTACCATATCTGGGCCTGAATCCTGACTGGAAAGGGTCCAGATAATCTGCTTCATCCAGGATCTCCTGTAACTGCCACACCACTGCCTTCTCCAAGACCTTACCTAAAAAGGGGAGGTTGGATACATGCTGGTAGTTGGACATTATTGTGGGGTCGAGAAATGGCTTCTTTAGGAGAGGGCACACCAAGGCATGTTTTAAGGTTGCTGGGGGAAAAAACCTCCCACAGCGAAGAGTTAATGATTGTTTCAACCCAACTGCCTGTCCCCGCCCTAGTTGATTTGACTAGCCAGGCGGGACATGGATCTAACACACAGACAGTGACACAAACAGATCCCAGGAGCCTGTCCACTTCCTAAAGGGATGACTGTATCAAACCGATCCCAGATAACGTGGCCAGATTGCACTTCAGTCAACCCCAACTGGGGGCTGGACCACACACCCCAGACAGCTGAGCAGTCTGGACTATGTCCCACCCCACCCCGAAGCAGAAGCGGGGACATTTAAGACTGTCATAAATACGCCAACTTCTGTGTTTATGACAGCCACGTGGGCAGATTTTATGGCTGATTGAAACATGTCTGCTTTCACTTCTGGGTGTGCTGGTGGTGGTGTGGGCCACATGAAATAGGTCTGGCCAACAAGCCATAGGTTGGGAATGAACCCCTGGAGAGAAAGCACAAGCTACCATTCAATTGCAGAAAAGCACCACTCTTACATCATTTTTTTTGTTTTTATTATAGACTTTTTAACCCACATAAATGTTAAAGAAACTACAACAGAGTTAAATACCTTTGTTTCTTTTTAATCTCAGTGGTTATATCTTTAATTACACTCAATAATAAATTGTAAAATATTTCCGGAAGAGTACAATCTTCATTCATACAGCAGGCAAAATATTGGGAGAGAATGGGAAGAGTCTGAGAAGGCATGGGATTGGGGGAAATATGTGGAATTCTTGAAGTTTCCAGCTTGCTTTTAGAAAGCCCTGGATATGGCTAATGCTCTTCTGTCAATACGTCTTGATGTGATGCTTGCTTGCTTCAAAAGCAAAACAGCTGACCTCTCAAATGCATTTATGACATTAGACTGGGAAGTAACAGACTGTTCTTTGTATGGGTTTTATCCACACGACCCGATCAAAGCATTTCACAGTTTCTATCATGTTCAGGAGTCCTTCTAAAAACACCAAACCAAACTTTGGTACCACCAAAAAAAATAATAATAATCCAAGACAGGCGTTCTTGAATTATTCCAAGTTTCTCCCTTCTTTCTTTAAAATTAACAAATGGCTGCTACATTCTAATTTACATGGTCCAAGAGGCTTTGAGGTCACTTGCCCTTAAGGTTCAATGGAACCTGGGTTTATTCAGGGGTTTCCGTTTGCTTCTTCATTCGTTTTGATACCTAAGCTTTTTCACTTTCAGTCTTTAGGTAAATCTGGGTTGAAAATTATGAGTAGTATTTTACAAGTGGTTCCAGTGCTTCTGCTAGAAGAAGAAGAAAAAGAAAACATTAGAGACTCTTGAGTTGATTAGTTGAAACAGGGTTGGTTATATTAACATGTAATCCTGGCAATGGGGACATGCAAGTGAGTTGAATGTTCAGAAGGTAGTACATTGCATTGAAATCTGTATTGTGCCAATAACAACAGATCTATAATCCAAGATTATAGAGGAAATCAGCTTATTATATGCCATTTGCTAAACATCTCCAGTCTTTGGACTACCCAGGATACTATAGTAGATTGAGTGACTGATTAGGATGTTCAAAACCTGGGTTCGAATCAGCCATGGAAATTCCTTGTAACCCTCTCAGGTATTTCCATGTCAAATTTCCACTTGCATTAGATTGCTAATGGCTGGGTGAAATTGCATTCTTGTGCTTGCTGTCTGTCATCTTGCTTGACACCAACCCTTCTCCCGTCGACCTCCTGAATTTGGTATATAAGAACATGCCTGTAAGTTTCATTCCTTGTCTGATGAAGTGGACTTGATCCACAAAAGCTAACAGTGATAATATAGCAGTTAGTCTTTAAAGTGCTACTGTGTTTTTTATTTTTATTTTACCTTATTTTGTTTATTTTATTTTGTTTTGTTTTCTGAGATGCCTGAACCACAGACTAACACGGCTACTATTCCAAAAAATTCAAATGAATATAGGTGATCATCATGGTGATCAGCCATGAATATACTGTCCTGAGAATGTAATGCTGTGGCCTTTCTTCTTTGCAGCATGACACTCTGCCTTCTCTGCCTTCCACATTACAGCATGACACTCATACCACTGATCCAGTTCTGTGAGTCACTTTCTGGTTTTGAGCCCTTTTGGCATGCAAAGTCCTCATCAGCCAGGATTGATGAAGCTGCTGCCCTCCATCAAGAGGGATTCAAGTGGGATTTAATCCACTTGGGGACCATCACCCTTGCCTGGGACTTTGTCACCCAAGGCCATTAGTCCTCAGGGTTGTCAGGTTAGTTAACCACTGCCTGACACTTGGTGTTGAGTCACTGTCAGTATGGTCTACTCTATTTCCACTTAGTACTGGATTTTAGAGGGCTGTGGTGGCTTAGTGATAAAGATACTGAGCTTAACAACTGGAAAGCCAGCAGTTTGAGACCTGAGTGCTGTGCAAAGGAGTGAGAAACTGTCATCTCTCCCAGCTCCTGCCAACTTAGCAGTTCAAAAGCAAGAAGTTGCAAGTAGATAAATAGGTACCACTTAGGCAGGAAAGGTAACAGTGTTCTGTGTGATTTAGTGTCTAGCCATGCCTGACACATGGCCACAGAAACATCTACAGATGTAGACAGTGCTGGATCTCTGGTCATAAACAGAGATGAGCACTGCCCCCTAGAGTCAGACATGGCTGGCTTTCGAGCAAGGGAAACCTTTACCTTACAGGATTTTAGCATATGAATTGTTCCTAAGGTAATGTTTCATATAACAAACACCACTTTCTAGCTTCTTGTTTTTAAGGAGACTGAAATACATTTAAAGAGATTTTGACAAAAGCAACTGAAATCCGGCAGTATGTCACAACTAGATTAGATCTATTGAATCAGTGGAATGTACGGAGGAGTGAACCATTAAACCTCTGTGATGCAGTGGGCCTATTCTAGTTACAATCTACTACTGAATTTCAGCCAGTGTTTCAAATTTAAGGTATTTTTTCTTATCCTAAGTACCATGGAAGCTTTGTTTTAATTCATCTTTTTGTATATTAGGAGTGCAATAACAGAATTAACCACTAGGGGGAAATGGAGAGTATTTCTTTGTATTTTCTGGTTGCTGACAACTGCCATGCACAAAGCATCCTGCTGCTTAAGACACAGGACAAAATTGCAATGGTGGCAGGATTATCTCACCACCTTTTAGCTTTTGCTGAGATGTGTGCCGAGTTTTTCTTTCCTGATCAAGCTTGCTGCATAGGGGATCTGCAAGGGAAACAAGAAAGCCATCAGATAAAGAGGATGCTGCAAAGATGGAGCCTTCACCAAAAGCAAGGTCAAGTGTTTCCTTAGTGATTCTTACAGGAGCCTTGTATGGTTGGTAATATCAATCACATATTGGTTTGAACAAGACGTATAGTTAGATACATGATAGTTAAAGGACTGCAGTCTAAATCATACTTTGAAAACCAAGGGAGCTTCTATAGCTATTCTATTTTAGCAGAAAAGTTCTGCTGCACATCTTTTTATTGATGTGTCTGACATCCTGCTTTGGAAGCAAAATAACCATATTACCTTAAATATATTACCATTAAATTTGCCGCCAACTTTTCAGCAACTGGCATACACCAACAAAGGTAATTTTACAATAATTAAATTTTGTTGTTCAGTTGCACAATTGAGTTTGACCCATTGCAACCCCATGGACCACCGCATGCCATGCTCCTCTGTCCGCTGCCATCCTCCACAGCCTAGCCAGATCTATGCCCATCACATCAATGATTCCATCCATCCATCTTATCCTCTACTGCACCCTTCTCCTTTGCCTTCGATTTTTCCCCAGCATCAAGGCCTTCTCAAGCAAGTCTTCTCTTCTCATTTAGTGGCCAAAGTACTAGAGCTTCAGCTTCAGTATTTGTCCTTCCAAAGAGCAGTCAGGGTTGATTTTCTTTGGGATTGACTGATTTGATCTCTTTGCAGTCCAGGGGACTCTCAAGAGTCTCTTTCAGCCCCACAGTTCAAAGGTGTCTATTCTTCTGCATTCAGCTTTCCTTATGGTCCAGCTCTCACAGCCATACATTCATACTGGGAAGGAAATTGCTTTAACTATGCTGACTTTTGTTGGCAGGGTGATGTATCTACTTTTTATTATGCTGCCTAGGTTTCTCATAGCTTGCCTCCCAAGCAGTGGTGGGCATCAGCAGGTTCGCCCCAGTTCGCCAGAACCAGTAGCAGCAATTCTGGCTGGCTGCACCCATCCAAGTTTTGAAATAAAGTACAGTAGTTCTAATTCAGGTGCAACGCAGGGCTTCACCTGGCCATGCCCACCATACCACGCCCACAGTGTGGTAGTAAAATTTTTTTGAACCCACCACTGCTCCCAAGGAATAAGCATATTTTTATTTCATGGCTACGGTCACCATCTGCATAAAGAATACAAAGAAATGAAAGAGTAGAACAAAAGAGGGAAAAGAAGACATCTCTTCCAAAATATCCAAGAGGTCATAGGGAAGTTTAAACTTAGATCAATGATGCTGACAGATCAACAGAAAATGCATTATCTAGTTAGGATAAAATATGTAGAAGAGGGGAACAATATGATTCAGAGCTATACCAAAAAGAATCAAGTTCGACACATTTCTTTGATTAAGAATCCTGTGGTAAAGAACCTGTTATTTTAGAAAGTGAAGTTAAAGCCTCTGTCTAAGCATCTGAATGAAATAAATCACCAGAAGTAGATGAGAGATCAGCAAAACTTTTTCAAGCTATAGAAACTGAATCTATCAAATTCCTAACATGAATGGGAAATCAGAAGAAAACTGATATTTGAAAAGGAAATTATGAAGGGACTAGTAAAAGTCCTTAAGAGTAAGCATGTGTCACTGCAGGCCAAGACCAAGTGCAAGAGAGTTTTACAAATACTATGGATACTAGAACAAAAAAAAAAGTGGGTACAAGATCAAGTCAGCTCCCCTTTCTGGAAGCAAAAATGATTAAACTGAGGCTGTTGTACTTTGGGGATATCAAAAGAAGCCAAGACTCATTGGAAAAGATGACAGTGCTAGGAAATATAGAAGCATGTAGAGAAAATGGAAAGCTGAACATGAGATGGACTAACTCAACAAAGAAAGCCACCACTTTGAGTTTGTGAAACCTGAACAGGGCTGTTAATGATAGGAAGTAACTAATTCATATGATTGCCATAAGTCAGAAGTTACTTAATGGCATATAACTGCAACATTTTTAAATACCAAAAAGGTTGGATGGAGGAAACCGGTTTGGAATCACAATGGCAATAAAGAAGAGGTCTTCCTCTTACCCCACATCTCTGGCCACAATCACCCACCCACCCTTCCACCCAAGAGCTAGGTTTGTTGTTTGAAACCTTATTTATGCTTTGCTATATTTTACTATTTATCCTGTTAGCCGCCCTGAGTCACTCTGCGAATAGGGCGGCATACAAGTGTGAAAATTAAATTAAAATTAAAAAATTGGGAACTGTGCATGTTATTTTGTGTGAGTGGGCAATGCTATTTGCTGGTCTACCTCAGACAGAAAAATATCTCTTGGACAGCTCTACATCAGTTCAAAATAGACCAGAACAGCTACTGTACTGAGAAGACTCATTGTACGCAGAGGTACCTGGCTCAAGAAATGTCACTCAAAGGTTTAATTCCTAGAACTGAAGGTGATGAGGGGTGTTTTGAGCCACAGAAATGATAATCCAACAAACTGTCAAAATGTTCAATAAGCAGAGTTGATATTCTTGGAGGGAGACTAGCTGGATTCTGGGTTTTACAGTATCCAAAAAATTATTATAAATATATCTTTTTTTTTACAGCTTCTGAGAATAAGGTATTATTTCCAATGGCTAAAGGTGCATCATACACACATATAGACAGCAGCTTCAACACTGGTGTTAGAAGAAGAGAAATCACTTGTAGTGTACCTGCTGTGGGTCTTTCTCCTGCATATTGCAACGTTTCACCACCATCCAATTCCACCAAATTATAGGAAAGTGATGTTCTCAGTGTGTTTCAGCAAATGCATCACCCCACCCTCATCTCACTTCATGCTCCTTGCTGTCTTCCAGAACTCAATTTCCTGTGGTGGGGAAGGTGCCACCAAAGACCAAGTGGCTGTCTTGCCAATTTCCCAATTATTGGGAGAGCTGAGGAAGTCAGTCATCCAGGAAGTCATAAAAAAGCACGTCTTTACAGCTCCTCAGAGGACAAAAAGCTGAAGATGAAACCTATCGATTGAGCAGGATTTCAGCCATAAACTCTGGGCTGCCTTTCTTCTGTCAGAGGTGTAGTAAGGAGAGAGATTCGGAAGAGGGCACTGGGAGACTGGGCGTTCCAGCTCTTAGCCAGACTTCAGCATTCACAGAGCAAGAAGGATGACGAGAAGGGATTGGTTATATCCCTGCATATTTTAAGGAATTTTGAGATGCCTTTTTAAAGTTTTATGATATTCAGTCATTGCTTTTCCATGATAATGGGCATATTATTATTTTTCCTTTTACATTGTTAAAACAATTTGCTGGATGAAATATTCAAACTGATAACTAACATTGGGGTACATAGAAATAGCCTTTTTGAAGACTGTGGTATTTTTGAACCACAATCGGGTGTACCCTGGTAATGCCAAACTTGTAAGGGTTGCTGGCTAATCTTCCTCACGCTGTGTCAGGAGAAATGAACTGCAGAATGAACTCACCCAAAAGTGCCTTTATTTTGGCAGTTTCATGTTTGGCCTAGACACAGAAGAAGAAGGATAACTAATAATAATAATAATAATAATAATAATAATAATAATAATAATAATAATAATAATAATAATAATAATAATAATAATAATAATAATAATAATAATAATAATAATAATAATAATAATAATAATAATAATAATAATAATAATAATAATAATAATAATAATATATTTTGGCTTGTTGGAGCCAACAGTATGAGACATTAATAATATAAAGCAAACTATTTGGTTATATCAGTAATGCCTAATGCAACAAATATGTTTATAAAAAGGAACATTTCCAGTTGCTTGGATTGTTTAAAGGCCAACAAATGACAGATGTTGTTGTGTACTGAGTGGGGAGTCAAATCTATGTATCCTGTGTCCTAGTCTGTCATTCTATCCAGTATGCTATGCTGGTTAATGGAGTGATAGAAGACATGTGTATTAAGTGCTGAATTCCATAGATCTTCAAAGCCCCTGAATTGCTTGTTGGCAGTGGTGTTTATCCTGATGCAATGGCCACAGGGTGAAAAGTGAGACGTGAACAAAATGTTGCAGTCAAAAGTGTTTTTATTCAAGCTTCCAACCACTGACTATTGGACATGTCTAGTGGTTTTGTGCTTCCTTTCCCTTAGGTTCGACCCTTCCCAAATGTATATTTTTGCATTTCTGCAAAACCTTGTGACATGGCCTCAGGAGAACTGTTTTGAGGAGTTAAGAATAGGAAGACTATCACCATGATGATAGCCAATATCCAGAACGAATACAGCACCTGAAGCAAGAGCAGCAGCAAAACCTTGAGTGCCAGTTCTTTTATCTGATCTTGACTGGTGCCAGTTTGTCTAGATAAAAGGAGAATAAGGCTGAGAAAAGTTGACGGCAGCAAGAAAACTAGAAGACCCTACTGAGGATGGATTGACTTAACAAAGTAAGCCCTGACTTTAGCTTGCAAGATTTGAACTTCTTCTACAGTTGCTGTATCCATTCCTGATATTGGCTGTCATCATGGTGATAGTCTTCCTGTTCTTAACTCCTCAGAACAGTTCTTCCAAGGACATGCCACACCAGTCTCTCAGGTTCTTCAACTATGAACTCCATCTATGTCCAAGGCCTCTTTTCCCAGGGATCTTTTCTTGCAGAGCAAATTGGAGTATTTTATACTTTATGTTGTTCCTCATGATGTGGCCAAGTATTGGAGCTTTCTTAGCTTAATGGTCTTAAAGAGTGCTTGTTCTTTATCTATCCCGTGCAATGCTTCTACATTAGTCACAGGGTCAACCCATGATATCCTTAGCAGCTGTCTGTAGATCCACATTTCAAAAGCTTCGATTCTCTTTTCAGATGCTTGAGTCAATGTCCAAGCTTCAACTCCATACAGTAACACTGGGAGTGTGTAACAGCTCATTATTTGGCTCTTTGTAGCAAGAGTTAGATCTCTACTGCATAACAAACGTGGCATTTTTATGAAGGTAAATTTTGCTTTTTCTATTCATATTTTAATCTCTACCTTAGAATCCCAATTTTCATTTAACATACAGTACTCCCCAAATAGACAGTTTTAGCCACTTTTTTGATTTCTTGTGTTCCTGCCATTAACTTGGCATGATTTGATGTGTTGAGATCGAAACCATATTCTGTGCTTGAAGCACTAACTTGATCCAGGATCAGCTGAAGATCTGCTAGATTTGTGGCCAACAATACTGTGCCATCACCATATTGGATGTTATTCAGGTATTCCCCATTTGAGTAGGGGAGTTAATTATGGAACTATTTGGACGTTACTAATTCATAGGATCCTAGTAAGTTAGAAGTGACTTGATGACCTACAGAAGGAGAATTGCTATTGTTAATGCCAAAATGCTGGCAGTGTCTACATTGGGTACATAACAACAAAACTGTTCTTCTGTTGGTTTGTTTCCTTAATTAACTTCTAATAGAACAGTTGAAAACCCAGTGACCTTTACATTTTTAATATATTTTAAGTAAACTCTTACAATTTGTAATTGTTGAACCATTTCTTCTCTGTAAGCCAATTCTCGCTTCATTTGATCTTGGAAATTATCTATGTAGGAAAGAAGAAATTAATAAAGATCTGTTACAAATCTTTCTTAAACACATGATTAAACCAAACTAACTAAATAGAAATTCGGTTTTAAAAACAGAAAAACAAAGAGATTAATTATTATACAAATATTGGAATTGTTTTCTTTGAAGGAGAAACTTTGTATTAATCACACAGAATAACAATTATTACAAATTTAACTTCACACACTTGAAAAACTTTAATAAACTACTGTGTTGCACAAAGTAATGGAGAAATGGACATTTATGTGCCTAAACAATTGTTACTCAGAAGTAATTCCCAAGCATTATACAGGGTCTTCCCCCAAATAAGTAGCTACAGGGTAACCTGACTGGATAGCTCAGTGGTTAGTTACCTGGCTGTGGAGCCAAAGATTGGAAGTTTGGTTACCTATTGAGCTCCCTGGGTGAAGACCCAGCCTATGTGCCCTTGGGCAAGCTGCACAGTCCCAAGGCACTCCCTGAAAGAAGTGAACGGTGAACCACTTCTATATATTTTCCACCTAGAAAATGCTGGGAAGGGTCATCATAAATCAGAATTGACATAATGGCACAAAATTATTATTATTCCTCATCTGATTTCTTCCATATGACGTTTAAGTCCTCAAACAATGAGGTTGACTGGCGCTGAGAGCTTTAGCTCAGCACATCAGGAGGGAACAAGACTGTTGAAGGCCTACAGCAGGGGATGGCCAGCCTTGGTGCGCCAGCTGTTCTTGGACTTCAATTACCAGAAGCCCAGGTCAACACTTGTGCAGATTAGGGGTTCTGGGAATTGAAGTGCAAGAACAGCAGGAACACCAAGGTTGGCTATCCATGGCCTACAGTCTAGAGTTGTACTCTTAAGACCCACACTCCATTTCCACCAAATTAATATACATATGTATACATAAAATCCTATAATAAGAATAACAAAACCATATAACCCTAACCAAACAACAGCAACAAATAGTCACAAATACAAATACCCCAAATAAGAAAAAAAATAACATAGAAAAATTGTAAAGAAAGGAAAACCTAAAACAGGGGTTCTCATCCTTTTCAAGATGGAGGGCTGGGTCAGGCTCTTTCTGTCAGCTTCAAGGACCAGATGACCATTTTGCCCTTCCTGCATGATGGGGGTGGCAATTTTGTCCCAACAGCTTCAAAGGGGCATCCATTTTGTTTCTCAAATGTCCTTGAAGGGGGGGGCACATGAAATGGTGCATGGGCCTTAGTTGGGAACCCCTGACCTAAAATAATGCCTTCCTACTGGGGAGGATGACTAAAAATTCCACTCTATAAACAAAACATTTCTGTTGTTTATGAAAAGGCTGGAGAGAATAGCACCCTGAACATAGAAATATTTACTTCTCAGTAAATGTATGTGGTGTTGGGTTTTGAGTAAATACATATGCAATTTACTACCACCCTTACGCTGGAGTAGGTCTTAGCTCTAGGATTTGCTTCTGAGTAAGTTCTTATAGGATCAGGTTCCAGAATGACAGGCATTAATGCCATTCTTCCCCAATGGTTTATAGTCTGGTATTTGTTTCCTATTTTAAACTGGAACAAAATTGACCACCACTTTGTGGTTGATCAAGGCCACACATTCTTCAAGTTGGCAAATGGCTTCGTCACCACTTCCTTGGTCAGCAGAGCTGGGCTGTCCATTTTCATTTCAGTTGCATTTTTGTGCGGTTTCATTGCATGCCTTATTTACATGATCGGCAGGCAAGTCTTAAATTTTGCTGTGGTGCAAAAGGTTACAGGAAGAACACAGATGGCAAAATCCCAAGCCACCCATGTTCATATTGCCTGACAGGTAGCAAACATACAGCAATATCTTATGAGGTAAAGGTTGTCCTTGCTTGAAAGCCAGTCGTATCTGACTCTAGGGTTTGGTGCTCATCTCCATTTACAGTCAAAGAGCCAGCACTGTCTGCATTTACAGACATTTCTGTAGACATGTGGCAGGCATGACTAGACATCAGAGTGCATGGAACACCGTTTACCTTCCCACTGAAGTGGTCCTTATTTACTTACTTGGAATGTCTTGCTTTTGAACTGCTAGGTTGTCAGGAGCTGAGACAGAAGCAGGAGCTCACTCCATCGTGCAGTACTTGGGTCTCGAACTGCTGACCTGCCAACTTTCCAGTCATCAAGTTCAGCGTCTTAACCACTAAGCCACCACAGTCCCCATTACCAAGCAATATAACTGAGCATGTTTGGGATTACTGTACTTTGATTCTTTAATGATCCTTCCAGTGCAAGACTTTCAATTTTAATTTATGAGGAACAATGTGGCATTATTTATGTGTTTATTTATGTGTTACATTTATACTCCACTTTTCCTCCTATGAGTATAAGACTGCTTACATGGCTCCATCACAGGGGTGATTGTGGGCAATCTGAGGTCTATATCCAAGATGGTGGGGTTAAAGAAAAAGGAGTGGCCAAATAGTCTAATTTTCAGATTAATTAATTATTATTATTGTATTATTGATCTATTAAAGGCAGTGGCCATATATACATACTGTAAAGTTTGTTACTATGGGTTTATGTTTTTAAAAGGTGTTTAATTTTTAATAGTTTTTAACCCTTTTCTTATAGGTTATTAAATTAATGTTTCAATTTTCACTTGACTTTTGCATTGCATTGCACTACACTACACAGTGTGTTCTAATTTGTAGTTGGATTTTAGTCACAGTTGAATCCAATCAGTGCTCCCACTGAATCAATACAACAGTAGGACAATTGAATCATTGAGATTTTCACGAGAGTTGACTTACCATTCAGCAATTGATTCAGTAAGTGGACTTTAGCTTTCCACTAACCATTAGTCTTAGCCCCCCCCCCCCCCGGTATATAACCTTATTGTTTTATTAGTGTTATGAGTTTTTGTGTTGTGTTATCTTGACAGTGTTTCCCTCTAAAGAAACTATAAATATCTCAAATAAATACCTAAAAAATGACAATAAGCAAATAAAAAGGGTCCATGTGGCAGTTGAGCCAATGTTCACACATGATATCCAAGAAACTAATGCATTTTGTTAGTTATTTTGTAAAGTGATGGTGGAACATTTGCGACACCCAGAGGTATGCAAATTTGAACCTCTAAGACAGGGGTTCCCAACCTTTTGAAGCTGGGAGCCGAGTCACACTCTCTCAGTTAGCTTTGAAGGCCAGACAGCCATTTTACCCTGCCTGCACGATGGGGGTGGCCATTTTGTCTCAGTAACTTCAAAGGGGCAGCCATTTTTTCTCTCAAATGTCCTTGGAGGGATAGGGGGCCACATGAAATGGTGCCATGGGCTGGATCCGGCCCACAGGCCTTGGGTTGGGAACCCCTGCTCTAAGATACTACTTGATACATCTGAGAAACAAGATCATAATTCATGAAGTCCTGCTACGTATATGTTGGTCCTCAAGGTGCACACATCTGTTGTGTTGTACCAACAAACTGTAGCACACTATTTACCTACTATTTCAACAGAGAAAAGCACAGTACAGAACAAGAGAAACAATAGTAACAAAAATCCCTTACTGAATACTGGGAAAGAAGCAGTTCCTTTTAGAACCTGGAATTCCTGTTCTAGCCGCCTCCGCAAGTCGATCTGTTCAAACAAGACTTTCTGAAGTTCTTCTGGAGAAAGGGGGGGAGGGAGGGGGATTTCCATTCATTGGCTGAAGCAAATCTTGAAAAAACACTTATCCATGCAATTCATTATTACAAAAACAAAAAGCTAATTTGGCCAGGTTACCCTGATATGGTAATAATAGAGTAGACAGGGTCCATGGTGGCTCGGTGGTTAAGAAGCTTGCCTTGTTAGCTGGAAGGCTGGCAAGTTGACAGTTTGAGACCCGGGTACTGCATGATGGATTGAGCCCCTGTCTCTGTCCCAGCTCTTGGTGACATGAAAGGAGTCTCATTTGGATTAAATCCCACTTGAATCCATCTAGATGGAGGGCAGCAGCTTCATCAATATTGGCCTGGGGCTGAGGAGGACTTTGTGTGTCAAAAGGGCTCTGGACCAGAAAGTGACTTGCGGAACTGGATCAGTGGTATGGGGGTCATACTGTGATGCAGAAGGCAGATGAAAGGCTACTGCATTATATTCTCAGGACAGTCTTCATGGCTGATCGCCATAATGATCACCAATATTCGGAATCGGATACGGCAGAACAAGAAGAACAAGAAAAGCAAAAAGATGTTTGGCAGTGTAAGGGTGGCCACAGCACGATTCTCAGAGGCTAAGGATAGATTTTGTGCAGAAATCCATGAATATAAATCAATGCAATATATTATTTTAAAGTATTATAGTATAGTGTCATGGATTGATTGATACATATGCATTAATCTCAATTATAGCCACACAAAAGATCCATTTATTATTCATACGTTGCTTGTCAAGCTTAAAATATGGTGGGGAATTAAAAATATGTATTACCCTCCATTGTTTTTGGATTGTGCCAAAATAAAGAACTTTGTATTTATTTAACGATCTATCTATATAATTTCCACTATTTTTTACCTTTCCCCATGTTTTCGACATCCTTTTTCAAAGAATGAGGTGGATTGGTTTCCTGTATGGGTTCACCTGAATGGAGAAAGAAATATAATATTATTGATTTAGAAATAGACTACTTCGTATTAGAGCTCATGTTTCATTTTACATCTTGATCAGGGGGAGGGTGTACATGCTTTTAATGCATATGAGAGAGCCTTTTCATCTTGCCTTTGTTCATTCAAACTCACCCATGTTCCAATTTGTGAAAGAACCACAGTGAGTTGGATCGCTTTTACTTACAAGCAACAACAAACTTCTCCTTTTCCAAGATGTGGAGGTTACAGTCTGCTAGAAGTGACATAAAGCTGATCTAGCCTCCCATCACAATAGTAATAAATGCAGCTAGTTAGTAATAAATGCTTGGATCTCCACAGGCCGAGATGTATAACTGGGTATCATCCGCATATTGATGATACCTCACCCCATGGGAATGGATGATCTCACCCAACGGTTTCATGTAGATATTAAATAAGAGAGGCAAGAGCCGCGAGCCCTCCATCCTGCTCTCACCAGAGATCATCCACCAGCACACCAGCACAGTCTTGGCACCATATCCGGAACTGAATCCTGACTGGAAAGGGTCCAGATAATCTGTTTCATTCAGGATCTCCTGTAACTGCCACACCACTGCCTTTTCCAAAACCTTACCCAAAAAGGGCAGGTTGGATACAGGCCAGTAATTGGCAAGCACTGTGGGAGTCAAGCGATGGTTTTTTCAGGAGAGGACACACCAATGCATGTTTTAGTGGTGCTGGAAAGACCCCCTCCTGTAATGATGAATTTACAATCGCTCTGACCCAACCACCTGTCACCACCCTGGAGGTTTTAACTAGCCAGGCAGGGCATGGATCTAATGTGCAGGCAGTGACCTAACAGATCCCAGAGCCTATCCACTTCTTCAGGGACAACTGTATCAAACCGAGCCCAGATAACATGGCCAGACTACACTGGGGGCAACCCCAGCTCTACATTTTCCATGCCAGGATTAAACTAAATAGATAATACACAAAAGTGTTTCACATTTCTTTCTTCTGGGGTGCCCTGGGACTGTGGAGTTTGCCTGTCTTGAGTCCTGGACTATATTGAGTCCAAGTCTCTTATTTTAGCCACTACACCAATTGGGTATCATTAATCCAAGATAGGAAAGCCTAAGTCTTACACCAGATAAATATGCAATGCAGGAGAGCAAATAGAAGAAGGACAGACAACGCATCTGCTCCTTAGAAAAATGAGAGCCCAGGAAAGGTCAGATAGAAACTGAAGAGCGATAAGAGGCACCTGAGAGATTCCAGTCTAACAACAGGTGCAAGAAGAAAGTGGAAGTCGGAGTGAAAGGTAATAGAGAAGCCTACATCTACTCCCAAATCCCAAGGTGTCTGTATCAGCACTACTACAAAAAAACATATCATAAGTTGCTTCTTCTTCTTCTGCTATATCCGAATTTGAATACAGTATAGGCAATCATCCATGCAGACTGTCCTGAGAATATAATGCAGTGGCCTTTCATCTGCTTTCCACATTGCAGCATGACACCCATATCGCTGATCCTGTTCTATTAGTCACTTTCTGGTCCTGAGCCCTTTTGGCACACCAAGTCCTCATCAACCCGAGGCCAGTATTGATGAAGCTGCTGCCCTCCCTCAAGATGGATTCAAGTGGGTTTTAATCCATTTGGGGACCATCACCCTTCCCTGTGAACTTTGACACCCAAGGACATTAGTCCTCAGGGTTGTCAGGTTAGTTAACCACCACCCGATGTTTGGTGTTGAGCCACTGGCAGTATGGTTTACTGTATTACCATAGCAGGATCACCTGGCTAGACTTCTAAGCAGCTAAGTCAAAATAAACAAGTGACAGAAAATCCAGTTACTTTTTTGAATGATAGATTCTAAAATCTATCAGCTTCTAGAAGGAAAGATGAAATTTTGGGATGTGGGAGGAAACATTCTGTGATGTTTAAAATCACTTTGGTGTGCACATGTGCACAGCACACATACAGGGAAGCCTCAATTACTTCAGTTCCAAAAAACCTTGGCTGTGTACCAATTTAGATAGGAGTAAACCTTCTTAACTCAATAGGACTTGCTTTCCAGTCAACAATAGGGTATATTAGATGTTTCAACCACCTGAGTGTCTTATGTGGTCTGTAACTTAGGTAGAAAAAACACAGTCTTGACATATACCATAGATGAAAACCATCAAGTTGTCAGATGCTTGTAATGGCACCTGCTACAACTTCAAACAGCCGGGGCTGAGCCAAAGCATTCTGCTCCCTTAGGTCAAGGTAAAATATCTCCATTTCATGTACAAAATCTGATCATAGGTACAGGTCTCCCTTTCTTGAAAGTCGGTTGTGTCTGATTCTAGCAGGTGGTGCTCATCTACATTTACAGCCAAAGAGTCAACACTGTCTGCATCTGCAGATGTTTCTGTGATCATGTGGCAGGCATGACTAGACACCGGAATGCACAGCACACTGTTTGCATAGAGACAACTGGCTTGCTCTGCCCCATGGTAGGGCTGGTTCTGTTTATAGAAGCCTGGTATGCAGGTTTTAGCTGAGATGAAAATTTACCTCTAGGATGTTCAGGCTGCATATCAATATGCCCAAATCCAGTGGATCTTATGTTTTGAGGTGACAAGCACAAGATTTAAATGCTTTTACAAAATTAGATGCTGTCAATCCATATTGGTGAAATCCTTGTATACATCTAGGCTGTAATCCATGGCCATTAAAACCAACAGGATGCGAGCTTTGCCCCTAGAAATACCAATCACTGGATAATAGACCTGCCCCTTATAGAGTTCTGTGTTTTACAGCAAATGCATAGTGTAGAAGATGTCTTTAAATAATATACTCTTACGTATGGCTTGGCATAAACCATGTAAGCCAAGAGAACCACAATCAATGGAAGATTTCCCATTGGCTATAACAAATGTAGCTGACACTCCTATATATTGAACTCTATGCTGATGACAAAGCTAGAAATTTTATTCTGCTTAAGTGACAGATGAATCAACTAAAGTTTAGGTTCTTTGGAGATCAATGTTTGATCTTAGGGTTGTACACTAAGATTTTAGTGGTTTATATATGCAGAAAGTGGATGTATTTCTACTGTATTATTGTACTTAAGAATGAACAAGAATAATAGTAAAGATTGCCACTGCTTCCCACAATGGGATGATATTGTTTATTAAATTCTAAAATTATGATCTTATGTTTCTTCACTTCCATGCACAAAACAGTAGTTACACTGAAGTTTTGGTATACAGTATGTGTTTAAATGTAATTGATAAGTTAATTCAGGATAAAGTGTTTATTCAACTAAAATGATTAAATTGATTGACAGCTAATATTTTAGTGAGAGATATGGAACAATCTTCTTAATAATTGTAAGGGATGGTTTGTTGTGTCCCGCTCTGAGTAGAAGCAATCAGAATTAAAAAGTGTCTCTTAGTTAACCTTTGTGCAATTTGCAGATCATTAGGCAGAGATGCCAAATGGAAAAGGCTTACACGTGTCCAAAACTAATATAAGACAATCCCTTCTAGCGGTACAGTGACAATGTAGGGGCGGCAGTGGCTCAGTGGTTAAGAAGCTCACCTTGTTAGCTGGAAGGCCAGCAAGTTGGCAGTTTGATACCCAGTTACTGCATGATGGATTGAGGACCTGTCTCTGTCCCATCTCTTGGGGACATGAAAGGAGTCTCATTTGGGCATCCTCTAAGGAGAGATTCTTCTGCAAAAAATCCTTTCAACCCAGAATAATTTTTGACATTATTATTATTATTATTATTATTATTATTATTATTATTATTATTATTATTATTATTATTATTATTATTATTATTATTATTATTATTATTATTATTATTATTGTTGTTGTTGTTGTTGTTGTTATTGTTGTTGTTGTTGTTGTTGTTGTTGTTGGTGGTGGTGGTGGTGGTGGTGGTGGTGGTGGTGGTGGTGGTGGTGGTAGTAGTAGTAGTAGTAGTAGTAGTAGTAGTAGTAGTAGTAGTAGTAGTATTGAGTTCTATGTGCTCTGGCTTCTAGCCATGCCTGCCATATGACCATGGAAATGTCTGCAGTTGCAGACAGTGCTGGTTCTTTGGCTGTACAGAGATGAGCACCAACCCCTAGAGTTGGATAGGACTGGCTTTTGAGCACAAATGAACTTTACCTTTACTATCTCTATGGAGGCACAAAGCAGGTCTTTTGTACAGTGAAGGACTCTATAATACCCACCCACTCTCAAACACTTAGTTACATGAAGAACAGCTAGCTACAATATACTGTTCATCGGAAAATTCTTTTCTCTCCCAGCGATTCAGAGGACTGTAGCTGAAATCACAGGGAGATCTGAAAAGATTTGTATTGGTAGAGGCCACAGTTCCTGCTACTCAGAAGGTCCCAAGGGGCACACTGAAAGAGCCTCCTCGAAAGCTATGGTATTTTTGAAACAGAATTGGGCGTACCCAGGGCAATGGCAACCTTGTTGTGCCAACTAATCTTTCTCACACTAGGTCAAGCGGAACTACAGAACAAGGCGCTCACTGGACAAGGAACAACATTAAAGGAGGATATAGCGGAGGATCTCAACCTTCCCCATGTCACTTGGAGGACCCTGAATAAGCTGAGGATAGAAGTGCCTAAATGTAAGACCCACATGCTCAAGTGGGGGCTGCTCATGATCTAACACGCTGTGTGAATGTAGAGAGATACAGAATCTGGCTCATTTACTGGTCTGCTGATTACAGTAAAACCCCTATTTATGTAAAAAGTCCGTTCCATAGGCTTTTGCTTAAATCGATTTTTATGTAACTCTATGCAAACCCATAGGGAAAATTATTTTCTTACGTAACTTGAAGCAAACCCATAGGAAAAATTTATATTTTATGTAACACGAAGCAAACCCATAGGAAATCATGTTACGTAAATTGGGACATTTACGTAAATCGGGACATGGTTTTATCACAAAATCATTATGTAAGTCAAATTTTATGTAACTCGAGGCATATGTAAGTCAAGGTTTTACAGAAACATGTACCAATGAGAACTTAAGTTTGAGCAGTGACAAAACCAAGAAAGTGGCTTCATTTTGGCAGTTTCACGTCTGGCCTAGACATGGAAGAAAAAGAAGAAGGTACCAAAACATCAACCCTGTAAGTCCTCCAGAATGCTACCACTTTGGAAGCGGACTCAGGGACAGAGGGGAAATGATTCCCCCCCCCCATTAGAAAATAAATCCTATGTGTGTGTTTTCATGTCAGATTACTCTGGGTTGAACGGATTTTTGCAGGGGACACTCGAATGAGGCTCCTTTTATATCCCCTATCGTGTAGCTCTCGGGGAATTGAACCGCATCCTTTTAGTCTCCAAGCACAGTGCTTTTACCTAGTGAGCCACAGCAGAGAAATCCTATGTCTCACCTCAATTAAACTATTTCTATACTGTATATATACCATTGGGCCATTCAAACATATATTATAATTTATTTGTTGAAACCCAGAAGAATCAGAAAGAATTTGGTGAGTTAGCTTCTCTATACATCACGTTGTTTCAATGGGCCTACTCTGTTTATGACTTATTGCTGGATTTTAGCTGTTACGTAAACAGCATCGTAAATATGGGCACAGTGATTAACAAATTAGAAAATGGCAGCTCCCTCCTCTGAGGTGTCTACAAGTCTAAAATGTGGATAACTGTGAAAGGAAAGAGAATAGTAAATGGCGGGAATAAATAGGGGTCTCCATGAACACTGTTTCCCTTAGAAAGACTTTGGTTTAATCCAAGCAGAATGGGTAGACAGTATAATATCCTCCAGATGTTTAGACTACAGCTCTGAACAACCCTAGACAGCATGGTTAATGGTCAAAACATCTGGAGGACACCAGGTTAGCACTGGGATTCAAGGAGGGTAATGAATGGGTGGATAAAGAAAGGAATGGTTTGGTATTTGAGAAGAGATAGTCGATTCCGACCCTTTGCGACCCTATGGACCATTGTCCTCCAAGCACCTCTGTCCTCCACCATCCTCCTCAACCTGCCCAGCTCTGTGCCCATTGTGTCTACAATACCATCCAGCCATCTCATTTTTGGCCACCCCTTCTCTTGCCCTCCACCTTTCCCAGCATCAAAACTTTCTCATTTGATGTCCAAAGCACTTTAGCTTCATCCTTACTATTTGACCTTCTAAGGAGCAGTCAGGGTTGATTTCTTCTAGAATCAACCTATTTGTTTTCCTTGCTGTTCAGGGTACAGTACTTTCAAAACTCTTTTCCAACACCACATCTCAAAGGAATCTATTCACATCAAATTATAGCACCAGGTTAAGATCAGATTAACCTTCTTGGAGAGATCAGTAGGCTGGAAGATTTGGAGAACTGTTATTCAAAAAAGTAACATTCCCAAACTCTGGAGCCAAAAAACTTACCCTAATCAAGCAATTGTTGGAAGCTACGTATTAATGTGGTCCATGTAAAATGAGCAAACAAACAAACAAACAAATAATGTCCAGAATGGCAGGTGTGCCAGTCCAGTTGCAGGAAAAGCAGCACAAAATCTTGAATCACAAAAAAGAACTAGCATGTCTGTTATGATTTAAGCTTTCACAGGCAGAAAACGTCACATTGCATTGCATGCAACCCATTACTAATTACTCAGTTGCTAATTTGTTAGCTCAGCATGTAGGTATGTATTAGGAATGAATGGATAGATCTATAATATCCATCCACCAATTCCTTCCTTCCTTCCTTCCTAGATACATACCTACATGCTGAGCTAACAAATTAATGATTGAGAAAATGGAATGCATTGCCCCCAATGCAATCCATAGTACAGGGAGACAGATAAATATATTGTGTAGGAAGACATGTAAGGCTATAGAAAAGGCCTGTTCCATCTGCATCCAGGTGTATGTTTATCAAACTTTGCTACAGGACAAGGAGCCAAGAAACATATACATTTGTCTTCATAATTTACTCCAGATCATTTTCCTGCTGGTCTCTGCTTTCGTAGTACCTTGGAAATAATCAACAGTGATTATCCTTTGCTCCACTCTAATATCAATTTTCAATTTACATCATCTATTCGCTTTATTTAAAAGGTTGTTCTTTTTGTCTTGCTTCCCTCCACCTTCAAATTGTGTTTGTGTTTTCTAATTCATATGAAATCCTTTGAAGGAAGGAAGATTTTGCAGTACATTAAAATTATAAATCCATTGGCTCGATTATAGACTTAGGCACACACATATTCTCTCCCTCTCTCTCTCTCTCTCTCTCTCTCTCTCTCTCTCTCACACACACACACACACACACACACACACACACAGAGAGCAAATGAGTTCTGAGTTGTCCTCATCACTATGACATAGGAATTCTTTAAGGCTGCATTTTTTTCAGCTTTCCATTTCACCAACCTCTCTCTCTCTTATTTTATTTTATTTTTCTTTCCCTTTCCCTCCCTCCCTCCCTCCTTCTCTCAGGCTTGGTCTCTCTGTCTCATTTGACAGGCAAATTTGCAGACATAGCCTCCGGATAACAACCTCGTTTGACAGTCAATTAACCGTGAATAGTCAAAGCCAAGACAGTTTGCATTACATAAATGGAAAATTAGATTCCCTTTCTCTCTCTCTCTCTCTCCCTCCCAAGAAACAAAACCGGCTTTCCTTATAAGCCTCCCTGGCAATAGACAACTTAGTATCAAAACTTCTAATCACGTCTTTTCCTCTCTGCCCTCCCTCCAAATCCCTTGGAGACATTTAGCAATCAGTAAAAGGTGGTTCCATTTAATTTGTATAATGTAATTTTTGTCAATGTATTATACATTTTGTGTAGAGATCATTATCACGGAGATAATATAAATGTTGCCATAGATCTCATAAAACACCTTTAATGTCTCTCTGACAGATATTAAAAGCAATAAGCTGTGATCCTTTTTAATGGAAGGTTTCAAAGAGAACATTTCAATTATTGTCATTTTATGTCCCCCCCCCCCACCAGCCTGTTCTATTGTGTAACCTGGTATATTTCTGAAATTTCCTGCTGAAATATACCCAGCAATTAATAATTGCATTGCTATTAACTGGTCTCCACTCCTCCCCCTTTTCATTTTCTTTTAGTTATTAGAGCTATCGAGGAACATTGTTTTATTTATTCATTCATTCATTCATTCATTTCTCCTTCAACAAATATTCAGTCATTTGATTAGGAATTTTAAAACCACAATCCTGAGTACGTCAAATTTGGGGGCACGTCTTATTGAACCCAGTGCGGTTTAATTCTGTGTAAGCACAGACAGGATTGAATAGAAGAAAATCTATCCATCTTTTTTCTTTCCCCATTTTTCTGCCTACCAGCTATATTCCTCCAGAAGCCTCCTCCCGGGTGATCAGATTCTGTGATGAAAAAACTGTGTTCCTTATTCTTGTCTAAAAACAAAGGAACAAGACAAAATGAACTCTACCACAATATCAGGAACAAACATACACACACATCTGGGTTGAGAATGGGTGTTTGATCTAGCCAAACATATAGAGATACTGTACATAACATGCGTTGCTTAAGGGGTGGCCTTCATAAAGTATGCCATTGAACTGGGTTATTAAACAATAAAGAATCCTATGGAACTTTAAAGGCTGCCATATTTACTATGACATAATGCTTCATTACAGGGAAATAGATGGTTAACTATAAAAGTTATATCCTAATGAATTTGGTAGGCCGTAATGGAGTGAGCTCCCTTCTCTGTCCCAGCTCCTGCCAACCTAGCAGTTTGAAAGCAAGAAATTGCAAGTAGATGAATAAGGGCCACTTTGGTAGGAAGATAAAGTGTTCTGTGCACTGCAGTGTTTAGTCATGCCTGCCACAGAAATGACTGCAAACGCAGTCAGTGCTGGGGCTCTTTGGCTATAAACAGAGATGAGCACTGAACCCTAGAGTCAGATAGGACTGGCTTTTGAGCATGGGTGACCTTTACCTAATTCTATTAAACTTGTGCCAAGAAGGAATTCTCACCAATGGTGTAGCACCCTTGCCCAAGCAATTGTGGGGTTGCACAAGCAAATACCTCCAGGATGGAACCATGGCCTCCTCTTGCACAAGTGGAAAGTTTCCGCCAGCCCCCGTTGAAGTCCACCCCACACAGGGCTCTGGCTTTACAGGGAGCAAAAACTCAGCAGGAGGCTGGACTTCTAAATGGCATCTATATCAATCGGATCTTCCCTCTCTGTCTCTTACACACAAACACACACGCGTGGGGGAACCAGGGGTCCCCAATGAAAGAGTGAAGTCTTCTAAGAAACATTCAAGAACCAATGAGCCAGTGGCCAATATCTCTGGAAAAAAGTGGACAAAAGGTCTCCTTAGGAGCTGTGGTGGCACAGCGGTTAAACTGCTGTCCTGCAACCCAAAGGTTCTGAGTTTGATCCTGACTAGGGCTCAAGGTTGACTCAGCCTTCCATCCTTCCAAGGTAGGTAAAATGAGTATCCAGCTTGTTGGGGACAAAATGTTAATTAAATTGTGAAATGTGCACCGTGGTATATAAGTGTGATAGTTTTGCTTTGCTTTAGATCAGTTTTAGCCCACCACCACCCTCAAGAAATGTGGTCAGGAAAACATCACAACAACAAATGCCTTCATGTCTTGCCTGAGAAGTTATTTTCTTTCTGGGACAGGACAACGGGATTGCCTTCCTTGCTCTTCTGCATCTGCCAAAATAAAAACAAACAAACAAGCCCACATGGATTAAAACAGGACCTGCTAAATTGATGAGCAATTAACAAACAGGATGGGTGATGGGAGGAATCAGAAAGAGAAGAGAAAAGGGCATGAGAAATAGGAATATGAGGTGATGCTAATGGGATCCCAGAGATGTGCTGCAGGAGATGGGTAGTTTCCTCTTTTTAATAAAGGAATCAACTAACAGCTGTAAACAGATCTCCTGTATATGGGGAGGGTTGTATGTAGGGATGGCTGGAATAGGTGAAGCAATTTTTCCCTTTATACACAAGAGCTCCCCTCCCACACACCCAAATATCCCCCCCTTCAAGACACAGGGAAACTGGGTGACCTATATAAACACCTCCTCTGCCAATGGATGTCTCTTAAACTGGAGTGTCATTGAACTCAATGGGATAGACTCCCTAGTAAGCATGAACTGGCTGGGAGGAGGGCATACCGATTACTGGCTCCTACCAAAGGAAAATGGTTTAAAATCCCAATTGAAATCAAACAGAGAACAGTTTTCTACATATGGGCCTGGGAAGAGTTACATCGTGTCCCATGTCTACTTGGGTGTAAACCTCACTTTGTGTCAATCAACAACTCTCTCTCCCCTACTACTAAAAGTGTCCATGTCCAGTCAGCTTTATTGGAAGACTAGATCACAAGCAAGGTCAGCTTAAAATATTTAAGGCTCTGGACCCCCTTTGGTACATGTATGGACTATTAATTGGAGAGGCAGTGTAGATGTTAAGGAAATAAATGGATTAATTATTAAGAAAAATTGAAAATACTGTATGATGCTTATAATTAATAACAGTGTGCTGTTAAGTCAATTTCTGACATAAGTCAACCTTTCCTGGGTTTCCTAGGAAGAGAGTACTCAAGAAGGGTTTTACAATTCCCTTCCTCTGGGGGTGCCTTGGGAAAGAGCAGTTTACTCAAGGCTACTCAGGGTGGCTCTTCTCCCCTAAAGCACAGTGGGGAATCAAACTGCCAATCTCTAAACCACCAAGCTATCCAACTAACTACAATCCATACAAATAATAATTGGATTTTGTCAAGTCAGTTCCAATTTACTGGCAATCCTTTCCATGGTTTTCTAGACAGAAGACCCAGAAGTAGTTTTAACATTCCTTTCCTCTAGAGGGAGCTCTTAGGACGGTGCATTTTGCCCAATGCTACCCAGGCTGTCTCTTCCTCCAGGAAACACAGTAGGGAATCAAACTCCTAACAGCTGGCTCTATACAGCCACACAGAGACCCTTTCAGGAGGACATTCTTCTGCCTTTTGACTTTCTCCCACAGAGGTATGACCCCAATCATTTCTACTCAAGGAACTGAACCTACAATGCTAGTTTTAACAAGTAAAACAAAACTAAGACACTCTTGCCTAGGGGTTGGGGTGGGGTGGGGATGGCAATACACCTGCTCCCGCCTCCCTTCAATTGGATCCCCAGGTGATGCCTGACCCCATTTCCCACCAGGCCCTGCCAACATGGCCAGTAGTCAGTAACAATGAGAGCTGGTCAACAACCACATCTGGAGGGCCAGTGGTTCCCCATATTTGAGTCAGAGGGCTAACGGGGTTGGGGAGACAAAATGCAGAAGGGTGCCTGCAAAAGTGCAATAAGTGTCCATTCAGCCTTCCATTCCCAAGACTGGTGCCTTCTAGATCCCTTGGTCTACAAGGCCTATCATTCTCAGCCAACAGTGCCAAGGCTCAGGATACAGACCTGTAGGACACCAGGTTTCTGGCCACTTGATAGGGAGAGATGGGAAATAATTGGATTCATCAGGCTTCACGGTAGCTAGAGTAGGCCCATGGACATCAAGGGGGATCTTAAACTACGAGGTCTACACATGGATTCAGCTTAGTTTGAACCAGTTCTAATGTGACCATCCATTCCATCTCAACAGAGAAACAGCTAATGGGCTCCAGTCCCAGACAGCCAAAGATCTTTCAAAGAGAAGCAGAACTGAGAAGCGAGTAAAGAATTATTTCAGATGAACTCTAAATGTCCCTCCCAGGAAAACCTGGGGTTTTTCCACCCAGAACTTCCAGAACTTGTTACTAGATAAGACCAAGGGATTGATTATGAGAATTATAAATTAAACAACTTTCCTAAGCTCTAGGTGTTTTCCAGTGGGAGAAAGTTCTGCAGGTGGTTCAGGTCTCCTGAAAGTCATCAGGAAATCTTTTAGGACAACTCTGATGAATCATCCTAATTAAAGGAACATCTGGGTCAGCATCCCATTTCCCAGTGTGTATTGTTTGGGACAAATACCTGGTTACAAAGCCTTTCCTTCATGGATCCTGTGGCAGAGTTCCAGTGGCCTGGTGGTATAATCTCATGCCAATCCGTGTCATAAGCAGAGCACACTGACATTCTAGCTTGGGGAGGGCTTCTGGAGGAACAGCCCTTACAGCTGCCAACCAAAGGTTAAAGGTCCCTCAGTCTTTCCTCCCTAATTAATGAATGCTTTTGATGTCAAAGGACAGATAAAGCTCCTTGGATTTCCCCACCTTCACATTCCCTATTTAAAGCAGGAAGATGGGAGTGTGTCATTATTTTAAAAATGCTTGGAAGAGGTGAGTCTGGAAGAAATGTTTCTGCACAACCATCTCATGCCTTCTCTGTTCCTCCGTGGGGACAGGTTAGCTGATCTTGGGTTGTTGATATTATTGCTACTGCTAAGAACAGCAGCAACAACAACAACAAACATTGCTTGGACAAATATTTTAATCAACTTTCTCCCTGACATGCTAGCTTTCTGTGTGAAAAGATGAGAATTTTTGTATGCTTTGGCATAATGGAGCATTTGGCTACATGGTCCCAGTCAGAAGTGTACAATGTGGAAACCCTGTTTCCCATTTCAATAGAGGCTCATAAGAAAGGCTTAATTGACATGACAGTTCTTGGCAATGAAGAGGTGTCAACACCTTGCAGATAGATTCCACTCATTTTCAAAGCAGCATCTCTTTGGGTCAGTATTAAAAAGAAAGGCAGCTTACCCCAACACCCTGCATTAGTGGAGAAAATATATCCTCTCATTGGTATCACTCCATCTAGGATAAGGAGGGAAGTAGCAGTGGATGCCCAGAGAATGAAGGAAGACAGTGACCTTCAACATCCTCTGAACAGATATGAGCCTCAAGTCCACCGGCTCAGATTCAGGAAGAGTTTTATGGCAAGAACAAACATCCTTAAGGGTACGCAAGAGCAAAACTAAATTAGAAGATGGAGGAAGGAGCTCATTGGATAAATAATAACATTAAAGAAAGATATAGCTGAAGAATTCAACCTCTTCAATGTCACTTGGAGGAGCCTAAATAGGCTGAGGTTTGGAGTCCCTAAATGTAAGACTAACATGCTCAAATGGGTCCTGCCACTGGACAATGACACATCCATGGAATGTGGAGTGATATAAAATCTGGCTCATTTGCTGGTCTGCTGATTACTACCAGAAACATGTACCAATGAGATTTAGGTTTGGCCAATGACAAAGCCATCACTCTGCCAACAAAAGTTGGCATAGCCAAAGCACTGGTATTCCCAGTAGTAATGTATGGCGGTGAGAGCTGGACCCTAAGGAAGGCTGAGTGCAGAAGAATAGATGCCTTTGAACTGTGGTGCTGGAGGAAACTCTTGAGAGTCTCCAGGACTGTAAGGAGATTAAATCAGTCAAGCCTGAAGGAAATCAACCATGACTGCTCATTGGAAGGACAAATACTGAAGCTGAAGCTCAAGTACTTTGGCCACCAAATGAGAAGAGAGGACTCACTTGAGAAGGCTTTGATGCTGGGAAAGATTGAAGGCAAAAGAAGAAGGGTGTGGCAGAGGATGAGGTGGCTAGATGGCATCATTGACACAATGGGAGTAGATCTGTGTGAGCTGTAGAGGATGGCAGAGGACAGACATGTGGTGGTCCATGAGGTCACAAAGAGTTGGACTCATCTGTGCAACTGAACAACAACAACAAAGCCAAGAAGGTGGCTTCATTTTGGCAGTCTGAACTTTGATTTGGGCATGAAAGAAGGAAAACCAACAGGCTTCAGCATAGCCCAATTAAAAGTAGCAAAGCTGTTTCCAAACAGGACCTGCTTCTCTGAGAGCAGAAATTATTCACAAGGAGATCAGAAACCAGTATCTCAGGGACAAGGGGCCCATCAGATGCTTTGGACAGCAGTTCCTACAATCCGATGCCCAGGGCTATGTTAGTTCAGGCTTCTGGGAGTTGAAGTCCAAAAAAAATCTAGAAATACAGAAATTGTCTGGGCTCTCCAATACAAAATAACAGCACAAGATGTTGCAATGGAGAGTCAATGGGCTCAACTGTGGTTTAAGAACACAAGTATTTTACCTGTAGACACCCAGTGTGGCATAGTGGATAGAGTGATGCACTAGGTCCTGGGAGGATGGAGTTCAAATCCCTGCTCAGCCATGGAAATTCTCTGAAGGAGTGGAACTGGTAAACCATGCCTCAAAACCTCACCTACCTCAAAAACCTTATTAAGGTACAGTCAAACCTCACATAAAGAGCGTTTCGCTTAAAGAGTAACTCGCTTAAAGAGCAGCATTTTCTCTGAATGTTCGCTTCGCTTAACAAATAAAACCAACCAAAAACTCGCTTAACAAATAAATCGGGGCTCGCAATCCCCCCCACAATTGGTCATTTACAATGGTGTTTCGCTTAAAGAGCAAACTCGCTTAAAGAGCAATCCTGTGGAACACATTATGCTCTTTAAGCGAGGTACCACTGTATTATAAATTGGTTCTCACTTGATGGCATATAATAAGAAATCTATGTCTAAATCTATGGGATTGGTGCCTATTCATGCCTATTCAGAATAAAATCCCATCGAGTCCAATAGAGCTTGCTATTGGGTGGGAAAGTAAAAGATTGCACTCCACCAAATCAAAAGTTAGTAATGGGAGCAGAAAAATCCGTGTTATGGATTATGCTAGGAAATCAGTTTCAAACCAGATCACCCAGTTTGCAAATAGCCTCCCCCCACTTTACCAGTTCTGTCTTCCTTTCCACTCTGTTTGGGGACAGAGGCCCTGGGGGAGCTACGTTTGAGCCATGGTTTAAGAGTAATTATATGACTCTCACAACTTTTCAAGTTACCCACCCACCAACAGCAGGAGGGGAGAGAAAAATCTATTATTGATTTAGAAAAATGTATTATTTTTTTGGTGCTGTGTTGTTTTGCTAATTGTAAGCTGCCCTGAGTCGCCATGGTGAGTGGGCGGCAATATAAATCTAAATAAATAAATAAATTCCTGATGGGGCCATTTTCAGTCATCACTGGTACAGTGTCAATGCCAAAGCAATGGGCATGATTCTGGCCAAGTACAAGCTTGTTCTAATTATAATCACTTTCTACTCAGCAAATCCTCCACTTGTATACAACTTCCATTGGGGCTTGAAGTATCATGGCTGGAAAGTAAGATGTAGTGGATTTATTTGAAATTAATTGGATCATGGAAAAGTCAGGGACCCCCATTCTGCCATGTTACAATCCAAATACGGCACTTTAAAGACTCCATTGATGTCAATGAGAAAGCAGATAGATCAATCCTTGGTAAAGATGTGGTGAGCTCTAAATTATGTCAACTTTACTAAACCCCATGACATAATCCACAAAGATGCATTATTCCAAACAATTTTGGTTTGTCATTATCATTATTACCATCCTCCTCTTTATTCTGGGAAAAGTGTGTGGTATGGTGGGTGTCAGATTCATGGGATCTGGGTTCAAATTCTCACTGAGCCACAGAAATTCACTCTGTGTGTGCATGCGATACAGCCATCCCTTAAATATTTCACAGCTGCTGGATAGCTCAATGTTTCAGGTATATGACTGTGGAGCTGGAGGCTGGAAGTTCGATTCCACTCTCTGCCTCTGGAGAGAGGAACCAGCCCATAATTCCTTGGGCAAGCTGCACAGTCCCAAGGTAACCCCCAGAAGACAGGAACAGAAGAGAATGCACCATCCTCAAACCAGAAAACCTTCATAAGGGTCACCATAGGTTCAGAATAGACTTGATAGCACACAATGGTTATTATTAAATATCTCACATACTTTGAAAACTCTATTAGGGTATACAAAACTCAGAATCAACTTGATGGCACATAATGTACAATGCCTTTAAAAATTGCAAACAAAATGAGCCTTTTGGGTTGATCAGAACTATTCTTCAGGCAGAGAGAGTGTAAAATTTGGGATTAAGGCAAATAGTCCAAAATTTGAGCTAAATCTGAAGCCTTCAAATGAGACTTGCTTAGGTGAGGCATAAATCCAGCAGTGAAAAATGGTAGCTGAAATCCAGTAATAAAATGCCCCCTAAATCTGCCTGTTTTTCTTCCATGTCCAGGCCAGATGTGAAACTGGAAAATGAAGCCACCATTTAGTGAATTCATTCCACAGGTTTTTGTGCCTGACCTAGTGTGAGAAAGATTAGCTGGCACGACAAGGTTGCCATTGTCTTGGGTATGCTGGATTGTGGTTCAAAAATAGCACACTCTTCAAGGAGGCTCATTCTGTGTAACCCAGGAAATCTGCTGGTTGTTGAACCAGCAGGGATATTATAGGTGCTTCCACAGGTTCCCCTGGGGATGGTTTACTCCCAGATTTCAGCCAACAGGCCTAAAGAGCAGGATCAGGAGGACCCTCGGTACGGGGAGGGGAGTGAGGACCAGAAACGGGGCTGGACATTGATTCGAAGAACTCATCCCCAGTGAAGAAACGGATTGCCACCTCTCTTTCTCCTGCTCATAGCAATAGCTCAGCACAGGGCCGTGGCCAGGCAGGCGGCCAGCATGAGTTAGCGCTTACCCACCCTCAAACTCCCTGCTGCTTACAGTATATTTATGTATACAGATGACATTGTTGCCCATCCTGAAAAAACATTTGCCCACCCACATCTAGAATCCTGGCTACAGTCCTGGCTCAGCAGATAGGGAAAGCTTGTAGGTTTAATTCTTATGGGTCGTGTGTGTTTGTGTGGGTCACGCACACACACACAGAGAAGGAAAAGTGGTGCAGGGGTGACAAGCCCCCACCCCCGTCTTCCTCTTCCGGCACCAGGGAGCGCCTCGAGGGGCATTTCAATAAAAATAATTGGCTTGAAGGAGCCTAAAGGGGTATTTACATCTTTATAGGGGGGCGGCGGGGGCGGCTCCTCCGTTGATGGATGGTGCGCCGGGCTGCTCCCCGCGCTGTTGCCCCCTTTGGGGGGGCAGGGAGGAGGAGGAGGAGGAGGAAGAGGCATCAGCTGGTCTGAATTGTGGGGCCCGGATTTCTCCTCCTCGTGCCCGCCTGGAACCGAGACGGCCGGGTTGGGTCGGTCCCGGAGGAGGCCCTTGTCCGTCAATCCCCGGCCGGAAAGGAAGCGGCCGCAGCCCCCCACGGGGTCCACCAGGTCCTTCTCGCCTTCCCCTCCTTCCTCCTCTTCCTCTTCCTCCTCCTCCTCCTCTTCCTCCTCCTCAGGGGGTTTGTGACTTTCAACGTCCACCTCCGGCTCTTCCTCTTCCTCCTCCTCTTCCTCTTCCTCCTCCTCTTCGCTGCTATCGCCGCTGGGGTAGCTGAAACTGGTGCCCCCCGGGGAAAGGAGGCGATGCCCGGAGGGCGGGACGGGACGATCGCAGCCCCCCGCCTCACCGCGCTCGGGGGCTATGAGCAAAAGAGGGGGCGCGGGGGGCGAGGAGGATGACGAGGAGGTGGAGGCGGCGCGGGGCTGCTGGTTGGGATGGTGCTGGGGATGGTGGTGGTGGTGGTGATGGTGAAGCTTGGCTAGGCTTTCCGTGTCCTCTTTGCCCCCGACGGGGCGGAAGGCGCTGGAGTGGTGGTAGGACGGGGAGGCCGAGGTCCCAGCCGCCGCTCCACCGGCCGCAGACGGGGCCGCTTTGCCGCGGGGCTGCCCGTCCAACAAGTGCGGCGGGGGCACCGTCGATCCACGGCCGGCGCCTCCGCCCTCGGCGCCGGGAGAACAAGCCGCTTCGCCGCTGCCGTCGAAGACGCGCGCCTCCCGGCTGCTGACCTGGGGGGCGGCGGGTGCCGTCGGGGGGACATCCAGCCCCGCCGCCCCCCCTTCGTTGCTATGATCGGCCAAGTCCAGGAAGGTTTGCCGTAGCAAGTTGGGGCTTTCCCCGCCCAAAGCTGAGCAGCTCGGCGGCTGCGGCTGCGGAGGCGGCGGGGGCTGGAGATATGTGGGCAACCCCGGCAGCGCCCCCGGCGGACGGGGCGGCCAGAACATGCACAAAGGCGGGTAGAAAGCCGCGGCGGCTGCGGCTGCGGCGGCTGCGGCTGCGGCGTCTTTTCTCGTCCCGGGCCAGAAAAGCCCCGACAGTCCCGGGCTGGCCGCCGCCGCCGCCGCTTTGTGTCCCGGGGCGGCCGCTTGTCCTCCGACGGCGCCCAGGCCCTCGGCCACCGCCGCCGCCTCCTCCTTCTTGTGACAGAGGCTGAAGGCGGCGGCAGGGAAGCCGTAGGGGTGCGGGAAGAGACCCCCGCAGCCGGGGAACTTCTGCAGGACCCCTCCGAAGGAGGCGCCTTTGCTGGGCACTGGGATGACCGGGTAGGTGCGCGGGGCTTTGCCGCCCCCGACGGCCCCACCGTGCGCCACCGCGGCGACGGCGGCGGCCGCCACGGCTTCCTGGAGGTCCTCGTCGTCTTCGTGGAAGCGGCCCCGCTTGGGGTGGAGGTCCGGGGGCGCCGTTGGGGGCGCGCCCAGCAGGTGGGGGCTCAACAGCCCTCCCCCGACGCCCCCCACCGCCGACGCCGTCGACGCCTTGACGGCGCCCATCGGGTGGCAGTGCGGCCCGGCCCCGACGGCGGCGTGGTGGTGGTGGTGGTGGTGGTGATGATGGGCCGAGGCGGAAGACGGCAGGGCCCGCTTGCGGCTGCCGCCGTTGAACATGGCCTTGACGTCCTCCCAGGCGAAGACCATCTCGTCCGGGGGCACCTTGTCGGTGAGCTTGAGGTGGCGGCGCCAGGAGTTGAAGTTGGCGGCGTCGGGCTGCGTGTACTTGGCCTCCGGCGTGCGGTGCGAGTGGAAGATGAACTTGTTGGGCGAGAAGTACATGCTGCAGTAGGCGCACTTGATGCACTTGGCCCGCGAGCTGTTGTAGCGCGCCGGGATGAAGCTGCCCCGGCAGCCCCAGGCGCACTCGTGCGACACGTCGAAGGCGAAGTTGTCCGGCAGCTTGGGCGGCCGGTTCTCGCCCAGGAAGGACTTGCAGAGGCGCTCGGCCTCCCGCTTGGTGATCATGCCGCAGCGCCGCGACGAGATGGGCATGGCGCCCGCCCGCCGCAGGATCTCCAGCTGGACGGGGGTGCACTGGACGCAGGTGATGCCCAGCGCCACGCGACGGTTGTGGATCTCGTTGTAGCTGAAGGTCTTGAGCAGCGTGTTGGAGATCTGCGCCAGGCAGAGGCGCTCCTGGCCGTCGATCACCAGCGAGACGATTGGGATGCCGTAGAGGACCACCTGGCCCACCTGGTTGGGCTTCATGGCGCCCGGGTGCGGAGTGCCCCGCTGGGAGGAAGGCTGGGCGGCTGGCGGAGGAGGCGGAGGCGGACCCGGGTTCAAGGCTTCCGCCGCCGAGAAGGCATTGGATGGAGCGGGCAGGAGGAGGTCGGTGGGGCCTGGCAAAGGGCTGCTGGCCATGGTCCGGAGTCCCGGAGGCTCCTCAGGCGAGCTGCGAGGGGAGGGTGGGGGAGAGAGAGAGAGAGCAGAAGGTGAGGATTGGCTCCAGGAGTGGGGAAAGTATCTGTGGGGCAGTGGGCTAGTGGTTAAGATGCTGAACTTGGTGACTGGGAAGTCATCAGCTCCAGACCAGAGTGTAGCAGGACAGAGTGGTTGTCTGTCCCAGCCCTTGCCAAAAGCAAGAAATTGCAAGTAGACAAAAAGGTACCACTTCTGCAGAAAAGGTAACAGTGTGTCTATACAATTTGGTGTCTAGTGATGCCTGCCACATGACCATTGAAACAGACACAGACAGCGCTGGCTCTCTGGGTGTGAACAAAGATGAGTTGCATATGGCTGGCTTTCGAGCAAGGGAGACCTTTACCTTCAGCAGAAATTGTGGATGGTTCAACTGTGAAGGACCTGGAGGTTTATCTGCACTTTCACAAGCAAATGCCTTGGGCTCAAATCGACCCATTTCTCCATAGTTTTATTTCATTGTGAAATTTATTAGTACAGGCCAGGCTCACAGAACATGATCCAGTGGGCCCCTTCTGCAAGGCAGCCTCACTGAACCTCATTTTCCTGCTGTTTCAAAATTTTTATTTATTTATTTATTTAAATTTGTTTATCGCTCTCCTCCCAAAAGGGACCCAGGGCGATTTACAATCAGACCTGTCTTCCACTTCGAAGGGGAAAGTTGTACAGAGGTCCACCAGATAGCCTAAGACCTTCACTCTTTTGACTGGCTGTACCTGACGGGGTTTCATCCAAAGGGCTGCTGTTTCTCATTCCCTGCTGTGTGGTGTAACATAGGAGGAGGAGGAGGAGGAGAAGTGGGTCTTATTTCTGAATAGGATTGCACTGCACAGAGAGTTGTCTCCTAATTAAACAGACATGCACTCACCTCTTAATTCCTGCTCCCTTAGGAGAGACAAGTATGATTGTGGTTTTATCCCAGAGATGGGAACCTTTTTATTCTATTTACAGGCAAATGTGCAAAAACTGGTGGCATCAGGAGAAGGTTGGAAAACGAGCCCTTTAGATCTGTTGAATAACCATGACCCAGAAAGTCCTCCCCGAAGATGAATAGGGTGGAAAGAAGCATCCAAATCAAAGTGAAGCATAGCCCATCCTTGCTGAGCTGTGGCACCCCCTTGTCAGACCTAGGTGTCCCCTTCCCAAAACACTGACCAGCAGATTCAGCCACCCCTCTGCCTTCAAGGATTTCCCAATTGCTCATAATTTTTCAAAGATATCTTCATAATCATGTGGACTACAAACATTCAAATTACTTTGACAGAGACTAGTAAAGGCAGGCTGTTCTGAAATGTAAACTAACACAGAATTGCAGCAGTTCATAAAGAGGTAAGTAACCTTAGTCACCGGGAATAATGAATAACAATACAGGTACTCATCTCTGCAAGGCAGTTTATGCTGGTAGAAGAATGGCTTATGTAGCCTAGACTTTTTCAGAGGGTGGCTCTGTTAGCCTCCAGCAGCCAAACCAAGGCTTCTTGTGACATCTTAAAGTACAAGACATTTTATTTGCCACAAACCAGTTTGTCACAACTGGAGAAACTCAGTGGGTTGGATTGCCTGGCTGTGGACCACAATCACCCATCAATGGGTGGGCGGCAATATAAATCTGAATAAATAAATAAATAAATAAAAATGTGTATTGTTGGTGGGTTACCTGCCCTGCCCCCTTTGCAGCTGAAGGTGGCTTCATTCTAGTTTTGATATAAGTCCTAAAAACTAATATCGAGCCTATGGACATCAATTTATTCTAGTATTATAAAAATAATCAGCCTGTGATTTCATCCTCCACTTCTGCACAAGCCCTACTACTCAGAGCTGTTCTACAAAATTAAATAAAGTTCTTAATATATATTAGCACCTTTACTGCGGACAGAAACCTTTCTGCTTGAATTTTTTGGAATAGTAGCTGTGTTAGTCTGTGGTTCAGGCATATCAGAAAACAAAATAAAATAAACAAAACAAAATAAAAAACACTGTAGCACTTTAAAGACTAACTGCTATATTTTTATTGTTAGCTTTCGTGGATCAAGTCCACTTCTGCAGACAAGGAGTGAAACTTACAGACATGGTTATAGCCTAGAAGAGCTTGGAGTGGATGATAGCTCAGTATGGGGACCCCATGTCTGACTCTATCTTCTAGTGAACTTGATGAATCAAGAATATTATGGTTACTAACCTTACATGGGTTGAAAGAAGAGCAAGTTATGCTTCCTTGAAATCTTGAGAGAAACAGTGGGATAAAAATAGAATAGGAAAGACAAGGGAAATGGTTTCTATTGTACTTTTAGATCACCTATCTACCTACAATACTGTATAACAGAATGCAGAATAGACTCCTCAAGAGGCAAGTTGAACTATCTCACTTCAGACTGAAAATGAAAAGTTCCTTCTTGTCTTACTGTCTTCTTATGTTTTTGTTCTCCCACAGCCATGCAAGAAGTGTTGGAATAATATCAATCTTGTATGCACTAACACTGGCTATCAACCTGTCATTGCATTGTTTTGTTGACATTACCTTCCTTTAACTGCTGACCAATCAACAAACATGGAAGTTCTCTCCATGTTGGAGAGAACTTCCATGTTTCTTGCTTTCAAAGCTGGAGACTCCATTTCCCCTATTTTTCCTTCTAACTTGAACTACAAATGGTAACTGTAAGTAAAGGCTTTTTTTTTTTAAAAAAACTTTAAATGCTTCTAGAGTGATTTTTTTTATATACAGTGATAATTGTTTAAAAGGAACCAAGGGAGGAGGGTTAAAGAGACTGAACTGAACTTTCCATATTTTTTGTGCTACTGTTGTTGGTTTTCTGCCTCACCCTTTGCAAACTAAAAGGAATAACTGAATTCCTGAGTAAGAAGTTGCAAACAATCAAGTGGCTGTTACTATATGTGAGTTAGGGAACTTGTGATTCTTCTTCTTCTTCTTCTCTGCTTAGCTGACGATAGCTGTGGAGAGTTACTGTTTGGATTCCAGTTGCCACAATCCCCTGACCAGTATTGCCAGTGTCTGTACTCAAAGAAAGACTCTCCAATCTTCAATAGTTTTATCCCTGTTTTGCTTTCATTGTCATTGACAGCCTTGCTCATGGGCTGGCTTGTAAGAGCAATCACTCCTGGTGATGAATTTGTGTTCATATTTCTTACTCACTTTGGTGGGTAACTCCCTTTCTGGAAAGGCAGAGGATTACAGTCAATCTCATTCTCAAAGAGAAATCTGGAGGTAGCAGTCTTCAATTGTTGTTTCTTGAAACCTCTTGTATATTTCTAAGAGCTCTTATGGGAAAGATTACTCATACACGAGGCAATCAAAGAAATGACACTATCATTCGAAAGGTCATCAGTATCACCTGGGTCATGGCCCGTACCATCTGCAGAATCTGGAAGCATTAACATGATGACTGGGAGATATTCTGTAGTTGGAGTTTTAGAAAAACCATTTTCCCAAGCGTCTCATTGGACCCTATCCCAGTGGTGGCAGACCTATGGCATACATGCCAAATGGGGCACTCAGAGCCCTTTCTGTGCGCACATGTGCCATTGCCTCAGCACAGAGTTTGCCCCATCCCTCTGCCCAGCAGCCCAATGAGAGCTCTTCCTCCCTCCCCTGTCTGGGGTAAGGCAGGTGCCTCACACGTAGCATGAGGGTGAAGCTGTTGAGTCTTTGGCAAAGGTAAGTTTGGGCACTTGGTCTCTAAAAGGTTTGCCATCACTGCCCTATCCTAGGGTCCCCCAAGTCTCTCTACTTGCATGGATCCTTCAGAACATTTTTGTCAGAGGGTGAAAATTATTTTGTAAACAAATTTGACAGGCTTTATCTTAGGGACGTGGTTGTTACTTTAGCTACCAAAGCATAAGGTAGAAAAATACAGAAATAAGGAGAGAATTTGTCCAGTCTCACGAACCTCCCTTGGGAGACACAGTCTAACCCAGGGGTGGCCAACCTTGACACTCCAGCTGTTCTTGGACTTCAGTTACCAGAAACCCAAGTCAGTACACCTGCTGATCAGGGTTTCTGGGAATTGAAGTCCAAGAACAGCTGGTGCACCAGGGTTTGCCACCCCTGATTTAACCCTTCTGTAGAAAAAAGGGGCTGACTTAGAGGCATCTTAAGAGAAGTTTTTTGGGAACTGCAGTGGCTTAATGGTTAAGATGCTGGACTTGACAACTGGAAGGTCAGCACGTGAGCAGTTTGAGACCCAAGTGGCGTGGGTTGGAGTGAGCTCCCTTTGTCTCCCCCAGCTCCTGCTAACTTAGCAGTTTGAAAACAAGAAATTGCAAGGAGATAAATAGGTACCACTTCGGCAAGAGAGGTAACAGCATTCTGGATGCTCTGGTGTCTAGTCATGCCTGCCACATGACCATGGAAATGTCTGCAGATACAGAATATTATTTTTGTTGTAGTTGTTATTGTGTGCTGTAAATTCATTCCTGATGTATGACAACTATCTCCAAGGTTTTCTGTGTAGACAGTACTCAAAAGTGGTTTACCATTCCCTTCTTCTGGGGTGCCCTGGGACTGTGCAGCTTGCCCAAGGCCATAGAGGTTGGCTCTTCTCCTGGGATATAAAATGGGGGATAGAAAACCCAGCTTGTGACTCTGCAGTCAGATACCTAACTCACTAAGCTATCCAGCCAGACACATTACTGAACATGCATTTCCAATATTAAGAGAAAGTGATTGCCTCGTTTCCTGGTAATGATAGACAGGCATCTACAGATGCAGCTTTCTTCCCCTTTACATCATCATGTGAGAAAGAGCTGCACTGATTACATTTCTGCCAATAAAAATAGCATTTAAGGATGACAGGCATCTGTGTCCAGATCTTTGAAAAGCTCTTATGCTAAATTAAACCTGATTTCTCACTAGAAACTAAAATGCCTCAACTTAGGGTATCATATCTGTTTATATCTTGAAAAAACAAGACTCACTAGAAAATACAATAATGGTATGAAAAGCTGCAATAGAGGGGGAAAGGAAGACATAGATAGGGATGGAGTGATTCAGCTGAGGAATTTTGTAAGACCTGAGCAGGGCTGTTAATGAAAGGACCTTGAAAAGGTCATTAATTCATCATCAATTGGAAGCAATTTGATGACACATAACACACAAATATAGATGCAAAGCCAAACCAACATAACCCTATAACCAATACCATGTGTATCAGTGCTTTCATTCATTGTTTGTTGTTACTATTCAATATTCCAGACTTTCCAGGAGATTGAAAAGGCTTATAAAACAATTTAAAGACATAGCATTGGGTTCTTGGTCCCAGAGAAGTTTGTCTTTGAAATTGTCTCAAACACAGCTAATGTAATCCTTTAAAACAGCCTTTCCTAACCTGGCAGCCTACAAATGGCTGAATAACTGCTCCCATTTTCCACAGCCAGTGTGCTACATTGAAATGTCAAAATTTGTAGTCAGCTAACTAAAAGTGGTTCAAGACTCGAGTGCTTCACGAAAGAGTGAGCTCCTGTCTTCTGTCCCAGCTCCTGTCTGTCCCAGTTCAAAAGCAAGAATTGCAAGTAGATAAATAGTAACCACCTTGGTGGGAAAGGTAACAGCATTCCATTCATGCCAGTGTTTAGTCATGCCTGCCACATAACCATGGAAATGTCTGCAAAAGCAGACAGCAGTGGCTCTTTGGCTGCAAACAGAGATGGCCAGCACTCCCTATAGTCGGACACAACTGGCTTTTGAGCAAGGGAGAGCTTTACCTTTACTAGCTAAAAGAAGACAGATCAAACTCATAAAGGTATGCCCTGGTGTGATCACTTCTTCAGCTCAAGATCCCCTTGCTTTGCAAGATCTTCAGTAGCTGCCAGTGACCCAGATTACTAAGTAGTTGCTGGTGTGAATTTTTCATTCTTCCAACTCCGGGCTATTTTTAGTATTTTGGGTACTTCTTTCCAAAGTGTGCCTATTCACAAGTGAGCCAGCCAGTCCATTACATTTCTGTGTTGTTGTTGTTACAGCCTTTTATACTTTCCATGTTGTGTGCTTGCCATTGCTGCCTCTGTTACTTCACTTCCATGTAATGCTATTATTCTGCTTGGTCCGGGGTGGCAAACCTCTGGTGCTCCAGATGTTTTGGACTGCCACCCCCAGAATTCTCAGCCTTTGTACTGCCAGTGCTAAAGAACAGTGGGAGTTGAAGTCCAAAAATGTGGAATGCCAAAGGTTCACTAGTCCTGCACTAGGTCACGTACAAAAGGATAAGAATGACTAGGCTTCAGTGGAAACCAATAGAGCCCTGGGTTTACAAATGTATGCAAAATGGACTTCTGCTTTCATTGAGTAATCCCTGCAAAGTAGGGTCAACCATCAAGATGAACTAGGCAGCCTGTTGGTCCATGTGAACCTCCATCCCACAAACCAGTTTAATGTGGACGGGGGAAATTGCTCAGAAGTTCCTCTTGTGCTACTTGTTGGGCACAGGGAGAAATTCTCCTGTGTTCTGAAGAGCTCTAGCATTCCTGCCCACACCCCAAAATATTTTTAAATCTTATTTTTTGGGGAAATAGCCATTAGAATAGAGGCTACAAAGGGGGCTTTTTCAGACCCCAACTCCAAATTCAGTAAAACCCATGATGATGATGATGATGATGATGATGATGATGATGATGATGATGATGATGGCTATCCCTGAAAAATAGAGAGTAGAAGCTGGATCTCTAATGTTCCAATCTGTTGATTCTTTTTGTCCAGCCTGTTAAGTCCAGTTGCAAAGGAGAGGAAATAAGGCAACAACAAATGTTAACAGTGAAAAGGAGCCAGCCAAGCAAAAACTATGGAGGAAAATCCATGTGTTCCTAGTCTTCTTTTGCTGCTATTGATATATATATTAGGTGTGTGTGAGCTGCAGCATCATGTCCATTTGTGTTGATCCTAAAACTCCTTGCTCTGGCTATCTTTTTTTGAAACCTTTATCTACTATCAAATCTCATTTCTGCTACGACTGGTGCACCAAGAAATTTTCAAAATATGAATTTCTATTGACCCTTTGCTCTTTGCAAATCCAAGGGCCTGTAAACATCATTGTCTTGATGAACATCTTGCAAAGCTTGGAAGAATAAAGGCTTGTAGACTAAAGGCTCTTAGAAAACTAGAAGATTGTAGCTACAGAGAGTGCACATAATAAGACCTGTGGTCTTTATTTATGCTTTGTTATCATTTTTAAAACACATGCAACTCTCAGAAATGTTATGATATATTAACCTTACTCAGCTAGAGAGCTGGTTAATTGTTTTGCAAAGACTTTGGTAAACTATCGATCAAGTCTTAATTTTAAAAGCACTTTCATTTTTGGAAACACATTTTCTATACCCCCTCCCCCATTATTTTAGTACTTTGTACATGCAAAATACCACATCTTTACAACTGGAGAATAGAATGATATGGTAACAGAAAAACTGACCATCCCTGTTATAAAGGTATAAAATCTATACAATCAAGCAAATTCTGTGTTACCAAGTTATCATAAGGGTTGCAAGGGATATACATCAGAGGGTTTATGTTGTAAACTTTACAGTTTGGCAATTTAGAACACAGCTGTAGCCAGGAAGGGTATGAAACTTCCTGCCTTATATATAACTTTATTACAATTACTGATCAAATAAAATTTCCTGCCTTGATTACAACCTAGATCAAATAGCATTCATATGGATTGAAAGCTGATTCACCTAAAAGATAATCAAGCAGAAAGCAAAATAAAATAAACAAAACAAAACAAAAAACACTGTAGCACTTTAAAGACTAACTGCTATATTTTTATTGTTAGTGTTCGTGGATCAAGTCCACTTCTTCAGATCCAAGACCTGAAAGTTACAATTTTGGAACAGAGAAATTCAGACTCAGAATATGCAATCCTGGTACAGACTCCATTGCCCACCTGTTACATATTAGCAGGCAGTTGGAGAAATGAGCAATTGGCCTTCAACCGCTCTCTCTCTCTGGATTTAAAAATAGTTTAAGATTGCAGGTACATAGCAGACTTATAGTGTGAGGCCTATCTGCATGCTTTGCATCTTCTGAATCCACTGAGAATCTTAGTTACGCCATCCTCAGCAGGGCCATCTTACTGACAGCTAGGATACATCACTTCTGCTGGCATTATAATTCACCAAAATCCTTACCAAAGCAAAAACTACTCACCCACCCAGCAGGAGGCATTTTTAATTCCTGCTATTTCATCTCTATCACATTTGCACTAAAGAGGACACTGTACATGCCACAGTGGCTGAAATTTGGGACACTTTTACTGTTGTTCATACAGCTCATGCAGCAGAGTGCCTACACTGTAGATCTATTTCTGTGTTGATCCAGCAACCATCAGTGAATCTGGAGGACTCAACTGGCCAGTGCTTAAGTGCACAGAGAACTTGCTCTTCAAAGAAGGCAGGGCCAACCAGAAGACCTGACTGGCCATCTGTTGTGAGTCTTCTTGTTGTTAGTGGGTTCCACTATTATTTTCAATGAGCTCTGTCCAGGTCCTGAAAGATTCTTCACTGCCAATTAAGTGCTGTTGCTGTTGTCAGCTTTTACAAAAGACGTGAAAAGACAGGCTAGTTTCTCAGATACTGTAACTTGATTAATCTAAGACAGTGGTGGATAACCTTGGCACTCCAGCTGTTCTTGGACATTGATTCCCAGAAGCCCAAATCAGGACACCTGATGATCAGGGTTTCTGGGAATTGAAGTCCAGGAACAACTGGAGTGCCAAGGTTCGCCACCACTGATCTAAGATCACCCTATAGCAACAATGGCAAACCTTGGCACTCCAGTTGTTTTGGAACATCAATTCCCAGAAGCCCTGATCAGCAGGAGTGCTGGCTTCAGCTTCTGGTAATTGCAGTCCAAGAACACCTAGCGTGCCAAGGTTCTCCATCACTGCCCTATAGCTTCATAGTTGTGTGGAGGACTGAATGTTAGTCTACCAAGATGTAGCCCAGCAAATCAGCCTTCTTTAGGTTGCTATTTCTAATGGCACTGGACTACAACTCTAGACAATATGGTGGCCAAGTTGGATGTGAAAAAATGGAAAGTAGTAGTCCATCATTTTCTAGAGGCCACTGATTCTATGTCTCTACTCAGAGACTAAGCAGCACCCCAAGAATTTAATGAGATCCTGCTTTTGCCGTTTCATAGCAGAACTTCAACAATCTTCTGCTACAGGTTTTGATATGAATTTGTTTGCTCTCAGGCCTAATACTTTCAAGCCTGAGGATGTAGCTCTGGGCCTTTGAGGCAAAAAAATGATTTCCTTGTAGCTGTTCTTTTCTGCCCGCTATGCAAGAACCTGAGACTAAAAGAACAATCATAAGTCTTTTAAGGACAGTAGCCAGCTTTGTATGGCAAACTTTCTTAAAGATCAAAGACCTATTTAAAGGCCCTACATGGAGCAGGAATTCAGACCATACCAATCCAGGCTGCAAAGTTAAAAATGCATTTTTGAATACCCACACCAGAAAAGGGGGGGAGGAGTGTTTTTCTTGTTCAACTTTAACATATCAAAGGAAAACATTTAACTTGATCCTTTCCATGACTGCTAAATTTTCACAGGTAACTTATTTATTCATATTTTCATGAGTGCACTCTTCTAAAACATTACAGTCCACATCATCTCATCTTGCAAAATGTGCACTAAGCTCAAACAATCCAGCTACCCGTGAAAATGCACACACACAGGTGTTCAGGTTGTGCTAGTGCCAGCTTTGGAGAAACCAACTGATTTCCCCAGAGGATTATTATAATCCCTGTAGAAAAAAGAATGGGGTAGGTAAAATGTAGGCCCAGACACAAGGCTACGATAAGGATTCCCCCGCACCTAAAAATTAGAATCCTAAAATCCACCAACTGGTGTCTGCTATAAAATAAGGGAATTAGAACTAAAGAATGTTCCAAGCACAGAGATATCTGGCAGCTTTCCCTGCTCTCAGAATAAAGTAAATAAAACAAAAAGACAAAAAATGTTGTGGCACCTTAAAGACTAACTCCTGTATTTTAATGTTAGCTTTCATGGATCAAGTCCACTTCATCAGATGTAGGAGTGAGACTTCATGCCATCAATTAATTATACACATCAGAAACAGAGGTGCACAATGGTTGGCTAACATAACAGATAAATATACAAATCAAGGTGGCTTTTTACAACTGGCAATAGGAGAAGGACTGTGGTGTGGTTCAGGTGCTTAACTTGATTATGGGAAGGTCAGCAGGTCAGCAATTTGAGACCCGAATGCTGCACATCAGGGTCGTGTCCCAGGTCCTGCCAACCTAGCAGCTTGAAAGCAAGAAATTTCAAATAGATAAATAGGTACCACTTCAGTGGGAAGGTAAACAGCATTCCATGCATTCCGGTGTCTAATCATGCCTGTCACATGACCATGGAAACAAGTCAGATACCACTGGATTTCGAGGAAGGACAACCTTTACCTTTACCTCAATAGCAGAAGATTCCTAGCTGTTACTCAAAGTTGGTGTGAAGATTTGGCCCTGCTGAGTTGCAAATGGTGCCACAACAGGTTTTTCCTTTTTGTTTTGTTTCCTCTCTGATATGTTTGCACAGACTAACATGGCTACCATTTCAAAAATTTCAACTATGAAGAAGTGGATGTATCCACGAAAGTTCTCATTGAGATATAACCATTGGTCTTTAATCTGCCACAACAACTATTTATTTATTTATTTATTTATTTGCTTTTTAATATATGTATTTGTTTGGTTTGGGTATGCTTGCACAAGGCTACTTCTTTGAAAGCTTAATGCAAAATTCCATTCTTTGTTATCTGGGAGCATTTTAGCAGAGTAATTTAAGGTGTGGATCATGCCTACCTGGCTATGCCTAGAGATGGCAGGTGATGTTCATTGGTGGTTGCTCTTATGTTAAGACTGGGTAGCTCAGCCATTTAGGACTCTGGGGAGCCAAAGCCTGGAGTTCGACACCCCCCCCCCCCCACTGTTCTTCCTGGGAGAAGAGCCAGCCAGTGTGACCATGGACAAAATGCACAACCCCAGGGTGCCCCCAGGAAAAAAAGCGAATTGGCAACCACTTTTGAGTTCTCTCCACCTAGAAAACCCTGGAAAGAGTCACCATGTCAGGACTGACCTGATAATATGTAATTGTTGTTATTAAGTCATTTTGTGGATGCGCAGTACATTTTTAGGCCATATAATCCCCTATTAGGTGCTGATCTAGAGATGCTTGTAGATTTCAGAGACCTGGCAGCATTTAAATATGCTTTCTGCCCTCACCTTGTGATGAATCTAGTAAAGGTCATCCTTGCTCGAAAGCCAGCTGTATCTGACTCTAGTGTTCAGTGCTCATCTCTGTTTATAGCCAAAGAGCCAGCATTGTCTGCATCTGCAGACGTTTCCATGGACATGTGGTAGGCATGACTAGACACTGGAGTGCATGGAATGCTGTTTACCTTCCCACTGAAGTGGTACCTGTTTATCTACTTGCTATTTCTTGCTTTCAAACTGCTAGATTGGAAAGAGGTGGGACAGAGATGGAAACTCACTCCAGTGTGCAGCACTCGGGTCTCAAACTCCGACCTTCTAGTCTTCAAGTTCAGCATCTTAATCAATAAGCTAATGCAGTCCCTGCAATGAGTCTACACCCCAGTAATTACTCTGCCATTGATAGATGATCAGTAGTCTTCAGTCCATTCACAAAGTTGTGCACTGGAAGATTCATACATTCAGTTAACATGTGGATGTATAGGAAGAAACTCAGTTGCACAAATCATTTAAGAGCAACTGATCTACTGGGGGTGGGATTACCTCTGCTGGCTAAATACAGTGTACAGTGTACAGATTTCTAAGTTTCTCAGGTTACTACATTGGGAGAAAGACAAGACAAAATAAAAAGAAACAGGGAGAAGGGACCTTGCTGAGTCTTTCTCTGTTAAAGAAAGAGAAGCTTGGTGATTTCCTTTTAAGAGACATCAGGAAAAGACACATGGAGCAAAAATTTGGAAGGATCCAGAGAAAAGCTCACATTGGGGGAAGGGGACCACCACTTTTCTGAAGAGATTTTAAAATGCTTACCCACATTATACCTCATGTATTGTTCTATACATACTTTCTTTTCTCTGTCTTTTAACTATCTAGTTTCAGGAAGACATCTGTGTAACTTGAAAGTTTGCCAATTCCATTATGATGACTGAGTAACAACCAACTATGTACAGTATTATGTTTTAAAAATTTAGAGGCCATTCTTATTCTTGCTGAGAAGGAAAGATAATGGAGATACAAAGGATGCATTCTGGTAATTGAGATGAGTCCGAAGTATAAACAGCCTTCCATTCTGAATTCTCCAGAATGGATGAACCTTAGCCAAAGATTTGTAGATGACAAGCTAACAACTATAGGTAGATTCTTAGAGCCACCAACCTCCTTGTGTGTTTCGGGTCTTGAACTGCTGACCTGCAGCCCTTCCAGTCATCAAGTTCAGCATCTTAACCACTTGAGCCACTGCAGTCCTGATGATTGCCTTAGCCCTGTGTAATACATCCCACCTTGGACCAGAGATTTTCAACCTTTGCGAAGGCCAGCTAAACTGAATTCCCAAGAACCAAATGTTGCACCCCAAAATGGCCACCTGCAGATTTCTTTCCAGGCCATCATTCTGTCTTCACACCTTGAAGAAAAGTGACAGGGCCCTGATGAATCATACTACGCAATGGTCAACACCCACCACCTTTCTCTTCTGATATAAAAGACAAGAAAGGGAAAATTTTATGGAGGTGGTGATGAGAGTGAACCATCAAGGGGGAAATCCTGAGTTTGAAGGAACATACATTGCAAATGAAGGTTACAACCTTTAACCTGGACCCAGAGCATAGCTCAACAGCTGCATGGCTCGGCTGAAGAACAAACAACTGACATAGCCCTAGAAACCATCTGAGAAGGAACAAATGAAGTTCCAGAGGATCTCTCTGGATCACAAAACTGTTAGATCTACTCAATTCATCTGGCCCATATGAGTGCATTTTACTTCTGCTTCCAGGAGCAATGAGGGCTTCATGGGCCGGATGAATTGGTATCAGGGCCCGGATCCAGCCCACAGGCCATAGTGACAGGCTACCTGAACCACATGACTGGCCCGTAGCCTGAAAAGTTTGGGCACCCCTGGAGTAGAGCATCTTTCTGAGTGCAGGTAATTAGGCGCACACGCTGCATTTTAGAACTAGTTTACCTGACATGATCTTGAGAGCTTTCTCTCTTTCTCTTTTTAAAAGCAGAGACCTTAGGGACACTTATTAGGCAGTCTTAATTGACTCAGCCTAGAAAACCAACAGAGAGAACATGAGTAGATATCTAACTATTTGTGGGGCAGGGGCCCCCACCCCAAACACACCAGACTTCATAGCTTACTATTAGAACTGTCCCCCACCCCCCAGTCAGTTCTCTTTGCCAATGTACCCTCAATAAACATGGATTTGTAAAGAAAAGAAGACCAAGCATTCATATTGTTATACTGTATTTTCCTTCCAAATGTTTATCACGGATCCAAAGACTTCTTCTTCCGTAACTAAATCCGAATATAGGCGATCATCATGGTGATCAGCCATGAAGACTGTACTGAGAAAATAATGGAGTGGCCTTTCATCTGCCTTCAACATCGCAGCATAACACCCGTACCACTGATCCAGTTCTGTGAGTCACTTTCTGGTCTGCAGCCCTTTTGGCAGACAAAGTCCTCCTCAGCCCCAGGCCAGTATTGATGACGCTGCTGCCTTCCATCAAGATGGATTCAAGTGGGATTCAACCCACTTGGGGACCATCACCCTTCTCTGTGGACTTCAGCACCCAAGGCCTTAGCTTTAAGTTAGTTAACCACAGCCTGATCCTTGGTTAAGTCGCTGGCAGTATGGTCTACTCTGTTACTATAGCAAGATAACCTGGCCATGCAGTACTTGAACTCAAAGATCAAGAATATAAATTCTCTGGGACCAGACTCCCGGAATCCTGCCTAGAGGAAGCAAGATAATCGTCGCCCTTCCTTTCGCGTCTATCCCCAAGCAGCCGATACTTCGCAGGTAGACTGCGTTTGCACACGAAAGCTCTATTCAGTCGGTGGATCTTTCTCCAACGCGTCTTGGAGGCTGAGCCTTTTGTTAGGCACCCACGTTTTATCCCGCCAGTCCCTTTTAACCACGACGCGAAAACACACAAAGACACGCGTGCTTCTGCAAATCCACAGGGACTGCGGGATGCGCAAAGTCACGCGCTGTTTACCTGTCAAGCCCCGCAGCTCCTTAGGGTCGCATTTTGCGCAACATCCACCAGCGGGGGAAGAAGCCCAGGATGCTGCGGCTTTTGCGTTCAGGCCAAAGGCTCGCCCGGTGGATTGTCTTCGGCAAGGGAGAAATAAAACCCACAACCGTCTGTTTCTGTCGGATGTATTTGTTCTTTTTTGCAACGTTCATCCAGCCGGAGATGCGCACATGGCAAAGACTAGCGACAGGGGCAGCGTAGGTGCCTCCTTAGGTCGCCCGATCTTGCCAGAGGAGGAAGAGGAGGCTGGATCTCTTTCATTCGGTTTCTCTCTCTCCTTGCCTCTGAACTCTGAGGCGGACCGAAAGGACGACACCCAGCGGGCTCGGTGACGTCACCGCCTCCTCGATCAGAGATGCGTCCTCGGGAAGGAAACCTCGCAGGAAGAAAAATAAATAAAACTGCGGGGGTGGGGTGGGGAGTGGACGGTCGGTGTCCCCACGAAAGAGATCGGCGGGAAACGACTCGAGCCCCAGAGACCCCTCCCTGAGATGGTCTGGCCGGGCTTTTTGCTGCCCAAGGCGAAAGTTTAGGCTTTTGAAATTCGCGAGTCCTTAAGACGAACGTTTCCTTCCAAACCAAGGGACTTCGTTTGCGGGTCCACGTGTCTGAAAGCCTCTGCGCGAGAGGGCGGCGTAAAAAGGATGGAGGGATCCATTGAAGGATATGGTCTACGAAATCCTGCAACCCAGTATTCTAGATTAGTATTGCGCGAGGCAGACCGTAGCCATTTATTAACCGTAATTCTTTCGACGCCCTTCTATTTCCTACCCTTTCCTAGCAAGCGAGTGCAGAAATAACTTCTCAGGAAATTTTACTCCTCAGCCCCTTCCTGTTAGTCTTGCTCGGTACTGGGGGTCGTTGAGACCGATAATTTCCCGTCCAACGATCGTATGAGGAACCCCCCCTTCCCATCTTTCCACCTTACACAAAGAACTTCTTCAAGTGCCGTATCCTCTTCCGAATATTGGCTATCCTCGTGGCGATCAGCCATAAAGTACCCCTGATTCAGTTCTGCGAGTCACTTTCTAGTCCTGAGCCCTTTTGGCACACAAAATCCTCTTTAGGGACCATCCCCCTTCCCTGTGGCACTCCAAGGCCTTTAGACCTCAGGATTGTAAGGTTGAGTCGCTGTCAGTTATGATCTACTCCATTACCATAGCAGGAGAACCTGGTCAGACTAAAACACAAAGAACGGGCGTCCCAAAATAGATCCACTCTCAAACACGCACCCGCGGCACCCAGTGAGGACAGACACACCCATAGATGGACACCCCAGTTGTAGAACCATTTATCCAGAAGAAAATTCACCGAGTCCAGAGGTGGGGGGGGGCGACTCCCATGCCACGGGTCAAGTTTCTAGCCCCCGAAAATCAAAGACCCTTCCACGCACTGAGATTTATATCTAGGCAATGTGAACATTCAACCTTTCGCCACTCAGACGAGACACGTCTGTCTGTCTTGAACAGGGCTTACTCCAAGTAAGCAGGTATCAGATTGTAGCCCTAAAACGACATTCCAGTGGGGAAAAAATCCAACACAGATCATAGTAGCCTCAGCTCATGAGTAAACGTATAGAAGAACAGGTGACTGCGGTATTTTCTCAGTAAATTGACTCATTATTACTTGTGTCGAGGACAAGGGTTGGGGCCCCGGAGAGGAATCAACTACACTGTACTGTATATCAGTTTTCTCCAATCCGGCGCCCTCCAGGTCCTTGCTGAGATTGATGGGATTTGTAGTAACCTATACATGTTGAACTTCAGGGAGACTATTGATTCTCACGTTTCACTCCTCACAGAAAATACTAAAATTGTCAAACATTATATCCCAAACGTATTCTTATATACAGTACCCGAAAGCAGGCGCAATTTGAGTTGAAGGATTGGATTTTACGCGCTGATATCAATAGTATTTCGCGTTCTTGCGTTTGGGGTTCATAGAAATCTCTACTATCGGACATTTGCAAACGTTTTACTAAGGATAAATCTCATTGAATATGATGAAATAGTACTCTCAGTTTTTCATTGATACACAACTAGGCAGTTTTTGTAGGTAGAGACAATAAATCTGGCTGCAGTCCTATCACACGCTTAGCACGGGAGTAGGTCCCATTAGACATAGTGGAGCTTACTTCTGAGTAGACACAGTTGCCACTCAGGAAGGCCAAATTGTGAGCAGTGAGTGTCTTTAACAGAGTAATTATGGAGTCATTTCCACAGGAAAAGCTGCAATTCAACTTTATAATACCTTGGCAAACGCTTGTTCAGCTGAGATTCTCTGGAAGATATCCGAGGGAAATACTGTACCCCTTTCTCTACAAGGCGGCCCTCCGAACAATTCAAGCGCTCCTGAGCAGGGCAAATCCGAGTGCGGAAATACTGTGAGACTTGTGGCTCACGTTAGCGGTGTGGAATTAATTAGGCTGATCAATAAACTTCTTCCTTTCATAAGGCAGCAGCAGTAATTTTAGCTTTGATAAGGAGAGAGACGCCTTCCCATCGCGGAGCACGGGCCATTATAGGAAGGCAACATTCCGAAACCCTGTTCGTTTAAGTCGCCTTAAATGAGCTAGAGCTTAATTCGGAGTGAACGTGAAGCGACGCGAGGTGCGCAGAACGGCGAATGCGTGGCCTCTAGTCCTTATTTGTCCCGCTCCCTGATTTGCTTCAGAAATTGCAAAGCTAACTTCCCAGGCCAAGCCCTTGCAGACTTACTCGGAAGTAACGCGGAGCCTAAGAAGATCGAGGGCCAAGAAACGGAGCAGCCTTAGGTTCCCACTCTGAATGCCTTTCCCAGGAGGAAAACTCCAGTGCATTTGGACGAAGCAACCATGATTCGCGTTGGAGCCATGATCTGGTTGAAGAAGACAAAGGCTACGATCCTGTACATTTTGCATTGAGGAGGGCGAGTTGGGACTGTTTGAATAAGCATATTCAGTGCCTAGGATTTGCCCCTAAACGGTGCTTAAAAATGGAAAAATCCTCAAATGCACCCGCCCAGAAAGGGGAAAATCTAAATCGCCTGGCTCGAGCCCCACCGTAATCAGCGGGCCTTACTTCAGAGTAAGCCCATAGAGGAGTGCACGTTGTGGCATGTAACTCTCCACCGGAAGCAACGTCTCGAGTTCTAGTCTTTTTGGAAAAAGAATTTCTGGGTGGATCGGGCCCAAGCATAGCGCTGGCAAAGGATTGGCGAGAAACTAATCCGGATTGTCTTTCTGTGGAAGAGGCGGGACCTAATTTCCCAGCCGTTCACTCCTCCTAGTTAGAGGCAGAGACTGGATTAGGGTTTATTTAGAGCGTTTTCCGATGGAAATTAACTCGATTTTGGAAAGGAAGGACAGAAGATGTCAGGATCCAAACCAATTGGGAGGAAGCCCTGCGTTTTAACATGCACTTATACTTGGAAGGAAGTCTATTTTAACTCAATGGGAATTACTTCTCAGTAGATTTTCCTGGGGACGCTAGTTAAACCACGGGTTCCTTAGTTTGAAAACGCTATGTTAGCGATCGGTCTTCCTTTCTTAGCCTAAAACCCCAGTTACTCCGGCTACAGTCCTGATTATAAAAGTCCAATCAGAATTCAGAGAAGTATATTGTTTGGGATTTTAACTCCCAGAATCTCTCAACCAGCATGGGGTGTGTCGGAGTGGCGGTTGTTTTTAAACCTTCATCGCAATCTGAATCGTGATTCGGATTGGCATTTTCCACGGGTAATTTATTCCCCACCCTAAATGATGACTAAGGCCACGATCCTAAAATCCACCTGCTATTGAAACTCACTGATCAAGGGGGGGGGGGGAGAGAGAGCCATCCCCCCCCCTCAATTTTGTGGGACTATGGTTGTTTTTCTTTGTAAACCTGCTGAAGGTGTTGCAGGATCGATCACATCTGAAAACAAGGGTACAGTACTTGCTTCCGAGTCAATGGGGGAGTGGGTGAGATAAACACTAGTCGGCCTTTTGCACATTGGTTAGGAAGCAAACCCTGTTCTATTTTGCTACGGCTTGCTTTCAAGTCAAGTTACTGGCTGAATGTAACTTTCCAGCAGGTTACATGCAAACCCGCAGCACTGACATCAAATAATGGTAATAATTTACTAACAAATTATTCCCCCCCTTCCATTCAACTGAAGTGCAATACTGTACATAGACACGATTGGCTCTTTTTAAAGGTGCCGTCGGTGTCTTTGTCTTTTAAGGCGGCGACCTCCTTGAAAAACAAACAAACAAACAATTTCACGTTATCCTTCAACCGGTTCTCCGGATCCGAGCTGAGACCGAGGGTTTTCAGGCTTCTGGACCAGACCAGCGACGGCTCCCTTGCTTGTTTAATGACAAGAATAGTTACGCGCCGTCAAATCAATTCTGACATATGGCGATCCTATCCACGGCTTTCTAGATACAGGATACCCAGAAGTGATTTTACCTTTCACTTCTATCGAGGGCCCCTCTGGCCATGTGCATTTTGCCCTTATCTCCACAAGATGGCTTTTCTCCACCCCCAGGTGGCACAGTGGGGAATCAAACACTCAACTTCTTGGCAAGTTCTTGCTTGCCTAAGCTCCAGTGATGGCGAACTTTCGCCCTCCAGGTGTTTATTGGACTTCAGTTACCAGAAGCCCTGGGAATTGAAGTTCAAGAACACATGGAGTGCCAGGGTTCGCCATCACATTGAGTTAGCCATCCAAGAAGGTCGGGAGGATTCGCTTCCAAGAAAATCCAGTTCAACTTCAGCCAGAAAGTTGCGAGCCCTCCCCAACTGCCCGCCTAATTGCTTGAGAAGATTGCGAGTAAAGGCCACGGGACGTTTTTTCTGAGTTGTGAGCTGGACAGGCTTGGACGAGATTAAAGGCAGAACTGCAGGTTTAAAATGCCAAAAAATGGAGACTGTTAAACAGGTTCGAGGTCTACCTGGCGAAAAAGAGAAAGTGGGGGAAACGCTGTGGGAGAAACCAGAGTCCCCCCCTCCCAGACTCTTCGGTGTGCTTTAAAGGTATGGCTAAAGGTCTCCCTTGCTCAAAAGCCAGTCGTGTCCGACTCTAGGGGACGGTGCTCATCCACGTTTACTGCCAAAGAGCCAGCGCTGTCTGCGTCTGCAAACGTTTCCTTGGTCTTGTGCCAGGCATAACTAAAAGCGCATGGAATGCTGTTACCTTTCCCACCGAAGTGGTACCTATTCATCTACTTGCAAGTTATTGCATTCAAACTGCTTGATTGGCAGGAGCTGGGGCAGACAACGGGAGCTCACTCTGTTCTGCAGCACACGGGTCTTGAACTGCCAGCCTTCCAGTCGTCAAACTCAGGAAGCATAAAAAAGCATCCTATGGGCCTTTCTGCGACTTCCCTTCTCCCGGTCCCTGCCTAGATATCTTTTGCAACCATCAGGTAAAGAGGTGCCAGTTGTTCCGGAATAAGGTGGCCAGAGGGTGAAGAGACTAAGGCTCCTCTGCCTTCAGAGGCTGGGCGGTAAGGACGGCTCAGCAGAAAGAGATTGCAAGAGACGCGACCCCTGCGGAGAGAACCGTCCTTTCCCCCACGGCGGTTAAAGGCACAGGCGCCCAGCCCTCTCTTGCACGTGGCAACTCGAGCCCAGAAAGCGGCGGCGGCAGCACTGCCAGTCTGCAGAACTCATTGCACTTAAAGGCCGCCTTTCTACTGGGATAGGGACCCAAGGCGGCTCACAGATGGTTAACCAAACAAGTGCAAACATGATTAGCCCAAGCGACATCATTTTAAAAAACACAACTTCACCATGCAATAATATATAATAAACCATAAAACGCTAGCCAATCTCGTTGCTAAAACCCTGCGTAAAATGGGAGGTTTTTAGCTGGAACCTTTTGGAGCAAACGCGCGCATGTTCAGTGGACTTGAGCTCTGCTTGCCTTGCACCCTTTCCTCCCTCCTTCCAGGAAGGCCTGGGGTTAACCCACCCACCAGGTGCCACTTTAATTTAACCGCCATGTCAGCAGGTGAGCTGCTGAGAAACAGAGCCTTAGAGCTCCACCCAAAGCAAGAGGTGGCAACCTGTGGCACTTGGTGGTTTTTAAGTCCCATGTAAAATATGCAGACATTTGCTATGCACTGTACCATCAACTCGGAACCCTAAACTGGGGTTCCTTATAGTGATCCTAAACTGGCCTCGCAAGATTATTGCGTTAGTTTCCGTGGCTCCAGTGGCTAAGACGCTGACTGGGAGGCGGAAGGTCAGCAGTTCGATTCCCGAGTACTGCAGGACGGAATGAGCTCCCGTCTTTGTCCCAGCTCCTGCCAACCTAGCAGTTCGAAAGCAAGGAATTGCAAATAGATAAATAGGGAGCACTTTGGTGGGAAGGTAACAGTGTTCCGTGCGCTCCGGTGTCTAGTCATGCCTTCCACATGACCACGGGAACGTCTGCAGAAGCAGACAGCGCCGGCTCTTCGGCTTTGAAACAGAGATGAGCACTGAACCCTAGAGTCAGATACGACTGGCTTTAGAGCAAGGGAAACCTTTACCTTTAACCTTTACTTCCACGGCTGAGCAGTGATTCGAACCCAGGCTTTCTAAATCCTAACCCATCGCCTTACCCACTGAGTGATAAATGGCCATTTATAAACATACAATTAATTGAATGGGGGTTACTCTAACTGGCGCTTGCGGTTGGATTTGGACTATAAGAAATTGGTTTAATTCGCTTTAATAACCACCCACATGATTTAAACTGAGCTTTCAGTCATTCTGACCTCTACTTTATGATCCACCCGTGTCGATCTACTCGGAAGCAATTCCCATACAATGGGATTTGTAGTGTCACAACGGATTGTGGCTCCTATCTTCTGGTATTTGTTCAGCTTTTGGATTTATAGCCCACCTGCCACCGACGACTCCGGATAGGTCACGGCAGTTTAATTATCAAAGGGGGAGGGGGAACATTTACTTCTTCACAGGTAAAAACAGGCCATAGATGAACCCAGGGAATAGGAAGTAGAACACAATTTTAAAACAAGAAGATTTAAACAATCTTATATGATCTTGTTTTATTTCAAAGGATGCTGAAGGCAGGGGTGGTATTTAGAGGTCTATGATACCATTTCTAGGAGCCAAATTTGGCTTGTTCGAAATACTCCTTTTAGAGCCTCGAGCCTTTGAATAGGTGGCCTTTACTCCCAAAGAAATGCGCCTCGGCTCCCAGTTCCTTTACAGCACAGGAGATATAAGGCTGAATACCTTTCCCAACCTTAAAATTTGCCGCAAACGCCAGGTCTGATCCTTAATCTGGAATAATTGCCCAGATTATTCACGATTGTTGTCACGACCGCAGCTTTTCACATGTTGCTCGGTGTGCAAAGAATGAAAGAACTGTAAAAGAGAGGTAGTTAATCCGCATTAAACCCAAGGCTCAGTAGCATTACGCAATCATCCACTCTTATTTTAGAGACTAAGACTACTCCTTGACTACTGAAGGTGAAGGTCTCCCTTGCTTGAAAGCCAGGGAGCTGGTGCTTTTCTCCGTTTACGGCCAAAGAGCCAGCACTGCCTGCGTCTGCAGATGTTTCCATGGTCATGTGGCAGGCAGGGAATGCTGTTACCTTTCCCGCCCAAGCAGTACCTATTTATCTACTTGCAACTTCTTGCTTTCGAACCGCTGGGGAAGTTGATGGGAGCCCAATCTGTCCCGCACCACTCGGGTCTCGTAAACCATAGCTCCCCCTCCTTGACTACTACATAGAGGCAAATCAAGGGAAAACATGCTGTCTAGCTAACACGAATTTAGGTGTCTTTATTCCGAAGCAAGCCTGCAGGGATGCCCAAACTTTTCGGGCAGCAGGCCAGTCACGTGGTTCAGGGAGCCTGTCACTATGGCCCGGCCTGGATCTGGCCCCCTCGACACCAATTCATCCAGCCTACAAAGCCCTCATCGCTCCTGGAAGCGGAACTTCTGCTTCCAGGAGCGACGAGGGCTTCATAGGCTGGATGAATAATGTCTGCCTCACTTCTTTTTAAATAGGGGCGTTTTTTCAACTTGAGCCGTCGGGTGTCACCGGTTTCCCTCTTCTCCGACCTTCTCATCTCCCTCTCCCCAACCTGCCTCTCCTGTTGTCGCGGGACCTGTCGCCCCCCCCCCCCGTGAGTCAAGAAGAGTCCTTCTCTGGATCGGTGGCATTTTAATCAAGGCTTCTAGCCGGGCAGGTATGAATATTACACACCAGACCTCCTCCTCCCGTTAATTGATTTAAATGGCTTTATCTGTTTAAGCAGGGGGCCATCCGCTCCCCTCCCTCGCATGATCTTATTAGCAGAGAGACATTTCCTCCCCAGGTCCCTGGTTACTCCAGTCTCCTATGGCACAGAGCGCGGAAGATTTCTTCCTTTCCCTCCATCCAGAAGGCTCTTATTGCAAACCAGCGTTCCCACGAGCATTATTGTTCCGCGTCAAGAAGCGAATGAATGAATGAATGAATGCGAGCCCTCCGTGGAGAGCGCCGTCCTTCCTGTCTCTGGGCTTTGAGAAGCGAGCCTTCCTGTTACAGAATCGCCTCCGCATGCGATTTCTCTTACTTCAGAAAGATGGAACTCTGGGCAAAAGCGGCCGTGGTGGGCTTAGTGGCTAAAACGCTGAGCTTGACCATCTGCAGGTCAGCAGTTTGAGACCCGAGTGCTGCTCGACGGAGTGAGCTCCTGTCTCTGTCCCAGCTCCTGCCAACCTAGCAGTTTGAAAGCAAGAAATTGCAAGTAGATAAAGAGGTATCACTTCAGCGGGAAAGGTAACAGGTTAAAAGGTTAAATACACAATAAATAAATAAATAAATAAATAAATAAATAAATAAATAATGTAGCTACTGAAAAAGCATTTGACAAAGTACCCCATGGTGGTTAGGTAAAGTTTGCCCCTGATCAAAAGCCAGTCGTATCCGATTCTATGGTTCAGTGCTCATCTCTGTTTGTAGCCAAAGACCCTGCGCTGTCTGGATTTCTTTGAACATGTTGCAGGCATGCCTCAACACCAGAGTGCACAGAAAGCTGTTTACCTTCCCACCAAAGTGGTCCCTATTTATCTACTTGCAATTTCTTGATTTCGAACTGCCACATGATCATAAAAAGAGATAAGATTACTCTGGCACGATTTCTTTTTGACAAATCAAAATATCCTTTCTTAGAATGTGTATACATTTTGGCAACCTTTCTATAACTCTCTTAGGGACTGTGGTGGCTTTAGTGGTGGTTAAGACTCTGAACTTGACTGGAAGGTTGATGGGTCAGCAGTTCGAGACCCTAGTGCTGCATTACCCTAGTGCTGTCCTAGTTCCTGCCAACCTCTGCAGTTGGAAGGCAAAAAATTGCAAGTAGACAAATAGGTGCCACAATACAAAATCACAGCAGCCCCATCGGAAGGATGGGGTCAGAATTTGGTTCAATTACCAGGTAGAAGAAGCCAATTATAGCCGAATTAAAACCAAATTAATGGTTTTACTTGGTGACTGTAAAGCAGATGTTTTCTTTCAGATTGCAGTCCCATTTGGTTGACGTCAAGAGCATGTGTTGTCCTATAGGTGGCACTATGACTAAGCCTTGACCGCATCTTGCACAGTCCAGAAAGAATGAGGGAAAGCCCATGTGGTCCTTGAGATTACAGTGATGCAAGATCAGGCAATACCCATTTAAGAGCTCTCCAGAATAATTATTAATTTTTTTTCTTTTAAAGAATATAAATTTTGGGCATATGGAAAGCAAAGCCATGACACTTCTATACTACCCCATAGCACTTAGTGCACTCTCTGAGCAGTTAACAAGTTAATTAGCATTATGCCCCCAACATCCTGGGTACCTATTTTACTGACCTAGGAAGGATGAAAGGCTGAGTCAACCCTGAGGCCTGGTCAGGCTTAAACTCACAACCTTTAGGCTGCAGGATAGCATTTTAACCACTGTGCTACCAGGAAGATGTACAAAAAATTATCCCTACAAATCAGACCAGATCATTGTTATTCAAGGCAAAATATTGGCAAAGTAAAATAAAGACAGCAGATATAGTGAACATTAGTGATGTTAAAATATGTCCCCATCTTGGTTTAAAGTATTTCCTCTCTGCAGCACAAGCCTGCCTGGGACTCCTGTAGATTTGTACTGTACCTTTTACTGTATTTTGTTGTTAATTTTTAAAATCATTATTTATTGATTATGATGACAATGGATCTACAGAAGTTTGCCATGGAAGCAGACAAGTAAGACAGGTCTCTGCCGAAAGGAACTTACAAATAAATCTTGTGAAGCCTGGCATCCCTTGATGGGGTGAGGAAGAGGAAGAGGAAGTAGGGTCATAGCCAGGATTTTAGATATGGGTGGGAGAATATTTTTTCAGGATGGTCGACAAAGCCTCTTTTCAATGCATTCCTATTTGAAACTGCACTTTGCCAAGGTGGGCAAAGTCCTAACTCAGGGTGGATGGAGCCTAGCTACGGCCCTTGGAGGATAAGGAAGAAGAAACCTGGGAGGGGGATGACTATTTTTGCTCTTAGTTTTCTGTATGCTAAACCTAAAGGTACTTTAAAGCTGCATTTGATCTCTGTTTTCCCATCAGTAAGACTTGCTGAATGAAATTGGACTTTCTTCTTAGCACTGCTAATGTAAACCATCATTTTAACTGTGTGCTGTCAAGTTAATTCTGCCTTATGGAAGCCCTTTTCACCTAGAATATACAGATGTAGTTTCTTCTTCTTCTTCTGCCATATCCAAATCTGAATATAGGCAATCCTCATGGTGATCAGCGAAAGCCATTAGTCCTCAGGGTTGCCAGGTTAGTTAACCACCACCTGAAACTCAGTGTTGAGTCACTGTCAGTATGGTCTACTCTGCTCTATTAACATATCAGGATAATCTGGCCAGACTGTAGAATTAGTTTACTGTGCCCTTTTTTGGGGTGGAGGGGGTGCCTTGGGACTTTTGCAGCTTATCCAGGGTTCCACAGGCTGGCTCTTCTCCTGGGAAGCACAGTGGGGAGTCAAACTCCCAAACTTTGGCTTCACAGCCAGAGACCTAAATCATTGAGCTGTCCTGCCATCTCACACTGCTAATACTTTGTGCAAATAAGTGGGACATGCCCCACAAATAAGTGGGCCATTATCCTCCTGGAAAATGGCTTCAGAATAGCTAAGCAAAGCAATCACATTTATATTCCGCCCCATAGCATTTAGTGCACTAAGTAGCATTTTGCCCCCAACATGCTGGGTACTCACTTTGTCAACCTTGGCAGGCTGGAAGGCTGAGTCAGCCTTGAGCCCTGGTCAGGATTGAACTCACAACCTTTTGTGCAGCTCACCCTGCCTTGAGTGCCTTCTGGCAGAAAGGAAATATATACATTTAATAAATGATTTCTCCAACATCAGTTCTTTGTTGCATAAGCTTCTTAGCTCTCCAGTAACCATCCAATTAAGATTGCTGTTTGACATAGCTGTTAATTCAGATAAACTATCCCTTTGAATTCACTGGGCCTCTAGCTTGCTCCTTTGCAGACATGCACACAATACTGTATAAAGCCTAGCTGCTTTTCACTTTTCAATAACAAAAGGGCCTGTGAACTTCATTCACAATGGGAACAGTTGAAGTTACACCTGGTTTGGGATTTTCAAAATGCAGAATCCAACTTTTCTGGGTTTTCTGCTCTCTGCAAACCTCAGTTGACTTCAGATGAATTTTTATACCTCCCCATCCCCAGACAAACCCCATCTGTGAGCTGTCCATTGCCTCTCAAAATAACATGCAAATTACATGACAAAATACATTAGCTAATCCCAGCTAGAGCAGATTCGCTGAATCAAGGAGATTTACATAAATACTGATTTACGTAAAGATAGAGGTTTCCCTTGCTTGAAAGCCAGTTGTGTCCTGCTCTAGAGGGTGGTGTTCATCTCAGTATTCAACCAAAGAGTCAGCACTGTCTGTATCTGCAAATGTTTCTATGGTCATGTGGCATGGAATGCAGCTACCTTTCCTGTTGAATTGGTACCTATTTATCTACTTGCAATTTCTTGCTTTTGAATTGCTAGGTTGGCAGGAGCTAGGGCAGATGATGGGTGCTCACTCTGTCATGCACCACACGGGTCTTGAGCTGCTGACTTGCTGATCTTCCAGTCAAGCTCAGCATCTTAACAACCAAACCACCACAGCCCAAAATGCTGGTTTATCATTCTGTAAATTATTCCATCTGTCTTCTGTAGCTGGAATCGGGGTCTGGATATCCACTCCTTGGCTTTCAGACATGCCCTCTGGCTCTTTCCCTTTCTAAGCACGTACAAAATACTCCAGGGACCCCTTGTTTAGGGACATATATAGCTCATGCCCTAGTTTCAAGATTTCCTCTTTCTATCCAGCTCAGAAGCATTTTAAGCAAAAGCAGGCTCAAATACCATCTCCCAATTAAAAGTGTAAAGAAACAATCAAGTAACCAAGAGGTGATGGAAACTGTGTACACTTGCACAGGTGTACATCTCATGGAGGACGAGAGTATACACAGGCACACATCTGAACTGCTAAAACTCAAGAAAGAAAGAAAAAGGCAGTAAAACAGAACAATGAGCAGCAAATACACTGTCCTCTGTGTATTTATTTGTTAATTTTTTTTTGCTTCTTTTGAAGCAATTAAACCAAGGCAGTTTTTCGGGCTGTATTCCCAATATTTTATTGTTACAACTCCCTTGTGATGTTGGTAGGGCAGAGGGAGAGTGACAGGCCCAGAACTGAACAGAGAGTTCAGATCTCAGAGCTCATCCCTGCCTTTCCAAAGCTGAGCTAATTCAGGTATTTTGTACTCTAGTTTACCTCAACTGTCATGGGCAGTATTTAGGGAGAATGAAGACCCCCCATGCCTGAGTGAGGCTTTGAAACAACCTCTGCTTAGTTCTAGAGACTGTTAACTATGTTACATAAGCTAGTGCCTGTACTTTACAGGGCTATCATAAAAACCAGTGGGAAACAGAAGAACCAAGATAACTCAGATGGAAGAAGCTTGAGGACCCTTTGCAGAGAATGAATGAGGAGTACAAAGAGAAAAAATACAATTTAAGAAAGAGTACAGTTTATTTATGTCAGGTGTCTTGACAAAAGAACAGTTGAAAATCTCCAAAATAGCAGATCTCCTTATTGGTTCTTCTTCTTTTTGTTCTGCCATATCCGTATCTGAATATAGGTGATAATCATGGCAATCAGCCATGAAGCCTGTCTGAGAATGTAATGCAGTGGCCTTTCATCTGCCTTCCGCATCACAGCATGACCATTGGTTTTTCACTGATCCAGTTCTGCAAGTCACTTTCTGGTCCTGAGCCCTTTTGGCATCTGCAAAGTCCTCCTCAGCCCCAGGCCAGGATTGATTAAGCTTCTGCCCTCCATCAAGATGGATTCAAGTGGGATTTAATCCACTTGGGGGCCATCGCGCTTCCCTGTGGACTTCGCCACCCAAGCCTGTTAGTCCTCAGGGTTGTTAGGCTAGTTAACTGCCACCTGACACTGACACTCAGCGTTGAGTCACTGGCACTAGGGTCTACTCCTGTGAGGGTGAACCTTGGAACTCCAGGTGTTCTTGGACTTCAATTCCCAGAAGTTCAAGTCTCTGTGAATCCACACAAATGGGTTTACTGTGCAGTAAACCCTTTTGTGTGGATTCACAGAGACTTGGGCCTCTGGGAATTGAAGTCCAAGAACACCTGGAGTGCCAAGGTTTGCCATCGCTGATCTACTCTATTACCATAGCAGGATAACCTGGCCAGACTAACTCCTTATTGGTACTGTGTTCCTCTGTTTGTTTTTCCCTTTCCTTGAAATAAGCCTCAGGCTAGCTATGTAGAGACCTGCTTAGAACAGAACATGCAGGCAAGCTTAGGTTCAATATCCTCTCCCACTTCTCTTATTTGTAGCTATGAGATGCCCAGGAGCAAAGCTAGCCATTCATAAAAGCCACCATCTCCATTTCATTTGCAGAACTCCCCCCTCCAGCTTCTCCCACTGATTACAAGAGTCATACAAAATGAACACATGGGAGGTAGCCTGTCTCCTTCATATCTTGAGGATGATCTCCCTGAGGCATCAAACTGATTACTTTTGGGATAGATTTACATAGCTGTATTGTTGCTATCCCATGAATTAATGACATAAATAAAGTAATGAAGAAAAATGAGGTTGTACAGTGGAACCTCGGTTATGAATGCCTCGACTAACGTAATTTTTGCAATACAAAAGGAACTACATTAAAAACAATGTCTTGAGTTATAGATTTAAATCACAAAAAATCTGTATCTCAAAGCACAGTTTCCCACAGGAATGCTTTGAAAACCAATTAATCTGTTCCAGAGGTCAGAAATAAAGGTTTTCCATGCATTCATATGGGAAACTGTGCTTCGAGATATGAATTTTTCATAATACGAAATGTCCAGAGAAACACATTAATTTTATAACTCGAGGTTTCACTGTACATTATTTGAAGGGAACCCAGATTATAAACAGGGGAAAAGAAGAAGAAAGATGCAACAAGAATTATATAGATTATTCTTAACCCATCCCAGGAGGATTTTTTGAATGCAATGCAATGTCTCCTTTTGTTTCAACCTCATCAATTGTTTCAATCTCCTCTAAATCCTTGGGATACAATGCAACAGGAAGGAAAGAAAGTCAGCCTTCCAGAATGGACGCAGCATTCTTCATCACTAAGGCCCTTGATCAGAATTAGAGTGCAACATCCAGGGGCTGCCTTTGTCCTATCCTTGGAGTGAAAAAAGCAAAGGACACCAGACTTTAGCACCAAGCCAATGAGGAGGGTGTGAGTTTCTCAAGATCTGGAGAGAAAACAGTTCTCATCCTGGAACAGTATAACCCAGGGGTGGCCAACCTTGGGTGCTCCAGATGTTTTTGGACTTCAATACCCAGAAGCCCAAGTCAGCACACCAGCTCATCAGGGTTTCTGGGAATTGAAGTTCAAGAACAGCAAGGTTGGCCACCCCTGGTATAAACCTTAGGGCTTTCCTACTCCTGACCTTCCTTCACAGCCTTTCTGTCTCAGAAGGATCAGGACTCAGGAAAGCAGATGTTTAACCAGAACATAGTTGACAACCTCCAAATGCTAGTGATGGCTAACCCAGGTGTTCTTAGACTTCAATTCTCAGAAGCCCAAGTCAGCACTCCTGCTGATCAGGACTTCTGGGAATTGAAGTCCAAGAACAGATGGAGCACAAGGTTAGCCATAACAGTGAGACTAGCTTCTATCATCCCTATTCAGAGGCTTGTACGGTGGGAGTTTGAGGAAGTAAAAGTAGAAGATAAATTGACAGGTCAGTACCATCTCTCACTGTGAAAGATCAACAATTGCTGTGTTATGCACTGGTCAGAATCTTTCAGGTAATTTACAGTTGCATAGGGGAAATCAATTATGCTGGAATGGCAATTTGCTGCTAATTAATCAGGTGCTGATTGTGTTGCTTAGACTGTACCTGGTCACAATTTGCTACTGCAACCTGCATGATTTCACATGTATACTGTACATGTAAATTACCCTCAGGGTCAGTGGTGGGCTGAAAATGTTTTTACTACCACACTGTGGGCATGGTATGGTGGGTGTGGCCAGGGGAAAGCCCTGTGTTGCACCTGAATTAGTAAAGGTTTCCCTTGCTTGAAAGCCAGTCGTATCCGACTCTAGGGGTCAGTGCTCATCTCTGTTTCTAAGCTGAAGAGCCAGCGCTGTCTGCTTCTGCAGATGTTCCCATGGTCATATGGCAGGCATGACTAGACACCGGAGCGCATGGAACGCTGTTACCTTCCCACCGAAGTGGTCCCTATTTATCTACTTGCAATTTCTTTTGCTTTCGAACTGCTAGGTTGGCAAGAGCTGGGACAGAGACGGGAGCTCATTCCGTCCTGCAGTACTCGGGAATCGAACTGCTGACCTTCCGCCTCCCAGTCAGCATCTTAGTGACTTGAGCCACTGAATTAGGCCTACTTTATTTCAAAACTTGGATGGCCAGGGCCAGTTAGTTCTGGTGAATTCGTGCGAACCTGCTGATGCCCACCACTGCTCAGGGTTCTGGCACTGCTTGCTAATTAAAGGATATTTAGTTGCTAGGATCCAGATTTCTTGCCTCACAACTATAACTCCTCACCTTAGCATCTGTTGTCTGTGGCTGATAGAATCTGCAGCTTAACAACACAAAAGGGACAGGTCTGAGACAGAAGACAAATAATTAGTTTATTTGATTACTTTAAAAACACTTAAAAAACAAATTTCCCATAAAAACAGTCTAAGGCAGTGATGGTGAATCTTGACACTCCAGCTGTTCTTAAACTTCAGTTCCCAGAAGCCCTGATCAGCAGGAGTGCTGACTTGGGCTTCTGGTAATTGAAGTCCAAAAACACTTGGAGAGCCAAGGCTTGCCATCACTAGTATAAGGTAACTGCCTTTCTTGAGACAATTTATAATTGAAGAACAATTACTTCTTGATAGTTAAAAGGAAAGGCTGTCTGTAATGCTGTAACACATCAAACTTGATCTGGACTTCAGGAAGAAAGAAGTGTGGATCAGATACAGCCTGACTCTAGGGGCCAGTGTTCATTTCCACACCCCTAGCAACTCTCAATTTCTGGAAGAGTCTTCTGGATTTATTTATTTATTATTACATTTCTGTACCACCCATTTGGGACATTTCCCACATCTGCTCTTTGCACCTATTTGTCATACATGTCCATTAAGTGTATGTGGAAGTTGGATGGTTTAAATCTACTCTGAAACATGCCATTTACTGAGGCAATCCATCCTCTTCTAGCATAATTCACTTAATAGATGGTTATGGTGGTGGTTATGTGCCATCAAGTTGCTTCTGATTTCTGGTGACCCTATGAATTAGTGACCTCTGAAAGATCCTGCCATTGATAAGGATACTGAAAGGATAAATTTAAAAAATGGGTAAACCTAGAAAAAACCAGCCAGATGTCCCTAGATCACAGGACTTCAACTGCTATTACTTTAGGCTAGGCCTGCTTCTGCAGGAAGACAGTGTAATGGAATTTGAATGCTTCATTGTGTAATTAAGTTACAAAAGTGCTTTAGTGTGATTTAGTTCATTAAGTGGTTTGTTGTCGGCTAGACAGACACCTCTAGTGATACCTTTAATTATTGAGGGAGGAATTTACCCAGCATAACACACTCCAAGTTCATACACTTTGAACTCCAGAGTTCATCCACCCAAATAGAGGTGGATTCTTGCCAGGCCAGGATTCAGCCCATTTTGCCATGATTCTGCCCATGTGATCAGGATCTGTCCCTAACAGTGGGGGAAGGGTGACCCCAGGTAGAGAAAGATCTGACCAGACATTGTTAAGGTGGGGGCAAGTGACACTTTAGTGTATAAAAGTGGCCCCTCAGATAGCCAAAAACAGACAGACAGAGACAGTGGGAGGTGTCCAAGAATGTAGGAGAAGATTCCTGAGCAGAGGCAGCACAGAGGAGAAATGGAACTCTGAAGGCAGATGCGGCCTCAAAGGCCAATTCCACGGAGACTATCAGAGAGGCAAGACATCGGATGGAGCCAGATCTCCAACCTTGACTCTTAGAAGTTTTTCCAGCTACAATACATAAAATTCCTCAGCCAGCAATCTGAGGCAAGACTTGGAAATATCTTCAGCTTCTAGCAAGGAGAAGCCTCACTTAGAAAATATCCTATTTCTTTATTTTCTAGATTCAAGTATTAGGGGACATTGCGTACCTAGGAATTGGTTGACCAGATAGAGCATGTCACATGTCCACAGAAACGTTTGCAGACACAGACAGCCCCAGCTCTTTGGCTATAAACAGAGATGAGCACTGCACCCTAGAGTCAGATATGACTGGATTTCAAGCAAGGATGACCTTTTCTTTTACCTTTATTGAGCATGTAGCCTGTTTGTTTCAGTGTGAGTCTATTCTGGCCATTATGGATTAATGACTAGAGTCAGGCCTTCCTGTTACATCAGACAACAAACTATAGATAGAACCAGTGATGGGCAGCAACAGGTTCGCAGCAGTTCACCAGAACCAGTAGCAACTTTTCCCAGTGTCCTGGAGAACCGGTAGCAGCTTTTGGGGGGAACCACCTTGGGGGCTTACCTTTTCACCAGTTCCCCCACTGTGCATGCACGCCAAGTGCTTGGTGTGCATACACGCCTACAGCGCTTGGGGTGCATGCTTGGCCTCCTTGCTGTCCTCCCAAGCAGGGAGGAGGAAGAGAAGCTGCTAGCCTGAAGCTCCCTATAGCCTGCTCCCCAGGGTAAGTGACTCACCTTTGGATGTGGTGTGTGTGTGTGTGTGTGTGTATTTTAATGGGTATTTAATGTGTATTTATTTTTAATGTGTATTTTTACGTGTTTTATGTGTATTTAATCTGTATTTTTATGTCTATTTAATGTGTATTTATTTTAATGTGTATTTTATGACATCATGACATTGGCACTGCCCACGATGTCACGACATCATGACATTGGCTCTGCCCATGAGGTCAGCCCCACCCACAGTGTGGTTGTAAAATTTTTGGCTGCCCACCACTGCGTAAACCCTCTTGTTCCAGAGGCCAAAAAAACAGAGCAAAGGCTTGAAGAGAGGAGAGGTCGTCAAATGGCTTTTGAACCAAGATGCTTACACACTACATAGACCAGCCCGGATCCATTTCAAAAGAAACAAGACTATTGTTTCTGGATAAGACACCCAGTGGCAGGCTGATTTAGTTGATTTGCAGCATTTATCCAAGTACAACAAGAGTTACAAGTATAGCTTAACAGTGATAGACATCCTGTCTAAATATGCCTAGGCTTTACCTCTAAAAGACAAGACAGGCAGAGAAGTGTCCCAAGCATTCAATGCTATTTTCAGGCAAGACGATAGGAAGCCTGGAGAATTGCAAGCAGACCGTGGTCATGGGTTCCTAAAAAAGTCTGTAAAGAAATTGCTAAAATCACACTGTGTCCATCACTTTGTCACCAATAATGAAGTCAAAGCAGGGGTGGTGGAAAGATTTAATAAAACTCTGAAAACTAAAATGTGGAGGTATTTCATGGCTAATAATACCTTTACTTACCGTATATTGACGTACTACCACAGTCCCTAAAAAGCTATAATTCAGTGTGCCCGGCAGCCTGGCTTTAAGCAAAGTCTTGGAGTTACTTAATCAATAAGCTACACCTGTGCTGTTACAATTACAGAGCCCTTAACTTGGTACAGCTGTTTTACATTAAAGCATACTATCCTAGACAACTGGTTAGGCAAACACTTAGTACCTAACATCTTTAACTGTTGAAAAGTTGCAGAGTATTTTAGTCCTTAATAACTCATCTTAACCAGCTTACAGGTTTGTGCATACTTTGAAAAAGAGATGAATTTTAGGCTGCCAAAAATGCAAAGAGAGAACAAGTTAAAGAGCTCTGTATCTTGATTCAGTAATAAATCTCAAAATCTGTAAAAAGTACTCCCTCATGCTTTATGACTCAAACTAAAGGGTGAATTTGAAAATATTAGGTAACAAGTACAAGAACTGGACCAATCCATCAAACAATTTCCATGACCCATCCCAACTGCCACCATGTCAACCCATAACCACACATCCCAGAACAGGAAGAAAATGGAAAAAAGGCATTTCAATTCAGCCTAAGATCAATCTCCTTCTTTTGTGTCTACATCAGACTCTAAACTGCCAAAATGAAGCCACCTTGTGATGAGTTCATTCTGTAGTTCCTTCCATCTGACCCAGTATGAGAAAGATTTGCCAGAATAAGCTTTAAGCTTTGGTTTAGAGAAAAATCTAACTCTGTTGATAATAACCTCATATATCTCACTAAAATACGCTGCAACTTTTCAACAGTTAAAGATGTTAGGTACTAAGTGTTTGCCTAACCAGTTGTCTAGGATAGTATGCCTTAATGTAAAACAGCTGTACCTCCTTAGGGGTTCTGCAATTGTAACAGCACAGGTGTAGCTTATTGATTAGGTAACTCCAAGACTTTGCATAAAGCAAGGTCTCAGTTCGAACTTCTTTTGCTTATGCATGCAATAGATTCTGTGTTCCTCATACTGTCTGTGTGTTCAAGACTTCTGCTGGTTGTTATGTTCTGAGGGAGAAAGGTTTCATACTGGAGAAGGATAAAAGATTGCTGCTGCCTGGGACCAGGAGGACTTTCCTGTCAGCATACCCTTGGGCCCCTTTACCTACTGAGGGAAGAGGACTGGGCACAGCTGTGGAAGTTTTGGTGGTGGAGGAAGCTCCAGGCCACCTAACTCCAGGCTCAACCTGCCCAGAGAAGGATAAAAGACTGCTGCACCCCAGATGCCAGGCACCAGGTGCCCTCACTTCTTAGCCTGGATGCTTGCAGCTCTGAGGCTGCTGACCACCACCGACTGCTGATGCTACTCCAGGCCAGGCTGCTGCTGTTGCCGCCTGCTGCTCCCCGACCCCAGGTAAGTGACTAGGGTTTGTGTTTGGGGTGGGTTGAGGTGGGTGGGTTTTGTATGTAGTGTGTTTTTATGTGTATTTAATGTCTATTTTTATTTTTATGTCTTTTATTTCTATTTAATGTCTATTTAATTTGTATTTTTATGTGTTTTTTATTTCTATTTTTATGTCTACTGTATTTTTATTTTATTTATTTTTTACTTTGGCTGCGCCCATGTCATCGGTTTTGCCCACAATGTCATGATGTTGGCTCAGCACACGATGTCATGATTTCATGATGTTGGCTCTGCCCATGATGTAGGCTCCGCCCACAGTGTGGTAGTAATTTTTTTGGCTGCCCACCAATGAATAGAACTTATATTTCATGGTAACAATCAAGCACAGTGATGTTGATCAGCATCAAGACAAGTTTCACAGGTGTTGATGGGGTGTCTCACATTTATCACCATGGGTTGATTTTTCATATTTGCTTAAATACAAGACATTTCACTGGAGACCCTTCTATGCTACTCATTACAGTGGCAGTGATGAAGGGGAGAAAATGCACTTTTCAATCATGATGCTGGTTGGATCAGAGTTCCATAAGCATGAAGATTTTGAAAAATTCTGGGTGCAAAAGATGTGAATGAAAGCATCTGGAGGAGCCACCTACAAATCCATTATTATTTGTACTTGCCAGGATGAAACTTACCATCCTCTACCCAGGGTTTCTCTAAAGAAATGAAGGGTAGGTAACTTGGGACCACACAGTTTTGTTGTGTTATAACCCCATTGTTCCTGGTGGCATGTGATTGATGGGAACTTGAGTCCCAACAATATCAGGAGAATTACATCTTTCCTGGGTATATTCTAAAGAGCTTATTGGTTCTGAAAAGCAAATGTTCTGGAACAGGAAGTGGCTTATCAGAATGTCATCCTATACCAGTGATGGCGAACCTCGGCACTCCAGCTGTTCTTGGACTTCAATTCCCAGAATCCCAAGTCCCTGTGAATCCACATGAATGGATTTACTGAGCGTATTTGCTCATTCATGTGGATTCACAGGGACTTGGGCTTCTGGGAAATGAAGTCCAAAAACAGCTGGAGAACCAAGGTTTGTCACCACTGTCCTATACCATATATACACAATGCTTCTGCTCTTTATTGGCTATTCTTAGCCACAGTTCTTCCCAGAAGAAAGGTAGACTGCATCAGGTGCCATCCCATTTTCTCTGTCTACAAGTTTTAGTGTGCTATGCAAGCCTGTTTCTCACTTTAGACTGTAGGTGTGTTTTTCTAGGACTTAAGACTCCTGTGTAGAAAATAAAAACCAAATCCTTCTACCTGTGTGAACCTGCATGTGAACACGTACACAAGAAAAGACTTTAGCATGGTGCAGCCCTGGTCAAGGTTAAAGACAACCATTTTGTTTGTATTATAATAATTTTGTGTCAGAGATTACTCTGGGTTGAAAGACTTTTTGTTGGAGAAACTCTGCTCAGGGGACTCTGGACAGAGCAGAACAGAATAGAAAAGGGGCTTTCAAATGTCACACTTGATGGTGTGAATGAATGAACTCACATCAACCCACCCACAGGAGGCTGGATGCAAACTTAGTACAAGGGACAGTAGGTCTCTTAAAATCAATCAAACACAAATAGTTAGCAGAAGTCTAATTGGTTTCAAGGTCTACTCTAGACATGAGTGAGTCTGGATTCAGCCCACTGTGGAGACTTTAATTTCTTTCCAGCAGTGGTAAGGATTGTCAGTTCAAGTTTCAGCTGGGCATCCAATTGGAAGTACTCTAGTAGTGCCTAGGTAAGGTAAAGGTCTGCAGAACTGCAAACAATGCCAATAAGTACCAATAGCAGAGCTTCAGGTAAATATACATTTTTAGGACTGTAGTCTTAGAAAAGCAGGAAATTAAATTCATGGGGATTCTTTCAGGAAGATCAGTCTTCTTGAAGGCACATTGACATGAATACAGCAATTCAGTCATAAGCACTGAGTCACAGTTAGTTGGAAATAAGAACATTCTGGGTGCTAAGGATGAAAACTTGAAAGTACCAGGCAGCTGCTTCTTGTATGTAACCAACAATGGCTCAAGTGGCTAAGACACTGACTGGAAGGTGGGAGGTCAGCAGTTTGATTCCCGAGTACTGAAGGATGGAATGAGCTCCCATCTTTGTCCCAGCTCCTGCCAGCCTAGCAGTTCGAAAGCAAGAAATTGCAAGTAGATAAATAGGAACCACTTCGGTGGGTAGATAAGCAGCATTGCATGCACTTCAGTGTCTAGGCATGCCTGCCACATGTCCATGGAAACGTCTGCAGAAGTATACAGTCCTGGCTCTTTGGCTTTGAAACAGAGATAGCACTGAACCCTAGAGTCAGATACGACTGCTTTTGAGGAAGGGGAACCTTTACTGGAAGGTTAGGAGGTCAGCAGTTTGAGACGCAAGTGCTGTGTGACATAGTGAGCTCCCATCATCTGTCCCAGCTCCTGCCAATCTAGCAGTTCAAAAGCAAGAAATTGCAAGTAGATAAATAGGTAACACTTTGGTGGGAATATGAACAGTGTTCCATGCACTCCGGCATCTAGTTGTGCTTGCCACATGTCTGTGGAATCATCTGCAGATGCAGACAGCGCTGACTCCTTAGCTGTAAACAGAGATGAGCACTGAATCCTAGAGTCAGATACAACTGGCTTTCAACCAAGGGCAACCTTTACCTAAGAGACAGGAAAATGAAAGGGAAGCCCTTTTACTAAGTTGAGGAGCATAGAGAGAGGAAGGGGATCAGGCTATTGGTTGTTGGGAACCAGATTTCCATTGATAATTATTAATGGAAGTTTTCATATTAATCATCAATAGCCAAAATTGTACCATTTAACACTAGATTAGGCCCCTTGAATCAACCCCTAAGTAATTTCTATTGTTTCACATGGGCAACCTCCAATTGTGACTTACTTCAGCATAGAGTAGGATGGTTTAAATTAATGGAATGTATGGAGGTTTTGACTTATTAAGTCCCTATTAATTCAATGAGCCTAGTCTACTGTGACTTACTGTGTAAAGAAACAGGATTTTGGCCATTTTATACTAATACCAATCTCAGCTCTTTAAAGACTGGTCTTTGAGGGGGAACCCCCTAAATTTGAAGGTTGAATCCCAAGCTTGGACATGTACAACAAAGCAAAAACAAAAGTTCGTTACCATGGAAATGAAATGTCTGAGGAAGGCTGTTGGAGTGACTAGCAGGGATAAAATTAGGAATTAGATTATAAGGGAAAGAATTGGAATGGAACCAATCTTAAACTACATACAGAGTCATCAAAGAAATATTACAAGAACAATTAATGCCAGTGGAGGCAGCTAGAAGTGCTGGAACAAGAACTTTGTATAAACCTTGACACCCAAAGGGATAAAAGAAGAAGGAAAGAAGAAGAGAAGATCTCAGGAAAGCAGAGTTAAAAACAAAGAAACACAATCTCTGTAGAACAATTATGGAAGAAAGGAGCAATCCAAACAGGTCATGCATATTGGCTGCTGATTGCAGGCTACCAGGGAAATAGAATGAAATGGAGTAGCACAGGGTTCATTTATACAGAGCATCTCATCATATCTGCAGCCTTTCACAGAAGTTTACCATTTCCCTTTCTGGGAATTAGGAATGGGGATTCCCTTGAAGTCTCAGCTGCCAGTTACCTAGAACTTAAAAGGAAGTGTCAATTTAGCTAGAATGACCAAAATGAGGCTATTGTACTTCGGACATATTATGGGAAGACAAGATTCAACAGAAAAGACAGTAATGCTTGGAAGCCAGTTGGAAAAGAGGAAGACCGAACAAGTGATGGATTGACTCAGTAAAGGAAGCCACTGTCTTGAGTTTGCAAAACTTGAGCAGGGCTGTCAACAACAGGCTGCCTTTCTGGGTCACCTAAGTATAAAATGATCTGAGAGCACATATACACAGAAGGTAAATATAAACATTTGAAGTCTAGGTATATCTGTTTTGGACTATTTTCAACTTTGATTTCACTAGATCAAGTCAGTGATAGCTTTCATTGATCTCATGTTTCTGTGATAGATGAAGAGGGAATATTCCTCAACATTTGAATTTGCATAAACTTTAGCCAGTCTAAAAGGTGGTGGGGTGGTGGTAAAATTCCTACTGTACTATTTTAAGCTGGGGGGTGGGGGAGTTCCTCACATTTTAAACCTTCTCCCATTTATAGTCCTGAATCTTCTTCCATACAGTACACTAACAAATTAAGGACTGAATGCTACTTTTCTCCTGAAATTCAAGTTCACTACATGTAAGAAGAATTTTTAAAAAGACAACACCCGTAGCGAGGTCTTATAAATACAACCTCCTGCATCCGCTAATTCAGAATTTTAAGACATAATTTTGAGTGACGCGTGAACAGTCTCTAAGATGTAGCAAAGATGTCTCATGGAAAGACACGAGCCACAAACTAGTTAGGGTTGAATTTTTTATAGACAGATCGTCCTATAACGCCAGTATCTCAGTGTTAGGGTGGAGGACTAAATATTTTAAGATAGAAACCAACTCGGCGGAGATCTCTAAACTGACTCGTCAAGCAATCTGCTCTTATGCTACGATTCCCAGCTGAGGAGGGCTTGGGTAGATTCACCCACTTCAGATGCAAGAAGGGCTCTTCCTTCAGCGCTTTGTCACGCATTAACAACATTCCCACGTGCCACCAACAGAGCAAGTCCAGAAATGGCGTTTATACTCGTTGCCTACCGCCTGTGCAAGGTCTCGAAGGTGCCCACTTGTGATGGTGAGAGGTTGTCTTCTCCATCCAAATAGGATCGAGACCAATAGCTCATAGTTCCGGTTTTTAATTTTGTTTTATTTTCCCTTCCCAGTCAATTTAAAAAAAAAAAAGGGGGGGGACTTGAGTTGATGTCAAAGTTATTCTTCGGGTTCAATGTAACCCATCCAGACCTTGGGGCTCCCCCATTTTTTTTAGGAAATATCCTCAGCAAAACCAGAAGCGCTTGTCTGTTACGTCTTGGGGGGGGGGGGGGCGCGAATCGCAACCGAGTACAGAGGGACTTTTCTGTGTAAGTCAGTGGTTCCCAACGTAGGGCACATGCCCCACAGGGGGGCTTCAATTTTCAGAAGCCTAAGTCAGTACATTGGCTGATCAGCGCTTTGGGGAATTGATTTAGGCTTCTGGGAATTGAACTCAAAAAACCAAAGGTTGGGAAACGCTGGTATAAGCAGAGATACGGGTAGATTCCTGAAAAACGTGCAAACGGAGGGCAAAAAGAAGCCCGACTGAACTTCCTCCCAAGCATTTCTGTCTGCAGTTGGATTCTCAGACCTATTTTAGCAGGAAACAAGTCTCAGGCATTGGAAAGGCCTTCCTCCCGGGTAAGCGTATCTAGGATCGCACCCCGACGTGGGGTGGTGGTGGGGGTGGTGGTGATGGTGGTGGTGGGGAGGGATTTGTGCAAGGCTGTGATTTGTGCAAGGCTTTCGCCCCAGAAGCCACAAGATTAGAAACGATGATGACTGTCTCTAAAGGTCATTCACTGAGCTTCACATCTAAGGAGGCTTTTGGAACCTTAAAGGTTTGAACATTAGCCAGGGATTTCTGGGACGTTATCAAACTTAAAAATGCAACACAATTACATTCACCCTGCAGAACAGACTCAAAAGTGTGGGGAGAAGGGAAGGGGATGTCCCTCAGGGCAGTTAGCCTCCAGCTGTGCCTACCCCATAAAGCTTCCTAAATTAAACCATTAGGAGAATTGTAATGTCAAAATGTTTACTTTAGGAACCTAATTCCTCAAACTTACTTCCACCAGAGATTTTCTGCTGTAAATACCAAATATGTATAAGTGTATACCATGATATCCACTCTTCAGTCTGATGAAGTGGACTTGGTCCACGGAAGCTAGCATTAAAATAAAAAAGTTAGTCTTTAAGATCCCACAGCTTTTTTTGTTTTGTTTTGTTTACTCTGTGATAGGTCTGCACAGACTAACACGGCTACCACTTCAAAAATTTTGGAACCTTAGTTTTCCACACCTGATCCTGATTGAATCTGCTTTAATTGAAGTGTTCATTCCTTATGATAAACCACATTGGATTTGCTTGGCAAAATGTTTTACATTTGGCTTGTGCATAAAACCCATGTATTATTCCGGATAGGTCAAACCCAAAAACAGGTATCAATTTGTTTTCTTTTTAAAACAAATAACCAAGGAAGAAAAACGACATGGAACGACATCCCAGAGCACAATTTATCTTCATTTAAAAAAAAAGGAAAAGAAAGAACAGCGATGAAGTTCCCACTAAAGAGTTTAAATAGGATGCTCTGTCTTAGAAAAATGCGGTTAGCCCTAACTGGTTCTGACTTGCACCTTTCCATGAGATTTGCTATGGGCAGTTTGCTGCATCTTAAAGACTCTTGACACATTATGTCTTAAAATTATAAATTAACCACTACAATAAGCTCCCTCTACGGTTGTTGTTTTTTAAAATCTTCTTGCATGTAGTGAACTTGAATTTCAGGAGAAAAATCATATTACATCCTTACTTTGTTAGTTTACTCTATGGAAAAAGACTATAAACCGGCGAAGGTTAAAATGTGTGAACTCCCTTTAGTTTAAAATGGTACGGTCGAACCCCCCCCCCTTTTTTTTAATAGCTTGACTAAAGACCTTACATTACAGTCTTTCACTTGGGCCAAATCGTGCTTACTTTACCTTTTTAGAAACAAATGGATCCGGACATTGTTTTGAGGATCGGCCCCTGTTTCCCCCCTTTTAAAATGCATGCTGCTTAAGAGAGAGAGAGAGAGCCCAGCCCTATAATTATATCTTCTTCGCCTACAAAACTATAATTCCGATGGACGTCATTTGAATTTGAAAGGGAGAAAGGCTCTTTTGAAAAAGGGAGAGGTCCCATCTGGAAAAGCTCGCAGTTCAATTAGATCGCATCACTTCAGGGTCTTTCTCTCTGTGTGTTTCTCTCTCCAACGCCTTCCTCCCCCCCCACCAACCCGAGGACCTCCCCCCCTCTCGCTCCTTTAGCATTTGAGTCCGTTCCAGGGTGGACAAAAAAAAAATCCGAAAAAAACAGCATCCAAGCTTAGGAAGAGAGAAGGTGGGAGAGAGAAAGAGCCGAAAAAGACGTATCATTGAAGTGGAGAATCCAAGAGAAGACACCCCCACCCACCCCCACCCCCCTCGGCCCATTTCTCTTGCCTTTCAACATACAGTAATTGTGAATATCCTGATGACTATGACTAGATTACGGGGCTGCCTAGTTTGATATCTGCAAAGCAGAGGTGTTTCTAAGGCGATTTGTGAGCCCAGGAGAGAGTTTGCCCGTCTATTCGGAAACGGTGGTGTGGGTTTGGGATGACTTTGCTTTGGAAAAACTGGCAAGGGTCGGGGGTGGGAGAGAGAAGACGGTCAGACTCGCCCCACCGCCCCCTTTCCAAATGACCCAGGGCACCTTTTAGCAAAGCGTCCGGTTCTTTTCTGCAAGACTAGTCAGTGCAGAATATACTTACAGAGGCTAATGGGGGCCGCCATGAAACAGCTGGGGCTCTGGTCTGGAGAAGGAGGAAGAGTCTTGAAGGGTCTCCCAGGGAAGCCCCCCACCCTTCTCCTGTCCAGGAGGGAAACCATCTCCGGTGGAGAAGCCCACGCTCTCTTTCTCTTCCTCCGGACGTCTCGGGTACAGTCCTGGCTTTCTTCCTCTTTAGGGAGAGACTTTTGCGCAAGGGAGGAGAAGGCACAGAATGGAAGGAGCTTAGGTCGGGGGTGCCCACACTTTTTGGGCTGCGGGCTGATCATGTTCAGGGGGCTGGTCACTCCCCCCCCCCCGGGCTGTAGCTTGGGCATCCCTGGCTTAGATGCTTCTCTGTTGCGGAATAATGTGGTGGAAGAGAGAAGGTGGGGATGTCGGCACGTTGCAAGGTGAAAAGGAAAGGACCCCCTTGCTCGAAAACCTGTCATGTCCGACTCTAGGGGGCGGTTGACAGCCAAAGAGTCAGGACTGTCTGCATTTGCAGACGTTTCCCTGGCCATGTGGCAGGCATGACTAGACCAAACAGACGGAATGCTGTTACCTTTCCCGTCCAAGTGTTACCTCTTTATCTACTTGTACTGTTCTTAACCACTAAGCCACCACAGTGCCTAGCACCTTACAAAGGTACCCCATAGTCTGGAGGAAGGAAAAGATTTTGGACATTTCCAATCTTCTCTTTGCGTTTCAAGTGTTCTGAAAGCCAGGTAAAAAGTCTTCAACCTTCGTTCCTTCTTTCCTTGCTTTTTGGTGGGCCTCCAAGCTGTTGTAGCCTCCAGACTTCATCACTTGCAGGATGTGGCCAGCGCCCGACCTACCCTAAGCACGGATTCAAAGGAGCTGTCTCTAAACCAGGATTTCCCACCCTTTGGTTCTTGGAATTCAACTCCCAGAAGCCTCAGTCAATTCCTCAAAGCACTGATCAAGCAATGTACTGACTTGGGCTTCTGGGAACTGAAGTCCCTCTGTGGGGCGTGTGCCCCACGTTGGGAACCACTGGTCTAAATAGTAACTCCACATCTCTACAAGCCTTCTCGGAAGGAAGCGTCCCCTGAATCCAGGGAGACTTGCTTCATATTTCTAGTTATGGGACTGGGTGATGATAAACCTACTCTGCTTTGGAATGGGTGGGTAGGTAAACAACTCCTGAGTTCCTGGAACTTTGCATAAAAATAGAAGACTTGGCGCATAACCGTGTGAAATTCCGAGTGTGTGTTTGCTTAAAAATAATTCCCACTTGTTTAAACCAGTTGTATCTTACTAAGGCCCCATTGCCTTTACTGACTTTAGCTGAATAGAACGGGATGTACCATGGAGTAGACCTGTGTAGGACTGCAGTTGGTTGAGTATTTTGGATTGCAGTTTAGAAGGAAGATCAGGAAGGAGGACGGAAGTGGTCGATTGCATTCCGGGTCCTCCACACCTTTTCTAGAGAGGAAACCCTCTTGGGGTCAAAAGGATTTCCGGTCAAGGTATTTTCCTGAAGGTATTTCATAAGATTCCGCATCTTGAGAAGAGAAAGCTTAAACCACCCACTCTTTCCCCTCCATATGGAAGCAGAAAGAAAATTCCATAGCTGGTGTACCCCAGTTTAAGTCCTGAAAGGCACGACAGGATAACTTTCTCCTTCAGAGGCTGAAATCCGTGCACTTGCCAAGGAGCCCGACAGAGTAGAGTAGGACTTCCCCGCGAGTAAATTATTGGAGTGGGGGTGGGGGGAATGGGGCAGTTTCTAATAGCAACCAAGGAAACCTACACCGTCTCTGTTGGAAACTCGCTGGCAGAAGCAGCTTCTTAACCACACGATGGAGGCAAGCTGGCATCTGTCTTTTCCTGATGCCCACCTACTGGTTTAATGGTTGCTTTGTTCCAAGTACGACGATCAAGAGAACCCTTTATTTACTGTTAACATTCACTTAGAGCAGGGCGTTAATGACTCCTCGGAATTCACCAAAGAGAATTTCCTTACAGCTGATCGTGTCTAGCTTCCCTCAGACTTTCCATACATTTCGGGAGACCTTGACGCAGGCAGGCGGGGCTGCAAATGGGAAGCGGGGCTGCAGCTTCACCCCGATACCGTGAGCAACTAGATCGCATTTGGGCATTTATCCTGGAACTTTTTTACATCCTCTGCCATGTGAAGGGTGTAAGGCTTCACTCGCTCTTATTTTTTGGAATGAATAATATCCGAATCTCTATCGGAATCTGGGTCAACCGTTGATATTCACAATTATGTTGAAAGGCACGGGAAATGGACCGAGGGGGTAGGGTGGAGGGAGGTGTCTCTTCTTGGATTTTCCTCTTCAATGATACGTCAACGGGCGAGTGGGGTTTTTTTAAAGCAAGAAAATGCTCAGGCGAAAAAGGAACTGATAGATCGAGAACGGGAGAGTCAAAACACAGCAACTCCCCTTCATTGTAGGAACGCTAGGTTAAGATGCTCATCAAAAACATTTTTAAAACTGTCTTCCTTGGTAAATCAACCAGGATTTTCATGCACTTAATTTTGCTACGGATGTTTTCTGGAGCTGTAATCTATTCGGGGCAGAGAACTGTCATTGGTGTCAGTAACCAGAAGTTAAAACAGAGAGGTATAATCTCGAACCACCAGTGACACGGCTGGGACATGTTAATTGAGAGTTTGTGCAGCTCATATATTAATCCAATTCAATATTAATCCAGTTTTAACAAGTGGAACCTGATTTTAAATTTTGGTTTGTTAGAACAGCGAGCGATCTGATTATTATTATTATTTTAAAAAATACCCTGCTGTATCTTCCTTTCGAAGTGAGTGGTAACGACTGCCTGATAACAAATTGGACAAAATAAATAAATACGCGAGAAATTCTCTTGCTCTGCCCTTGAATTGTTCCTTTAAAAGGCGACTCTTTAGAAGCTTTAGTAATAATGTAAATGTGCTGATATTAAGGGATTGTGGTGGCTCAAATGGTTAAGATGCTGAACTTGAGGGCTGGAAGGTTGGCAGATCAGCAGTTTGAGACCCGAGTACTACATGATGGAGTGAGCTCCAGTCTCTGTCCCAGCTCCTGTCAACCTAGCAGTTCAAAAGCAAGAAATTGGAAGTAGATAAATAGAGACCACTTCGGTGGGAAGGTAAACAGCATTCCGTGCACTCCAGGTATCGAGGCATGCCTGCCACCTGTCCACTGAAACATCTGCAGAGGCAGACAGCGCTGGCTCTTTGGCTGCAAACAGAGATGAGCACTGAACCCTAGAGTCGGATACAACTGGCTTTCGACCTTTACCTTTATTGTTATTAATCCATTAAAAACCAGAGGACCATCAGGTACAGCCTTTTTTAAAAGGATTCACGACATCCTTCTAGACTTCCTTTGCCTCGTTGCCTGCATTTAATTAGTAAGCTCCTTGGGGCAGAGGCTGGCCCGTTTTAATTTTCGGCATTCTGTTTACTCTGCAAAGATGATCAGGCACGTGAACAGGTTACAGTCTGGGCAAGATCCCACCGATCCCGCGGGGAGAAGGAAAACCCGAGAGGGTATAAATACGCAGTGTTGGGGATGAGAAAAGAAAAGAAGACATCCTGGGGAATTAGAATGTAATTCTGTCTAATCGCGCTCTCTAGCATATTCCCCTAATGAGATCTCCCTAGCTTTCCTAGGCTTTACCTGTCTCGTAAGAGCGCCCGTCCTAGACTCTTAACCGCTTCACTTTTTTAAAAAAGGTTTAAAGGGCTCCTCACGTCCGTGTTTTCAAGCGGAGAGGCACAGTAGGGTCACGACAGTACAGAGACTTTAATGTAGCCAATCACGGAGGCATTTTATTGCAGGAGATTCATTCATTATTGATAAAACGCTTGCATTAACTTCCTGCTTCGGAGAGGGCTCGTTCTTTGGAAGAAGATGAGTAGACCTTCTATTCCATCCTCCCTTTGAAGAAGAAAAAAAGGTATATCTAATTCTCCTCCTCTAGAGCCGGGAGCTGCTGTTTCCACACTAGCGCCTCCTCCCCAGAATAATTAATTCGGAGCAGTGGACTTCTTAAAATAGCTTAAACGCTGAGTTTCCGTGAGTAAATAGTTCTCATTTGCAAGGATCTGTGCCGTCCCCACTGGTCTGCCACGTGTCAGTAAACCTCAAGCCACACGCTAAGGCCAACTTCAACTCTAAAGTCTTTTATTTCGGAATGTGAGCGCCCTGCTTTTCCACCCAGGTAACAGCCTAGCAGTTCAAAAGCAAGAAATTGCAAGTAGATAAATAGGGACCACTTCGGTGGGTAAGTAAACAAACAGCGTTCCGTGCACTCCAGTGTTTGGGCATGCCTGCCAAATGTCCACGGAAATGTCTGCAGAGGCAGACAGCGCTGCCTCTTCGGTTATAAATAGAGATGAGCACTGAACCCTAGAGTCGGATACGAATGGGATTCGAGGAAGCGCAACCTTTACTAGCAGAGCCTAGGGGTGCATTGAAGACGCTGAAAAAAAATCTTAGCCGGTGAAAGCTGTTTGTTTAGTAGCTGAACCCTTTAAGATTCTTCCTCAACACCCGGTGGGGTAAAAGAGGAAGCAAAGAAGAAGAAGGAGACCCTTTAAGATTCACCCACCTTTGGCTGGCATTTAAAAGCTAAGGAAAATATCTCACGTTCTAAACTAACAACTGGGATTAATTGTTTGGTGGATCGGAGCTGTGAGTTTAAATCTTCAGGATGACTAATTAACCTCTCTTAATTAGAAACCACACCAGCTTTAGCCTAGCGTGTTATACATAGAACAGTCAAAGCTCAAAAGAAGGAAGGGGGAGTTAATAACACGCCCTTAAAACATAATTCTATACACACCTAGGCAGAAGAAAGAGTCTATAGGATTGCCGGTTTCACTAGCAACCACAGAGATCCTGTTGAAGATACAAAATCCTACATGAGTTCTACTTAGAGCAGCCCCGCTCAAACTGATTTGATTTAGCGGTCATTTAGGCTTGCCTCCCCTGATTTCAGGAGTCTGCTTTTACTTGGCACTAATGTTGATTTTCTGTGCATTTAGGAGTATGGTTGGGCCGGCTAGTTTGGTTTGTAACAATTATATTTCACTGAGCATTTTACAAGGTAAAGAAGGGGGAGAATTCTTAGAAGAATGAAACCCAACCCCGCTGGACATCTTTGTTTCAAGATGGCAAAGATGTCTGTAATTGAGCTATGCCTAAAATTTAGGACAGCAAATTCTTTCCTTTTAGAGGGACAGATGATTATTTTAAATCACATACAGGAGGCCCTTTCATTGCCCAAACTGTAGAAGTCTTTCTTTCTTTTTGCCTGGGGCATCCCTCCCTCCCTCTCCAAGCCATTTGGGAAGTGGCCTCCTTCCTACTTCAGACGAATATGGCACTCATGCTCAAGTCGAGTTGAGCTACACTGAACCTAATTCTAAGTAAAAGCACAGTGAACAGGTATTGAGGGTAAGGGGACCGGAAGCGAGAAAGAGAATATGAAAACTCACCCTATGCCCAATACTAATTCAATCAGGATAGGACATAAACATCCCATAGCCTGGCCTACCGGATGGATCGGATCCTTCAAAGAACAGAGCATCGTGTTGCTGCTGTCTTAGACGGAATTGTTGGGTTTTCCTCCTCCGCTAACCACACCATCACCGACCAAATTCAAGACTAGGTAGAGAGACTTCCCTCTTCGGAAAAAGTCAACGACTCTCTTTGCGTGGCGATGGGTGCACATGGGCTACTACGCACTCTCGTTTCGCCTCTTGCCACTTGCGCATGGAGAGCCTATTTGAAAATTTCAGGTTTACACATACGGGGCCTGATTCTCATCTACTCATGTACAAACCAAGCTCGGCTCCATCTGGCTCCATGAGGTACCCAAAAAGACAAATGGAGAAAGCCTCGACTAAAGCGAATTTGCAAGTTAGTGTGCATTTGAAATTTTGCATTTTCCCTTTTTTTTGAAATATTCCCTCCCTTCTCACCTTATTTCACTCACACACATCCCGAACAGAGAGAGAAAGAGAGATGCCTTTGCTGCTGAAAAACTGGAAAACCCACACATCAGGTAGATGGGCAGGAAGAAATCTACCTGCATGGTTGTGTATCCACAGGTACACAAAGGGAGGGAAACCTACGTTTTGGAAACAGGACCTTTTAGTTTGACCGCCACTCCAAGAACGTTGTGCAAGTGAATACAGATCCCCCAGGCCTTGCTTTGTCCATTTATGTCATGAGTACTAAATAAATAAATCAAAATTACTTCTGCCTAACTGGGCTGCGGATCTGGGAACTTCCCGAAGACTCCTCCCTGCCTCTGGAGATTTCGATCAGATTGTCTCCAAATGGTTTCCCGCCCCAGGGCAACGATCCGGGAGCATAACGAACCCTGCTGGGAAACTACCTCTTTCCTGGTCAACGTATTTCCGAGCCAGAGCTGGCTCGGTAGTTAAGTCCGACTCAGCGGCTTTAACGCATTGCAGCCACCTAAATGAAGCAGGTCATAGGGACGGGGAATCACATTCCAGGTGTAACTAACGTAGGCATTAGACGACGACGCTGGAGGGAGGTGCTGGCAGGGTAGAAGGCTCCGACTGTGGTCAGATAATGACTGAATCTCAAAGCCCTTTGAATACCGAATTTGGAGGTGCTGAAAGGACCGTAGTAGGCAGTCCGTGGTGCTGAAAGGACAGCTCCCTCGGCGAAGGTCTTCTCCTCTCGAGAAGAAAGGGTCATGCATTTGTATTTACTGTACAGTACTTTTCAACTCCAGGTCTTCAGGGCCTGACTGAACTAAGAATCGACCGAAGCAGGGGAGTATAAGCGAGGAAACAAAGTGAAATTTTTGCCTCCTTTCTCTCCCTCTTCCACGACTACCTAGAGTGGAAATGTTGTGCCGAGGCTGCCCTCTTGCATGGCTACCATTAGCAGAGTGCCTCTGGGCATGTACAGTGACTCTCTCTCATCCCCACTTGATTAAACACAACAATTCCCAAGTGGCCCGGACTGTCGGTCAGAGAATACAGCTGCGAGCCCAGCATGACCCGGAGAGAAGCCATCTCAAGTCGGCTCCATGCGAGGTTACCAGACGTAAAGTAAGCAGGTCTTTTTTCCACAGACACAGAAATGGAGTTACTCTGAGGGGCTCAGCATTAGATGTTTAGAGATGTGGATGATTTCAGGAAGAAGAAATCAAAAGGAAAGCCAAAGAAAATCCCTAACCCCATTATGAAAACAGGACTCCAGACTTCAACAACTCATTTGCCTTCTACTATTCCGGCCTTCCCTCCTCCGAATGGAGCTTCATCTCTTTCCAGAGCCTAATTAATAAAAGTCCTAGTAATCATGAGTCAAACTGGAATTAAGCTCCCCCCCCTCTTTTTTTTGTCGGGAAGGGTGGGTGGGTGGGTGGCGGATGGGAAAATGGCAACTCCAGATAAACTGCTACCAAACCGTTTGTATTGTCAAGTGACATCAGAGTCCTGTAATCAAAGATTAATTGTCTTAATCAAATAGACCCACCCTCAGCAAATTAAGACGTTGCCAGCAACAAATTAGAGGACAATTATAAGAAGCGGGGAGTTGCTGGGGCGCTTGGCTGGTGAGTTGGTGGTTTGGGAGGGGGGAGAGGGGGAAGCCGAACAATAGGGGAGGGGGGAACCGAAGACAGGAAGAGGCAGGAAGGCAGGGAGTTCCCCCCCCCAAAAAAAAGGTAAAATCGGGGGATTGGAGAGAACCCGGGTCCCAGAAAGAAGATCAGAGGGCCCACTCCGAAATCCAGCGAGCCTCCATGATAGGGGGGGGGGGGTATCTTTATAAAATAAAATCGCAAGGAAAGATGAAAGCACCTCTTCTCTCTCTCCCCCCCCCCCCGGGGATCGTGGTATCTGGAAGGGCCCCGATCCAACGGTTTACCTGCGTCAGCCCCGCGGGCGTCGCTTCTCGGAGCCGCCGGGTCAGAGCGCGCCTCGTCGGGCGGGCCATCGGAGGGCGCGGTAACTTGGTCGCGGCTCTCGCCCTCCCTCTGGCGGGCTGGGGCTGGGGGACGCCGGATGGCCGAGCCTGAGCCGGCAGGACGGCAGGACGCCTCCGTCTCCGTCACCTCCTTCTCTTACTGCTGCCACTGGAAGCAGCCAACCGCGTACACTCGACAGCCGCCGCCGCCGCCGCCCCCTCCTCCCCTCCTTCGCCCTCCCTCTTCCGGCCCTTAAATCCGGAGCCACTTGTCGTCGAAGCGGAGAAGGCGCGTCGCCAGTGTGTACGGGTCCGCAACATCCCCGGGCCTCGAGACACTCCGGGTTGGTGCCGTTCTATGTGCCGCCCAGTCCCATCCCACAGATGGCGACCCTTTTCGTGGGTTGCAAGATAGAGAAGCTCTAGGCCCCTTCGTTTTCTCATGGTCACTCCCCCGCCCTCGCCCCCTCGAGTTTCAACGGGGGAGCAGGGATTTGGACCCCCATTTTCTGGGTCCTAGTCCATCTCTTGAGCCAAAGTAGTGGATAGGGGGAATCCAGGTGCCTGAAGGGCTGCAGTGGCTCAGTGGTTAAGAAGCTTGCCTTATTAGCTAGAAGGCTGGCAGTTCGAGACCCCGGTACTGCATGACGGATTGAGTACCTGTCTCTGTCCCAGCTCTTGGGGTCATGAAAGGAGCCTCATTTGGGCGTGCCCTGAGCGGAGTTTCTCTAGCAAAAATCTTTTCAACCCAGAATAATTTCTGACACGAAATTATTATTATAGGTGTCTAATGATTTACATGGAAACCAAGCCCTGTGAGGAAAGGCTGAAGGCACTGGGCATGTTTAGCTCTGAGAAAAGGGGACTAAAAGGGAATATGGTGGTAGCACTCTTCAAATACTAGAAAGCGAATCATAAAGAGGAAGGGAATGATCTGTTCTCAGTCTTCCCAGAGTGAGTGTAGGATGCGGAATAACAGGTACAAACTATAGGATATAGGCTGAATATTAGAAAAACTCCCACGACAGTGGAACCAACTGCCTTGCGAGGTGGCGAACGCTCCTTTAAGAGAGACTTGGACCAGCACCTGTCAGGTTTTCTTTGCTTTGGATTTCTGCATTGAGCAGGGAGTTGGACCCGATGGTCCAAGAAGCCCCTTCCCACTCATTTAGTCTATGATTCCCAACCGGGCTGGAAGAGAAGCTGTGCAAATGACAACAGTTCAAACAATGCTGAGTATTGCGCCCCTTTGAAGAGTCTCAGCCCAGTTCTGTTAAACCAGTGTCACTTTGTTTGGCATTTAAGGTTCTGCGGGCTGCAACTCTCTGTACCAGTTACTGCCCAATGTTTTGCAAACTCCTCCTTAAGATCTACTTAGGATTTCGCTCTGAAAGCCAATCCTAAACTCACTTTCTAAGCAAGTGAGTTGGAAGAAATTCAGAATTCAGGAAGCAAACTTACAGCTTTGCTCTGAATCTATGCTTAGGATTTCGAACCTTGTCCAAGGCCGTAGCCAGGGGGGACAGGGCCCCCCCAACTCTCTTGAGCTAACAGCCCACACCCCCACCACACCCCGTGGTGCCAATGTTATATATGTGAGAGTGACATTGTTGCCCCTCCTGAATTTTTTTTGCCCCTCCTGAAACACCCCCCCCCCCAATCTAGAATCCTGGCAATGGCCCTGTCCTGGTCTGAAAGCAAGAGATAACAGAAAAAGAAACGTTCCCCGTGTGTTATATTTTGTTCATTTCATTGAACTCTCAATCCTTGAGTTTTTAAAATACTGTAACCTTGAGTGTAAACATATTTACTTAAAAAAAGAATGATCCAGTCCTGAACAAATTTACTCAGAAATAGAAGAGTGTGTCCAGGGGTTGGAGGCTGAAAGAGATTTCCTAGCCTAGACAGAGAGGGAAGTTTGGAGTCGATGATTCCAGGCTTCACCAGGTGCACGTTTACCTTGGAGTAAACCCCGCGGATCTTAATTCGGGTTGACTTCTGAGTAGCCATAAATATGATTGAGCTGTTAACAGATGGACCGCCCACTCCTACTTCCGAGTAACTGAGTTCAAGTGTCTGAGATTGTCCCCAGGACATCATCGCTCCTGCCTTCGTTTAGAACAAGACTGACGGGTCAGTTCTCATGGGAGTTAATTCGAACCATTCTTTTGTTAAGGCTTGCGTTGGTTGGGCTTAATTCCTCGACAAGTCCGGGATGCTAAAGGGAAGCCATTAACCCCCCTTCCCTTGGGCTACACTTTTGGGGTGGGAATGGGGGGAAGTCTGAACTTCTAAACTCTCTCCTTAGTAAGCCTGTTTCACTGAATTGCTCGGGTGAACACATTTAGTACTGAGTTCTACAAAGAGCGAAGTGGGTGAGCTACAGTTTCGAGGGGTGGTAAGTTTTTAAAGTGTCGAACGAAGTTGCGGGAGGTAAAAGTAAAGGTCGCCCTTGCTCAAAAGCCAATCGTATCTGACTCTAGGGTTCAGTGCCCATCTCTATTTATAGCCAAAGAGCCAACTTGTCTGCGTCTGCAGACGTTTTCGTTGACATGTGGCAGGCATGACTAGACACCAGAGTGCATGGAACGCTGTTTACCTTCCCACAGAAGTGGTCTCTATTTATCTACTTGCAATTTGTTGTTTTTGAACTGCCAGGTTGGCAGGAGCTGGGACAGAGATGGGAGCTCACTCCGTCACGCAGTACCTGGGAAGCGAACTCCGACCTTCTGGTCAGCGAGGTCAGCATCTTAACCACTTGAGGAGACCTGGGTTCAAAACCCAGGCTAAGTCCTGGAAACTCCTTGCTGAGTCACCATGGCAAGGCACCTTTGGGGCACCTCTGGAAATCCTACACAGCCACCACCTGAGGGCATTAGTGTTGTGACCCACATCCCAAAGTGTTAACTTTGCGTAGGGGAAGAAATAGGTTCAGATTTGCCTAGATTCAGTTACCAAGAAGTTACTTTCGGCTCTTCGCCTGCTGACACGTGGAAGAAACAGATGGGGCGGGTTTGGGGAAGTTCCATAACCCCCAAGCTCCTGAGAAGGCGACTTTGTGTGACTTATGCCCCCCCCCCAAGAGGAAAAGAACAAATTGTGAATTTTGTGCCAAAAAGGAGACATTTACTTTGGATGGCACCGGTTCATTCCGCCTTGATCTGTCAACCCCTGGTTCCCTATTCAGCTCCCCTGGTTTAGAACCACAAAAACCTTTATACTGAGAGGGCTGAAAGGTACACCTCCTACGGCCTTCCTGAAGTACTGCAGGTTTGAAGAGGGTATGATGGTTTAGAGCATTTTTGCGCCTGAATATAATAATAGAAAATAATAATCTTGGAACTGCACAGCTGGTAGGGACCCTATGGAACACCGAGACCAACCCCTGCCAAGAAGACACAGTGGAGAACCGAACTCCCAACCCCTGGCTCTGCAGCCAGCTATCTAAACCACTGAGCAATCCAGCATTAGGCTCCTCTAAGTCAGAACCGACTTATAGTGACCCCAAAAGGGCTTCTAAGGTAAGTGACTTTTAGCAGTTTCCGTGACCAGGCAAGGAATCGAACCCAGGTCTCCTGTGTACAGGAGTAGCTTATCCCAGGAGTTCTCAATCTTTTAAAGGGGGGGGGCAGGTCACGCTCCCTCAGAAAGCTTGGGGGCCGGACAGTCATTTTGCCCTTCCTCCACATGGCACTTCCTGGTGTGGTGGAGGTGGTGGGGCCCCCACATGAAATGGTGCCGTGTTCAGTAACCTATAGCTTTCAGCTCCCCCCAAGTGTGCTGTCAGATTCTGGTCGTCCCAACTCAGGGGCCCCTCCCCTCCCCTGATGAGAGGTCGGAAAAGTTGTTCTTTCCGCAGTCATATTCCAAAATCGCTCACCCACCTGTGCTTAGACCAGGTGCTGGATTCTTTGTAGTACTACAAAGTAACTTTTCTAATTACGCCTCACTTCCTATTCATACGCACAGTATCTTCTTAGCTCGTGGCCAGGGACTTCCAGGCTCCCGTCAGAGGTTGCCATTTCCAATCCAGCCCTCTCTGGATAGGTGGTCCCCCCCCCCCCCCCCCGTTAGTTGATCTACGTTACACTCGTTCCCTCCCCCCCCCGTTTCTCTCTGATAAACTGCTTCCGTATATAGAGTTTCTCTCCCTCCCCAATAAGGAGAGGCTGCGTAAAAACATAAACAGAAGAGAAAGAGCGGAGGCAGAGAAAGAAAAACATCCAACGCCAACTCTCATAGCCCTAATCAGTTCAATTACAATGTGGTAAACACATTGCCTCTACGCTTTAATTAAGCCTGCTGTCCAATTTTAACTCATTAGTAATTCATTAAGAGAACAGCCCTTAGCTGCCTGCGAAGGGAGGAGACGCGGAACGGGGAAGTTACATTAACCACAGGCCCAGGGGGATCCGCTGGGAGACGAAAGGCCCGCCTCGAGGCCAGGCGGGAAGGAGCGCCGTCCGCGTGGCCCTTAAGCAGTCGGGCTCGCCGCCGGAGCCCCCGGGCCGATTCCGAGGAAGCCAGCCTGCAATGGGGTGGGGGGGGGGCATTTTTACTCCCGTGTAAAAAAAAACTCACGGTGTCTTCCACGGAAGCGCTGGAAATTCGCCGTGCGTCGGAAACAGCCAAGGACTTAAAGATTATAATACGTGGCAAACAGCAATAAAACCTCGACGCTGCCAATCTTTCACTGCCCTGGAATCGTCGTTTTGGGAAGGTGCTCACAGAGGGCAAATATTCCTTTAACCCCCAGGATCCTGAAGGCTCCAGTCCAAAAAAGGAAAATTTCCAGGGTTTTGGGTCCAAATTCAGGGCAATACCGATCCACACAAAGAAATACCTCCTCTGAAGCATATTCGTTTCCACCTTATAGTATCAGTGTCAAACATGGACACTCGCGACAAAACGTAAACAAAAGTTGGCCGACACGGAAATGAGATGTCTGACCGTCTTGTGACTGTTACCTTAAGGTTACTGTGGTCTTGTGTATGATTTGGGCTGCTTTCTAGTTTATTTTGGGATGGAGAGCCCGATTCTTTACCTGCCCCTGTCATTTCTCAGTCGTCACCCATTCATGCTCCTTTCAAGAAAAAGCCTGTGTAGATTGGGAATTGTCCTGATTTCACCTTGAAGGAAGGAGTTTCCCAGGTCCAGGCTGATAGGCCTCATGGGATAATAACACCCAGATCTTTTAGTGGTTGTTGTTGGATAACAGTTTCCTTAATCTTGCAGCTGTGGTCCACAAAATGAGCCGTAACCTTTCCAAAAGTCTGGTTGCAAACTCTGTTTTGGATTGCAGCAGATGTATAAACCCTGGGTGCTTTTTGTAATAAATGTTCTGATTCAGAATTTATACGCTGGATTGCTCCGTTAAGGCGATTCCAAAGGTTAGCTAAACCCAACTTTACATCAGATAGGCCCTCTGAAGAGCTTATGAGTGGTTTAGGTTTAAGGCAGCAGTTTGATACCTACCCCACTGCGTCTCCTGAGAGAAGAACCAGCTCCTGTAGCCTTGGGCAAGCAGGACAGTCCCAGGGCGCCCCCTAAAGGAAGGGAACAGCAAAACCAGTTCTGTGTATTCTCTACTTGGAAACACCCGAAAAGGCTCTCCATAAATCGGACCAAACTTGACGGCACACAATGATCATCATTGTTAAACCAGGCAGAGCCTGAAATAAAGCAGAAGTGACTAGGATTTATGTAGCAAATACATTTGGTAGGAAAGGATGTCTAAACTAGATAGTTGAGTTTGTACCTGGATGATGCACGTATGTTGGGAAGAAAAAAAAATAAAACATAGTCCATCCTCAAAACCGAGGTGAACAGCTTGGAAGTAAGAAAAGGACTGAGTTGAGAAGGGAGGGAGGGATCTTTGAGGACAATAGGAAAATTGTGGGGGGGGGGGGGAAGAGCCAGTCTAAACCAGTCAAACACTTCATTTTTAAAGAGAAAGGATGCTTCCACAAAATTCTTCTAACACTGTCCCAGTTGAATATCTAGTTTTGCTCCAATAGGCATTTGCATCTCCCTCGTCCTTTCCTGGTGACTTGAGGGAAGTGATCAAAGGGACTGAGAAGTTATGTGTCAATGAGGATTTCAGCTCATGAGGATTTTACTTCCCTCTCTCCCGGGACACATTTACATCCGGCCAACTCCACCTCCTCCTTTGAAGCCCTGTCATTTATCTCTCAGGCTCTGGTACACATATTTTCACAACACAGAAGTGGCTGAAAGAACACTTTCCACTTTGTTCCTCTTGGCCTCTTTCTCCTCCTGGACGTTAAAGTTTGGGCCGTTGAAACTCACTGGATGACTTTGAGCCTGTTACGCCCTTTTAGCCTGATCTACCTCCTAAGGTCGTTGTGCAGTTAAAGGAGGAGGGAGGAGAAAAGGTAGGTGTGCCTGCTCCAGCTCACTGCCGGAAAAGTAAAGGTCGCCCTTGCCCGAAAGCCAGTCGTATCCCACTCTAGGGCTCGCTGCTCATCTCCGTTTATAGGCAAAGAGCCAGCTCTGTCTGCCTCTGCAGACATTTTCGTGGACATCTGGAAAGCATGCCTAGATACCGGAGTGCACAGAACATTGTTTACCTTCCCACCGAAGTGGTACCTACTTATCTACTTGCAATTTCTTGCTTCTGAACTGCTAGGTTGGCAGGAGCTGGGACAGAGACGGGAGCTCACTCCATCATGCAGTACTCCGGTCTCTAATTACTGACCTGCCAACCTTTCAGTTCAGCGTCTTAACCACTAAAGCACCGCAGATACCCTATACTGCCAGAAAGCAAGAGACAAATCGGAGACACAGAATTCTGTTTATTTGTAGCTTCTACACTCCTGTATATATATTTAAGAGTTTATTTTTACTAGCCTTCAAGTGTAGAATGCAACGGGAATTTCAGTAGATGGATCATGCTTACCTCTGGTGCCAGGACAAGCTAAAACAGTAAGAAAAATCTCAATTATATACTGTAGTTCTTCTTTTCCAGCATCCATTATTTGGGGCGTAGACTGTAAGATCTCGGGGCAGCAGACTGGAAACTTTTGGCCTTACAGCATACAACCGCTTCCAGCAGTGGGATCCGTCACGAGAAGCCCGTCATTGATAAAACTCACCAGGTTGGCAAGCGGTAACACGTGGAATTCCCCATGATGTACGCAGCCCAGTCTGCGCAGAAGCAGTTGAGATCAATGGGGTTTATTTTCAGAAATATGAACTTAAAAAGAATCGGATGGCAGCAGCAGAAATCCCGATCGCCTCAGTTAAAAGGAAACTACCTTTAACCTAAAATTTAGAACAGGGGAACATCAGAACAAAAATGTTTAAAAAGCGCATTTATTGAGGAGTACTATCCTTAGGAACTGCGGTGGCGTAAGTGGTTAAGACGCTGAACTTGACGACTGGAAATTCCCGAGTACTGCACGACGGAGTGAGCTCCCGTATCTGTCCCAGCTCCTGCTAACCTAGCAGTTCAAAAGGAAGAAATTGCAAATAGATAAACAGGGACCGCTTCGGTGGGAAGGTAAACATCATTCCGTGCATTCCGATGTTTAGTCATGCCTGTCACCCGTCCACGGAAACGTCTGCAGACGCCGTCAACGCTGGCTCTTTGGCTATAAACAGAGATGAGCACTGAAGCCTAGAGTCGGATACGACTGGCTTTCGAGCAAGGGCCACCTTTACCTTTACCTTACTCTCCTTGAGTTTAGTGAAGCTTTTTAATATACATGCATTGGCCTTCGGTGACTGGGTCTCTCGAAACCCACTGAGAATAATGGAGTGTATTACCAGGTAGCTGTGAACAGGTCTGTCTCCCTAGAGAGCGTCCCAGTCCACTGGGGTTGGAACTAGGGGGGCAAAGTGTTGTCTTAGGTTTTCCCCACCTCCTGGCCTCGGATTAAATGGTCTCACCCCCATCCAGACTAGCTATTTTGGCAGTTATACCGAATTACATACGGATTAAACACAAAATCTTTGGGATCCCTGTGAAAAGTTGTAAATTAAGGAGTCTTAAGCTGTTAGCCTTCCTTAACGGGACCAATTGTCTCTCTGGGAAATGAGAGCCGCCCTGTCCCATCTCATGCCAAAAAATAGATTTAGGGGCCTCCATGCCCCTAAAGGGGACAAAAAGACTTTCCCAGCCTTTAAAAAGGCCGATTGTGAAATGAAAGTTTATCTATACCAGGGTGCCCAAACTTTTTGGGCCATGGGCTGGTCACATGGTTCAGGGGACTGTTCACTATGGTTTTACTTCCGCTTCCAGGAGCAATGAGGGCTTTGCGGGCTGGATGAATTGGCATCGGGGTCTGGATCCGACCCCTGGGGCATAGTTTGATCTATACTGTCCCACTGGTGGTGTATGTGTGCTGTATTTATTTATTTAATTTATTGTATGATGAACTTCAGTTGTCTACATTAATGTTGAGATATACAGTAAGTATAAATTGTCCATCTCAAGTTCCTGGCTGCGAGGGAAGTTTGCGCAGTAGCATTACATAAGTTTGTTAAGCTTTTTGTGTATTTCCCCCATATGTTTGTATTTGTATGGTGTCTTCTTTTGTTTCTTTTGGATTTAAAAAAATCTTAAAAACCCTATCGTTAGACATGCTTAGCTAGACCTTATAAGAACACAGACGTTGCCCTTTTGCCTTCTAACAGTCCATAATATTGGTGGTTGCTTCTGTTCTAGCGATGTTTTCCAGTCTTCCGATATATCTGAAGCTGAGCCAAATACTTCCCCAGGATCAAAAAGAGGGACTCTTATTTTTTTACAACCCAAACAATTCCAGAACTGGGAAAGCAGGCAAAATGTCTCCCAGGGGCCATTCTGATACTGTTTGAGACACTTGTGCACAGTGGTTAGAGCACAGTTGCAGAAGCCAGCTGCCCTTCAGATATTGCTGGCATGCAAAGCCCACCTGCTTTTGCCAACTCTGATGGAGAGAAATGAAGGGATACAATGGTCCAGGTACACTGACAGTGGTGGTTTCCAGCTGTTGATATTCCAGATGTTTTGGAGCAATGCCTCAATCACTATGTTCTATGGTTATAGATCATGGGGGCCAAAGTCTGACACATCTGGACAGCCAAATGCAGAGAGCATCATTAACAGAATGTCAAAATTTCTTTCTTCTATCAGGAGTCCATGATCTCAGCAGACCTGAGGGCTATTTTTCAGATCTCTTTGTTTGATGTGTCATCTAGTTGCTATTGACTTATTGTGACTGTAAGAGGGTAGTTGTTGCAATTGAAGTTTGACTTGATTAAATCTTTCCATTGCTTTAGGAAAGCAGGCCATCTGCTGTGGGCAGGAAGGGAAGGGCTAGAATTCTTCTTCCATGTCTAGGCCACATGTGAAACTACCAAAATGAAGCCGCCTTTTGGTGAGTTCATTCTGCAGTTCCTTTCGCCTGACCTAGTGTGAGAAAGATTAGCTGGCAACACATGGTTGCTGTTACCAGGGTATGCCCAATTGTGGTTCAAAATTACCAAAATCTTCAAGGAGGCTCTTCCTGTGTACCCCAGGGCTAGAATTGTGGTGGTAGAATAATGACCCAGAAATCTGGATTTGATGTAGTCTGATGAAACAAGGAGACATTAGAAAGAGAGAAAAATGGTAGAATAAGGCTAAAAATACCCAGGGGGTTGGAATTTTTTTAAAATTAGGAGTGAAGAAGGTGGTGAGCTAAGGACAAAGAAGGGATAAAAGACAAAGCTTGTCTTAAATAAAACTATGCTCCTATATTCCCAGGGTACAAGGGGGCAGGTAAGTGCTTCCTTTTACTTCAAAATAGGCAAGAGACATGACAGGTTCAAAGTGTTGACCATGAGAGTGATGGAGCTCATGTTGGCTTCCAAGGCTTGGAAGATTCAGAATTCTGAAAAGGTCATGTCAGGATCTTTATTTATTTCCTCTTGACCTGCCCCTTAATGTTCTTCTGCATCAGGAGCAGAACCTCTGTCTTCACAACTATATGATCCAAAATTCATGGACTTCTTCTTCCGTATCTAGGCACAGATGTGAAAATGCCAAAATGAAGGCACCTTTTGGTGAGTAATTCATGGCCTACAAGCCCAAGACATCTGCAGGAATTCCTCCAGCAAGATTTTTTAGGGCTATAGCCCATGAATTCTGAAAATATCAGGCCTAGCAAGAAATCCATCACTGCAAGCCCTATAGTAAATTCAGTAGAAAAGAGGTGAAGGTAAAGGTCACCCTTGCTCAAATGCCAGCCATATCTGACTCTAGGGTTCAGTGCTCATCTCTGTCTTCCAGAGCTGTCTGCTTATGCAGACAATAATAATTTCTTGTCAGAAATTATTCTGGGTTGAAAGGATTTTTGCTGGAGAAACTGAACTCAGGGGACACCTGAATGAGGCTCCTTTCGTGTCCCCAAGATCTTTTCCCACCGAAGTGGTTCCCTATTAATCTACTTGCCATTTCTTGCTTTTGATCTGCTATGTTGGCAGGACCTGGGACAGAGACAGGTGCTCAATCCATCCTGCAGTACACTGGCCTCGAACTGCTGATTTGCCGGCCTTCCAGCTAAAAAGACGAGCTTCTTAAACACTGAGCCACTGCAGCCCTTGTCTCTGCCGATGTTTCTGTAGACATGCATCTGCAGATGTTTTCTAGTACTGTACCTATTTATCTACATGTACTGTACTTGCATTTTCTTGCTTTCAAACTGCTAGGTTGGCAGGAGCTGGGACAGACATGAGAGCTCACTCTGTCATGCAGCACTTGGGTCTCGAACTGCTGACCTGCCAACCTTCTAGTTGTCAAGTTCAGCATCTTAACCACTAAGCCACCATATTAAGTAGAAAAGAACCCCTGCCCTAACACTTGGCTTGACATCTAATCCTATGAGCTATGATCCATCCTGGCATTTGATGTCTATGACTGTCTGATCATTTTTCCTGAGCTATAGCAAGTTTTTAATATTGTTCAGACTTCAGCTTAGCTTTATTGATATAATGCAGTTTTGCCAACCAGTTAAATTGCCAAAGATGGCACAAATTTTAAGGGGATCAATATTCATTTAAAAAGCCACTCTGAAATGTATTTTTTCTTTGCTTAATCCCATTTATCTCTTGTCATTCAATCCATAATTTTGCTTAAAGTTGTTATTCTCACATTTCAACCTACCTCTTTTTCAGTAGGCAAAATGGAACTACTGAATGAAAGGAGTGCTTTCTGAAATTAAATAATGATGAGGCCCAGGGAGAGGGAAGGAAGAGAAAAATAAATTTTGATGAGGCTTAGTGAGCTTGTTTCACGATCCACCAGCCACTAAGGGTTTGAGTAATTTCTTGTGTAGAGTTTTAGCAGGCTGCCTGACGAGTCCAGCTTCCTTGAACAAAAGACCCCTGAAGATGTAAGATGTTCTTGTTTGGTTTGCAATTATACAATCAAAGCATTCTGGAAGCAAACAGACCCTCATCCAGAAGGCAGCAAGTTTGGTAATTTCACATATAATTTCTAGTGAGTATCCAGTCTCATTAGGTACAGGTTGCCTCTTGTATCTATGGGTCCAATATCAACGGTTTCAGTTATCTGTGGGTTTAAAAATATTCAATTAAAAAAAATCTATGGTGCATTACCAGAGCTGACCTCTAGAGGCCACAGTCTGCATTGTAGATATAGGATTCACTCTTATCCATGGTTTCAGGTATCCGTGGTAAATATTGGACTGTATTCCCCATGGATAAGAGGGAAACAAACTTTATTTTGCTACCTTTCCATGGCCAGATCCAGTCATTCTCACCTAATATGTCTCTGTGATTCTCTGTTTCTCACATTCAGGAGTGCTATCATCTTATACTCCATGTTGGTTACATTCTAAACGTTAAAGAGACTTTCCTATTTCTCAGAAAAACATCTTCTCAAATTAACAACAATAAATCTTCATTGCTTAAACTAATCTTCACTGCATTTTGCAGGACACTATTTGTAGTTGTACTCAAGACTTTCATCTCCCCAATTTTTGGCCCAACATATTGGCCAGTCATGTTCTCAGAAGCTGCTCCAGACAATCAACATTCATTCTGGGCCATATCCCCTACCTAGGTTCCTAATTAAGTCAAGGGAAACTTCTCCTTCCTGGAAATCAGGCTTATCAAGGGACTTAGGGGTAGAATGGCTAACTGCACCCCATACTGCTGGCCTCTGGAGATGCTAGAGAACAATTTCAGGCCACTTTTCTTAAGGTATGGGGGTACCAGGTGCAGGTTAATTGGGTGGGGGAGAGCACACCCAAGGTTATTGTGAATCTCTAAGGCAGGGGTGCCCAAACTACAGCCCGTGGGCTGGATCAGGCCTGTGATGCCAATTAATCTGGCTTGTGCCACCCTCACTGCTCCCGGAAGTGGAAGTAAAATGTGTGAGCATGAGTGCAGAATGTACCCATGCATGTGCAGAATGCTGCTGTAAATAACCCATGGCTGTCATAAACACATTTATGACATCCACAGGTCATTTACATTAGTGTTCTGCACATGCATGGATGCATTCTGTGCCCATGCATGCATATTTTACTTTCACTTCCAGGTGGGAGGAACCATATGACTGCCATGCTTGACCATGTGAGCGGTACTCCTCTAAGCTTCCAGAAGGCTACTGTGTCCTATAACAATTGTAAATTATCCTTCACTAGAGTGGATTGGGTTTATGTGTCATAGGGTGGGACTGATTTTTCTCTATGAATAATCAGAAGCCAGCACTTATCACAGCTGGCATTTATCCCAGATAAATATTTTGCACCTTGTGTAGTTTACCCTCATCTTCTGAATGTCCTCTACACTGTCTGTTTTATGAATGTCCAAACTGTTCTCTAATTTCTCTTCTTTTATTGAACACATTAGCAGGCATGTGTGTAATACTGTTCTAAAAAATAGAATTACAGCCAAACTTCGCATAAAGAGCGCCTCGCTGAAAGAGTAACTCGCTTAAAGAGCAGCATTTTCTCTGAATGTTCACTTCACTTAACAAATAAAGCCAACCAAAAACTCGCTTATCAAATTGATCAGGATTCGCAATCTCCCCCCCCCCCCGCACACAATTGGTCACTTACAATGCTGTTTCGCATAAAGAGCAAACTCGCTTAAAGAGCAATCCTGTGGAACGCATTATGCTCTTTAAGCGAGGTACAACTGTACAAACATAATATATTTCTGAAATATCTTTACAATAACTTAATGAAGTCTATCAGTAGATATTTTACCAAACCCAAAGATGGAATGACAGGGATTTAATTAAAGTATTTCAAGTTTCAACAACAATAGTAAAAAGACAAATTAATTAAGTTAAATAACTCTCAAGTAAGTTACATTACCAATAAATCTTAACAAACTAAAGCATAAGCAATTCATAATCACATCAGCATAAGTTTATTGTGTCGCAAAAGTCTCTCCAGCAGAATCTGTTCCTCTTCAAAGGGGCTCCTTGGTATCAGTGTTGTTGATATCCAGTGTTATGGTATCTGTATCTCTTGCCTCCCCACGTTTAAATTTCTCTCAGGCATATATATGTCCCTACAATTATAAATGATTGAATTTGGCTGGTATTGTAAATTATCGATCTCTGTAAATAATTTCAAATGAAATCTCTATTACTTTTACTTCTTCTTCAGGTGTTGTATCCATTCCAGATATTGGCTCTCCTCATGGTGATAGTCTTCCTGTTCTTAACTCCTCTGAACAGTTCTTCCGAAGACATGCCACACCAGTCTCTCAGGTTCTTCAGCCATGAAGTCCATCTATGTCCAGGGCCTCTCTTGCCAGGGGTCTTTCCTTGCAGAGCGAATTGGAGTATTCTATATTTTATGTTGTTCCTCATGATATGGCCAAGGTATTGGAACTTTCTTTGCTTGATGGTCTTAAAGAGTTCTTGTTCTTTAGCCATTTGGCACAACAATTGTGTTAGTCACATGGTCAACCCTTGATATCCTTAGCAGCCATCTGCATATTCACATTTCAAAAGCTTCAATTCTCTTTTCAGATGCTTTAGCCAATGTCCAAGCTTTGACTCTATATAGCAACACTGGGAACACATAACATCTCACTATTCAGATCTTTGTAGCAAGAGTTAGATCTCTATTGCATAACAAATGTCACATTTTTATGAAGGTGGATCTTGCTTTTTCTATTCGTATTTTAATTTCTACTGTGGGATCTCAATTTCCATTTAACATACTCCCCCCCCCCAAAAAAAACAAAAAAACAAAAAACAAAACAATTTTATCCACTCTTTCAATTTCTTGGCAATTAGCTTGCCAAGAGTTGGTATTCAGCTTATAACCAGATATTTTGTCTTCTTGGTGTTGAGATCCAAACCATAGTCTGTGCTTGAAGCTCTAACTTGATCCAGCATCAACTGAAGATCTGCAAGGTTTGTGGCCAACAACACTGTGTTATCAGCATATCGGATGTTATGCAGGTATTCCCCATTAATTGTAATGCCCATGTTTAAATCTGATAGTGCTTCTGAAAAAATTACTCTCCTTATATATATTAAACAGTGTCAACACACAGCCTTGTCGCACACCTCTGTGAATTTGAACCTGCTCTGTCATCTGCTCTTCCACTCTGACTTGAGCTGTCTGATTCCAGTAAAGGTTGGTGATGATTTTTATATTTTTATCATCTACACCTATTTCCTTCAGTGCAATGATCATCTTCTCATGCTGGCGGCTGTCAAAGGCTTTTGCATAATCTATAAAACATGCATGACATCACATCTCATTTCTCTACATCTTTGTACGAGGACCTGCATTGTAAACAGTGTCTCTCTGGAACCCATAGAATTCTGGAAACCAAATTACTTTTACTGGGATAGCAAAATAATGGCTCTTGTAACTTATGAGGCTAACAAGTTGTCACTATGGCCTATAATATGGCCTTATTTTGACTAACTGGGTCCCTGAACCTGTGTAAGTTGCTTGGGTACCATTTTTCTGGGTAGGAACAAATGTACTCTATCTGCAATTTAGGACTCCAGGTAGTTCCCCCCTCCAATGTTTTTTTATTTCCTATAATTTATTTTCATACTCATCTGTCAGCCATAAAAAAGATTCTTTGTGCAGCAATGTTATTTTACACTGACTTTGCATTCAGATTTGGATGGAAAGGTGGCTGATTGCCCTGCAGTGACTTTTAGTAATCTGTTATTCAAACCTCATTTTAGAGCACTGCATACACTTTCAGGATTGCATTTTTTTTAAGTAAAGGCCACTCTTATTTGAAAGCCAGTGATATCTGACTCTAGGGTTCAGTGCTCATCTCTATTTATAGTCAAAGAGCCAGCACTGTCTGCATCTGCAGATATTTCTGTGGACACTTTGCAGGCATGACTCAACACTGGAGTGCATGGAATGCTGTTTACCTTCCCACCGAAGTGGTACCCATTAATCTACTTGCAATTTCTTGCTTTCAAAGTGCTAGATTCTCAGGAGCTGGGACAGATGGGAGCTCACTCCATCATGGAGAATGCAGGTCTCAAACTGCTGACCTGAGCTTACTCCATTGTGACCTGCTGACCTTCCAGTCATCAAGTCCATCCACCCCATTAATTTTTTTTATTATGTTATGCACACAAAATTTTACACCTGGATAGAGTGGCGCCAGAGTGCTCTCTCTCTCTCTCTCTCTCTCTCTGTGTGTGTGTTTCTCATGCACATATCACACTTTCTGTCATTCTCACATGTGTGGACAAATTAACTTCATTCCAACATTTATTGGATGCTATACACACCAATTCACATAGACCAACACCACTCAATAGCATCGCGTGGATTTCAGCTGCCTGGGGCTTAAGCCAAATTTGCCACCCCAGGTGGATTCCAGCGCCCACTCCTGCTAGGGTTTCCGGGAATTGTAGTCCAAGAACACCCATAGCCCAAAAAGTGCCACCCAGGGCTGGCCGCCCCTCTGCCCTTCTACGCTACACCACTGACACCACTCCCTTGCTACCAACCTTCTTCATCATGATCTCTGATGGGCTAGATCAGGGGTCTGCAAACTTGGCTCTCCAGGTGTTCTTGGACTTCAATTCCCAGAAGCCCAAGTCAGCACTCCTGCTGATCAAGGCTTCTGGGAACTGAAGTCCAAGAACACCTGGAGAGCCAAGTTTGCTGACCACTGGGCTAGATCATAAATAAGTAAGTTTGCAAAGGCGTAGGGATTGAAGCCCCAAATTCAGTGGGGACAGAGTGGGCAGTGGATCCAAGAAGAGGCAGGGCATTCTGACCAGTTCTCAACAGCAGTTGTGACATTAGAAGTTTTCCTGCCAATGATCCTGGTGGAAATCACAAGGGGAAGTCACCCCTTGATTATCAATGCACGCATATGTAAGCCTGTCCTTCCTTATTCCCATGGTTTGGCACCCTTTTAAATGGCTGGTATATCTCACTGCCTCCCACTGCTAACAGAACAGCTAATCCCAATACTAATTTAACTTCACTAATTAACCAGTTGGGTATTAGCCAGCTTGTTATGTCTCTCTCTCGCAAAGGTCCTTTTCGCTGGCAGACAGTCTTACTTTAAGAAGGCTATTGATCAGAGGCCATCCAAACCCTGGACTGGAGTGTTTCTCTTGAGGCCGACTCTCATGTTTTAAGTGCAGGTAGTTACTCTCATGACTGGCCCGCTTTGTAAACAGGTTTTAATGGGGCTATTAGTGTAAAAAGACAGGAAACTTTCAAAAACAGGCTTTTAACTATTCATGAGGATGTTTAATCTGGTGCTTAATCACCACTGTTTGCACACAGAGGAGAAAGGGGGGGGGGAGAGCTGACAGACATCGCCTTCTCTATTAGCTAGCAACAATTTTGGCCTCTCTATTAGCTGGTGACAGGGACATTAATAAACACTCAGAGACCTGTGATGAATGGGCAGTGTGGCAATTGTTGTGTCTGTAGTGCACTTCTTAAATAACAGCTATGCTGTGAATCAAAACACAGAGATAACAGTCCACTGAAAAAGCTGCTACGCCATCTTTTGAAGGCCCTGAATATATCAGGCGATGGATACATCCTGGAGTTCCAAGAAGCATTAGCTCAGGAAAGTTACTTTTTTGGACTTCCAAAATTCCACAGTCAGCATGAGGAAAAAAGCAACTTGCCAAAGCCTTGAATGTGAGGCAGGGAATTGTTTATCTGATTCTGCATCTCTGTTTAAAGTATAGCTTCAATATAGACACCAGAAATATAGATGTCAAAAATACATTAAGGTACTAGAAAGTCGGAGTTTGATTCCTGGGCACTGCATGACAGAGTGAGCTCCTGTCTCTGTCCCAGTTCCTGCCAACCTAGCAGTTCAAGAGCAAGAAATTGCAAGTAGATAAACTTTGATGGGAAGGTAAACAGCACTGAGGCATGCTTGCCACATATCTACAGAAATGTCTGCAGACAGAGACAGCACTGCCTCTTTGGCTATAAACAGAGAAGAGCACTGGACCCTAGTATCAGATATGACTGGCTTTCGAGCAAGGGTGACCTTTACCTTTACCTATACTTTGGAGAGTCTGGAGGTGACCCTTGAAGGCTTATTTGTTCTGTAAAATGCATATTTGTTTTCTTTAAAATAAAATGCATTAATTTATTGTCATCTATGCCAAACAGGTCTACTGCCTACAGAACTCAAAAAGGTTATTCTTTCTGGAGGAGTTGTACACCAACATGCTCCAGCCACGGGGCATGCATTAACAGGCAGTCTTGGCTTTGTGCATTAAGCACTATATCCCATCTTTAAAGTCAGATTAATGGAGATTAGTGGCACCACTTAAGAGTTTAAACATCACACTGACCCAAATTGTATGCCCAAGGCTGAGTGTAGATTTTGTAAAAGAAGCATGATAGACATGAGGTCCTCTTAATGTCAGGAAAGTGATTTTGTTTATTGGTCTACGTAGGAAAGCCTGCATTACTTTAGGTCTTTAATCCTTCTGCCATGCACTTGCAGTTCTCATATGTGCTCCATCCTCCAAAAACCTGTTCCGATTATCCCTCTGCTTTAGTACTCATTTAATAATCAAAGACCATTTCCAAGTCTTCCTCCATTTGACCTAAAAAGCACTGCACAATTTTGGGCCCTGCACATGTCAGAGTACAGATGGGAGGAAAATATATTTGGACCTATGTCTAGATTTCTGAGTAAATTGTGATTCATTGGGAAGGATTCTTGAGTCTTAGTTTCTTAATCATGGTAACAATATAATAACTTCCTCTTTGCCTAATGACAGCAAAATAAGGCAATATTAATATAATTGGATGCAGAGTTTTGTACAGAAAGACTGAAGGGCCCTCTCAGCTTCTGTACGCAGAATAGATTCCTAGTCCCTGATGAAGAGAGGGAATTCCTTAAGTGTGGAGGACATATAATTGTCAGTCCAGGAGCACTGGGAATTTCTTATAGTTTGCAAATTAGCTTGCTTAATTTGAGGATTGGTCTTTGGACAAAAACATGGAATGCATTTGGAAGTATAAGTGATTTATCATGAAGATCTGCTTCAATCATTTCAGTGGAACACTAAAACAATTTCAGTCTTTGATGATGGTCCAACTGTAATATACATACAGTCAGTCAAGCAAAAAGCAAAAGTAAGAAAATTCCCATGATCTGTACCATCTGATTCTATCATTGTGGTCTTTCCACCCCCTTCGATTTTCCCAGGTCTTTTTAACAGATAGTACAACTCGAGCCAATAAGGTTTAAAACCAATATCCTGTTGATCTGAGGAGAAGTGTAACACCAAAGTGTTTCTGGACATCATCTTGTTAAAAGAAATACATTCATGCAGGTAGCTGCTGGGTATCTCCTTGTACATGATCCAATTTTTCAATTTGTTATTACAGTCAAAGAACCAGAACAGATTATAGATTATGTAACAGATTAAAATTGAATATACTGTGGTGGCATTATAAAATAATTTGTAGAATGGTCTTTTTTTGTTGTTGTTCAGTTGCATAGTTGATTCTGACCCTCTGCGACTCCATGGGCTACTGTCCGCCAGACACTTCTGTCCTCCATCCTCCTCCTCAACTCTCAGCTCTGTGCCCATTGTGTCTACAATACCATCTAGCCATCTCATTTTTGGCCGCCCCCCTTTTCTTTTGCCCTCTACCTTTCAATTAAATGAGATCTAGTATATATCTTATAAAAATCATAATCTATTCATAGTGTTAAGGTCTTCTTCTTCACTTTCTCTTTTACCCCTTTGGGTTTTGAGGGAGATACAAGATATAATATAAAATATAAAATAAAATAACAATGTATAAAAATATTAAGGTGATCAGTATCAGTAAAATAGCGATATCTATAGTTTAAATAATTTTTAGCTACAGAAAACTGTTGTAGAATATTGGCCCAACATGCTTCAACAGATCGGTGCTGCTGCACAAAATCTAGCTACATGTGCTATGATGATATGGACTTCATGTATGTGCAGCATCTGAATATAGACCAGGTCTGACCAGCCAGGGTATCTATTGATCAAGGGAAATATAAATCTTATTCGAATATCTCTATAGAAAGAGCAAGAGAGTAAAATGTGCACTGTAGTTTCTATTTCTCCAGAGTCACAAGGATAGTATTTCTGCTAGTGGCGCTATTTTAAATTTACCATCTACTACCACTGAGGGAAAAGCATGGTATGGGGTTAGAGAGAAAGCTTTCTGGTGACTAGGTGTGTCTAGTTGTGTAAGATAGCTAGCAGCAATAGTACTGTCTCTATTATGTACTGGAGGCAGAAAGGTTGGTACTTTCTCTATATCCACCTGCCTCTCTCTATTCTTCATCCTTTACTTTAAGATTTGTTTCACCTGGATACATAATCTTCCCAAAATCCAACAGCTCACGAGAAAAGACAAATTGGTTGTTGTAAATTGAGAAAATAGAAAATTACTCCGCCCATTGTAATTACGGTAAATTTGAGAGTATTGTGTTATTTGTGGTTTTTTATATTTATTACGTCTTTTCTTAATGTCTGGCCAGGTTATCCTGCTATGGTAATACAGTAGACCAATGACTTAAAGCCGAGCATCAGGCGGTGGTTAACAAACCTGAGGACTAGCAGCTTTGGTGAAGTCCACAGGGAAGGATGATGGTCCCCAAGTGGATTAAATCCCACTTGTGTCCAGGGGCTGTGGAGGACTTTGTGTGCCAAAAGGGCTTAGGACCAGAAACTGACTCTTGGAACTCGATCAGTGGTACGGAGGTCATGCTGCAATGCAGAATGTAGATGAAAGGCCACAGCATTATATTCTCAGGACAATCTTCATGGCTGATTGCTATGATGATTGCCAATATTTGGAATCTGATATGGCACAAGAAGAAGAAGAATATTAACATGACAACCTCTGGGGAAATTCACAATAAAGCAGCATTAATTTTATGATTTTTCTTTTCTTTTCTTTTCTTTAATGTTATCTGGGATCGGTTTGATCCAGTTGTCCCTTAGGAAGTGGAGAGGTCCTGGGATCTGTACGTGCCACTGCATGTGCATCAGATCCATGCCCCGCCTGGCTGGTGAAATCTGCCAGGGCGGTGACAAGTGGTTGGGTCGAGGCCATTATTAATTCTTTGCTTTGGGAGGGTTTTTTTCCTTCTACCCTAAAACATGTCCCCTCCTAAAAAATCCATCCCTCAACCTCATGGTTATGACCAACTACCGGACTGTCTCTAACCTTCCATTCCTGAGTAAGGTTTTGGAGAAGGCAGTGGCACAGGAGATCATGGATGAAGCAGATTATCTGGACCCTTTTCAGTCAGGATTCAGGCCTGGATATGGCATGGAAACTGCATTGGTTGCACTTGTGGATGATCTCTGGAGAGAGCAGGATGGGTGACTTCCAACTGTCCTGGCTCTTCTTGACCTCGCAGCAGCTTTCGATACCGTCAACCACGGTATTCTTCTGGAAAGGCTCCGAGGATTGGGGATCCAGGGCACTGTGTGGTCATGTCTTTCCTCATTTCTGAAGGGCAGTACCCAGTTGGTGTGGTTAGAGGGTGAGAGTTCCAGCCCAAGGCCCCTTCAATATGGGGTGCGTCAGGGCTCGGTGCTTTCACCTCTCTTATTTAACATCTACATGAAACTGCTGGGTGAGATCATCCATTCCCATGGGGTGAGGTATTATCAATATGCAGATGATACCTAGTTGTATATCTCAGCCTGTGGAGACCCAAGCGATGCAGTGGAAGTCCTTTCCAGGTGCCTGGAGGATGTTAGGGTCTGGATGGGGGGCAACGGGCTACAACTGAATCTTGACAAGACTGAGTGGTTGTGGGTAAGGGGCCCTGCGTTAACTCAGGAGCTACCATCTTTGGTTCTGGATGGGGCAGTTTTGCCCCAAACAGACATGGTGTGTAATCTGGGGTCTTCTTGGACTCATGACTACTGCTCGAAGGGCAGGTGGCAGTCGTGGCCAGGAGGGCTTTTGCACAACTTTGTGTAATACACCAGTTACGCTCACTCCTAGGCCTGGACTCCTTGCTCATGATCACACATGCTTTGGTCACTTCCAGACTTGCTTACTGTAATGTGCTCTACATGAGGCTGCCCTTGGTGACCATTCAGAGGCTGCAACTGGTCCAGAATGAGGCTGCCCAGGTTGTCATGGGGTGCAGGGATTATGCTCATGCCTCGCCACTGCTTCAGGAGAAGCACTGGCTGCCAGTATGTCTCTGGGTGCAATTCAAGGTGCTGGTCATTACCTTTAAAGCCCTACATGGTAGTGGGCCAGGATACTTAAGAGACTGCATCACCCTAAGGACATCTGTCCATCCCACCAGAGCGGACCGGAGAGGCTCTCTGGTTGTACCATCAGCTAGAGAGGTGCACCTCTCTAGCACTAGGAGGAGGGCCTTCTCTGTGTCTACTCCGGTCCTATGGAACCTCCTGCCAAGTGAGTTGCACATCCAGATGGAGCTGCTGGTGGGGCATGTGTGGGGTATGGGTCAGACGGTTGCCTAAGTTTGTTGGCTCATCTAACCCCTCCCTCTCTCTGTGTGACTTGTTTAATCTCTTTTAATTTTGTTACTTTTTAATACTGTTTTTATACCATGTTTTTACTGTGTTTTAAAAGTTTGTTAGCAGCCCTATGTCTTTGTGAGGAGGGCAGCATAAAAGTTCGATTGAATAAATGAATGAATGAATGAATGATTTATTCCAGGAGTTCGCAGCCTTTTAAAGCTGGGGGCCAGGTCTCACTCTCTCAGACAGCTTTGGGGGCCAGATGGCCATTTTGCCCTTCCTGCACCACATGACACTTCCGGGTGTGTTGGAGGCGGTGGTTGGCCACATGAAATGGTGCCACGGGCCACATCCAGCCCGTGGGGATGCAGGTTGAGAATTCCTGATTTATTCATTTCCGTTCATATTTCTCCTCCTCTCTCACTGTAGAGACACTCAAGGTGACATTCCAGATTTGGGTCTCAGATCTGTTGATGTTTCCTCCTAACATATGTTGAACCTGCTTAGGTAGCAAGATCCGAGAAGATCGCAGCCTGAGGTGACAGGGCTGCATGTACATGTACTTAATAAATTGCTTGTTCACTTAATTACATTTTATTTAATCATCTATAATAATACAAATTATGCCTGATGGTAGTAAATGTTCATGTCACGTTCTAATTGCCAACTGATTAATTGCTCTTACGGATTTGTATTACTTATGTAGGGATATACATGGTGGATATTAAATGACGATTGGTGGGTTAAACACTTTCGGTAAAAAGTATGTGGAGTAAAAATTCTAAAAAAAAACAACTCCTGTCAATGACAAATGTTGTTGCAGTAAAACACGTTAGGCATGATCTTCCCACAGTTATAGACTTTGGGGCTGTAATCATATGTTCACTTACTTTGGAATAAGCCCTATTTAATTTAGGGGGCTTACTCCAACACAGAGCCATAAGGGGTTAACCTGTAAATTCGACTAATTTAATTGACATATTTTCTATTTCTTTTGAAACTAAAAGGGCAAAGAAAGTTAGAATATTTCTGAGATGGACCTATTATACTATCTGAATTTCAGCACTCTAGTCAACAGGACAAGTTATTTACTTTTCAAAATAAACTAAAGGCAGTGAGCTTTGTAATTTAAATATTGAACAACTTCTAATTCTCTGAATCTATCTCTCGGGGAGGGCTGCAGTCCAGGAAAAAAAAAAAAAGCTCAGAAGTCTTTTCCAGGCACTGAACACCAGATTTTCTGCATGCGTAAGGTTTGTTCTCCCATTGAGCTAAAGCTAAAGGTAAAGATCTCCCTTGCTCAGAAGCTAGTCATTTCCAACTCTAGGGTTTGGTGCTCATCTCCATTCACAGCCAAAGAGCCAGCACTGTCTGCATCTGCAGACGTTTCTGTGGTCATGCGGCAGGCATCACTAGATACTGAAACGCACAAAACACTGTTTACCCTCCTGCCACAGCAGTACCTATTTATCTACTTGCACTGTCTTCCTTTCAAACGGCTAGGTTGGCAGGTGTTGGGACAGACGACCAGAGCTCACTCTGTCACACTGCATTTGGGTCTCGAACTGCTGACCAGCCAGCCTTCTGGTCATCAAACTCAGTGTCTTAACCACTAAGCCATCATGGCCACGTAATCAAAATATTACAGATGAATATTCACAAATGATCACTATGGAAAGACAATGAGGTTTCGCTTGCTGCCTCATTTGGGAGTAGCAACAGGTGCTCCTTTTTCCACCCTCTTTTGGCTTCTTTGATAGGGGTGGAAGTGAAGCACTGATGCCTTTTTTGGCGAATAGGTTTAGACCAGTGGTTCCCAACCAGTAGTTCCCAAGCCTAAAAGACCATTATCATGGTCTAAATATTCTTGAATTGCCTCCCTTAAAATCAAATTGCCCTCCTGTGGGGCATAAGCCCCACATTGGGAACCATAGGTTTAGACCCAAGAACTCCCAGCTGTAGATCCTTAGTGGCAGAGATAAGTGCAAAGTTCACCCAGCTATAAACTTGGTATTGTGCCACCTACTTATCGTCTAGTGCTTAATTCATTAATTAATGCTGTAAAACGCCTCAAGGAAGAAACATATTGATGAAGGGTGCACAAATGCTAGGATAATTTGTGCCATTCGTAAATGCAAACAAATGGCTGGAAGGGAAAAAGAGTATGAGATTACGGAGGAAAAGCCTGTGTAGTGGAGTAGATGTGTCTGTGTTTCTATGTTTAATAAGTAGCTTATTGCTTCATTTCAACCTCCGTCCTCTCCCATATCACTGACTTCTAGGATGAACAGACCGGTGCATCTCTATCAAATAGCCTTCTCACCACTGTTACTTGGGAAAAGCAAAGTAATCACACTACACCACCCCATAGTGCTTAGTGCACTCTCTGGGCAGTTCACAAGCTAATTAGCATTTTGCTTCAAACATGCAGGGTACTCATTTTACCAACCTTGGAAGGATGGAAGGCTGAATCAACCTTGAGTCCTGGTTAGGATCAAACTCACAACCTTTTGGTTGCAGGACAGCAGTTTAACCACTGGACCTCAAGGACTCCTGCAACACTCTGGATACAAAGGTATTTTCCTGTATTAACTGAAGCAATGGGCAGCCACTCTCCTTGGAAAGGTAGGATAACTCAGGAAGTGCTATTTCCAGAAAGGAGGAAAGTGAAAGAAGTTGCTTTTCTTAGGCTACAGTTCCCAGAATCCTAAGCTAGCATGGCCATTTCTGATGGTCTGGGGAATCTGGGAGTTATAGTCCAAAAAAAGCAAATTTTCCAATCCATTTCATTATCTATCCATTGAAAATTCAGTGACAGAATGGTATTCTCTGCAAGTGATGATCTTACTGGGCACTGGAGGCTGTGAAATCTGCTTGATATTTTAGGTCCAATGTTAATGGAGCTATCTGTGGTGCTGAATCTAAATTGGGTATAAGGTTCAGCACATTGAGTAGCTCCTGGGACTGAATCACTGCCACACTGGATTCAACAGGGGTGTCCAAACTTTTTGGGCCATGGGCCGGCCATGTAGTTCAGTGGGCCGGTCATGTGGTCCCTCCCACCAGAAGTGGAAATAAAATGTGACTTGCAATCTGTTTCGCAACAGGATGAGACAGACTTTAAGCTACCATTTTCTCTGCTTAAACCAGGGGTGCCCAAACTATGGCCCATGGGCCAGATCTCGTCCCAATGCCAATTCATCTGGCCCATGCCACCCTCGTTGCTCCCAGAAGCAGAAGTAAAACACACCCATATGGTTTTACTTCCACTTCTGGGAGCAACGAAGGTGGCACGGGCCGGATGAATTGATATTGGGGGCCAGGTCTGGCCCACAGGCCATAGTTTTGGCACCCCTGGGATTCAGAGCCACCAGCTTCAACTGCTTCTTGGATTCCCTACATACACCTTCAAGTATAGCACAGGTTGCATCAGGGAATCAAGCCTTTGGAATGGATTCTGATTCAATAAGTGAAATTTGTCCCTCATCCTATTCAATGTGTGTCTCACATACAAGTTGATTTGTAGATCTGGTTTACCCATTAACTTGCTGTGCAAATCCCAAAGAACTATCACTTTTCTTCTTTCTCCTCTGCCTCCTCCTCCTTGCTCTAATGGCATGTTTCACAACGTTGCGCACATGCCCCATTGTTTGTTGTTCAGTCACACAGTCGATTCTGACCCTTTGCGACCCCATGGACCACTGTCTGCCAGCCCCCCCTGTCCTCCACCATCCTCCTCAACTTGCTCAGTTCTGTGCCCATTGTGTCTACAATACCATCTAGCCATCTCATTTTTGGCCACTCCCTTCTTCTTTTGCCTTCCACCTTTCCCAACATCAAGGTTTTCTCAAGTGAATTCTCTCTTCTTACTTGATGTCCAAAGTACTTTAGCTTCATCTTCACTATTTGACCTTCTAAGGAGCAGTCAGGGTTGATTTCTTCTAAGATTGACCTATTTGTTCTCCTTGCTGTCCAGGGGACTCTCAAAACTCTCCTCCAACACCAAATCTCAGAGGCATCTATTCTTCTGCACTCAGCTTTCTTAATGGTCCAGCTCTCACAACCATACATTGCCACCAGGAATACCATTGCTTTGACTATGCAAATTTTTGTTTGCAAGGTGATGTCTCTGCTTTTAACCATGTTCTCCAGGTTTCTCATAGCTTGTCTCCCGAGCATTAGTTGCCTTTTTATTTCATGGCTGCAATCACCATCTGCAGTGAGCTTTGATCCTAAGAAAGTAAAATCTGCCACTGCTTCTCCTTCTCCCCATCTATTTTTCAGGGACTGATAGGGCCTGTTGCCATTACTGTATCTTGGTTTTCTTGATGTTGAGTCTCAAACCAGCTTTTGCACTCTCTTCTTTCAACCTAAGCAGGAGCTTCGTTAGGTAAATGGCCTTTTAGACATCCTCCATGGGAATAGGAGTTCAATTTTTGGATAGTAAAAATTATGCCAGAAGGGGCGGGCATCAGGATTTTAGAGATGCTTTGGGCTATGATAGATACTAAGAGAAGAATAGGTAAAGGTAAAAGTAAAGGCCTCCCTTGCTCAAAAGCCAGTTGTATTTAACTCTAGTGTTCAGTGCTCATCTCTGTTTATAGCCAAAGAGCCAGCACTATCTGTGTTTGCAGACTTTTCTGTGGCTATGTGGCAGGCATGAATAGACACTGGAGTGCATAGAATGTTGTTTACCTTCCCACCAAAGTGGTACTTAGTAATCTACTTGCAATCTCTTTCTTTCAAACTGCTAGCAGGAGCTGGGACAGAGATGAAAGTTCAGTCCATCATGCAGCACTCAGGTCTTGGACTGCTGACCTGCCAACCTTCCAGTCATCAAGTTCTGTGTCTTAACCAGTGAGCTACACAGCCCTTATAGTGACTAGCTCATGAATACTCGTAATTCAGAATGATCACCATTACAACACAGGGAATTGGATACATTTTAACTACATGAAAAGACTGCATGTTTAAAATTGAGATAGGAAACTACTAATACTCCATGTCTGGTATGTAAACTCTCCTTCTAGGTGACTCTGACAGAACATAAAGCTTTTCTTCTGATGAGCGGAGTAAAGAGCTACTAAAGCAGCTCAGCAACTATTCTCACAACCCCTCACTTAAATCACTGCAATTGTTTTCATAGAACTAATTTGTGGCCTAACCCTCCCTCCCTCCCCCCCCTAAAATATCTTAAAGTGATTAACTCCACTGATGCATTTAAAATAATGCTGTGGAGATGTCATGGATGCTTTTCTTTCTGTTAATTCTCATCAAAGGTCATTAACAATGCCCTGAGTGGGACTGGAAGTCTTGAGGAGACTGGATGATGGTGAGGTGGGAGGAAGGGACTACCAGAATGAATAATGTGCAGTACTTAAGGGGTCAACGCATTACACAATGCTCATCTTGAATTATTGAAGGACCTCCATCTCCTGACCTGCTAGGCTTTGAACTTCCTGCAAGGACTTCCCAGATCCTAGCTGCTTTTCTTACTGCTCTCCTCTTGGGCCCCCCTGGAAGCAATTACTGTACCAATGGGAATTCCCAAGGACCTTCATGTAGGTTTGACCTCTAGCTCTTGCTGGGGAAGCTGAGAGCATCGGTGACCAAAGGTCACACAATTTCACAGCTCAGAAGTTATAAGTAATATTGTTTGTTGTAACTTGTCCTTTTGTTTGGTAAGAAGAATATAACCAAATTAAGAAACCAATATGAAGAGATTTACTCCTCAAAGGGGAATGTTTCCTAGTTACAGTTCTAGTTTCCTGTCAATAATGTTTTTAAGCATTTTTGAGGCAACTGGATCACAATTTTTCAAGTTAGTCCCTTATCCCAGGAGTGCCCAAACTTTTCAGGCCACGGGCCAGTCACGTGATTCAGTCGGCCATCCACGTGGTTCCTCCCAATGAAAGTGGAAGTAAAACGTGCCTTGCAATCTGTTTTGCAACAGATATGTTTAGCAACAGGATGAGATAGATTTTAGACTGCCATTTTCTCTGCTTAAACCAAGGTTGCCCAAACTACAGCCCATGGGCCAGATCTGGCCCCTGATGCCAATTCATCTGGCCTACACCACCCTCATAACTCCTGGAAGCAGAAGTAAAATGCACCCATGTGGGTGCTTTTACTTTCACTTCCAGGAGTGACAAGGGCAGTGTGGGCCAGATGAATTGGCATCAGGGGCTGGATCTGGCCCACAGGCTGTAGTTTGGGTACCCCTGCCTTATCCATTCTAATGTTCTCCCCCCAAAACCCAGGAATGACCTGGATATGGCTCAGCAGAAGGAAATTCCTTATATTTTGACATACTCTACAGGTACAAATACCAACATTCTTATGATTTATGGCCAAAGATAAAGCTTGCATAGAAATCCTGTGCTCCTTATTAGCATGATGTATGGGTCTCCTGCAATTTTGTACAAATGAATAACTCTTTTCTTTGTTTGTATGTTGTGCACTTTTCACTCTGAGCGTCTGAACGTTTTGCAAGGGTTTAAATAAATATTAGACATTGCTCAATCCAGATGCTACCAAAGCATAACTTTATTACAGTGAGGACCATCTACTTGACAAATTCCAGTTGTCTTCCACCCAGATTATCTGGACTAGAGGAATTATTTCATTGGCAGCACATGGCACATACAAGAGGCATAGCCTTATAAACTGGCAGCTGCCCTGCTCATTTTCCTTTGGAAGCGGAAACCTGCAAGAGCTTTGATAAATATACTTTATCATCAGCAAAGCTGTGAAGCTAAATATCTGCTACACACAGACCTATAATTTAAAGATATTGTTAGTGAAGTTGCTTTATCATTTGCGCAATAATCCGTTTTTGTCCTGAGGTAGATGATAAATGTGGGACTGTAGTGGCTTAGTGATTAAGACACTGAACTTGATGTCTGGAAGGTTGGAAGGTCAGTAGTTTGAGACCTGAGTGCTGCACAACAGAGTGAGTCCCCTTCTCTGTCCCAGCTCCTGCCAACCTAGCAGTTCAAAAGCAAGAAATTGCAAGTAGATAAACAGGTACTGCTTTGGCAGGAAAGGTAACAGCGTTCCATGAGCTTTGGCATCTAGTCATGACTGCCACATGATCGCAGAAACATCTGCAGATGCAGACAGTAAATGGAAATGAACACTGTCTGTAGAATCAGACACAACTGGCTTTCGAGCCAGGGTGACTTTTACCTTTTCTTTGCCCTGCCTAGATAGCAAATACAGTATGGCTTTTCTTTCTTTCATAAATAATCACAGTGCTTTTTAAAGTTTGCATCAATCTTCTAGCCTTCATTCTGAGTTTTCCCAGTTTCCACTATGAGCTTAATAGCCTGCTTGTAGGAGCCACTGAGCCTTCAGGTCTTCAATACCTTCTGGTTTGCCAAATAATCCAAGCCTGCTTTTGCTCTGTGGGAATCACTTCCTTATCCTCCAAATGTATATACAAGAGGCCAACAAGTATTTATTTATTTATTAGTCATATTTATATGCTACCCTATTCGCGAAGAGACTCAGGGCAGCTAACACAGCAGTAAAAAACACAATGATCTCAATAAAATTTGTCTATAAAATCCAAACCCATACATAAAATTTAAAATATTACAAATTTAAAATACCGTATTTAAAAGATTAAAAGTAATCAGATGAGGTTGGGATGCCCATATGGCCAGTACCCCATACCTGCCCCGCCAGCCATGTCTTTCCGTCCTTCCTAAAGGGCAGCAGCTCTGTCTGGAGGTGCAACTCAGTTGGCAGGAGGTTCCTTAGGGCTGGAGCAGACACAGAGAAGGCCCTCCTTCTGGTGCTAGAGAGATGCACCTCTCTAGCCGATGGCACAATCAGAGAGCCTCTCTGGTCCACTCTGGTGGGATGGGCAGATGTCCTTGGGTCGATGCGGTCTCTTAAGTATTCTGGCCCACTACCATGTAGGGCTTTAAAGGTAATGACCAGCACCTTGAATTGCACCCGAAGGCACACTGGCAACTAGTGCAGTTCCCGGAGCCCCATGTAGAGCGCATCACAATAGTCAAGTCTGGAGGTGACCAGAGCATGTGTGACCATGAGCAAAGAGTCCAGATTGAGGAGCAGGCATAATTGGCGTATTACACGAAGTTGTGCAAAAGCCCTCCTGGCCACGACTGCCACCTGCTCTTTGAGAAAGCAGAGCTGTAACCAACCTTTTTGGTACCTAGAACAGTATGGCATCAACTTCCACCTGATTCCGCTTCTGAGCCGTTTTGTTGCCTGTTTTTGGCTTGTCATGATTTGAACCTTGAGTTCCTGACATCGTGGTGTGTCTTCAGGAAAGGGTTGGAAAACACTTTCCATCAAAAAGGAGAAAGAGAATGCAGAAAACATTTATGTTTTCAGAATTCTTTGCTGCTTATACTCCACATGTTCCCCCCCCCTGTTATACCTACAGTACAGTGCAAAATGAGTGGTTTAGAAGGGGGGGGGGATGATGCAGCCCATGAGCCACCTAGATGCACCAGAATAGGAGAGAGTGTTTTGCTGACCCTTATCTCAACCCTCTCCTATTTTGGTGAAGTTTGGAGTTGGGGTGTCTGAGTTATTTATTATATTCATACACATGTGACTCAGGATGGCTCACAACAGTACGATACACAATAAAATTACAATAAAAACATTCGCAATAACACACACACACACCGGCCCCATGAATCACTCATGGAATTTTCCCCAAACCATCTCATGCTGCCTAAGATTTTTGCACAGTACTGTATAACAAAAAAAAAATTGTGCTGAAGAAGGACCATAGGTGAAAGTCAGGAAAACTGCCTTATGAATCAGTTCCCTATGGGAATTAAAATTGATGGGCATAATGGCATCGCTGTGGGCATGTGTAATGTACTGATTTCCTTTCCATCAGATCATTTTGCAGCTGGCAAGGGAATGCAGGAAGATGGTGGTTACTGCTATGTTATTGAATGGGGCCTGGAAAATGTTTGTCCTGGGAAAATAGGTTCCGGGCTCACAGGTTCCTTTCATTACTATCTATTCACATGTGGGGAATCTGGTTGCAGTGTTTTGAAACAACTGTGTTAGAGAAGCCCCACAGGTATCAACAAAAGGACTCGAGATGAGTTGCTCATCAGGAATAAGTTAAAATCTATAGTCCAGAAACATTCAGTCACACTAAGTTAAAAGGGATTTTTAAAAACTTTTGTTTGCATGCTATTTGCTGGGATGTAACAAACAGGTAAGAGGGACTGTGATGGCTTAGTGTTTAAGACGCTGAACTTGCAGACTGGAAGGTCAGCAGGTTAGCAGTTCGAGACCCAAATGCTGCATGATGGAGTGAGCTCCCATATCTGTCCCAGCTCCTGTCAATTTAGCAGTTCAAAAGCAAGAAATTACAAGTAGATAAACAGGTGCCACTTTGTTGGGAAGGTAAACATGCCTGCTACATGTCCATGGAAACATCTGCAGACACAGACAGCATTGTCTCTTTGTGTATAAACAGAGATGAGCACTGAACCCTTGAGTCAGATACGACTTGCTTTTGAGCAAGGGCAACTTTTAACTTTACCTTTACCTAACAAATAAGTGGTACTGGAGAAATATTCTTGTTCAATAGATGAATGAAGTACGCTTCAATGGGCTCAGTGATGTTTATTGATAAAGGCCTTAAGATATGGTCTTTAAATACTTTACCAATTATTCATCTTAGCCTTGCAACTGCATGGTTGAGAAGATTGCTGTATCAGATCCTGTTGTACCATTGAGATCATTTGGGAATTTCTTTTTTTACTTTTAAATGAAATACCCACCATGGGCAATCAAATTACTGTGAAAAAGGTAGGAGGTGAGTGACAAAATCTACAAGCCCACTCTACTGCTTCTACCCAGCTGTAGGCAAATCAAAGCTTCAAAACAACAACAACAACTAAACAGCTCATCAGAAAAGAAAAAGTGACCCATAGTCCACCCATGCCCAATTCAATGCTAGCCCACAAACGGCAGGTGAGAGAAGACCAAAATAAATGACAAGGATTTTGAAGTCTTCTGCTTTTATATTGCTGCACTGGTTTCTTTAGAATTACTGTAAAATATGTATTGCAAACACAGTCGGAAACTTGGCAAAGATTTGTATTGCTAAAACAGATAACAAAATAGCAGCAGTAGTTCAAGCAAATCCCAAGTTTTGTGCTACTTGTGTATGTGTGTCTTGGGGAAATTTGATTGTTTCTTTTTACAATTAGCAGAGGGTAGAATAAAAGGCAAAACAACAGCAGCAGCAGAGAAAGTGTGAGAGACTAGAGTCTCAGCTCTAACCATTTTCTCACAGTGACTAGCCTTTTGTATAGTTTAAAATCACTCTAGATACATTTAAAGTAGGAAAAAAGTTATTTTTACTTACAATCTGAAGACTAAAAGGGAAAAAGACAAGAAAATTGGATTCTCTGCCATGTGACAGACAGAAATCCTTCTATGTCTGTCACATGAAGATTAGATGCGAGGGGTGAGTAACTTTTGGATGTTTTCCTTTGTTGGATGAGCGAGCTACATATAGAGAATATCAACTCTGTGTGAGTTCTGAACTTGGTCTGATGCTTTGGGATGGTGAAGGATGCTACCTTGTCATCAGCTTGTTGTTGTTCTGTTGGAAAGCTAAGAACATTTCATTCAGTCACGGTTTATCCAATTGAGGGCAGTTTTGGGATTGGGGTGTGCTGTTCTTCTCCCTACTGTTCCTTTCAATTGCTTTTAGTTCAATTACAGTCTTAATAGGATAATAATTCAACCAACGTTTTTAATATTTTGGTCAAAACCCTGTTGCATAGGTTAACACCCAGGAAAGAGTGATGACATCACTAGCAGGGATAGATAGGTGAGAATTAAAAATTTCCTCCTTCTGTTCTATTGCTTGCTCAGCTTTGTTGGTGTACAACAGTAGCAGAGTGGTGTGCAGTGGCTAGCAAGAGGTGTGCACCTGGCAAGGCTGGCCCCTCATGGTTCAAAGGCAAACTTAAAATTGATTTACTCAGGAAGTAAAAGGTGCAAGTATATACAGTGTAACACAAACCAGAAATGTTCTCTCAGTTGAGCCCCTGAGACAGTTCAGTTGCTTTATATACAAGTCTATACAGTCCAGTAGGGTAAGCACAAGCTGTAACCACAGACCAAGAAACAGAGTTTTACAGCTTCTGTCCTCCTGGTGGAGGCTTACCTGAAGTAGCCCTTTTCTGCTCGGTCGACACAGATGGCTTGTCAGGCAAAAGCCATCATCAGGATTCAGTCCTCAAAGTGGAACACGCAGGAACCTTTGTCCAGACCTGATAGCAGAGGACGCTCAGTCAATTTCAGCATTGAAGCTTAAGGAAGTCCAGTATATAAGCTGGCATCAGTGGAGCAAAGCAGCATTGAGGCTAGCTTTGGAAAGCAGCTCAGCCAAGCCCCTGGTGAGCTGAAGGTCAAGAGCCTGAGATCCTGCTCTCATTTATATACAGTGTCCCACAGAACACACCAGGGTAAAGTCCCAACACCTGTGTGTTCCTGTAGCAGAGCCTTAAAGGCATCACAATATGCCTTGCAATCCAGTTAGGGTGTTGGACGAAGACTTACAAACCCTAACAAGCTTGTAAGTAAACTGTTCCATTGTGTGGAAGCCATGGGAACTGTGGGTCAGAAGGATGAAGTCTTTAATTACCAAAAATTTCTCCCTGTCAATAATATCGTCTGGTGGCAAAATGAAATATGAAAATATTACTCTGAAGACCTCCAAATCTCATTTGATTTACTGTATAAGCAAAGCAGGATTTCCTTGAAGAGCTACAGAAGAGTTTGTCCTGAATACTTGGAGAGCTGCTGCCAGTTTGAGTTGACAGTACTGAGCTAGATGGAACAGAGCAGCTTCTGTGTTTTGAGGAAAGTGTCACAGTTCAGTTTATTTATTTTTGTATTTATTGCATTTTTAAACCCAAGTACTGCATGACAGAATGAGCGCCAGTCTCTGTCCCAGCTCCTGCCAACCTAGCAGTTCGAGAGCAAGACATTGCAAGTAGATAAATAGGTACCACTTCAGTGGGAAGGTAAACAGCATTCCGTGCACTCCGGTGTTGAGACATGCCTGCCACATGTCCACAAAAATGTCTGCAAATGCAGTGCTGGGTTTTTGGCTATAATTTTATTTATTTATTTATTATTTTACAGACTTATATGCCGCCCTCCTCAAAGAGATGAGCACTGACCATAGAGTTGGATACAACTGCCTTTTGAGCAAGGGTGACCTTTATCTTTATACTGCCCATTTGGGTGGTATCCCACTTGGTAAAGAATCCCACTTGGTAAAGCATGTACTTTGTGTGTATGATTGTCATTGTCATTAGCTGCTACTCATATCCGAGCATAACATCTTTTCTGGAAGTCATTCTCACAGTTGATGGATGTGTCTCTTGTGACTCAGTAAACTGATCCTGGCATGAAACATGCGGCCACACACATTACACTGACTAGATGATGGAGGGCAGGGTTGAGTTTGATGGAGCTTCCATGCTTGCTGCTTAGTCTCTTCATGTCTGTGGAATTCTCCTTCGCAGCAGAGATAGTTTGGCACTAAAGTGGGAGATCTTTGGCCGCTGCCTCCCATGTTTGTAGGTTTATACCTGACACCATTATGGTTTCTTTCAGCTGGCCCTTATAACACTTCAAAGGAGCTCCATGAGCTCTTGTACCAGAGCTAGGTTTCCCATCAAGAATGTGACAAAGAAACCTGGAACCTTCTGTATAGTGTATGACTTCTGCAGGTTCAAAGCCCACTATTTCAGAGCAGAGCTGGGGTGCGGGAGTGTGAGAGGATCTCCTATCTGAAACCCCAGAGTGCTGTTGCCCATCAGCGCTGGCAATACTAGCCTAGCTGGAACAAGAACCTGTAACCACTTAAGGGGCAGCTGGCTTGTACCCCCAGAAAGAACCTCCTTGAAGATTGTGGTATTTTTGTACCACAATTGGGTGTAACCTGGTAATAGCAACCTTGTGTTGCTGGCTAATCTTTCTCACACTGGGCCAGGTGAAAAGAACTGCAGAATGAGCTCACCAAAATGTCTCTTCATTTTGTCAGTGGGACTATGGTGGCTCAGTGGTTAGGGGGGGTGTTTGCTCAGTGGTTAAGAAGCTCACCTTGTTAGCTGGAAGGCTGGCAAGTCAGCAGTTCAAGACCCCATTACTGCATGATGGATTGAGTGCCTGTCTCTGTCCCAGCTCTTGGGGACATGAAAGGAACCTCATTCAGGTGTCCCCTGAGCAGAGTTTCTTCCACAAAAATCCTTTCAACCCAGAATAATTTCTGACATGTAGTAGTAGTAGAAATAATAATAATAATAATAATAATAATAATAATAATAATAATAATAATAATAATAATAATAATAATAATAATAATAATAATGGCAGTTTCACATCTGGCTTAGACACAGAAGAGGAAGAAGACGCTTCCTTGTGTTCCTTTGGGGGGAAATACAAGAATTTTTTCCATTCTGATGAATGGATTCCTTACCTGTTTGTGCTCTGGAAGAGACAAGCTTTTTTCTGTCTCCCCTGCAATTTCTTTCTTGGTTCAAATAACCAGAACTGTTTTGTCTCCTTCACTTTGCTCCAGGTTGTTCTGCAGGTGTAGGGTTAACTAGCTGCAATTTAAAAAATGGCAAACCTATGGAAATAATTCCAAGCCTTTGCCAATAAGCTCTTTAAAAAAAAAAATCCTCGTCTTTCCCTCCCCCACGACACCCGCCGCTTGGCTCTGACTTTTGTTAAAGCCAAATGAAACAATGTAATTAGCTTGTTACAATTAAAGTGTCTTGACTGGATAAATTGTAATCACCCAGATTGAAGTAAGGCATCCCTGCAGGTCTCGGACCGCGCAGCTGAGCTGCCTCATTTACATAATTAAAATATACAAATGATAATGGATTTTGTACTCAATTTCCAGCGGCTGTAAATTCGAGAAACTATGAAATTAGAAGAGCCGGGCTGGGGACCCGCCTTGAGGTAACAGGAGTGACAAGTTTTGACAGTAGGAACTGTTTATAACTGGGATTTCTGGCTGCAAAATAAATAAGTGATGGAGGAGGGAAAAGATTAGTCCATGATATTAGTTAATGGTTCTATGAGAAAAAGAGAGTGGATAGACAAATGATTACCTCTACAAATTTATTTGCCTATTTCCCTCCTCCTTTCAACTTTCCCCCCAAGATTTTCCTAACCTTAGGGGACACCTTGCATTTGATGGTGAGAAATTGAGTATGAATTAAGCACGTCAGGAAAGCTGTCACAGACAGACAAAATAAACTGAAATGAAATGAAATTGGCCATACCATTTCAGTTTTCAGCAGGGGAGGGGGAGGGAGGAAGGACCAACCTACTGACCATTTGACTGACCAACCATGGGAGAGGGGCGTTCAGTAATAATGTATGAAAGTAAAGCCATAACTGACCTTTTTTAGTGTCATAAATCTGAAAATATCATGTTTGGTACACTGGTGTGGGGTGGAGAACAGCAACCAGGCCTACTTCTGCTGCTCAGGCCTACTTCTGCTGCTCAGAACCCTTCTATGATTCAATGGTGGGGTATCATTAGAATCAGTGTTTCCCAAACTTTGGTTTTTGGACTTTAATTCCTAAATCAATTCCCCAAAGCACTGATCAGCCAATGTACTGACTTAGGCTTCTAGGAATTGAAGTCCACCAGTGATCCACGAAACATAGTTTGGGAAATGCAGCATTAGATGATGCTATAATGTTCATTGGTGAGATCGTACTTCTCTGCAACCTAACAATTGGCTTTAACCTACAAAAAACAGTCCATTTGCCAGATTCAGAATGTCCTTCCTTATATTCTCCCCCTTTATTTGAAAACCTTAAATCCAGCCATGTGAAATCAGCATGGCCTGGGGAATAGAAGAATCAGTGGCAGATCTGCATATCTAGCAGAAAGTAGTGGCTGGCATGTGGCAGAATGGAAGGAAGGGCAGGGCCACTGTTTATGAATTAAGAAAACATCAATCCTATCATTATGAATTAAGTTAATATCGCCCCAATCCTGTTTCCAGTGGAGTATATTAAAGTTACTTTTTAACTCAGTACTGATTGAATCTAGTCTGGCCAGGTTATTCTGGCATGGTAATAGAGTAAACCATACTGCCAGCAACTTAATGTTGATCGTCATGTGGCAGGTAACTAACCTAATGCAGGCCACTGTATTATATTGCTCCCAGGATAATCTTTATGGCTGATCACCATGATGACTTGAAGAAGTGATTGAATATTGCCATTTTTGACTGTTTAGCATCACAACTTCTATCTGAATGTGCTTGTATCTCCCTGCCTGCTTATTTCTAGGTTGTGTTGTGGGCCATCTCTCTTTTGGGGATGTGTTTCATCTCCCCTCCTTCATCCCAATTATTCTTAAGTGACCATCCTACTTTCTACTCACTGGACTGCCAAAGTATGTTAAACCCATTTTGCTCAAATTCTGAGTGGATGGTTTACTAATTTAAGTCTGGCCAGGTTATCCTGTTATGGTAATACAGTAGACCAGGGGTTCTCAACCTACAGCCCATGGGCTGGCCCCAGCCCATGGCACCATTTCACAACCTGTGCTGCCTCCGCCATCATCACCAGAAACAGATGCATTTACGACAGCCATGGACATGTTTTATGGCAGCCTTTATGGCAGGGGGAACCACCAGTCCAGGCTGCACAGCTGTTTGAGGGGGCATGGTCTGGCCCATGGCTTAAAAATGTTGGGAACCCATGGAGTGGACCATACTGCCAGGGACTCAATGGCGAGTGTCAGGTCATGGTTAACTAACCTGACCACCCTGAGTATTAATGGCTTGGGTGCCAAAGTCCACAGGGAAAGGTGATGGTCTCCAAATGGATTAAATCCTACTTGAATCCATCTTGATGGAGGGCAGCAGCTTCATCAATACTGCCCTCGGACTGATAAGAACTTTACGTGTTAAAAAGGCTCAGGACCAGAAAGTGACTTGTGTACCGGATCAGTGGTATGGGGTTATGCTGTTATCCAGAAGGCAGATGAAAGGCCACCACATTATATTCTCAGGATAGTCTTCATGGCTAATTGCCATGATGATCACTAATATTCAGATTCAGATGTGGCAGAAGAGGAGGGAAGGTTTGCTAATGATCTTATACACCTTGTTAGTGGCTGATCTTCACTTATCAAGGAGTTGGGAGCTTACTTACAATGCAAACATGCATTGCTTCTTTGTTCTTGGCCAACATGTCTTCCATCAGAAATCTATCACCAGCATATGAGAGAGCCATGTATGAATAAGTCTATTTTCTTCCCTCACCCTTCCTATATGATATAAAAAACATAAGGGTCCATTTTGCACCCATGTATATGGAGGCCGAGAGGGCTTTGCCATGCCTCCACCCCCTCCTTGTTCTTGGGGCTACGGCGTGGAACCCTCCCGTTGGTTAAATTGTCTCTCTCTCTCTGTGTGTGTGTCTTTGGGGAGTTTGGGGACATTTCTGTTCCAGATCTTTCCGTGGGTGTTTGGAATTTCAATGACCCACCTGCCCACCCTGATTTCTATGGGGTTTTTTTTCTGGGCACAATATTTTGGGCCAAGTAGGAATTTTGGACCTCAGCGAATTGGCCGTGCTGGGGTTGTTTTCGCTTGCTTCTCACCGAACCAGGTTATGGGTCCAGGTTGTCGTTAGGCGGGAAGTTCAGAGGGGCTTGAATATCCCTCCTGGGGAGTGGGTTATAGACCAGGAAGTTGGGGGGGGGAGAGTGAGAGTGACCCCAGCTGGGGTCAAAGGTCAGACCAACTTCAGGGGTGTCACCACAACCCCCTCCAAACTTATAGCTCCTTTCAGGGATGCTTTAGTTGTTGAATTAAAGTGGCCCTGTTTTTCTTCCACGCTGGAGTCCTGGTGTCTTTTTTAGTGTGTGTGTGTGTGTGTGTGTGTGTGTGTGTGTGTGTGTGTGTGTGTGTGTGTGTGTGTGTGTGTGTGTGTGTGTGTGTGTGTGTGTGATGGAGTGGCAAAGGTAACCCTTCAGTAATGTAGACTTAAGCACACACTATGTCTTATGGGATGCTTGTTACATTCTCTGGTTAATCTGACCTCCTCCAGAAAGTTGAATCATTTTAGCTTTTTCAACACTGAACATTAACACAATAATGATTTTACTGCTAATTTTTTGTAATAAACAGATGTTTGATTTGCTTAACAAATAAACAGCCAATCTCCCTCTTTAAAATTAAAATTGCAGAGTTCTGTAAGAATATGATTTATGTTTGAACATTTCTTAAGTGGACATTTTTGGAATGCATTTTACCTAGATATTGGATAAACACAGATGTTGCTTCATGTTAATTTTGGTGCCCATTAATATTTAAATGTGTAGCACCATTTTCAGTGAATAAACATATATATGTATATATTTGATAAAACATGGTCATAAAATGTTTGTGAAGCAGTTCGGTTAATGAGCATTAAATGTGCTTAATTAAATGGCAATTGGAAAACTACAGAAGAAAACATTTACAGATATCAGGGATATAAATAACAACAAAAACAGTGTTTTCGTTTGTTTTCTGACATGCAGGTCGAAGGTTGATTGGAGACCAGAATGGGCTTTCTCAGCATCTTTGAGATTGAAAGGGAGACATTTAGAGAAAATCTGAATAACCTAGTGTTGCTGATGTCTATTGGAAGCTGTATTGTTGTGCTTGCTTGTCTGCCATTTTGCTTGAGCACACCCTTCTCCCTTTGACCCCTGACTTTGGTGTATAAAAACCATGCCTGTAAATTTCACTCCTTTTCTGAAGAAGTGGTCTTGATCCACAAAAGGTAATAATAAAAATATAGCAGCTAGTCTTTAAAGTGCTAGTGATTTTTATTTTATTTTCTGATATGCCTGAACCACAGACTAACATGGCTACTATTTGAAACAACAACAACAATAATGCAGACCCACATTTTTCAAAAGAGAAATATAGGTTGGACAATGTCTGTGATATTAAATTGAATTCAAAGAGTACTTGTTTCCATTCAAAGTTTCCAGACATGGACAACCTCAGACATTATGAGCAGAGAAGAGATATGTTACTTCACTGGATTACAAGGCAAGGAATTTGTAAGCTAATACAGCCATTGTTGTAGGGTTTTAGGACACGTAGGTTAAACAAATTAACTTTTCCCATTAATGATTGGTGTTGGGAGCCTCCTCCTGCTCTCTCTTCATCCATTGACAAACTCAAGCAAGATTGTACTGTGTCCAAATCCAAACCGGTTCACTACTCAAATATGTAGGTCCTTGAAAAGTGCCTTCTTCTTCCAGTAGAACTAAGCAGGCTTTAGTAGGATTTGATGTTGGTTACAGTACTATACTTAGAGAGTCCTTATCAATGGCTCCCTCACAAACATGAAAGTGGTAACAAAGATACCACAGGGATCAGTCATGGGTCTGGTTCCCTTTCAACACTATTTTAAACAATCACTTATTGGATTTGTGGATGGCACAGAATTAGGTAACCTTTCTCAACTCTGAGTAAGGATGGAGAGACCAGAGAATTGCTCAGAGTTTGCAGATTACATATCAGGACCCTCCTACCTTTCCTTTTGTAATCCAGGAACAGGGAAAACAGAAGTCTGGAGAGAAATATAATCCCCACCTCCCCCTCACTTCATTCAGCATTCTGTCCAAGTGCTGTCCAAGTGCTGAAATTGTTTGCTTGCTTATCCCCTCGGTGACTTTCTCCAGGTCCAGCACTCATGCCTGGTTTTTGGGGAGAGGCTATCATTTTCTGCCTTTGGGCAGGATATTTTCACAGCAGCTTGTTATAACATTATCTGTTAAAGGATGCCTTTTTAATGTATTTTGTAACCGTGCTGTATAAATAAGTTATTAAAGAATGTACCTGAAGCTAGTGCTCACTTAATAAATATTAATAAAGCAATTACAAACAGGAGCCTCATTCAACGTGTTGCAGCTCACCCAGGGTGGTTATCCAGGAAAAGTGTCCAATATCTTTCACTGAATGATCAGAAAGACTACAGGGATGTGCCATATTGTGGATAGAAGATAACTCTTCAACGGGCCCATTTGTATATGTGTCCTCCTTCCAGCAGATGCTGTTTGATTATGGCTTTTATAATTCACTTTCCAGCTGAACCATTTTAAATTAACACACAGCACACAAAAGGAACAAGAAAAGTTTTGCCTGATCAGACCTGAAGTCTACCCATATCGTTTAAAAGCTACATTTTCTGGCCTGTATTCTAGAGCAGACACATTGAATCAATTTTATTACTGTTGAGTTCCTTCATGTAAATCCCATTGATTCAAGGGGTCTACTTTAGGTTAGGATGTCCATTAGACTCAGCATTACAATATTTCCTCCTCCTCCTGTCAAGGGAGATATTGACTGTTGTGGCATGTGCTCAGAAGAACTGTTCTGAGAAATTAAGAACAGGAACACTATTGCCATTATGATAACCAATATCTGGAAGAAGAAGAAGAAGAAGAAGAAGAAGAAGAAGAAGAAGAAGAAGAAGAAGAAGAAGAAGAAGAAGAAGAAGAAGAAGAAGAAGAAGAAGAAGAAGAAGAAGAAGAAGAAGAAGAAGAAGAAGAAGAAGAAGAAGAAGAAGAAGAAGAAGAAGAAGAAGAAGAAGAAGAAGAAGAAGAAGAAGAAGAAGAAGAAGAAGAAGAAGAAGAAGAAGAAGAAGAAGAAGAAGAAGAAGAAGAAGAAGAAGAAGAACCACCACCACCACCACCACCACCACCACCACCACCACCACCATTATTCCTGATTTTTTCTCTTCTAGTCATTCCAGCAGCCTTCCACAGACATCCCATCTTCTAAAAGTTAGTGACCAACTTTTATTTATGTTTTGTTGTAAGTGTCCATGTCTGGCACTGGAAACAGAGGTGGGAATGAATATGCTTTGTATGAGTTGTTTCTATGTGCTCTTCAGTATTGCCTTATGTTGTAAGAGTGGCTCTAACTGTCCCAATATTTGGTTTCCCTTTGTACACTGTTTGGTAATCTCTGGAACTATGTGCCTAAAGCTACAAAGGCTGGTTCTTCTAGGACACACAATGGGGAACTAAATGGAATCAAACATCTGGCTCTGCAGCTGGATACCTAACATACTAAGAAATGCAGGAAGGAGATGATACCTTTTATAGGTCACTTTAAAAATTGACTTTACTAATTTACTAAGCTACCCAGCTATCCAAGGTTTCCTAGATGTACAGTATTCATAAGAGGTTTATCATCCCCTCCTTCTGCTTGATACCTTGGGACTATGGAACTTCCCCAAGGCTACATAGGGTGGCTCTTTTCCTACAATGAATAGTGGGGAATTGAAATCACCATCTCTGGCTGCACAGTCAAGCTCTCAGCTACAAAACCAAAATTGCTAAGAGTTCAGATCCACCTCCAGCTGTTACCTGTTTCACCCAGAAGAGGGCTGTGTTTTTCACAAACTAGTTTAGCACCAGTGTGATTGTTTGTGCCTTTTCTTCTAAATTCCCTGGCTAGTTTATTCATTTCAAGACTGCAATTCTGCACCTTCAACATGACAAAACAAAACAAAACAAAAATCATTTCAACAGATAATAAGCTGGGAACGCATTTGTATGTATTGATTGCTGTTCATGAATTATGCAGAGGAGATTCATTTTAACTTTAAAACAGCACAAACATGGGCAGAGACACACGTTTGCACACGCATGCCCTCCCGCCCTCATCCAGTTGGCCCATCCAGCAATGTCACTGAGATGGCAGGTGGACGATCCATTACTCTTTGGGAAAAGGTCAATCCAATAGGATATAACTTTTGCATTTAGGTCACACAGTAGTTTGCTTTGTGTTGGCCTGTCAACTGAATAATGGCTTCATTCCATCTTGGGACCATTTCCTCCTTCATGTGAGAGTCACCTGAAGGGATGAGGATGGCTTTGGGTTTTACTGTTCTACAAGATAAGAAACCAAGACAGTTATGGGGACCTACAGCAGGCAGTGGACTATTGTGTTAAGATAAAGGTAAATGTCTCCCTTGCTTGAAAGCCAGTCATATCCAATTCTAGGGTTCAGTGCTCATCTTTGTTTATATTCAAACAGCCAGCACTATCTGCATCTGCAGACGTTTCCATGGACATGTGGCAGGCATGACTAGACACCAGAGTGCATGGAATGTTGTTTACTTTCACACCAAAACTGGTCCCTATTTATCTACTTGCAATTTCTTGCTTTTGAACTGCTAGGTTGGCAGGAGTTGGGAGAGAAACGGGAGCTCATTCTGTCATGCAGCACTTGGGTTTTGAACTGCTGACCTGCTGACTTTCTAGTCATCAAGTTCAGCCACTAAACCACCGCAGTCGCATTTTTTTGTCTCAAAGGAACCCTTTAATTTTCATGGGTTATGATATAGTAAACATATTTTTAACATTTACAAAGTATGCAGTGTATAATTTTATATGGCTTTGCTGCCAAGAACCCAGGTAGTTTGATGACTGAGACATCATCTCAAAGGAGGACATGCTTCAGCAAGACAGAAGGCAAAAAGAAAAATGGCACAGATTTGCATAGAACTGCCTATGCTAATTGATATGCTGTTTTACATGTCGTCAAGCCACCTCTGAGTTTTGGTGACCCTGTGAAAGGGAAATCTCCAAAATGTCCTGTCCTCAACAGTCCTGCTCAACCCCTGCAAGTTATACTTTGCGGCTTTCCTCATGGAGTCCATCTATCTAACATTCAGCCTCCCTCCTTTCTTTCTGCCTTCCACCCCCCCCCCCCAGCATTACTGTCTTTTCTAGAAAATCTTGCCTCCTCATGTGCCCAATGTAGGATAGCCTCAGTTTCATCATTCATGTCTCCAGGGAGAGTTCAGACTTCACTAGATCTAGGATCCACTTGTTTGGCTTTTTGGCAGTCCAGGGTAGTCACGAAACTCTCCACCAGCGCCATATTTTAAATACATCAATTGTTTTCCTATCAGATTTTTTTAAAATCACCTTTCACACACCTGTAGATGATGATAAAAATATAGGAGTGTGGATGATCTTGAACTTTGTCACCAGTGACACATCCTTATGCTTGATGATCTTTTCTAATCCCTTCATTGCAGCTCTTCTAAGTCTCACTCTTCTTTTGGTTTCATCGTTTCTTGGCTGCCATCCCAGAAGCCCAAGTGTCTGTGAATGGGTTTACTGCACATACTCCCAGGGCTTCTGGGAACTGAAGTCCGAGAACACCTGGAGTACATGCAGTAAACCCATTAGTGTAGATTCACAGAGACTTGGGTTTCTGGGAATTGAAGTCCAAGAAGATCTGGAGCACCACAGTTCACCATCACAGGCCTAGGTATACAAATCTTTCACTGTTTCAATCTTAATTTTAGTTTGGACTAGTACCCAAGAGCAGATTCAGTGCATGGAAAACCCAGACAAGGTTGTGTCACTCTTCGCTCCCCTGTACTGACATATCAGTTTTATGTTTTCCTCTCCAAATTATGCACTACATATCCCGATACTGTTGTTGCAAGGATCTGAGAACAAGAGATGCTTTCCCAAAGTGGGGGTAAAAGTGGCAATTAGCAAGGAAAACTAGCATGAGATGTGTCTGCCCTTTTTTGTGCATTTGTGCTTTCAATCCCCAAACACCATGCATTATTGATGGCGCATATTTTGTTTTGTAACCTGGTGATGCATCCAAATGAACAACACTCTTCATTCAAAGGCAATCTCTCCCCACCCCCCTCACCCATATTTCTGGTTTTATTTTCTGTTCCACTCCTCTGTCCTGTCTCTGTTTTCCTACCTTTAAGGCAGGGCTCTCAGTGATGGGCTAATTTTTTTTTTCTACCACACTGTGGGCATGGTATGGTGGGCATGGCCAGGAGAAAAGCCCTGCGTTGCACCCGAATTAGGACTACTTTATTACAAAACTTGGATAGGCAGGGCAAGCCAGAATTTTTGCTGCTGGTTCTGGTGAACTGGTGCGAACCTGCTGATGCCCACCACTGAAGGACCCAAACCTTTTTTTGCACCACAGACCAGTTTTATGCTGAACAATTTTTCCACAGACTGGTAAGTGGGGATGGTGAGATTTTTAATTTTTTTCCATCTGCCAGCCACAGCTTAAATATGGGCAGTGTGATACCTCACTGCACACAGGCAGGGGGAAGAAGCTTGTTGTAGTTCAAAAACAAGGAGGAGGGGCCCAGCTGTCTACCTATCTGCTATGTCTTAAGCCTCTACTCTTGCTCCACTCACCAGGCAGACTTTGTGGAGCATGTTGAGGGCAGAGGCTGCCATTGGGGCTCTCAACACCACCCACCCCTGCAGCCCAGTTCAACATGGTCCATAGCCTGGTGGTTGGGGACCCTTGCTTTAAGGGACATCATGAGTCTTTAGGATTCCCTTCCTCAAGGACATGTTCTCTTTTCTTCCTATCATCCTGTTTGTTTGTGAAAATGCTCAGTGGGCTGTGTAACTCATTAGTACATGGGCCATAATAAAAGATGGGGTTTTACAGGTACTATAAAGATCACTTGAATTTTTTGGAATAGTAGCTGTGTTAGTCTGTGGTTCAGGCATATCTGAAATTTTTTTTAAAAACACTGTAGCACTTTAAAGACTAACTACTATATTTCTCCACACCTTTGAGATTGAAAGGGAGACATTTAAAACTAATATGAATAATCTATTGCTACTGATAGCTGTAGGAAGCTGTACTGTTATGCTTCCTTGTCTGTCATTCCGCTTGAGCAAACCCTTCTCCCTTTAACCCCAGAATTTGGTGTATATAAACCATGCCTGTAAGTTTTACTTCTTGTCTGAATAAGCATACTTGATCCACGAAAGCTAACAATAAAAATATAGCAGTTAGTCTTTAAAGAATGCCAAAGAATATTCAAATTATCGAACAATTGCGCTCATCCCACACGCTAGCAAGGTGATGCTCAAAATAATACAGGATAGACTGCAACAGCATGTGGAGAGAGAATTACCAGAAGTGCAGGCAGGGTTCAGAAGAGGCAGGGGGACTAGAGACCACATTGCCAACATACGTTGGATCATGGAAAAAAGAAAGGAATATCAGAAACAAGTCTACTTCTGTTTCATTGATTACACTAAGGCTTTTGACTGTGTGGATCACAACAAAATGTGGCAAGTAATTAAAGAGATGGGAATACCAGAGCACCTTGTATACCTCATGAGAAATCTGTACATGAATCAAGAAGCAACAGTTAGGACAGAATACGGAATGACAGAGTGGTTTGGAATAGGAAAAGGAGTAAGACAAGGCTGCATTTTGTCACCCTGCTTATTCAACTTATACACAGAGCACATAATGTGCAATGCAGGGGTGGAGGAATCACAATTTGGGATCAAAATTGCTGGGAGAAACATCAACAATTTGAGATATGCATATGATACCACCCTAATGGCAGAAAGTAAGGAGAACTTAAAAAAGCTCCAGATTAGGTTGAAAGAAGAGAGTGCAAAGGCCCTATCAGTCCCTGGAAAATAGATGGGGAAGAAGTAGATGCAGTGACAGATTTTACTTTCATAGGATCAAAGCTCACTGCAGATGGTGATTGCAGCCATGAAATAAAAAGGCGACTGATTATTGGGAGGCAAGCGATGAGAAACATGGGGAACATAGTGAAAAGCAGAGACATCACATTGCAAACAAAAATTCGTATAGTCAAAGCAATGGTATTCCCTGTGGCAATGTATGGTTGTGAGAGCTGGACCATTAGGAAAGCTAAGCGCAGAAGAATAGATGCCTTTGAAATGTGGTGTTGGAGGAGAGTTTTGAGAGTCCCCTGGACAGCAAGGAGAACAAATAGGTCAATCTTAGAAGAAATCAACCCTGGCTGCTCCTTAGAAGGTCAAATAGTGAAGATGAAGCTAAAGAACTTTGGACATCAAATGAGAAGAGAGGATTCACTTGAGAAAGCCTTGATGCTGGGAAGGGTGGAGGGCAAAAGAAGAAGGGGGTGGCCAAATTGAGATGGCTAGATGGTATTGTGGACGCAATGGGCACAGAGCTGAGCGAGTTGAGGAGGATGGTGGAGGACAGAAATGCCTGGTGGACAGTGGTCTATGGGGTCGCAAAGGGTCGGAATCGACTGTGTGACTGAACAACAACAGAAATGTCCATCCGTGCTTTATGTAGGACAAACAGGACAATCTTTACGCAAAAGGATTAATGGACACAAATCAGATATCCGGAATGGCAACACGGAGAAACCTGTCTCAAACCACTTCAATCTAACTGGACACTCTATCCAAGACCTGAAAGTTGCAATTCTGGAACAGAGAAATTACAAAACTAGGATTGAAAGGGAGACAGCAGAAATCAAATACATCCATCTGTTAGATACCCGTCACAGGGGGCTAAATATTAGTGAGGGGTTTCTGGGACATTATCAAATATGATACAGAAATTGCCATATGATTTTATACTACAACTTTCCTGCCAAATCTCTTTAGTAAAACAGAAAGAAACCAGGTACAGGAGTTTGTCGTCCCCCCCCCCCCCCGACATGCAGGTCACAAGTTGATCAGATACCACAGTGGGCTTTCTCAGCAACCTTGAGATTGAAAGGGAGTCTTTTAGAGTTTAACTGAATAATCTATTGTTGCTAATGGCTGGGTGAAACTGCATTCTTGTGCTTGCTTGTCTGTCATCTTGCTTGACACCAACCCTTCTCCCGTCGACCCCCTGAATTTGGTATATAAAGAACATGCCTGTAAGTTTCATTCTTTGTCTGATGAAGTGGACTTGATCCACAAAAGCTAACAATAAAAATATAGCAGTTAGTCTTTAAAGTGCTACTGTGTTTTTTATTTTATTTTATTTTGTTTATTTTGTTTTGTTTTCTGAGATGCCTAAAGTGCTACAGTGTTTTCTTTTTTGTTTTCTGATATACAAAGATCACTGTTGCTTAGCTGCAACACGGAATAGCATGGCTCCTCCTCCAGATCTATATGGCATGAACAAAGGATGAAGCCTCCTCTCTAAGATGTTGTCTGAAAACAATACATTTAAATAAACTATAATCATGACCTTAAGTAAGTGAGATTCTAAAGACGGTGAGATCCAATCTCTCTCTTTCACTCACTCGCTTGTTCTCTTAGCGGATTATTATATCTGAGAGCTGGAAAAAGGGTTTATTATGAAAATGTGTCTAGATAAGATGATTAAATGTTATTTACAGAAGAGAGAGAGAGGCTGAGTAAATCATCAAGGGGGCCTTTTCATTTTATAATCTCTGAAGAAGAAAAAAAGTATGTCATTCAACAAAGACGTTTACCTCATTTCAATAATTAGAGACCAAAACAAGTTGGACATTCTGTCAGTTTCAATATGGAAAAGCCGTCTGCCTGATCATGTAAATAAAATCTGTTTTATTAGATTGAAAATTAAATTGCTATTAGTTTCTTTCCCTCTGAGTTATCTTTCAGGACATTTTATGAAGAACAGGATGGCTTCTGGTGGAATTAGACCAGCATAGGATCTCAAAAGTTGTTCCTCAGCTGGAATTGTCTAGCATTCTCTTTATTTCTTATGTTCAGAAAGCAAGTACTATTTTTCATGTAGCTAAACCAGGATCACCCATGTAAGGTGTTTGTGGGCGAGGTAATTTTAAAAAGTAACTGTTTACTTTCCCATAATTCAAGAGTAAAGTAAGATAGTAAAGGTAAAAGTAAAGGTTTCCCTTGACTTTTTTTTTAAAAAACCCTCCTGAAACATTCTGCTATCTTGTGACTGTTTTAAATATTCTTTAAGAAAGATGTGGAAGAAGATATAAATACAAAATCCAGGATCAAGAAGCAGCTCAAACTCTGTTCTTAACCCATTACTTTTGTGTGTAATTTCCAAAGCCCCCCCCCCCCCCATGTGATTCATCAGCCCTACCTGTGTGATAGATTAAGTCAGCTACTCCAAGATGCAGGTTTGGGGTTTCATAGAAAGGTATCAAATTATTAGCTGTTTACCTTGCTATTTATATTTATAGTTATAGAAAAGTATACAAATTAATAATAATAATAATTAATAATAATCATAGTCAAAATCCTGTTGTGTAGTTACACTAGTAGAAAAGAAATAGCATAGATTGCAGTAGCAAAACATCTGCTAATTGACAAGTCCCCTGTTTGGATTCTTTGTTGCACTGGAGTCTTATTAATTAGTGACAATTTGTCACTGTGAGTTATGCTATTTCCATTTTGCCACCAGAATATGCAACAAATTTTTGTCTGGCCATGTGGCTTTTTCTGCTAAGGATGATGAGAGATACTTACATTACAAGATTTTGTACCTCATGTGCCAAAATAATTTGGCTGACTTTGGGTAAAGGTAAAGGTCACCCTTGCTCAAGAGCCAGTCATATCCAACTCTAGGGTTCAGTGCTCATCTCTGTTTCATAGCCGAAGAGCCAGTGCTGTCTGCTTCTGCAGACATTTCCATAGGCATGTGGCAAGCATGCCTAGACACTGGAGTGCCCAGGACGCTGTTTACCTTCCCACTGAAGTGGTGCTTTCAAATTGCTAGGTTGGCAGGAGCTCATTCCTTCCTGCAGTATTCAGATATCAAACTGCTGAACTGCTGCCTTCCAGTCAGAGTCTTAGCCAATTGAGTCACCACAGTCCCTTTGGCTTTGGGTAATATATACCCAAATATAAACACAGCCAGTGATGGGATGTCAAAAATTTTCCTACCACATCGTGATGTCATCATAGTGTGGGCAGAGCCAATGTCATGACATCATGATGTCATGAGCGAACCTGATGTCCTGATGTCATGACATTGTGGGTGGGGCCAAAAAATAAAAATAAAATAAATAAAATAAAATAAAATATAAATAAATATAAATAAAAAAATAAACACACACACACCTCAACCCACCCACCCAACCAAACAACCACAACACAAACCCATAAATAAATAAAATAAAGAAATAAAATAAAAATTAAACAAAAATACACCCACCCACCCAAACAGCCACCCCAAACATAATTAAACCCACCCACCACAAACACAAATAAACCCACCAGCCCACCCCTAACACAAACCCCTCACTTACCCTTGGAAGCAGCAGTGCAGCGGTGCAGTGGCGCAGCAGCATGGCGGCATGACAGAAATCGCTGCGGCGGCAAACCACTGCAGTGGCAAACTGCCCCAATGGCACGGCGTCCTGGCAGGGCCAGGTGTGGAAAGGCCACCGCCGCTTCTTCAGGCATTCCCTGTGCTCTTCCTTTCATTTGATGCACACACAGTAAAAAAATAGAACTGCGCATGCGTCAAATTAAGGTTTGACGCATGCACAGTTCCCGGGAGCCATTTTGGCTCCAATTTTTTTAAAAAAAATTCCCGGTGAGGCATCCGAACCAGATGCCTCAAAAAAAAAATCACGGGTGGTTGCTACCGGTTCGGCGAACCACCCGGGAATCTTGCTACTGGTTCGGGCAAACCAGTGTGAACCGGGAACATCTCATCACTGAACACAGCCACAAAACTCAATTCTAGGAACTGTTTTCTTTTCTCCTTTCCCATGTGACTGTTAGATAAGCTACACATTTTTGATGAACAATCTGCATTCATAACTCTAAGGACTAGAAACTTTCTTATTAAAAACAACCCTCCTGAAATGTAAGGTATTGAGAATGCTGAATTTTGGGCATAAAATCTTCCCTCTCTCTTTTGCATGGAGTCTACACAAAATCCATCAGCATTAAAGGCTCCCCCCCTATTTCTACTTCTGAAATAGTTCTCTCTCTAAGTTTTCCCCTGCTTCCTCCACCCAATTCCTTCTATGACATCTTTCAAGTTACAGTTGGTACCATTAAAAACTCGGTGCTTTAGTGCCATAGGCACGCATAACAACTGTAGAGTGTTGCCTTCTCATTATAATCAGAGCTACCCTGGTACTGCTATCACTGCAGAGTGACAAATGTGCTTTTAATGACACCTTCACTCCCTGCAAACTATAATTAAGAAAGGAAGGAAGATACCTGGCAGTGAAATTACCTGCTTTATGTGGATTTATGGGGCAGGCGATACATGTAAATTAAGGAATATTTTGTCAGGAGCCAGTTATTAGAATAAACAGGATGTTAGTATGAGATTTCTGTCTCTTCCTCTGAGGTGGTACAGCTTAGTGCATTGGATTTTATTTGGCCTCTGCTACAAAGTCACGGGTACAAAGTGTGGTGTAGTGAACAAAGCAGGGGTTCCCAACTTTTTTACACCATGGGCCAGACCACACCCACAGGACAACTGAGTGGGCCAGACTGGTGCTTTCTCCCAGTGTAAATGCTGCCATAAAACATGCCTGTGGCTATTGTAAACATGTTTACAACAACCTTGGGTGCATTTACAGCTGTCATAAATGCCTTCACTTCCAGTGCGGCAGAGGTGGGGCCATGGGGCACATGAAATGGTTCCATGGGCCAGGTCTGGCCTGGGGGCCGTAGGTTGGGAACCCCTGGAATAGAGTGATGCACTAGGATTCAAGAGACCTGAGTTCAAATTCTTACCCAGTTATGGAAACCTGCTGGGGATAGGTAAACCACTTCTTAAAATATCTCACTTACCTCAAAAACTCTATTAGAATTTATGTAAGTCTGATCTGACTTGGCAGTATATCAGAGAGAGAGAGGGGGAGAGGGAGAGAGAGAGAGAGTCACTAGATAGTCTTGTTTGTTTGTTCCACCTGCATCTATTATTTTCTCTTATGAACTTCATGGCTTGCCTTCTCCATATTTTCATATTTTATCCTCGCAACAATCTGACAAGTAGGTCAGCAGAAAGAGTATGCTAAACCCAAGATTTTCCACCGGCTGTCTCATGCAAATTAACATGTGCATGCGTTTTGCCACCCATCCACCCCAAGGCAGCAATCACCCAGAGGCCTCAGTGTTCCAGGGAGGAGCCTATGCTCTATAAGAGCATGGCTCTTTCCTGCCTCTCTCTTCTTCTCATAATCTGGCGAAAGCCCCTCCCTCCCTTTTCTTAAGTATGGCAATTTTGTGGTCACTTCAGGACTGAGAGGGAATTTTTTCATCTTCACTGATTGGCCTTTATGATAATGTTTTTTGCCCTCTCCATACTTTAGAGGGGGAGCTAGAAGTAAACAATGTAAACCTTATGGGGTGGTAGTGGGGTAAATGGTAATCAAAACTATGTTAATTGACCATACGTAATGGGGGTTCCTCACCATCACAGAAGGACAGAAGCGCTGGAGGCATCTCCTGTTGTGAGGAAGAACCCTCAGTTACAGAGAGCAGCCTTGTTGCCTGAACGAAATTGTGATCTAAGAGGTATGGAGTGAGACATCATCACTCCATACAAGGTCATAATCAATAAGCTGGATATGGGTAGATACACTCATAAGTCAATACCATTTACCCAGTAGGATGCCCCATTGCAGGTCATGTTAATATTGTATTATTATGTTATTAATAAAGTGGCCCACGTTTTGACCAACAGATGGTTGTCGTCTGCGTCATGGTGGCGGATTGGCTGGCAATCAGTTTCATGGCTCAGCAGGAATAGAACCTCACCTTCTATCTTGTCAGAGATGACAAGGGTTTTTGTGTATGGATTTGTTTTGACAATGTTTTGAAATCATTAATGGAGGGAAAGTACAAAACTTTATTGAGCTCCTGAAAAAACCCTCTGGTTTATGAATGTGGGATATTGTGCTTCTGTATCTACAATTCAAAAAATGCAGTTCCCTTCATGGCTTAGTGGTTAAGGCGCTGAGCTTAGAGACCAGAAGGTCGGGTTTCAATACCCAAGGGCTGCATTTGGAGTCATGAAAAGAGCAGAGATTCTCCAGAAAAATCCTTTCAACCCAGAGTAATCTCTGACATAAAATGTTTATTAATTTAAAAAAATCAGCAATAGGCTTGATATTTCTTCTCAACCAGTAGGAAAAAGGATGTCAAGCTTTACTTAGAAAAAGGCACTAAAATCTAATTGGAGAAAGGAGCTCATTGGGCAAGGAACGTCATTAAAGGAGGATATAGCTGATGAACTCAACTTCCCCTACTTTTTTGGAGGACCCTGAGTAGCCTGAGGGTTGAAGTCTCTAAATGTAAGACCAACGTGCTCAAGCAGGGGCTGCTGGTGGACAAAAACATGTGGTGTGAATCTGGAGAGATACAGAATCCAGTCCATTTACTGGTCTGCCAATTGCTGCCAGAAACATGCACCAATGAGGACTTAAAGTTTGGCCAATGACAAAGCCAAGAAAGGGGCTTCATTTTGGCAGTCCAGGTTTCGATTGGGACAGGAAAGAAGAAGAAGCTTTAACATTGACAAGGACAATGTCAGCAGTCAACATGGTTTACAGGATAGCCTCTTGTACTCACTACTATCCACATAGCGACACCAAGCATGGGAAAATCCCAGAAGCTGACTCCCTTTTTCATCATCCAAAACCAAGTCGAGGCAAAACTCAGCTACACACATTTTGGGTTGAAGGGCAAATATAATAATGTTTTAGTCTTCCACAATATCATTTTGTCAATTATGGTCAAATATCAAACAAAAATCAGTATTGAATGTCTGCTTAAATACAGACATAAAATGTCTGGAAAATATCCAAGCATTCTGAGATTACCTGGCGAATATTTAGCACGGGAAGTTTCAGTAGAGATTCAAGGAAGGAGGGGGGGAACCCTTTTTGTTCTACTACTGCTAATTTCTGAAATGGCATCCAGAGAAGTCAAATTGATTATGTTTCCCAAAGTGAAAAACCTTCTGCCTTAGGAAAAAAACACCAGTGGTTTAGGTAGCTGGTGGTGTGCCATTGATTTTTGTTCCATTTCAAAACATTTTGAATGGAACCAGGCAACAAACTTCAGGTGGCCACATGCCCAAAATAGCAACCCACTTTGCTGAATCATCTTGACTTTTGTGTCATATTTCAGCATGTGCTGCCGTTGTTACTCCAGCATGTACATTAACGGTGCGCGTGATCACTCTTCTAAATGAGTTTTGGGCAGCAATTAAGAAGCCGCAGTCTTGAAGCAGCCTGGGAGGCGGAGACCTTAATGGCTTTATTTAGTTTAAGTGTTTGTAAAAGTACCCTGGACTTCCTCAATGGTGGGCAGGCAGTAAGGAGGATATCAGAGGATTTTGATTCTTGAAAAGACGAGCAAGTAGTTCTCAATGGCATGGAGAGGTTTGCACAATCATTGATAAGGATGCTGCTGGCCTATTTTTGGACATCATGCTGATTTTAAAAAGAGCAATCTTGAAACGGAATGGTTTTTGAGATACGTACAAAACTGTATTTCCATTTGAAAAGTTCATACTGGGGATTCTGAAGGATGTAATCCAGAAAGCAATTTTTCCAAATTTAAAGGAACTCTTCCCCCTTCCATACTGCTTCCTGTATTTCTTTTGGTGCTGAATTTGTATCCTATCTTTATTCCAGTGGTCTCAAAGTGACATTGATGGTCAGTGATGGCCAACCTTGGCACTCCAGGTGTTCAAGGACTTCAATTTCCAGAAGCCCAAATCAACACACCTGGTGATCCGGGCTTCTGCAAATTGAAGTTCAAGAACATCTGGAGTGCCAAAGTTGGCCCTCACTGCTCTAGGCTATTCTTACCACTACCCTGTGAAATAGGTCAAGATGAAGGATTGTGAGTGACTCAGAGTCACTCAGTGGATTTCACAGCTGTATAGTGGATAGAACCTGGGTTTCCCAAGTCACACTTGACCATTCTAACCACCATGCCACATCACCCCTTGTGCATTTATAGGTGTGAGGATCTTACATCCCTCTCCAGCAAAGTGCAGAGAAAACTGGATTGTTCCAAAATGCAGTAGCAGGAAAGGAGTTTTCTCCATGTCAGATTGAGACTCACCCTCTTCCCCCATCTTGTTGTTGGCATGTCTCAATCCGGTGTGGTCTTGGTACATTAACCACCACCATCTTATTCTCGTGTGCTCGGTGACCTGATTATAAGCCAAGTCCCCTTTTTTGAGCTCATTTGGGGGGCTCAAACACTCGGCTTATACTCGAATATTTACGTTACATGCATAGATTTACATTTGTTACTTGTCTTCTTTCTAGACTAATCCAGGATTTTGGCTTTAACCAATATGCTGCAGACACAGTTTAGTGAAACAGAATATGTTTTCTAAGCAGAAGGTCTCCAGTGAAAATGGTTTCAGGAAACCAGGCTGGGAGAAATTCATCTTGAGGAGCTTCAAAACTAAACAGTTTCATATCTTTAAATACAAAGACTGGAACTTCATGTTCCACTTTGTCCTACCCAGGATGGATGGTGTCCACCAAGACTGGGGGATTCTTAAAAGATTTAGATTTCTAAACTCTGTGTCTCAGGGCATGTCAGCAGTAGTAAAAAGTCCTACATGTATGTCAGGTTTGAATGTTGGGTTGCAGATAGTGATTCTGTTGCAATAAAGAGCTTTCTGAAAAGAGCAGTTAATAATAAGAATGATTCCCTTTCCTATCCAGTTTGGATTATATCCCATTGCCTCAACCTTGTCTGGTTTCAGTCCCTTTAATTGCATTGTGATTAATTTTCCCTGATAATCTGCCTCCTTTCCAGTTAGTCACTGGAGTCATCCTGGCCAATCAGGAAACATGAAATAAATGGGATGACATCACAATGCTACATATTCAATTGAATTTAAAGCTAATTGCCAGAGTGGAGGTCTCACAATATACAGTCTCTCTCTCTCTTCACTGCCCTTTGCCCTTTATGATGACAGGGCTTTTAGTAATTATGATGATGATGATGTCATAGTTGGAGGTATAGTATCTGAAGAATGTCTGTCCTATTGCATCCACAATGTTTTCATTAATTATGATATTGAACTCAAGCTTGACTGCAAATGATCCAGAGATGGATCCAAGGAGTCCGGTTACTTGCTTCTTATTTTACAACTGAGGTTCAGAAACAAAGTTAATAAATCAGAAACTATATGCAAACAAGCATATCTAGAATGGCTGCAACAAATCCCAGGAATACTATTATTTTTTCTGCCAGGAGGAAAATCATTTTGTTCTTATGTCATACCTGTAAATGTATCTTCTCTTTAAAATGTAAGCATTAAAAAATGGGAAAGGAGGCAGATACAAAATTAACTTAAATTAAAGCACTGCACCTCCATTGAAGGGCTACTTGGCACTTGACATTTGGAAACATGATCAGAGTGCCTTTGTCTGTTGGTACATACAAGATGGTTGTTATTAAAATGTTTTCATTTTTATATTTTATGATTGTATTATAATTGAAATTATCCTATTTTTTAAATTAAAAAACAGCCCCTGGAGAAAGTGTACAAAATAACTAACTGGCCAAAATGTGTTGTGCTATTTTGGCGAATAACCCCCTCACTTTTTAACATTTAGAGAGTTTTCTCTCTCTCTTTTTAATTAGGCTTCACACAGTGAGCAACCAAATGCTTCTTTGAAGAACAAAAGTAGAGTATAAAAACAATAGTCCTCAATTGCTTTTGTAAGTTATTGGTAGGGAAAAGCTTCTCCTCCTCCTCCATCTCCAAGAGTCAAAGATCCAGCATGGCTGAGGCTGCAGGACTTTGGTGGCTGCAGTAAAAAAGTAACTTTTCCAAGCTCTAATTGGATAGTACCTGCAATTTCCTCTAAAGGAAAAGTTTCTTAAACAAACAAAAAAAACCCTCTTGTGGTTTCTACACCAGTTTACACCAGTGCAGATGCTGATTCAATCTGGCTTGTGGACTTCATTTCCAGTAAACGTCCAGATTGATTGGCCATAGATAATAAATTGTCTTCTGCTGAATCAATACACACCACTCAGGTCAATCAATCATGATATTTTCTTCAACAGAAGTCAATATCCAGTCGCTGATTTTAAGGGTAATGAAAAATAAGTGCCAAAGGCCCTATCCTGTTTGATATGTGAACTCAACTGGAACCAAACACAACTAAGCTGAGAAGAAATAAAACACCCATCCATACTTCTAGGACACACTAGTTGTCTGAAGAGAATTTTGAATGGCCATCCTTGCTTTTTTTTTAAACTTGCTAGCCCATAGTTATATTCAGTGGCTTGTTAGTGCTTTAAGGGGAAAAGGGCTAGAATATAATTGTTCAATTTTTCTAATTTTAATTAAAATACCTGATAGTCTTACACAGTTTGTTTTATTAGGTACATCTGTACTAATGGGTCATGGGAAGTTTTCTACACAGATATAATCTTATCACATTAGCTAGGGCAGAAGTTCTTAACCTTTAAAAGCCAGGGGCCAGGTCTTGCTCCCTCACACAGCCTCCGTGGCCGGATGGCCATTTTGCCCTTCCTCCTCCACATGGCACTTCCTGGTGTGGTGGAAGCGGGCGGGGGCACAAGAAATGGTGCCATGGGCTGTAGGCTGAGAATCCCTGAGCTAGGGTCTCCCAACCTCTGTTCAAGACTGGGGATAGAAAATGTTAGTTTGCTTCTTTTTAAAGAAGAATTTATCAAATTCACACACCACCTAATGTTCGCAATGGAAAGAATTTGAGATTCATAACAATAAGGGAGGAGAAACTGAGACATATGCATTTGTGCCCATCCAGGTCTAAGGCGTAGCTCTTCAAAATCTTGGTTTGAATCCCTGTGCATCTGGCCATATTGGTACTAAATTAGTACTTGGCTGCTTTTTCCAATAGTTGGGCCAGCCCTGCCAATTTATTCCACAAGACCCCATCAAGATTTTGGGAGAAGGCATCAAGATCCCCTTTTCTGAGAAACTTCAGGGAAAATAAGCATATCCTCCTCCCATGGCTTGCCTCCACTAAAGTAGACCTGCGGAATAAATTATTGAAAGACGAGTCACCATTTAAGTAAATTTAATTGGCTGAAATCTTGCTGGTTAGTGTAATAAGTTGCAACTAAAGTAGGACCATTGAATCAATGGAGTTTACATAGGAGGTGAATCACCAAATCCCCACTGATTCAATGGGTCTCCTTTAATGTGACTTACCAAACTAAGCAACAGGAGTTCAGCCACTGGTTGTAGGGACTAGTAATATAATCCTGGTCTCTGTAAGAAAGGAAGAAGGGGGGGGGGGAATGGAACTTTTAAAGAAATTGGTTCAAAAATGCAAATCATTAACTATTTCTTCCTCCATAGTGTTTAATTGTTGGTGCTCATCCAAATCTAAACCTTCAGTATGATCTCAGAATTCGCCCGGCTCTATGCTCAAAAGAAAGCAATCAACATTGCTTATAAGCAAGCATGGGGGAATTGCTTTTCTTTCTTTTCTCTCTGTTTCCATCCTTGGCTACTGACCAGTTTAATTTGCTAGGGAATAAGCTCCTATAGAGAAGAGAGATTCTTTTCAAAGCAGCTGAACATTCAGTGGCAGGCCTCAGCTACCAGCATGTAAACGAACAGAAAGGGGGAAAGGGAGCTGACAATGGGCTTGATTAGTCTCGGGGATTAATTATTCACAAGTTGGCATCACGGCAGGAGGGTGAACACTAAGACTGAAATTGGCACCAAGGTTAATTGGTATCTAAGTCCTGCCTTTTGTCAGCTGATATTGTTAAGTAGAACAGATGCTATTTTCACTACAGTTGATATGATCTTTTAAAACAGGGTTGCCCAAACTTTTTGGGCTGCAGGCCAGTCACATGATTAAGGGATTCAGCCCTCAATGCCAATTCATTCGGCCCACAAAGTCCTCGTCGCTCCTGGAAGCGGAAGTAAAACGTGCCCGTATGGGCACGTTTTACTTCTGCTTCCAGGAGCGACGAGGGCTTTGAGGGATGGATGAATTGGCAATGGGGGCTGGATCCGGCCCCCTGGGCCATAGTTTGGGCACCCCTGTTTTAACACAGGGGGAGAGAGAGAGAGAGGGAGAGGAGAGAGAATTTAATGGTTAGGAAACATGGACAAGGAAAGAGAAACCATGCCCTCCATGCATAGAAAGATATTGGAACAAAATCTATAGGTCTAGCTTGCACCAGAAGGAAGACCCCTGTTGTGTCTGATTGATGTGAAGAATGACCTCCACCACCTCTTTCTTGGTCATTTAAAGCCTTATGGATGCTATTTAAACTTGACATGTCATAAATTCAATAGCTACAAACAGGGTAGCATTTGTTTTCTGTCCATTCTTATTTGGCTGCTAGGAAAGGATACCAATGCCATGAGCAAAACGATTGCTGCTGTGCCTCTTAGCATCAGTGCTAAATTGTTATTAAAGGCACATCCAACGCTGTAACTTGAGAGTGCACAAACCATTCTCAACACATCTGGGCAGTATTCTGCAAAGGAAATGGGTACTGGTTCCTTACCGACTTTACAGCACTTTGAAATTCAGAGGCAGGGTATCAATTAAAAAGGAAATATTTCCCTTTAGTCAAGGCAACTTGACAAGACAAAAAAAAAAAAGAAAAAGAAAGAAAAATTGTCTTTAATAGTCCCAAAATTACACGTATCATGCTAATAGCTAGTAAAACTGTTTCTCAGTTTCTTGAGGAGGTCTCCAGTTGTGTCATCCTTCAAACCTACCTGATTAAAAGTTACCATGAGTAGAGCTAGTTAAAATTTATTCAGTAATTTTACTCAAAATCTGGAGTGGCATCCCATAGATTTCAATCCAATTTTGGAGAAACTTATTGATAGACTTTGCTCTAATTTCTTTAGAAAGACAGTCCCTTGAGAAAGTTCTGAGCCATGGTTCTAAAACTGCTATGGGTTTTCTGTCCTCTTAAAACCTATAGCAACAGCTGTTAGCACAGGTATCTTCTGTTTACTTTTATTCCAAAGCTGGAATGCTGCCAGTTTCCAAGTGTTTTCAAAGGAAAGCCCTATTCAGGCATTATGTATCTGCCCAACTTCACACATCTCATTGTTGCTTTCTTGGCATGAAGAGTGTTGTATCTTCACAGAACATAATCCTCCTTGTCTGTAGGCTCTCCTCAGGAGCATGACCCCCAGTTTCTCATGTTTCAACTTCTTGCTTAAGGAGTGAGTCAAATGTAAGCAGGAATTTCTGCCCTGCCAATGTGCGGCTCTGCATGTGGAGAAAGCAACAATGAAGGGGAAAACTTCCAGGGCATTTTCCAAGCATGTTGGAGAGAATGAAGTATGTAATGCCCAAGTAGAGTTGAAATCTGTTCCTGAAAAGATCTAGCAGAATCTATGTGTAATACTTAGTCCTTTAATTGTGACTTGCCAAGGTCACATCACATATTGCTACATAGACAGGATCTTAACATCCTTTTCTGCAGAAGAAATGATTACACCTACTCTAATAAAAATTGTGAAATAAAACTATTTTATAGCATCTCAAAAGATGCTATCTTCTTCTTGTGCCATATCTGGTTCTGAATATTGGCTATCATCATGGTGATCAGCCATGAAGGTTGTCCAGAGAATATAATTCAGTGGCCTTCCATTTGCTTTCCACATCACAGTGTTGACACCAGTACAACTGATCCAGGCCAGTACTGATGAAGCTCCTGCCCTCCTTCAAGATGGATTCAAGTGGGATTTAATCCACCTGGGGACCATCACCCTTCCCTGTGGACTTCACCACCCAAGGATGTTAGTCCTCAGGGTTGTCTGGGTTGCCTGGCAATCAGAGTTGAGTCACTAGCAGTATGGTCTACTCCCATGATGGCGAACCTTGACACTCAAGATGTTCTTGGACTTCAATCTCCAGAAACCCAACTCCCCTGTGAATTCACATGAATGGGTTTACTGAGATTCATTTTTCCTGTGCTGTCCTTGTCGCTCCCGGAGGTGGGAGTAAAACGTGCTTGTACGGTCACATTTTACTTCCGCTTCCAGGAGTGACAAGAGCGGTGTGGGCCAGATGAATTACAATAAACCCAGTTATGTGGATTCACAGGGGGCTTGGGCTTCTGGGGATTGAAATCCAAGAACATCTGGAGTGCCAAGGTTCACCGTCACGGGTCTACTCTATTACCATAGCAGGATAACCTGGCCAGACTGCTCAAAGATGCTATGTGACTCTCCGAAATGTCCTTTAAACATGTTACTGAGACCATTGAGTGTTTCTAGAAGATGGTGTTCTCTGTTTTTGGGACCCTTAAAAATCCAGTGATGAGATTGCTATGGGATTGTCCACAGCAGCACCCCTTGAGGCAGTGGTGCCCCATATATGGCCTGTGGCCACACTATTCCCTAGAAACAGTACCACAAGCTATGAAATGAGGATGTTTACAGGCCCATAGCCAGGATTCTAGTTTTTTGGGAGGTGGGGTGAAAAATGTTTCAGGAGGGGCAAAAAAATTTCAGGAGGGGCAACAATGTTGCACTCACATATATCACATTGGCATCCAGGGGTGGGTTGGGGGGGGGCTGTTAGCTCAGGAAGGTTTTTGCTCCCCCTGCCCTCCCTGGCTATGGCCCTGGATGTTTTGAAACAAAGAGCAAGCTGCTTTCCCTTGAAATAAAGAGATCTTTGAGTGGGGAAGTCTTAGGAAAGTAAAATAAATGTTAAGGAACAACATAGAAGAGGCTAAGAATGGAAAGCAGTTCTGAATGTCTCCCACTGCTCTGAATGTCATTGATACAGACTTTGTGGGGGGAAGAGAATAAAGGTAAATTGTCTCTCCTATCCTTTACCCCTCTCCCCCCCCCCCCACTTCCACAGTTGTTTCCCAAGTACATTTCAGCAACTGATATGTTAGCTACCAGGCAAGTACAAATCTCTTCTAATTGTCTATAACATTGCCTTGAGCACCAAAACGGTTCACACAAGATACCCTGATGAAGTGGCCACTGCCTCTTTCTTTTGTGTGATGTGTGATGGGGAGACGGCAACTGCACATTTGCATATGCTAACAAAATAGAGCTGCTTCTCATATTTACCAGGGTGTCTTATCTGTTAGCAGAACCAGACCCAAGCCAAAACTCAGTCACAGATCTCGCTTCCTTTCTCAAGATTCAGTCAGACGCACAATGTGGACATTTCATTGCATCTAATTTGCACAGATGCTAGTGTTGTTTTTTAAAAGCTAAATGGCAATGAATGGTTGGAGGTGCTGATTAGTACTATGTGACAAAAAAGGGACTTTGCTCCCAATCAAGTGTGTTGCTATGTTGCTTTAACGTGCTATCAAAATATTTCCAGCTTATGTTGAACCACATGAATTAATGGGCAGAGCCCAAGCAGAAGCGTAGCGTGCCTTGGCAGGGCCCCGTATAAAAATTTGTTTGGGGGCCCTTAGGAAGGGTAAAGATTTCTCACAAAAGAAAAAAATGCATAAAATTAAAAGAAATATTTATTCATCATAATTATCTATCTCGATTATTGTGGGATTCCCCTGTTGAAGTAAATGACTTAAACGGGGAAATCCCGCAGCCCGCAATATCCGATGTAAGGTGTTGCCAACTTTTGAACGCCCGCTTTACGCAGGAAAAAAAGAAATTGCTTTTTTTTGACTTTTGTCATTTGTGAAATAAAAAAAATTTGGGAAGTTTTTATTAATTTTTGCTTACACAGGTTGGGGGCCCCCGTGGCCCGGGCCCCCCGTATAATTGATACGGCAGATACGGCGGTAGCTACGCCCCTGAGCCCAAGTGAATATTTACAGCAGTATGAATTTCACTGGTCAATTTACACTAGTCAAGTGTTTGCATTTCTTGCCACATGCCAAGTCAAGTGGTGTGAGAAAAGAGACACAGCTGCCAACATCTAAACTGGCAACAATTTGTTGAGCTTTACAGAACTCAATTTAAGAATGATGGGCATAAATTACATAAGATCCTATTAACATCTTTAACATCTTAATAATAATAATTTCATGTCAGAAATTATTCTGGGTTGAAAGGATTTTTTTATGGAAGAAACTCCACTCAGGGAATGCCCAGATGAGGCTCTTTTCATGTCCCCAACCACTGGGAAAGAGATGGATGCTCAATCCATCATGCAGTACCCGGGTCCAGCTAACAAGGCGAGCTTCTTAACCACTGAGCTACAGCAAACCCCATTAACATTTTGTGAACTAGACTGTGAGTTTCTCTGTAGCAACATTCATTCCATGCTATTTCTTCCTCTTTTTCTACTGCTTTCAGTTTCCCAAGTACCATTATTTTTCCCCAGGAAGACCCAGTACAGAGAGCAGATTCAAATACAATAATACACTGGATAACAATTGCATCGGATAACGCTAGAATCGGATAACGATGCAAGTTTTTTTGGAAAAAACGCATCGGATAATGATTCTGGATAACGATCCTTTAGCTTTATCCAATTCAATCATCTGGGGGATGGGGGTGGATTGGGTAGTGCGCATTTCCTCCCGACCCTACTGCGCTTGCGAGCGCAGTAGGGTCAGGAGGAAAGGCTTCACCCAAGCCGAACTGAGCTGCGGCTAGGGATCACCAGGCGCAACTCAGTTCGGCTTGGGTGACATCCCCCCCACGCGGGGGGGGGGGATTTCGGCCAAGCCAATCCTTGCCTGGGCGCACAATCACGCCCACGTAGGATCCAGAGAAGAGGCGTCCACGGGCGCGCAACAAAGCGCACGAGCAGGCGCCTCTTTTCCCCACCCTACTGGACCCTTAGCACTCACTAAGGGTCCAGTAGGCTTCTTCCGATCCCCAGCTAGGCTGGGCTGGGGTTCGGAAGAAGTCTACTGGACCCTTAGCAAGTGCTAAGAGTCCAGTAGGGTGGTGAGAAGAGGCGCCAACTTGCGCGCCTTGTTGTGCGCCAGCGGGCGCCTCTTCTCCTGTGTTGGAAGCCTCTAGACTTTGAACACAGCCCAGATGGGGTTTGGAAGAAGCCTAGCGCAGCTACCCTGGGCTGCGCTAGGCTTCTTCCGAACCCCGTGTGGGCTGTGGATGAAGCCTAGTGGCACCCAAGTTAGCTAGCCTGGGTGCCGCTAGGCTTTGAACACAGCCCGGATGGGGGTCAGAAGAAGCCTAGTGCAGCCTAGCCCTGCTGGGCTGTGCTAGGCTTCTTTTGAACCCCATCTGGGCTGTGAATGACTTCAGGGACAAACCGCTTGATTTGCCCCTGAAGTCAAGCTAACCCTAGGCTAGCAATCGTTAGCCTTGGGTCAGTTTGACTTCAGGGACAAACCACGCAGTTTGTCCCTGATGTCAGAGCTATTTTTTGAGTGTTGTTCGATGCATGCATTGGACAACGCTAAAAATCAGATAAAGTCATGACTTGTGGAACCAAGTCATAACGTTAACTGATGTTCTAGTATACTGTAAATGGTTTTCTTACCAGAGCTGTAGTACAATTTTGTTCTTCAGCCATCACACAGTTGAGTCCGACCTTTTGAGACCCCATGGACACAACATGCCAAGCTCCTCTATCCTCTGCCATCCTCTGCAGCCCGGCCAGATCTACACCCATTGCATCAACGATTCCATCCATCCACCTCATCTGCCACCCAATTAGCACAATTAGAAAGAGTTAAACAGCCCAGTCATCATCATATCTATTTTCTATACCTGCAGTATGCTTTTTTGGGGGATGGTGGAGAAATATGTTTTCGATATAAAGGGATATTTAATGTTATGGCTAGAGTTACTCAAAGAATAAGTTGTTTTCCTGTACCTTCTCTATTCCTCTTCTCTGTACCTCTATTGTATTATCTCATGTCCTATCTTACTGTACAGGTACCCACCATGTACCATGAACCCTGTTCATTTTTGTAGGTCTCTTCCTGATCCTATGACTCCTGCCAAATTTTCTGAAATGGTGTGATGTATGATGTAAAAAAAAGAGGGGCAGTTTTGCTCTTGCCTTGCAAGTGCACCAGTCAAATTCAGCACCATTAAAATGCATTTTTACTTTGCAACAAGGCATGTAGCATACCCCCCCCCCTTTATTCTCAGTTGCATTCTTTTGAAGTGCAGTTCAGTGCAAATGCAAGCCACAATCCTTCCTGTGTGTTGTTTATATTGCTTATTCTGGAAGAGTAATCTTTGGTGCTCTCTTCTAGGTGAAAGACTGTGGGTTTTGTCCATGAAATCCTTTACATGGTGCCTCTCTAACCCATCCAATGAAATGTCAAAACCCTTCAATGGGTAGAGAGACATGAAGAAATAGAAGAGATAATAAGGATATGCTGTCAAGTCAGTTCCAACATACAGTAATCATCCCAAGAATTTTCTAGTTATAAAGTACTGTACTCAGAAATGGGTTACAAGTCCCAGCTTCTAGTGGTGCTCTGGAACCAAATAGCTTGCCCAGCACCCTATCGGTCCATGATGGCAAATCTTGGCACTCAAGTGTTCTTGGACTTCAATTCCCAGAAGCCCAAGTCTCTGTGAATCCACACAAATGGGTTTACTGTGTGTATGTGCAGCAAACCCATTTGTGTGGATTCACAGAGACTTGGACTTCTTAGAATTGAAGTTCAAGAACAGCTGGAGTGCCAAGGTTCGCTATCGTTTCCATAGGTCATAGGGCCTATAACTGAACAACGTACACAGGTTCTGGCAGATGTCAGCTGGCTCTTCTTCTGGGAGGCACTCGGGGTATGGGAAATCACAGGGCCCCTCGCTCTGCAGCCATTTTCTCCAGCTTACTAAGCTATACCAGAGAGGAAGCTGCCTTCTACTGTGTGGAACCATTGGCCCACCTAGATCCCTGGAATTTCTTGTCTTCCTTTCTTCTGTATGAACCAGGCCTGAGTTTGCTTAGCTTCCAAAATGCGATGACATCAGGTCTTCTCAGGAAGATCGGGAAGTGTGGGACATTCTCATGTAAAGTTTCATTGAGTTGTTGTTGGCTTTGCTTCATCTCACTCGAAGGCTGAGAACGTACAACACCACAGGATATAAGAAAGAGATTCATTGCCCAGTAGATACGAGCGCCTTCAGACTGTAACCCTCCATTTTTTCTATTGTTTCTGCAGAAACAGTGTAACAATAAAATGACCTAAAAGTTAGTTCTGAGACTGTCTGGGCAGAAGAGGCTGCTTAGGAACACTGCAATCAAGGAAGGAATTGAAAAATGTTCTGTTGAACAAAGTGCTCCTTGCAAACCAAGCGAGATAAAAATGACATGTGTGTTAATTATGTGTTTTATGGGCTGCCATCCATCTCACAAAAGGTCATAGAAAAATGGCAAGCATCGCTCTGGTGATTGGTTGGGAGGGGGGAGGAGAAATGAGTGGTAGAAAGAAGGGGGGGTAATGGCCCTCATCTGAACATGGGCCCAAGAAGCTGCTGTGACATCATATAAATACCATAATTGGGAAGTGGTAAATTGAGTTGAGGCTGCCTTTGGAATTTGATATGTCAATAAACAAGTTCAAGGTGACACGTCGGATCAATACTGTGCGACAAGAATCATCCGGCAAATTTACTGCAAAGTAATTGGGTGCAAAATGACTCACGTCAACCTTCACACTGCAGAAAAATCAGACAAACGGGCCAACCTGGAGGCAACAGTTTGTACATGTCAGATGCTGCTTAAGGTGGCTCGCTCAGCACTAATAGAGTTGTTTTAAAGGGAGATACACACATGCACACACAAAGGTACCACCTGCTAGATAGGATATAAGAGAGCAACCTCTTTCTCCACCACCCCCCTTTTAATATGAAATTTATCCAAAGCATTGATATAACGCTATATGCACCTTAAGGGGATATAGGCAGAAGAACAAAGAATTCAAGAGCCAGCGGTCGTGTTCCATATTTATATTTTTCTTCCTGTCTGCATTTAGATGACAAATAAATCAGTACTGAGGACATTCCCCCCCATCCCTCAGTCTGAAAGAAGGGGATTTCAATTGTCTAGAATTCCTTTTGTTTGACTTTAATTTTTCTTGCTTTGCCTCTTTGATGTTGCAGAAAAACAAATTACACACACTCACAGAGTAATGGCAGTTTGTTGAATAAGGTCATTGTACAATGCTGAGATTTAACCAAAGGGGCACTGGAATTAAATATTGTCTCCTGGTGTTTGGAAACCTTGGGAAGGTTGGATGGAGAAACTGGTCTGACACAATAGGTAGCTGATGGAAAAATCTGAACTTTTCTTTGATGTGAACCACTCTGGATCAAATGCTTTGAAGGACTGCCTTGTCCCATATGCAGAGGGTGCCAAATGTATACACATTTTAAGAAAGGAAAAATCTGTATTAAATTTTGAATACTTAAAATATACCGATAACAAAATATGACTAGAAGTCATGTTTGACTAATGCAATTACAAGAGGTGCTCAAAATGGTTACCATCAGCATCCAAACACCTCTGGTTATAGTGAAGGACTGCTTGAGCAATGTTGACCAAAGTGTCCACTTGTATCATTACACATGCCATTTCAACCCCTTCCCAAAGTACCAACAGTGTAGCTAATTTTCTATGGTACACCACATCCTTTAAGGTTCCCCCCTAGGTAGAAATCAAGGGGTGTTAAGTCAGGAAAATGTGAGGTGAAACTCAACCACACCTCTTCAAAATGGTCTTGCACTCCTTGAACAACAACTGTGCTTCCACCATTTTCTTTGACTATCCTGCCTTGTGATGCTAGCATTAATTCTTTTGAGTGAACATCATACTGCACATTGCTATCATTCAATTCAACTTCTAAAAGTAAGATATAGATAGCATCTCTTAAAATGTGTATACATTACATTTTTTTTGGCACTCTCTGTATATCTGCCAAATCCTTAAAGCCTTTTCAATTGACTCCCCTCTGACTTCCAGCATTGAGAGTGGTTCTCCATATGGAGACATAGAGAGCTTTCTCGGCCAGAGAACCCAGCTGTGTAATGCCTTCGGGCTTTAGGCCAACTGGCAGAAATCTTGCTTTTATTTTGGTACCACATTAAAACCTGGCTGTTTAGCTGAGTGATCAAAGAGGTCATCAGACCTTCCATTTGATGTTTTTGTCTCATTGGTCTTAATTGTTGGATTTTTTTAAAAAAAAGTGTTTTACCCATTCAAAAGTATTTAAAATGCAATAGTTTCTTCTAATGTGATTTTATTGAGAGTATTCCAACTTGAGAACTCTCTTTCTCAAATGACAGATCCACATCTTCATGCTCACAGTTTCCAGGTTACACTGTGTAGGTAAACAGGGCATACTTCTGAGTGGAGAAAACAACTACAGTTGTACCTCGCTTAAAGAGCATAATGCGTTCCACAGGATTGCTCTTTAAGCGAGTTTGATCTTTAAGCGAAACACCATTGTAAGTGACCAATTGTGGTGGGGACTGCGAACCCCAGTTTATTTGTTAAGCGAGTTTTTTGGTTGGTTTTATTTGTTAAGCAAAGCGAACATTCAGAGAAAATTCTGCTCTTTAAGCAAGTTACTCTTTAAGCGAAACACTCTTTATGTGAGGTTTGACTATACAAATATTTTGTTTTCTCATTCTCTTTCCACATTAAAGCACCAAATGATTAAAATCTAATTTCTGTTTGGAACAGAGCAGTCTTAAACTACAAATGTTCTTATGATTTTCTGAAAAGGCTATCTGAGCCAATCTGTCAGTTTCATTTCTTCTCATATGCTCTCTCTCTCTCTCTCTCTCTCTCTCTCTCTCTCTCTCTCTCATTCTCTTCTATATTCACAAATTCTTTCCACTTTGAGCATGAAGAAATTTGCAAATGGGGGAAAATGTTACTACTGCAAAGCAAACAAGCAATTGAAATAATTTATCCCCCATCTTTATTATTCATTTATGATAGCTATCTCCAGCATCTAAAACTGAAGTAGAAGGAGATGATGACGACGATTTTATTGTGCTATCGGTGACCCTTTTCAAAGTTCCTTAGCAATAGCAATTACACTCAAAGAGTAAATTTAGAGCATTCTTGGGGAGAGAGGGTTTACAAGGTAATTAGCATTTTGCCCCAATACACTGAGTATTGTTTTTGCCAATCTCAGAAGAATGGGAGGCTCAGTCAACCTTGTGGTTGTCAAGATTGAATTCAGATCAAGCAGAGTTTTAAGTACTGTTTAAGTACTGCGCCCTAAGGACTCTACCCTAGGTATAGAGTACCCGGAAATAATTTTTCATTCTGTTCTTATGGAAGTGATCTGGGGTTGTGTGCAGCTTGCAATTACAGTGAAGAACTAAATTCCTGGGACCTGACTCCCATCCCCCTATGCCAGTGATGGCCAACCTTGGCACTCCAGTTGTTATTGGACTTCAATTACCAGAACCCCAAGTCAACACTCCTGCTAATTACAGCTTCTGGAAATTGAAGTACAAGAACAGTTGGAGTGCCAAGGTTAGCCATCATTGCCCTATGCTACCCAGCCAATGATATAGTGATAGTGATATTGGCTTTATCACCTCCTGCTTCTTGACTTTCCAGAGGCATGAGGTTGGGTTGCTTTCTGCAGGAAACATGGTTGATTTAGGTGGACCATTGGAAGGCTCTTTTTCAATTCTTTTAATAACCATATCCCCTACTAGGTGATAGCCTTGTCAGTACGTGGGGGCTCGAGCAGTCTAACTAGGCAGTGTTGCCCATCTTTTGCCAATGATATTAGGCTGGGACTAAAACTCACCAAAGTGTCCTCTGTCAGATCCTTTGGGCAAAGTGAAAGCAGAGGGCACACGTCATGTCCACCTAGCCAGAGGGCGATGTGATATCCAAATGGCTAAAAAAAAAATCCCTGCATGCAGATGGACTTGATTTCTCAAGTCCATTTGCATGTATGTAATGTTGTCACAGAGATGTCTACCAATGTGCGGACTCCTTGCTGAATAATGACTCCAAGGTATCCAAGGTACTATATCATAGTTCTTTTTATGGAAGCTGCATGTGATTGTGCAACACAAAAGTCTTCTATTTTACAACATGCCATTATGCTTGACACTAATCCAATACAGGCAGCACCAGGAATTGTTTTTAGGAAAATGTCTTTTTTGGTAATTGAAAGGTTACATCCATTTCTCCATCCCAGCTCCCAAAGAAGTTGCATTGGATAAATTTCTCTTGGTCCAGCCTTAATGTGCTGAGTTTTCCAAGAGAGCTGCTAGCTATACTGCGAGCATTCTAGCTGGGATGGGTGTAGGTGATGGTATCAATAATTCCTTGCACGGATCTCATTCTTGGCATCTGTCTTCCACTTAAATCTATTTGACTCTCTCTCTCCCCAGTTCTACATCTTGACATCCATTAAATTCTCAACCTTATAGCCAGCATCTCTGTTTGTTCAAAGCTTACAGATACTGCACACTGCTTTATCCAGTCTAGTCAGTCCATAATAAACATGACTGTCAGGCTTGCCTGTTCTCTCTTTCTTTGCACCTGGATTACTGTAAATTATGGCCCATGGTGCATTTCTTCAGTATTTGGAGAATGTGAATGGCTGCATTTCAAGATACTGCAAAGCAAAATCCTTGCCTGATGTCCGGCTTTAAGAAGAAATGGATGTGGTTCTTTCACGTGCTCTGCTTCAAATTACTCAATATGAAGTTCTTGCTAGCAAATTGATGGAGGTAAAGTTAGATTTTCATGGAGAGAAAAACATTGGTTTCAGACAGCTGCTTTTGCTGAAAACCACTTTAAGCTTCCAAATCCATTGGTTTTGTGCTAATGCTTCTGCTAGTTCTTTTTATGTGGTGGCCTCCACAAAAAGAAAAAAAGAAAAAAAAGAATTAAATACATATATGATAAAATGTGACTGCAAAAGCAACAACATGGTTCAGAATTATCAATATGGAAAGCTACCCATATGCAGAGTCCTGTATTAATGTTATATTATTTTTTTACCTCTTCCAAAGAGCTCAGAACAGGTTTTTCATCCCTCGTCTTTAGTTTCACTTTAACTGTATAGCTGAACAGCTTTTTAAAACTCCATGTCACAATTTTAGTTATACAAATTACAACCAAAGTTTACATATTACTTTTTGCAGTTTGAATAATTTCATGCCACCTTCTTATGGGTGAGGTGTGATATTAGATCCTGTGATATAGAGCAGGGTGTAAATGAATCAATCAAACCTTTAGCTGGAGATACTAGGGAACAACCTTTGAACATCTTGCATCTCTGAGTTGTCACTGAGTAGGTATCCATCCACTAAAATGCATGGCAGAAAGTCCTGCTCACTTCTTCTCTTGGGCAACAGTCCAAATTAAACATAGTGTGACATCTATGGAACCAACCTAGCAGATCGAAAGCAAGAGATTGCAAGTAGATAAATAGGAACCACTTTGACGGAAAAAGATCTTGGGGATATGAAAGGAGCCTCATTCAGGCATACCCTGAGTGGAGTTTCTCCATCAAAAATCCTTGACTTCCATGGTCTCAGCCCAGGCAACGGAGGCTGGAGAGAGTGATACCAACACTAAAACAACTGTTCTGCTGTTATATGCCAAGCTCTTGCAAACTTGACAAAAGTTGTCAATTTCCTAAATGTCCATGTTGGGCCTCCAAGTACTATTAATTTTGATGGAAGCCAAAAAGCACAAAGTTCTTTAAAGAATGGACCCACCAAGTCATCAATAGTTTTTAATTGGCATATGTTCAAAGCTATTCTTCCCCATTTTAAGAACCTTCCACCAAGGCCCTAAACCCATGACAGCGAACTTTGGCACTCCAGATGTTCTTGGATTTCAATCTCCCAGCAGCCCAAGCCCCTGTGAATCCACACGAATGAGTATGCTGCGATTCCGGCCCATGCCATGCCGCCCTTCTCACCCCTGGAAGCAGAAGTAAAACGCACTCGTATGGGCGCATTTTACTTTTCCTTCCAGGAGCAACAAGGGCAGTGCGGGCCGGATGAATCACAGCAAACCCATTCATGTGGATTCACTGGGCCTTGGGCTTCTGGGAACTGAAGTTCAAGAACATCTGGAGTGCCAAGGTTCACCGTCACGGTCCTAAACTGCCATGCCATTAACCATGGGCAGAAAGACAGGAGAATATGGATACATTTCATTTAGACCAGGTATTAGTTTCTGAGGAAGGCAGAAAAACATTGCATGGAAATAGAGTCCATTATGTACCTGGGCTTTGCTTAATGAGATGCAAGGTGGAAGGCAGCCTGTTATTTTGAGACTAGAGGCTTTGTTGCCGTTCTCAGATTGATTTATCTTTCACAAATTACTGCTCAGTGGATTAATGACCACTGTGGATGCAAATGTTCTTGTTTCCCGCCCAGGTACATTAACCTCTCTCTGAAGAAAAATATAAATCCTTTCTTTGACCCTTCCCTGACAAACAAATGAATATTTCCAAACTCAAAATGCAAAGTATTCAGCACACAGTTACCATTTGCAATGCTGTTGATAGCCATAAATTGAGGACTGAGGGCAGGAATTTCGACATGTGTTGTCATAAATAAATAAATAGATAAATTTCGTGTCAGAAATTACTCTGGGTTGAAAGGATTTTTGCTAGAGAAACTCTGCTCAGGGGACACCTGAATGAGGCTCCTTTCATGTCCCCAAGATCTGTCATGCAACACTCAGGTATTGTTACCTGAATTTCAGACTCCATGCCCTAGAGCTGCAGGCATCCAGGCCAGGGAGTGAGAAATCATTTTTTTTTAATATTAAAGAACCATTTCACGGGCGGAAGCTTTAAAAATGAGCCATAGACCAATTGTTTGATACATATCTAAGAAGTTTACTTGAAAATCAAATTAAAAATAAAAAACAATAATTAATACAGACGTAAACAGGCAAAGGGGCCTGTGGTTTTTGACCTAACTCTAGGCCGATGGAAAAGCCAGGAATAAGGTGAAAAACTGACTTCAGAGTTCAGTTTTATAATTATTTTAGGGCCAAACTGACTAACTACTCAATTAAATTTTTACAGTTTCAGTAGACAAAGAAAGGAAGCTCATGGCTATTCAAGTAAGATAGTACACAGATTATTGCAGATCAGTAACACAAAGCAACACAATGTTTTTACAAGTACAAATAATCACCATCTTTTAATTAAACATCACAGCCTTCAGAGATTTTAAATATTGGCTTCTTGATCTCTTGCATACACGTTGCCTCCATTTCAACAACAATAGGTACTGAATTCCATATCTGGTAGGAAGGCAGATGGCTGGAAGAACTGGTTTGATACAAGGGTCCTTTGATAATGATTACCTGAGGACACAGGGTGTTTTCCCTTATCTGCATTGTTTTAATATCAGAGCTGTCCTTTAGTTATAATATTCCATTTAACTGTTCCTTGGACTGAGGAGACATAACATCCAGTATTAATATAATTGTCAAATACAAACAGAAATTATTCCATAGAGGTTCCCTATACATTCCTATCTTAAAAGGGAATCAAACGTCATCTTTGAGCAAGAGAGCTAAGCCTCAAGTTTAAACAATTGCATTGGCCAGCAGGATAGATAAGCAATTAGTTTATTTCCTGAGTGAGATTAACACCAAAGGTATTGAACCCCAACCTTCCAGTCTTCAAACTCAGCATCTTAACCACTAAGTGTGTTGTCATCAGAAGAACATTGGTTTCTGTGATGGAAACAGTTGGGTAAAATGCTGTTTCAATTCATTGTTGGATGGCATGCAGTGAGTGGTACAGTGTCTCTGGATTTCCTACATTGACAGGTGTGAGACTCTTCCAGTTCTTCAGTTCTATGACTATAACAAAGTGAGCTTTCCTAATCTCCAGGATGGTTGGTCTGGGGCTCAGAAAGGTCGACCAGCAACACCCAAAGATAGGAGTTATATCTTCCACAGCCTCTCTTTTTCTTGTACACAGGAGGCTTGATAGGTCTTTCTGACTTTATCCTAAAAGTAAGTTTAACTAAGTACCCACAATTCCATGCTGAGTACACTGGTCAATATTCTGACCAAAGTAATGAATTCAATTCTGCCGAAAGAAAAAACATACAAAAATGATTCTTTTTAATAACTCTCTTCTATCTTGTCTCTCTCTCACTCCCATCATACTGAACCATCAGGGTGTGAAATATAATAAAGCAGTGTTCTGCTCAATCTTGTCGGCTGTACCTTACAGGTGTACTTCAGGTAAATATCCCTTTGGCTTGTGAAAAATGAGCTTACTTGAAAGAAATGACTTTGATGAACTTCAGCATTGAGGCTGCTATCATTCTTTTCCAATTGGCTTCCCCAGCAAGGTACGGTGGTTGTCCAACAGGAATTTGTCTTCCTTGCAAGGAAAATATCACCCGTTTCAGTTCATTCCCAGTATCCTGGCCCTCCTCCAGTGTGATGGACAGTTTTACTTCATCCAGCCTTCCATAAGACTGTTGGAAACATCAGGCTGTCATCTCTAGTGTTCGAAACAGATGAATTATTTACCAGTACAGTGTATGGCTCATTGCTTTGATCAACTGAAATATGAAAAATGCCCACTTATTAAATATCAGCCTTTTGTTGGGGGGGGGGGGAAATCACTTTTGGGATTACATCTCCACTGGCCACACTGGCTAAAGGATTCCTGGAGTTTGTTGTCTCCCAAAAGGAACCTTTCTCAGCTCTGGCCATGAGTATCTAATTGAAGGCTCCTGCAAGTAAACTTTAGTGGAGGAAACAGAATGTAGCTAATAATGCCCCATGCCTTTCATTGCATCAATTAAAGGATAATTGCCTAAAATTTTATGGTATTCTCAACCCTGTAACTCAACAGTGGGAAGGGGGAACTACAAATCCCAGCAATGCTGGGCAAAGACAGCTCTCCAGATGTTGTAGTCCATCAACAACTGGAGGGCCCTACACCAGATATAACACTAGCTGGATGATTAAACACAGCTCACCTCATAGTGAATGGAGGTAAATTCTGAAATGCAGATGCTCACTGTGACAGCTACCATTGCCAGATGTGTCCCAAAAGTCCTAAAATGCATACAGCTGTGACGACTCATCTTAAACTATCAACATACTAAATCTGGCAGCTTATGTTACACCAACATAACTAGACATGAGGATCTGGGCCATTATATAATCCAGTTAGTTAGATGTCTGGCTTCAATGCCAGAAGTTGGGAATTTGATTCTTCACTATGCCTCAAGGGAGAAAAACTAGTTTGTGTGTCCTTGGGGCAAACAGTACATTCCCAGGGCAGCTCCAGAAGAAGGAAATGGTCAACCACTTATGAGTACTGTCTATCTAGAAAGCCCTGGAAAGGGTTTCCATAGGTCAGAATTAACTTGACAGGACACAGTTCTTCTTCTTCTACCCCTTTGGGTTTGGAAGGAGGTACAAGATTTCTGCTCTGGCACTTCTAGCAGCATCCACTGGCATTATTTGATGTTCTTGTAATATGCCTTTGACATTGTCTCTCTGCCTTCCTCTGGGCCTGCCTCATGCTCTTTCTCCTTCTCCATATGCTTTGTACAGTATGGATTCTTCCAAGACATTCTCTCCAGACACAGTCATTATTGTATATAAACTAAAAAGTATTTTATATACTTTATATACTGCAGAATGCAAAACCAGAACATTTCACTTAAATACTACTTCACTCTTACTTTCAATGATTAATTGCATTCCTCAAATGGATCCAGGAAAGCCTTCAGGGAGATGATGTTTAGTTCTGATTTTCTGTTTATATGTAGGCATGTGCACACACGCGTGTGCGCACACACAAAAGGACAATGAAAGAACCATTCTAATTCCTCCATTAGCAGTCATTAAACAGCTTTAGAAACATAGTGGGGGTGAGGGAGTGGGAAAGGAAGGGGCACAATAAAAATTGCACTTCAAAATTCAAGATTTTGCCTCTATACTCCTTTGCTGCTTTAAAAAGATGGAGAAGAGGGAAGCTGGGAGAGGTCTTTCTTTCTTCTTTTGCATCATGCCTTTTTAGGTACTATGATTATTTTCACACATATATTTCTTCTGAGAGATCTGGACACCTCATCTCTCCTGAGATAAACCTGATTACATGCTGTAATACATTAACTACGTTATTTATTTTCTGTTAAAACACACACCAAGGAAAGAAATGAAATATCTTAGATTCACACAGAGCCCCACCATTCCAGCTGTACTTTTGAATAGGCTTTAATGATGTTGAATTAAATTCTTTACTTTTTAGCTGCTTCTTTTTTCCTGTTTCACTGTTTTCCTTCTTCCTTATTCACCACAAAGTAGCCGAAATGTACCAGCTGTAAATGTAAAGTGAATGCTGGGAGGAAAGTGGTAGATAAATTTAACAAGCATTAAAGTAATATATAATTTAAATATGTATAAAATTATTCCACTGTATCGATTAGAAAATGGGTTGTTGACCATTTAAAGGCAACAATCAATTACAGAGTTCACAGGTCAGGTCAAGTTTCATTCTAATGATCTAAAAAAGAAAACAGCATTAGGAGATAATGAACTGCAAAGGATTACAGACGTGATCTATGGCTCTGTTATGGCTTGTGAATTAGCTAAGGGGGAGTTATTTCAAGTGCAGCTTCCTCCACAGTTAAAAAAACCCAGGTTTTTATCTCTTGGCCAGGTGTCAATTTATGATGTAATCAAAGGCAATGCATGCAATTACTTCTCTTCTGAAACACCACATGGATAGCTTCTTTCATTCACCAAAAGGAGAGGAGATGTGGGTTCCCATGACTGTGGTCTGCAGAGTTATCTTTGGTGTTCTGGTAAATGGAATTCAAGCTCACCCAAACCGTTGATCAAGGAGCGGTGGCTAGTCTGCTTACTTGTTCACTTCCAAATAGGAGATTAATTTATACCTTGGATAAGAATGAGGTTTTCAAGCCTAGCAGATGCAATGCAAGAAGAACCAGAGCGAGTGGGGTGGCATATAAATTGAACAACACAACACAGTAAAATACAATCTTGTGTTTCCTGGAGAACCTGCCATTTTAGAGCAGCTTACAAACCAGGTGAATCTGCGTCACACACAATGTTAAGGGCAATTTCACTAGTTCCTCTGCTAATGTGATTTATGCCATCTCTTGCCAAAAATGCCCCTTTGCACTCTACATAAGACAAACAGGACAATCTCTGTGCAAAAGAGTTATTGAACATAAATCAGACATCAAGAATGGCAATACACAGAAACCTGTTTCAGACCACTTTAATCTACCTGGACACTCTGCACAGTACTTGAAAGCTGCCATTCTGGAGCAGAGGAATTATAAGACTAGAATCGAGAGAGAGAGAGCAGAGATTAAGTACATGCATATGCTGGACACCCATCTCAGGGGTTTAAATATTAGCCAAGAGTTTCTGGGACATTATCAAATTTGATGTGCCACAACTAACAGGTTGTTATATGCTGCAATTTTGCCTGGGTAAAAAAAAAAACCCATTATCAAAATATACTAACTCATTGGCAAATGTGTAATGCCACGATGACAGTTTTTTATCCATCCTTTGGATGTGATACATCAGCTTTCAAGAGAAGTTTGTTTCACAACCATTTGCAAATCAGTAGGGCCAGGCATCATTGCAAGTTTGAATAACAATTGGAGATTTTCCATTATTGCTAGTTGTAAAAAGCTACAATGTCACATTCTGTTGGGCTGGCCAGCCATTGTGTGTCTCTGTACCTCTATACATTGATGCCATGAAGTCTTACTCTTAGGTTTGATGAAGTGGATTTTGATCCACAAAAGTTCACGTTTCAATACAAGTTTGTTTTTAAGATTGACACCACTTTTTGTTTGTTTTGTTTGCTCTCTGTTATCTTTCATCAAGATTCCTTGAGCCATGACAGGAAAAAAGAATCTTCAATTCACCCCTTTGGCCCACCCTGTTCTCTGCAGGTGTTTTCAAGAACAGAGTAATAACATGGGCCACAAAGTGTGCACTTGAGTTAACCACAGTTGAATAGTGAACAGAGATAGCCCTGAGTTTGAATCCATTCATACCATTTGTATTATTGCCCCAGGGAATTAAAGCACAAAGAAGAGCCGTTTGATAATACTGATAGTTGAGGTATACTTTCCACATTTTTGAGATAAGATTTTTCTTCATTAATATCTACTGGTTCTACAGATCAGCAATATAATAATTTTGTGTCAAAAATTATTCTGGGTTGAAAGGAATTTTGCTGGAGAAACTCCACTCAAGAGATGCTCGAATGATGCCCCTTTCATGTCCCTAAGATCTTTTCCCACTGAAGTGGTCCCTATTTATCTACTTGCAATTTCTTGCTTTTGAACTGGTAGTTGGCAGGAGCTGGGACAGAGACAGGTGCTCAAACCATCATGCAGTACTCAGGTCTCAAGCGGCTGACTTGCTGGCCTTCCAGCTAACAAGGCGAGCTTCTTAACCACTGAGCCATTGCAGCCCCATCTGCTATTACAACCTTGCATGTTCCTGAAGATTCTGAGAACTCTAGAACTTGGCTACCTGTGGCACCAGAGGTCCAACCTCCTTGGAATCCCAAAGGCTCACCCAACAATAGAGAAAACCTGAAGGGGGAGAGAGTTATAAAGGCTGCTTTCCTTCATTCCTTGTTTATTTCTTAATGGCGGACAGTGGTCCATAGGGTTGCAAAGGGTCGGAATCGACTGTGCGACTGAACAACAATCCCTTTCCTTGTAACCCAGTTGTACTTGCACATGTAGGATTAGGCTTAATTATGGGATTATGTATGCAACAAATGAGAGAAAAGCCTGACATTTGTGAAGCAGCAGACTTTAGAGTAAAGGTTAATGTTTCCCTTGCTCAAAAGCCAGTCATGTCTGACTCTAGGGGTCGGTGCTCATCTCTGTTTACTGCCAAATTGCCAATGCTATATTTGTCTGCAGATGTTTCCGTGATCATGTGGCAGACATGACTAGACATGGAGCACACGGAATACTGTTACCTTTCCCACCATAGCAGTACCTATTTATTTAATTGAAATTTCTTACTTTCAAACTGCTAGGTTGGCAGGAGCTGGGACAGACGAAGGGAGCTCACTCTGTTGTGTGGCAGTCGGGTCTCAAACTGCTGACCTGCTGACCTTCCAGTTATCATTTTCAGCAACTTAAACACTAACCCACCCTGGCCCCCTAGCAGACCTATAGCCTCCTACAAAATAAAGCCAGTAGCATCTGCCTATCGTTATTGAATGGTAGGGCTGACCTTATCCCTATCTACTGCAAAATACTAGCAAAATAGTAATTGTTACCATGGTGTTTGTAAGGGGGCACTGAATATCTTAAGGCTCCCTGAGGAGTGCAGAGCATGAATGTATACCTTTTACTCAGAGGTTCACTATATGTGTACACATATGTGCGTGTGCATGCCCATACAGAAACCCAAACACAATTTGTGTATTTCTGCTACTCTAGGCCAGGCTACTTACTATCAGCAGTCAGCAGGCATTTAAACACAAATAAAACACCCTGGACTGCTCTAGGAGTGAATAGTATTAATTCTCAAATGATGAGCCAAAAAGAGTGCCTGGGGCAATACAGAAGAGGTTAGAAGCATTACTCCTTTAGACACCCTTCCTGGAGTTCCCCATAGACAGTGGCCAGAATGGCTGAGGGGTTCTGGGCCTTTCAATTCAATAAAACTTGTCATCAACCCCCCCCCCCCAATCTCTCCATTGGTGTAAAGGCTGAAACCCCTGCTAGAAAAGTTTAAGCAATTTTCAAGTAGTGCACCATGACAGAAAATGTCTTAATCTCTGCCATTCATTGCACAGTTGGATCATTGCTTATCAGGGCATAATTATAATGGACTGCATTGGCTCCATTATAATTATGCTTTGTACACAGTGGTGTGAAAAGGCTGTTTGGCACATTTGTTTCCCATCGTCTTCTTGGGAGGTACAGGAAACGGCAGGTTTGTAACAATCTTCTTCTTCTTCACCTCATTAATCTCCTGAAGAGAAGAGGCAGAGATGAAAACAGGGGAGTTCCCCGAAACATTATGTGCATTAGTGAATTAACCAGGCATGTGATTAGTGCTCAAGCAATCAGCCATGGAAAAGGCATTCGTGATTATTCCAATTTGCATTTTACAGCCCCAAAGTTTGGGAACATGCACGTACAGAGAGAGAGAAAGAGAAAGAAAAAAAGGGGGCGGAGAGACAAAGAACATATTCAACTCATTCAATAAGTTCCTTTCTCCTCCATGTTAAGTATGTGACATCTTCTAGTGCAGACAATCATGCAGTATTATTTATGGCAATTTATGTTCCTATTGAAGAAAGATAAAATCTGGTCTGTTTTGTACAGGAAATGGGCCACAGTTTCTTAGTGGTTAAGATGTTGAGTTTGATGACCAGAATGTCAGCAGTTAGCAGTTTGAGACCTGAGTGCTGTGTGACGGAGTGAGCTCCTGTTGACTGTTCCAGCTCCTAGCAGCCAGGCAGTTCAAAGACAAAAAAATTGCAAGTAAACAAATAGGTACCACTTTGTTGGAAAAGGTTACAGCATTCTGTGTGCTCCACCATCTAGTCATGCCTGCGACATGACTACAGAAACATCCGCAGATGAAGACAGAACTGGGTCTTTGGCTGTAAACAGAGATGAACACCATCCTCTAGACCAGGGTGCCCAAACTATGGCCTATGGGCCAGATCTGGCCCATGGCACCAATTAATTTGGTCTACCCTACCTGTGCGCATAATGTGCCTGTGCACTTCTGCTTCTGGTGGCAGGAACAACATGACTGGCATGCTTAACCAAGTGACTGGCACCCCTGGTCTAAAGCTAGACATGACTGGCTTTTGAGCAAGAAGAACCTTCTAGAGGTAGCGGGCTGACTTGTTTAACATTTGGGTTAAAGATGCATTTTAGAGACACAGACTCATGCAACTACACTCTGTTCAAAGCCTCAGCAACTATGTTTCCTGTCTTCACCATGGTGAGTGTGGTAGTTCCAGTGCATGTAGTGAGCTGGGGCTGGGCTGATAGATATACGTGTCCTCCCCCCATTTGTCTTTTCTAAATGTACATGTAGCTTGATAGTTCTTGGCTTTCTCTCTTCCCTTGCCTTCAAAATCCTACTTCATCTTTGTTCTTCTAAATGTGGTTACATGTAAGGTAGGTATTGTATACCAGATACATAAAAGACAGGTCTTGGAGCTTCTGTAAATAACTTAGAAATATCTATTGGGGTATTGTTTCTGTTATTCCTTCTTGTTAGCAGAGCATAAGGTGGAAAAATCAACAGCACCCAGATGTGGAGAGATCAGCTCATTCTCATCAGCCCTCCCTTTAATTTTACTGCTCACAAACTAGCACTTTGTATGATCAAAACCATTCTAGAAACATTTAAAGTAGAAAAAGGAATATTTACTTACAGTTACCACCTGTAGTAACAGTCAAAAGAAAAAAATAGGGCAAATGTTGGCTATTTAAATATTTCTACCAGCATTCCCATGTAGGGTCATAATAAATAATTATCTACAATGATACAGCGCTCACCCCCGATCTTCCACACAAAGGAATGCAGCATGAAAAGGGCCATCATTCACCAGTGGAACACTTTCATATGCAAAATGGCTCCAATGTACTCTCTGGTGTGTCCATGTCAGGTGTTGCAGTGTTGCCTGAAAACTTGGAAAACTGCTTCCAATCAGTGTCAGTGTTGAGGCCAGATGGGATGATAGGAAGCATCCTCTGCTCCTCTGCTGTGGGTGGAAGAAACCATGGGTTTCTAAGTACTGCTCGACTCCAGCTCCCACCCAAAGCCCATAACTCCTTCTCAACATAAACAGTGGTCAATGATCATGGGAGTTCTTTAGAAACTAGAGACTTTCACGGTGTGAGCTGGGTCTGATTTTCAAAGGAGCTGTCCAAGGTCCAGAATCTAATCCTTATGACTTGGTTCAGTACAATAAATCATGATCACAATCTTCTTGTTTTTCTTCTTCAATCAGTCCATTTTACCTGTGGTGGCTCAGCAATTAAGAAGCTCGCCTTTTTAGCTGGAAAACTGGCATGACCCGGGTTCTGCATGACAGTTTGAGAGCCCGTCTCTGTTGCAGCTCCTGCCAGCCTAGCAGTTCAAAAGCAAGAAATTGCAAGTAGATAAATAGGGACCACTTCGGTGAGAAAAGAGCTTGGGGACATGAAAGGAACCTCATTTGGGTGTCCACTGAGGGTAGTTCCTCCAGCAAAAATACTTTCAACCCAGAATAATTTCTGACACGAAATTATTATTACCAATTCATTAAGAAATTTTCTCAGGTCTGTTTTGTGTGTGTGTGTTATGGTTATACCAGTAGAAGCATGAAATGAGGGTAAACAACTGGAGAAAATCACAAATTTTGTGACCTGCAAATTGAAGTTGAGCTTTAATTGAGGAAGAAATTTGTTATTGTACCCATAGTGATTGGACCCTTTGGAGCAATACCTTAAAAAAAAAAAAACTAGATATTTGGAAATTTTGGATCTATTGGACTTGAATATCCTAACTTTACAAAAAAGCAACTTTACTAGGAACTGCTTTTATACTTAAAGGTTGCTTTAACAGCTCTTAGGTCCTTGGTTACATCTTGAACTGTTAGTCTTATTCCTGTCCTCAACTGTGAATCAAATGGTAGGTTTTAATAATAATAATAATAATAATAATAATAATAATAATAATAATAATAATAATAATAATAATAATAATAATAATAATAATAATAATAATAATAATAATAATAATAATAATAATAATAATAATAATAATAATAACCATCTCTGTGCTGTTGGTGACATCATGAATGATTAGCCCTTAAAGATGAAGCAAATTGGTATGTAAACAGATGGAACTTTTCGTCCATACATTAACCTTGGCTTTTTAACAAATGTTGCATTTGTAAAACAAAACAGGCATTGCCTGCATGAAAGCCATGGAGATTGCAATAATTACACTGACTAGCAGTGAAGTACAGAACCACTGACTGAGTCCCAGAGCAATTATTAAAGATAGCTCGATGCATTACACAAATGAGAACAGCCTGGAACATTTGAGAATGGCACAGTGGTTGAAGGGAGGGGGGGAGTGAATGAAGGGAGAGCTAAGACACATTATTTAAGTGTTCTTGTAAGCCCTCTAAGATATTAATGCTGCAAATCTTCTTATGAATATTTAAGGACATAAAATGGAGAGCTACTCCGGTCCAGCATTACCGCAGCAGCTTCTGATATAGTTGAGCCCACTTAAGAAAGCAATATCCGACATCCGTGACAGATTTAAACATGATAAGGCCAGAGGAGGGGTAGGGGAGAGAGGGTTATTGTTTAAATGGTCAGGCTCGTGTTCTTCATTGAGTCACAGGAGAAGAAATTGTTTGATGACATAACTGTTGCTTAAAGTACAGTCTCAGGACAGCAAATGATGTTCTATATTTATTTTTAAACACAGTCTGGTCCACAAAGAATCAAAAGCTCAGTATAGAAACAGATATTATAGATAACCTGTCAATCTTAGACTAAGACCCTCCCATGCTATGTAGCAAGGGATTTCCAATGGTTTTGGTCTCGGATGAATACTTCAGCATCCTCTCATGTCATTTTGAGGGGCTTCAAGCCCCCCCCCCCGAAAGTTATTTGCCATGTTTTTCAAGGGCATCCTCATTGTCATTTAGCATTAGGATGGGTCCAACTTACTGCCACCAGTTTTTCTCCATTAAAAAAAAATGGCTTGCCATTTGGAGTCTTCTTCATGAAACAATGTTAAATAATTTGCATAAGCCACTCCTTCAAAGCAGCTCCTCGTTGGAAATATGGTCACAATATTGAATCTTTAAAATTCAGCAAAGGCACCTCTTTGGAAGATGTCAAGTCTCTTGCTATTTATTTATTTAGCATATGATCAACTTCAGTTGTCTACATTAATGTTGATATATACAGTATGCACAAATTGTCCATCTCAAGTTCCTAGCTAGAGTTCCACATCCAAGTCTGAAAGCCGTTGAAGGGCTTCATCTGTGGCTTTCGATCAAGGGTGACCTTTACATTAGCTCAGAAAACCTTATTTTATGAACATTTTATGAAAACCTTAATTTTATGAACATAATGTCTTTATTTTCCCCCATTTGAAACATCACCCTTAACTAATGAATTAAATAAAAGAAATAAAAAAACTAATGAACATAATTCTATAATCTCTCCTACTCTCTTCAGTCTTCAGAAAACACTTTATTGGATGGCAACTTCCAAAACTGGCAGACAGCAAGGTCTTCCTTCTGCTTTCTTTTACTGTGAACTCACTTTCTGATATTTGCTCCTAAACCCTAACCCCTTTCAGTTAATAACTATGTTTAGATATGGCAACCTCAAACCCATCAAATTTATTGAGTTAATCCATCTGTGGTTTGGTCATCTTCTTTTCCTACTGCTTCCCACTTCTCCTAGCAGGATTGTGTTTTCTAGTAAATCTCACAGTCTGGGCAGGTTATCCTGCTGTGGTAATAGAGTAGACCATACTACCTGTGACTCAACACCGAACATCAGGCGGCAGTTAACTAACCTGGCAACCCTGAGGACTAAGGGCCTGGGGTGTGAGGTCCACAAGAAAGAGTAATGATCCCCAAGTGGATTAAATCCCACTTGAATCCTTCTTGATGTAGGGCAGCAGCTTCATCAATACTGACCTGGCGCTGATGAAGACTTTGTGTGCCAAAAGGGCTCAGGACCAGAAAGTGACACACGGAGCTGAATCAGTCTGATGGGTGTCACACTGCTATGCAGAAGGTAGATGGAAGGCCGCAGTATTATATTTGCAGGACAATCTTCATGGCTGATCTCCATGATGATTGCCAATATTCAGAATCGGATATGGCAGCAGCTGTGGGAGTGGTGGTGGCATCTGTGGTGGCTGCGATGGCGGTGGGGCGGCGGCAGTGGAGGAGGAGGAGGAAGAAGAAAGTCTCGTCTTCTCAAGATATATTCAAAGTATGATCACATCTGTTTGGTTATTTTAGTTTGTATAAAGCCTTGCTCTGTTCTAGAGAGTCTCAGTTTAGTCCATTCCACTAATAGACAGAAATTTAGGTATGATTTGATCTAACACTAATCTGGCATCAATAAAGCTCTCCTCCCAAAAGCACAATTCAAATGAACTGTACGTGTGTGCATGTGTGTGTGTGTGTTTCTTCACTTTCCAACTATCACATCCAGACATATGGAGGAGGAATACTTGTAGAATGGAAGATTTTGATCTTGGTCTTCTGTGAGAAATCCTTACACTTGAAGATTCAAACGCAAGGTACCAGTTCAAAAGAGACAAGCATTAACCTTAGTGCCATTACAGAGATGTAAAAAGCAAATATATCTTACTTTTCAACATGGAAATATCTGGTTCCTGTTATGGCCAGTCCTTGACTCCAGGTAGGCTGCTCAGCTTTCAGACTTGCCTTTTACTCTCTCTTCAGTTTAATAATATTTATTACAATGTCACCCATACCATTGGGTAGTAGAGTTCAGACTACCAAGTGCATATGTTTGCTATAGACAAAGCAGTGTGTTTCTCCTGTTTGTGTGGTAGTTTTTTTTTTCTTAATTTAAGTTCTTGATTGACTTATTATGTACATTGGCACTTTTAAGAGCATCAAATAAAACACAGAGAGTTCAGAAGAAATGTAAATGGGCTAAAACAGAAAGGGGGGGCCGGGAATCCTATAATCTTTTTTAATGGCTATAAAATCTGAGAAGGATATATCATAAGTTCCCCACATGGGGTCCTTGTCTACGCTCAATCCAGTGTTGTAAATTAGACACGACTTTTTATTTAATTTCTGACTGAGAGAAGGAAATTAGAAACAACATTATCTCTGCTGTTCTGTTATAATGAACAATATTTCATGTAGCCGCCATAAGTTTACCTTTAAAACTTTGCTTTTAGAAAAGGGATTGAATGCTGGTTGAATTTCACTGGTGGCTGGATGGTATCTGTGCCTCTTTTTGGCCATTGACAAAGGTTAACATAGTTGAGAATAGACAGTAAACTGGGGGGAAATTGCCTTGGGCGGGAGGGGGGGGAATCATCCACTAGATGTAAAGTTCTCTGCATGACTTGCTGAAATCCTTTTGCGTAGCTAGGTGGACATAACTCAGCATAAGGCATATAGAAAATGCAGTAATGCTAAGGCAGAAATGCTTCTGTCTCACTTTAGAATTCCATGTATCTATGATTAAGTCAGCAGTTAGATAAATACCATTGATGTAATAGTTCAGTGCCACTAGGTTTAGCTTTAAGCATATTACACTTGGTAGAATGATACAGTTCATCATCACCACCACCACCACCACCACCACCACCACCACCACACAAGGGTCACATACCCTGTACATCTGTACTGTTCAGCACATTTTATACACCTTCCCCCCTACAACTGGCTCTACCAGGTAGACCAGCATTTTGGAGTATGGGGAGTATACTTAAAAACAACTAGTATCTTCAAAGCTGAGCTAAGCTAAGGGACAAGCTATTTTTATAGACTTCTCTTCATTCCAGGAGATTCAAGGACAGTGATAAAAATACAAAATGGAAAGTCCACAAAACCTTAAAGTTGTGGACAGAGGCAATGCAGTTTAACATTAGAAGACCAGGCAAACAAAATGTCTTGCCGCAGCAGTGGAACCCCCTAACAAGATGGTGTTCCAGATGCCTAAGGTGGCTGAGAGTGTTCTGGTTTATCAGAGCGTAAACAAAGCAAAGCAAAAACAAAAACATTATAACACTTTAAAGACTAACTGCTGTTTCTTAATGTTAGCTTTCGTGGATCAAGTCCTCTTCATCTTCCAACAGAATGACATATACATGTCCCCTTTTGGGTCTCAGCTTGGCATTTTCTCCCCAGGTGCTCACTACGCCTTTCCCACAAACTGATCATCCAGTGGTTTCCAAGCATTGGACTTCAGTTACTTTTGGTTTGCAGCTCACAAAATGTGCCAAAAACTTGCTCAGACAGAATCCATTAGATGCAGTGGGGGGTTGTTTCTGAGGAGAATTAACCAGGCTGAATAAACAACCCTCCAAAGTAGCCTGAAAATCAAAATACTCTGTCTCCCTGTGTGTCCACCAACCTACCTACCTACCTACCAGAAACTGAGACCTCAGCCTGCCTACAGTACATTATAAATGTTAAAAAATAATTACATGAGTTGTCACAACCATTTAAAAATCCCTGAGTTGTAGCAGCTGTGGTTAACAGTTTTATTTATAATTGCATAAAGCAAGTGTATTCTTTTCTTAAAGTAGTAATTCTTTCTGGATAATAAGTAAATTCCTTAAGTATAAATAAGAAGAGAGTCTAGCCAGGTTATCCTGCTATGGTCATAAAGTAGACCATAATGACAGCAACTCAACACTGAATGTCAAGCTGTGGTTAACTAACCTGACAACCCTGGCGAATAACAGGCTTGGGTACCAACGTCCACAGGGAAGGTTGATGGTCCCCAAGTGGATTAAATCCCACTTGAATCCATCTTGATGGAGGGCAGCAGCTTCATCAATGCTGGCCTGGGGCTGCGGAGGACTTTGTGTGCTAAAAGGGCTCAGTACCAGAAAGTGACTCATGGAACTGGATCAGTGGTATGGAGATCACACTGTGATGTGGAAGGCAGATGAAAGACCACTGCATTATATTCTTAGGACAGTCTTCTTGGCTGATCACAATGAGGATCGCCAATATCTGAAATTGGATACAGCATAAGAAGAAGAAGATGATAAGTAAGAACTTAAAGCTGAAGCGTTCTTCCATTTTTGGATACTTTCTTTTGACTTTCGTCCAACCTATCACAGGAGTGGAAACTGTAAGGACGTTTCTGAGGTGGCATTTGGCATTTAATTAAACAAGTCAGAATTTATAATTTAAGTTTCCAAGTCATTTTCTAGGGTAGCCATTGTACAATGAAGTAATTCAGTCAAAGTAATACTAGAACACAGACTGCAATAGCTAACTATCAAATTTCAGAACCAGCCATACTGGGCAAACCAGCAAGATGGTCAAGCTAGATCTGATGCCCAGCATGTATTTAGAAGAGAGGATTTTTCAAATGACAGAAGATTTCCAAGTGCCAGTTCATACTGCTGTTTCATGATGGCTGAATGTCTGTGTATTGAAACGCTTGTGAAATACTGTCTCCTTACCATCACTAGAATTCTGTGGAATATGATTTCAATCCAAAGGTGATCATTTTAAACTAAGTCTTTGGTGTTTTCTTTATCTCACAATCAATATCCCTCCAGCTCAAGTCCCTAAGCTTTGCATTGAGGTAACCCTTGCTTGAAAGCCAGTCGTATCTGACTCTAGGGTTCAGTGCTCATCTCTGTTTATAGACGAAGAACCAGCGCGATCACGTCTTTTTTCCTCCCTGTATTTAAACTACAGGGAGAGAGAGAACTGCTTTTGTCTTTCTTTCCCTCCCTGTATTTAAACTACAGGAAGGGGGAAAGAGAGAGACGTGATTGGTTCTCTAAAGAACCAATCACATCTCTCTCTTTCCCCCTCCCTGTAGTTTAAATACAGGGAAGGAAAGAGACAAGGAGTCTCTGAGACTGCAGTAGGGTCAGGGGAAAGGCGGGTGCTTTTCCCCGACCATACTGCAGTCGCAGAGACCGCTGCGCATGTGGGGTGGATTGGGTAGTTCTACCCAAACCACCCCACACCCACAGACCATTGCATCGGATAACACTAAGAATCATTATCCAGAATCATTATCCGATGCAAGTTTTTTCCAAAAAACTTGCATCGTTATCCGATTTTAGCGTTATCCGATGCAATCGTTATCTGGGGTATTACTGTACTTGCAATTTGTTGCTTTCAGACTGCTAAATTGGCAGGAGCTGGAGCAAAGACAGGTGCTCATTCCATCATGCAGTACTTGGGTTTTGAACTGCTGACCTTTCACCTCCCAGTAAGCATCTTAACCACTTGAGCCACTGCAGTCACAGCATTGTCCAAATCACCGAAGGTCTGAGTCTGACACGTTGTTTTAATCTTTCCATGTGCTTAGGCAGAAATCCAGCAGTTAGAACAGATTGTGCTTATCACTGTTAAGTTTATTTACCTGTAAGTAACATACTGGTCTTTCAATCTTTTGTGTGCCATCATTTCATTCTGGTGTTTTAGGTGGACTGTAAATAATCCCTTTATGGTGCCTGACAGGGCTAACTCCCCCACTCCACCTTCTCGTGCCCACACCCCTTTCTCCTCACTTGACCTTCACCCTGCCCAGCCACTAAATACATAATGGAATGATAAATTTTTAAGCAGTAATGAGGGATGTAATGCACAATAAGCCATTAAGATGGCATTCATCAGTGCCTGGGCATTGAGATGGATTAAACAGTGCTAAAATGGAGGCTTTATGTGCTAAAGTCCCAGACTGGAAAAGCCAGTTTGTTGATTGCTGTGGGGTTTTGCTCCCTCGGTTGTACGGCAACCTAGCAAATCTCCAGGAAGAGACTGTTGAGGATGGCCCTCATAGCTCACGGAAAGAGTATGCTCCTGCAATTACTTTCAGAAGATTTGAAACAGATGCCCTTGACAATAGTTGTGCTGCTTTAGTCTGGCAATGTGTACTCTTTTAGGAGGACAGTCCACCATTGCGAGAACTCCAGGAAATGATTCCCCCCCCAAAAAAAATGTTCTCTACTTGAAGGGCTGCAGCTCACCAGGTGGTTTAGTGGTTAAGATGCCGAGCTTGGAGACTGGAAGGTGAGATTTCAATACTTGGAGACATGAAAGGAGCCTCATTTGGGCATCCTCTGAGTGGAGTTACTCCAGCAAAAAACCTTTCAACCCAGAGTAATCTCTGGCATGAAATTAACATGCTGGGTGCTCATTTTACCAACCTCAGAAAGATAGAATGCTGAGTCAACCTTGTTCCTGTCAGGACCAAAATCAGATCCTGAGCAGAGTTTTAAAAATATTTTTTTATTTTTACTAAAACAATAAAAGAAAAAATACATAATAACAATACAAATTCATATACAGTACAATACAAATACATTTGTGCACCCATCACCCAGGCCCCTTCCAAGTTATTCATATATTCCACATAGTTTATCTTGTCTCCTATTTCCAAAAACTATTTGCATACTTTTTCTCTTGACCAGTACATATTGCATAAATTCACCCCAAATATCTTTGAAGTCATTTACATTTATCAAACCCTTTTTCACTTTTAACTCACATGTCAATTTATAATTTATAACCATATTCCATAGTTCTTTGTACCAATCTTCCAGTCTAAAATTTGTGTATATTTTCCAGTTGTTAGGTATCAATAGTCTTGCCGCTGTTACCAAAACACTAGTTAAACTCTTTTTTTGTCCATTATTTTGTCCATTATTATTACTTTCCAAATCCATTAACAAAGCAACCCTGGGACTCGGTAACAATTTTAAATATAATATTTGGTTGATTTCCTTGAAGACTTGTACCCAAATTCTGTTAATTTCTTCACATTCCAAACACATATGTAGATATGTTTCATCTTGTTGTTTACATCTCCAACATTCTTTATTGTAAATCTTATCACATTGGTCCCCCCCCCCCCGGTTTTATATACCATCTCTACAATATTTTGTAGCAATGTTCCTTTATTCTCACTGACATATTTTTCATAATTCTTTGTTTTCATATCTTATCCCAGTCAGCCTTACCAATATTTTCTTTTAAATCTTGTTCCCACATCTCTCTTAATGTTTTAGTGTTTCTCCTCTATCAGTTAAAAGTTTGTATATTTTGCTAACTATTCCCTTTGTTATTATTTCTTTTTGTTCTAAATATCTTAATATTTCTTCAAATTTTGTTGGTTCTCTACCCAGACCATACTTTCCTAAACAATTTATATTCAATTTCTCTAATTGTATTCTGTTCAACCAATTCATCTTTAACATTATACATATTGTTTCTCTGTCTTCCTTCATTTTAACTTTATCTATCCAATCCTTTATAGTCACCAAACCTTTTCCTTCTAACTCATTTATTTCCTTTATTGCTTTAATTGGGAAGTCTTTCCAATTCCTTAGTTCTAGCATTGGGGAACATCCAGGACTCAGCACTTTTTTTACTGCTTGCCATACTTCCAAGGCATTTCTAGCAAATGGGTTCTGGAGTTCCTTAATTTTCTTTTTTTTCATTAATCTCTTGTAGGAACCAGTTCTTGCTTATATCCTTCATTTCTTTAAATTCAGTATTTTTCCATATCACCTCTTTTTCTATCATTATCTTAGTTACCCCTTTAATTTGTAAAGCTAAATAATAGTTCCTCAAAGTTGGGATTCCCAACCCCCCTCCTTTTTGGGAAATATTCCACAATTTTTAAATTAAGCCTTGACTTTTTATTTCCATTACAAAATTTGTCAATTATGTTTTGCCAACTTTTTATATCTTTCTTAGTAATCTTTATTGGAAGCATTTCATATAAGAAATGTATTACAGTATTGGTAATATCTTCATTTTACAAATCACTATTCTTCCAACCCATGATAGTTTTTTTTTATATTTCTCAAGTAAGTTTTCAATCTCTTCTTTCTTTTTATCATAATTCAGGTTTTTTTTTAAGTTTATGTATCATTTGATATATCAATCTCTAAATACTTAAAAGTTGCTTTAATTTTTATTCCATACATTGTTTTAATCTTTTCTATATCTTCATTCCCTTTATTACATACATTAATCTCTGTCTTATTCCAATTGATTTTGAGACCTGTTATCTCCTCAAAGTTTTTTTTAAATGTTTTTGAATGTCTCTTAAAGATTCTACTGGGTCCTTATAAGTAAAGTGTCATCAGCAAAAAGATTAATTTTGATATTTTCAACCCCTTCAATTCTCTCATCTTATTTTATTGCATTAGCTAATAATTCCATCATTAACATAAATAGTGTAGGTGATAACATACATTCCTGCCTAGTCCCTCTGTGTAAATTAATTCATTCTGTAATTTCATCATTCACTAAAACTGATGCCTGATTTTTGACATATACAGTCAAACCTCGCATAAAGAGCGTTTCGCTTAAAGAGCAGCATTTTCTCTGAATGTTCGCTTCGCTTAACAAATAAAACCAACTAAAAACTCGCTTAACAAATAAATCGGGGTTCGCAATCCCCCCCACAATTGGTCACTTACAATGGTATTTTGCTTAAAAAGAAAACTCGCTTAAACAGCAATCCCATGGAATGCATTATGCTCTTTAAGCGAGGTACAACTGTAGTTGTTTTATGATTCCTTGAAATTTAGTAACAAAACCCATTTCCTGTATAAGTTTTCTTAATGCTACCCATTCTACCAAATCAAAAGCCTTGTAAATGTCCAAACCTAGTAAAGGTAAAGGTTTCCCTTGCTTGAAAGACAGTAGTATCTTACTCTAGGGGTCAGTGCTCATCTCTGTTTCAAAACCGAGGAGCTAGTGCTGTCTGCTTCTGCAGACATCACCATGGTCATGTGGCAAGCATGACTAGTCACCGGAGCGCACAGAGCGCTGTTTACCTTCCCAACAAAATGGTCCCTATTTATCTATTTGCATTTTCTTGCTTTCGAACTGCTAGGCTGGCAGGAGCTGGGACAAAGACGGGAGCTCATTCTGTTGTACAGTACTCGGGAATCAAACAGCTGACCTCCCGCCTTCCAGTCAGTGTCTTAGCCACTTGATCCACTGCTTTTGGGTTTTTTTTTCTGGTTTAAATACTCTAATCTATTATATTCAAAATTCTTCTAGTTATATCTTCCATTTGTCTCCCCTTAAGAAATCCAGCTTGATCCCTTCTTATATACTCCTCTATAAATTCATTTACTCTGTTTGCTATTATAGAGGTGAAAAATTTTGCATCTTGGTTAATTAAGGTAATTGGACGATAAGAATCTATTTGGGTTCTGCCTTTTTCCAGTTTGGGAATCAGTGTAATCACTGATTGGCTCCATGACGGAGGTATTTTCCCTCCATCTAATATATAATTAAACAATTTTCTCAGTTTAGGAATTAGTAAAGTTTGGAATTGTTTAATAAAATTCAGAGCCAAATCTATCTTCACCAGGCGGCTCCCTTGCTTTTAATCTTTTAATAGCCTTCTCAATCTCTTCACTGGAGGAGTACATAGAATGATATTATTATTATTATTATTATTATTATTATTATTATTATTATTATTATTATTATTATTATTATTATTATTATTAGTATTAGTATTAGTATTAGTATTAGTATTAGTATTAGTATTAGTATTAGTATTAGTATTAGTATTAGTATTAGTATTTTCAGCAGTAGGGGAGTACTCCTGCTTCCATGATCTTCTATTTGGCTTCCTGAAAAAAAATGTCAAAGTTTGGAAGTACGTAGTTACAATTATTATTTATAATTTATTAATTTGAGTGCAGATCAATGTAATCCATATTTACAGGGTTACTTTTTAGGTCTAATGTATAGCACTTAATTTACTTAGGTTAAGCACAAGAAGTAACTTGATAATTTATTTTTAAAGGATATTCTGAGGCATTTAAAGAGTTATTTTGACAAGAATTGTCCAGGTTTTGTGCCCATTCCTAACCAATTCTAAATGGCAAGCAAAGTATCCTTTAATTTTCCCTTTCACATTTTTATAAGCATTCCATTTCCAATGTGCAGTGTCAAAATTGGTCACTAGATGGCACCAGAGAGGATTCTCTGTGTTTTTCTCGTTATGTTAGTAACAAACAGGTTAATAATGTGCAGTGCAAAAAATAACTTGCACAGTTAGAACAATGATATTGATAATAGCAACCTGCTCTTGTGAAGTAATGAATAGTCCAATGAGTTCCTTTTAAAAGGAATGTTGAGTGTTTTAGCCATTGTGAGAAATATGTATGACCTCATATTTTTAGTAGGATCATGGCTAGCTCCAAATCTTGGGAACTTTACTTAAAAAATAATAATATCACAGTTCCCAGTTTCTTCCAGATAGGTTGAATAGTGGCTGTCTAGGAGTTGTGGTTCAAAACAGAAACTTTCCACATTTCAAAGCACCTTAAGATACAGGTTTGTTCAGGTGGAGCTTAGTTAGCCATGAGTTTACTCTTACTCCAGATTTTGGTTATCCTGTTCTTCTTTCTCTTGTAAACAGACTTGCAGAGGTATAAATGTTCATATTTTTTTAAACTACAGCTCCGATAATCCTCAGGTAGCATGGCCATCAGTCATGCTAGCTAAATACATCTGGAGCTCATCTTCCAAAAAGGTAACTCGTCCAAGCTGTGAGTCAGAACTTCATGTATGCTTGTTTGACAGAGAGTTTTAGAGTACAACCTAGAAGATTACACGACTTCAACAGGCTAACGGGACCTCAAGATGGCAGATTAGGCAAATTTTCAAAATGCATCTATGTGTTGCAACTTTGCACCTGGATCAATAAACAGGATGTTTTTTTTCATCATTGCTAATTTCACACCTCAAAACAGCTTAATTATAAGCGAGCGGTAAGAAAATCAGGATACATACTTTGATATCACTTCACACTCCACAGAATTGTTCCTGCGGGGAGCCCAGAAACTATGACTTGCTCCAAAGCAAAATAAAACAGATTAAGAAATCTATTCAAAATTCATTTGAAAACATCATAATAAAAGCACAATGAAACAGACTAACTGAACTTGGTTAATTTGCTTCATGCACTTCTCAGGTTTATAGCACATCTCTTAGCATGTTTTTAATTAGCTTCATAATCATCATCAAGTAAGTAAAAACACGTACTGCTTAGCTAGTGAAAGGAAGAAGAAGAATGGTTGTGATGGTTTTGCATGTCAATGTGATCTGGTAGTTCCAGAGCCTGTGGCTAGTGGCTTTCCATGGACAACTGGTTGGCCATTGTAGAAACAGAATGCTCAACTTGATGGGTTCTCATTCTAATCAAGCATGGCTCTTCTTGCATTCTTATGCATCCATGAAATGGGCTCTGAGATGTAGTTCCATGAGGATTATCACAATAATTAACATCTAGGTTTAAGGGATGATAAAGTATAAAGACCCAGAGTGGGGACATACTCCCAAATGTCTTTGTTCACCATGGTTAGAACATGGTTAGCTGTTGATCATTTCCTATCTAGAAAAGTAGATCATATATCAACTGATATGGAATATCTAATCACTGTATTAGAAGGGGACTGTGGTGGCCCAATGGTTAAGAAGCTTGCCTTGCTAGCTAGAAGGCTGGCAAGCCAGCAGTTTGAGACCCAGGTACTGCATGATGGTTTGAGTGCCGGTCTCTGTCCCAGCTCCTGCCAATCTAGCAGTTCGAAAGCAAGAAATTGCAAGGAGACAAATAGGGACCACTTTGGTGGGAAAAGATCTCAGGGACATGAAAGGAGCCTCATTCAGGCACCCCCTGAGTGGATTTCCTCCAGCAAAAATCCTTTCAACCCAGAAAGAACCTTTTTGTGCTTCTGACACAATTAAAAAACTGTATTGGAAAGGTATTTGGGGTGGAAGATGCACTATTCTATATGAAGTGTATGTGAACGTTGTAAAATGGCACCACCTCATATATTGTTTGTCTTTTATTTGTTCAAGAAGGTTGCATGTTCCCTAATACAAACTGTGACCTCCTAGAATTTTCCCTGTGGAGGAAGCTGTTTGTACAAGCAACATCTTCCCAAAGCATCATTTCTGAGCTTTGAACCTCTTGCTAGATATGTGCACTCTTCTAGCTGAATGTATTTGAAACTATTAGCTATATTGTCTACTTCTTTCATCCATCCCAACAATTAGCTGAATGTTCAGCTGCTTCTGGAAGATCCATAAGAACATAAGAGGAACCCAGATGGATTAGGTGCATCCAGTCCAGCACCCAGCTTCTCACAGTGGCCAACCAGATGCCTCGAGAAACCTCATGAGTAGGGAAGAGCCCCCCTTTCTCAGTAACTTGCATCAATGTCACCTAGTCAGCATATTACTTCTAAACTGGGAGGTTTCATTAATACCATGACAGATACTGACAATCCTCAAATAATTGTTCTTTCTGTCCGTGTATTTATCTATTTATTTTGTCATCTGTTGCCTCTTGCAAGGCTGTTGATCAGATGTCTTCTCTGGAAAACCTTGACAGAAAATAACTTACCTTTTATTTCCCAATACTGTATATATCCTCAGATTGACTTCCTTTTAACAATGCTCCAGAATTGTCACAGGCTCTTGTTTGCCTAGTTCAGTGATTCAGAAGCCCAAGTCAGCACTCCTGCTGATCGAGGCTTCTGGGAATTGAAGTTCAAGAACATCTGGAGTGCCAAGGTTCACCATCACTGGTCTAGTTCCTAAAGATGGCCTCTATAATAGGGTAGAGGAGTTCTCCAGGAATTAAATATTACCTGGTGAAATAGAGATACAAGATAGAGAAGAGAAGAAAATGGAGCTGGTGATAACGAGATGAAATCATATCAGCACCTCCCATTTAGATTTAGGTTCTGTGGTTAATAAGGATTGCCATGCTGTCCCACATGTCATGGAAGGGATGAAAATGTTTGTGAGATGTTGTCCAAAGTATTTACTTTTCTAAGCTCTGTGTCAAATAAATCTGAGCTGAAAAGTCAATGAAGAATAAGTGGCATAGAAATTTCAGACAGAAGAAGACCTGGAGGAAAACTGAGTGAGTTGGAATAGTATAAACAAACAATAATGATATCTCTTAATTCATTTTCCTCAGAATATGTTGTGAGCTTTTGTGAGTCAACAAGACATTAATTCAAAGCAGGAGAGGAAGAGTGTGAGTTATGATAAATAAAACCACACTGCTAATGCGCTAATCTGTAGCCTCGCTTAATTTGTTTTGATATTAACATTTTAATAGAAAATATAATGTGATGGCTTTCTTTTTTAGAGAAAAGTCAATTCATTGGTATGATAAGGAAATATTATGAATCATAAGCAAAGGTGTCTAATATATAAACAGACATTTTTAATAAGAGTTTCTATTAGCAAAATGAATACCTTTAATAAATTTCTGTGTGATAATTCAAATCACCTGATGTCTCTTCTGAACTAATTAAGCACACGCTCATGCCCTCCTTCCTACCTTTGTGTTGTTGTTTTTTTCAGCACTGTTAGACAGTTGTGTGTAAATCTGACAATAAACAAGAGAAAGCAATTGCAGAGCAGAATATGCAGTCTCATGATATTTGTAGTGCACAGCAAGGCGAACTCCCTATCAGTGTTTCTTTTCCACATTACTTGGATAGTGGTTTTCAACTTTATATATTTTGGGCCCAACCAATTATTCTACCAAGGATCCTAAGTCCTATCCTGATAGGACTAAAAAAGTTTTCACTTATTTTGGGAAGGATATTAACCTGTTTACTGGGATTCTGTTATTTTTATCATTTCTGATCAGTTTATGGGCAGAGGGAAGGGAAGGAATACTGTGTTTATTACTACAATATGCCCCTGACTGATGCTCTACCAGAATAAAGGATAATAATACTGTAATAATTTTGTGTCAGAAATTATTCTGGGTTGAAGGGGTTTTTGCTGGAGAAACTCCACGCAGGGGACAACCGAATGAGGCCTCTTTAATATTCCCAAGATCTTTTCCCTTCAAAGTGGTCCCTATTGATCTACTTGCTTTTGATCTACTAGGTTAGCAGGAGCTGGGACAGAGATGGACGCTCAATCCGTCATGCAGTACCCAGGTTTTGAACTGCCGATTTGCTGGCCTTCCATCTAACAAGGCGAGCTTCTTAACCACTAAGCTACCACAGCCTCACCACATATGTAGAGATCAGAGCTACCCATGTCTAGGAAGTGATCCCCTGATCGGGTCTTTGATCGGGTCTTCTTCAGTTTTATCTATGTGATTCCTGACCTTACTGCAAATGGGGGAAACACAAGTGACTAGGAATGAAAGGGAGCAAAGTAGCATCCTGTGTGACTCAAAACCCACACAACAATCATCTTTCCACCATCATACACACACTTTAACTTAATAGTGTGATAATGTTTCAGTGAAGTTTAGTATATGGAGCTGAATGAGAGAAAAACACTGAGCTTGGAGACTGGAAGGTCGGGATACCCAAGTGCTGCATGACGGATCTTGGGGACATGAAAGGAGCCTCATTTGGGTGTCCCCTGTGTGGAGTTTGTCCAGCAAAAATCCTTTCCACCTAGAGTAATTTCTGACGCTAAATTTAGCAGTGGGCTTTCTACCCTGGGCACAAGTCCTTCTTTTCACCTTATGTCACTACAGAACAGGTGGTTAGGCAGTTCCAAGGGGACATGTATACCATGGAGTGGCCTGCCTAGCTCCTCAATGGTTGGAATGTCTCTGAAAGGTAGTGGGTTTCTACTGGAGAGTTGAGCTCTCTCTTGCAAGCTTCTTTGGCACGAGCAGCTCAGAGTACCAGAATATTTTCATTTGCCCCTTTCTTTGATGTAGCTCAGTGGTCACCCTATGGCTGTCAGCAAAGATATGACATATTCATTGTGGAGTTGCTACACACCAGATGTAAAGAGCAACTGCTTCTTCCACCCTGTAGTCACTCCCGAATTCCCGAAATACTCCTGATTTGGTTTTTTCTACATTTGTCCAAAGTCATCACACATAACGAACCATTGATGTCCTTGATGTGAGACCTTTTTTTGGGGGGGGGGGGGCTGATACATGGGAGGCAACTTAAAGATGCCCCTGAACTGCACAGATCCCTGCATTAACTCCACTTCCCCATATTTAAAGCCAAGCCAGATGACTTCTACTGGTATGCTAAAACCTCATGGGCAAATCATGTCTGGCAGGATGGTCAACACAAAATGTTCTTCTTCTGCTGCTGCCATATCCAGATCTGAATACTGGCGATCCTCATGGCAATCAGCCACAAAGACTGTCCTGATAACATAATGCAGTGGCCTTTCATCTGCTTTCTGCTTTGCAGCGTGACACCCATAACACAGATCCAGTTCCACAAATCACTTTCTGGTCCTGAACCCTTTTGGCACACAAAGTCCTCCTCAGCCCCAGGCCAGTATTGATAAAGCTGCTGCCCTCCATCAAGATGGATTAAAGTGGAATTTAATCCACTTGGGGACCATCCCCCTTCCCTGTGGACTTCAGCACCCAAGAATGTTAGTTCTCAGGGTTGTCAGGTTAGTTAACCTCTTCCTGATTCTTGGTATTGAGTTGCTGGCAGTATGGTCTACTCTATTACCACAGCAGGATAACCTGGCCAGGCTATGAGTCATCACAAATGAGGGTTAAAAGGAACTGGGTTCTTAGTAATTATTAGAAAAACCCTTATTATTCTACACATTAAAATTTGATTTCTCTTTTAATTGCCATGGCTTCATCTGATGGAATCCTGTGATCTATAGCTTGGTGTCATGCTTAGAACTTTCCCCTGTAGTTCAGAGGTAGAGACTGGAACTTTCTGAATTCTAAGCACATTCTAGAATGACAAATTCCAACATTCCATACTTGGGGGCCATTATAGTTATGCTGGCACCAAGACTGCTACAACTTTGTAGTGTAAATATGTCCCTTCTGTCCAATCTAGATTGCTTGTGTTTCCTACCAATGGTCTCTCTACTCCTGCTTAAGAACCACAGGGTTAGGAATTCATAATGAACATACCCTAACGTGCCTTCTGCTCTCTAGAATTTGGGCAGATTTGTAGCTGTTAAAGGCAAAGGAGCCATGATGCAAAAGTTCCTGGGGTCAGAGCACTTTTTTAAAAAATTAGGAGGTGATATCGGTCAATTAGGAGGTGATGTCCCAATTCCCTGTTGCCCTTGAGCTTAGCTGCATGCTCATAGTAGGAGGAAGAATGAATTTTCCCCAGTACCAATTCTGTTTTCAGCTCTCCTTTTATTGTGGTTTGATCTTCAGTGGACAATAAAGACCCATTAGCTCTACAAAAACCCTTCTTCTGAAGAAGACATAAAACCTCTGCTCCTTGTAAGAAACGTTAGCACAGAAAACCAAAGAGAAGAGGTCATGAAGGAAGTGCACAGGAAGTAAGGGCCAGAGTAGAGCTTAACCAGTGCAAATTTTTGAGATTCCCAAGGGGGGCTCAAGATGTTCTACCTTTCTGAAGTATAGGACAAAGCAGCCCCATCCTATTTTATGTATCTAAAAAAGTTAACAAGACCAGTAATTGAGTTGGCAGTGATGATGGGACACTATCCTTTTCCACAGCTGAACAGATCCAGCTAGCTTAAGGAGCATAGAGTCTATACTTCAGAAGGCAGAACATCTTGAGGCCTCCTTGGAAATCTCGACAATTTACTCTGAAGCATGACACTGATTTAGCTCTCTTCATGAGGAGATGCTTGAGACCCCAGATGTTCTTGGACTTCAATTCCCAGAAGCCCTGATCAGCAGGTGTGCTGACTTGGGCTTCTGGTAATTGAAGTCCAAGAATAACTGGGGTCCAGGGTTGAGAAACACTGGACTAGACCATTTGGTATGAACACAGCTCTGACCTTCAACACTATGTTCCTATGTTCTTTTTGGCATCTGCTACTTGAAGATGCTGTCTCAGTTTGTCTATTGTCAGGGCTGGCCTGTTTTTTCATCTTTCGTGTCCCAATCAAACCCTGGACTGCCAAAACAAAGTCACCTTTTTGGCTTCAGGCTGCTTAAATGTTGCTTTGGGAAAGAAAAGACATTCCCCTTAATTCTTGCCTAGCCTTCAAAGTCCATGGCCTCCTGGCTCTAATCTGGTGTAGTGTTGGGCTGGATTAATGAAGACACAGGCTCTAATCTGCACTGTGCCATGAAACTCATGGGGTGACCTTGGGCCATTCGCACTGTCTCAGCCTGACCTACCTTGAAAGGTTGTTGTGAGAATGAAGTAGGGGACAGAAGAGAAATGTGAGCTGCCTTTAACTCACTAAAGGAAAGGTGGGAAGTGAATGTAACAAGGGCAGTCAGAATTGAAAATGATCTCAAAGGCCTACATCATTCTTTGCAATACAGTCTTTAGGTATGTTTTTTTGAGGAAGTTTTGTTGCAAAACAATACAGTGTCTGCAAAAGTTATTGTCAATTGAACCCCTGACCAAATTAGACTAAATGAAATATATAATGCAAAATAACACGTCCAAATTGTTGTCTGTCTTCTTATATTCCCATCTGTCTATTTATCTATCTGTACTATGAGATGTATTTTAATCTGCATTGAGGAGGCGCAGTTATAAAGGAGCTGGCAGACGTAGTGTCTTCTAGAGTTTGGTTCTTGCTCACTGATTTAGTATTCAGAATTCAGAATTTATGGAGGAGTCTTCCACTGTCACATCATCTATCAGAGACAGGCACCCGAGAGATAGAAGTGGGGGGAGAAAAATTAAAAACCTGTTTATTGCTCAACTTGCTCTAGGCATCTTTTAGTTTATTGTTCAGCTCAGTTCATTCCAGCGTTTCAATTTGAATGGTTCACTTATTTGCTGTGGCTAAACGAAAAAAGAAGAAGGAAAAAAAAATATATTAAAAAAAATCTAAATTAAAACCCATAAGGAAACCTATTTAAGAAAGGGTGGGGGAGTTATAAGTGATGTAGGGTTGCCAAGAACACCTCAAAACATTACAAGGTGTCAGTGGAATAATTTAAGGACTTGACAGATCTCAACTGCAGATTCTTCAGACATTTGGTATTCTGTGTGTGTTGGGAATGGAGAGGTGGTATGTCCCACACACAAAAAGACCTGCAATGCAGATGGAGAGATCAACATCTTAAGGCCTGTATCTGCTCATGTAATGCTCTCTGGTTCTATGGGTTGTCTGTATTTGAGTACTGCAAAGACAAACTTTACAAAATACAAACAAAAGTGATATAACAAGGCTACAACCTGTACACTCTGAGTTCTTTTCAGCAAATTCAGACTGGGAGTTGCTTGCAGGATTTAAGAAGAATTTCAGTCTCTCTTTGAAACCAAACAAGAATGATATTGAAGGTATATTTACTAACCGAAGCGGGACATCCACAACACAGAGGAACTGACTTCATGTAAAGCAGTATTTACCAACCTTTGGTTTTTGGACTTCAAATCCCAGAAGCCTAAGTCAATTTCCCAAAGCATGGATCAGTCAATGTACTGAATTAGGTTTCTGGGAATTGAAGTCCCCTTGTGAGGCCTGTGCCCCACGCTGGGAAGCACTGATGTATAGACTCAGTCTAAACCCTCAAATAGAAATGCAAATGAATAAAATCACCATGTGGACCACTATGTGGGGGGTGGGGACACAAAATTTGGAGTCTGAAGGACAGCAGGTTGGGCATGATTAGATTTAGATTTATTTAGATTTATATCACCGCCCACTCGCCATGGTGACTCAGGGCGGCTTACATTCAGAAAAAACAACACAGCACAAAGAGCTAAAGTCCATTCCTCCTCCCAGCCAGAGGATGTTAGTCTTATCCTTCTCTGGGCAGGTACAGCCCAGAATTAGGAAGTGGAAGCTTCCATCTAAAAACCTTAAAACTGTTAAAATTTAAAATTAAAATCTAAAAAAGATTAAAAACAGATTAAAAACACACCAAATGCTACAATTACTAATTTAAAAAGTAGAGAAAGAGAGGGGCTCAGATCATCTAGTGTGCTGGGGTTATTATATCTCCCGCACCTCATATCTGCCCCGCCAGCCATGTTTTTAGATTCTTCCTAAAGGGCAGCAGCTCCATCTGGAGACGTAGCTCCATTGGCAGGAGGTTCCATAGGGCTGGAGCAGACACAGAGAAGGCCCTCTTTCTTGTGCCTGAGAGATGAGCCTCTCTGGCCGATGGGACAACTAGAGAGACTCTCCAGTCCGCTCTGGTGGGACGGGCAGATGTTCTTGGGGTGAGGCGGTCTCTTAATTATCCTGGCCCACTACCATGTAGGGCTTTAAAGGTAATAACCAGAACCTTGAATTGCACCCGGAGACATACTGGCAACCAGTGCAACTCCCGAAGCAGTGGTGAGGCATGTGCCCACACCCCCTCACAACCCGGGCAGCTGCATTCTGGACCAGATGAAGCCTCCGAATGGTTGTCAAGGGCAGCCCCATGTAGAGCGCATTACAGTAATCAAGTCTGGAGGTGACCAGAGTGTGTGTGATCATGAGCAAGGAGCAGGCGTAACTGGTGAATCACACAAAGTTGTGCAAAAACCCTCCTAGCCACAACTGCCACCTGCTCTTCGAGCAGTAGTCGCGAGTCCAGGAAGACCCCCAATGGTTGGAGATCCTGGGAACAATTTTGGCAATGCAGCTGAAGAAAGAGGGTCCCTGTTATTTTTAGTGCAAAGCAGATGATCCAGGTACTGTACTGTAGTGGCTAAAATCCTGTCTCAAATAATGTAAAATTTGGGTCCAGGCTTTCTGATGGAGGATATATTCCCATATGAGCCTGCAGAGAAGGTCCTCCTTTTGATCCCATTGCCATCACAGGTATTTTTAATGGGGGTGTGAGAGAGAGGGAGGGAGATTGATCTCTTTGCCTGTTCCCAGGCTGAGAGGTAAGATTGACCCCCCCTCCCTTTTATCTTATCCTGAGCTTCAAAGACACATCTCTCCAGGCTGGATTTTAATAGCTATAACAGAGCCCCACCTAAATGTTAGATTTTTTGCCACCCTAAGTTTACGTTGAATGATTTAAATTACTGTACTTAATGGATTTTTAATTATTTAGTTTTATTTGTTTTAACATTGCGAGCCTCCCTGGGCCCTCTGGCTGTAAAGAAAGGCAGCCTACAAACCAACCAACCAACCAACCAACCTACCTGCAAAGGTTATACTCAGGCAGCTAGTCTTATGCATTCTAATGCATAATTGATTTAATGGTTCATATCCAATTGTTGCGCATGGTGTGCTTTGACTGAAGAAGTGTTTTGTGAATATAACTTTCACCGTACTGCAGGTTTCTCTACTACTTCTTCAACTTTGCACAGTACATAGCATAGCATAGCATAGCATAGCATAGCATAGCATAGCATAGCATAGCATAGCATAGCATAGCATAGCATAGCTGTTACAGCATTTATTGTCAACCTCTACAAAGCCAGTTTAAATTAAAAGAGCATGAAATAAATTAACAAATGCAGGAGAAGGGCTATACCTTTTATAGGTCACTTTAAAAACCAAAACACTGCATGCTATAAAAGGTATTGCCCTCCTGCTGCATCTGTTTGATTTTATGCATGAATCACGTGGCTTATTTTTGCTTACTGAAATAAATCAAAAATTTAAAATCCTTGCAAAGGGACAGATTTTACTTTCTTAAGATCCAAGATCACTGCAGATGGTGATTGCAGCCATGAAATAAAAAGGCAAATGATTCTTGGGAGGCAAGTGATGAGAAACCTGGGGAACATAGTTAAAAATAGAGACATCACCTTGCAAACAAAAATTCACATAGTCAAAGCAATGGTACTCCCGGTGATAATGTATGGTTGTGAGAGCTGGACCATTAGGAAAGCTGAGCGCAGAAGAATAGGTGCCTCTGAAATGTGGTGTTGGAGGAGAGTTTTGAGAGTCCCCTGGACAGCAAAGAGAACAAATAGATCAATCTTAGAAGAAATCAACCCTGTCCTTAGAAGGTCAAATAGTAAAGATGAAGATAAAGTACTTCAGACATCAAAGGAGAAGAGAGGATTCACTTCAGAAAGCCTTGATGATGAGAAAGGTGGAGGGCAAAAGAAGAAGGGGGTGGCCAAAAATGAGATGGCTAAATGGTATTGTAGACACAATGGGCACAGAGCTGGGCGGGTTGAGGAGGATGGTAGAGGACAGGGGTGCCTGGAGGGCAACGGTCCATGGGGTTGCAAAGGGTTGTTATCGACTGTGCAACTGAACAACAACAACAACAACAACAACAAAGCAAACGGATGTACATGAAAGTGTATGTTATCTGCCATCAAAGAATTTCTTACTTAACTGAACATGACACCCAATAGCCAGTTACCAATACTCCATGAGTTTGTCCAGCTCCTCTTTGAAAGCCACAGAAGCTGGTGGCTAGAAATATGCATTGCAATAGCCAATTCCACATTAAGATGTAGCTCATTTGGCTTTACTGGATTTCAGTATTACAACAGCTCAAGGAAAACATTGGCTTTTTCCATAGAAGGTCTGTTTTTTAATATACATCTCTATTGCATCCATCCTTAATCACCTTTTTGGTGCACTGAAGAGCTTTCCACATGGGAGAGAGGCTTGCTCATTTTTTATTGCTTCCCCCCTGCCCACCCCCCTGCGGAAGGTAGAATAAATGCCACGGCATTATATTCGCAGGACAGTCTTCATGGCTGATCGCCATGAGGATCCCCAATATTTGGAATCGGATACAACACAAAAAGAAGAAGATATCTCAACAGCAGACTGGCAAGATAATTGAAGCAGAGGTGAGCGGATGGAAACCACTGATCATAAAAAGACATTGTGAGTTGTAGCTTCCTCACCATAACACGTTAGCATCTTGTGTTTTGGCTCTTGGATTCTACAGTAATGTGTTGTTTTTCTGGGGAAGGATGAACCCCATCAGTGGCAGGCATAGGGCAAAAGCTCCACAATATTTTATCCTGTTCCCCAGTGTGTGCATACACTGAGTATGAGATATAATAAAGTAGGGCAATTTAGTTTAACCCAATGAACTCTCAAAATTGGGTGTGTTGACGTGGATTAACCTAGAGAGAGAGAGAGAGAGAGATGGTCGGTCGGTCGGTCGGTCAGACAGGCAGACAGAATGACAGGCAGACATAATGCTTTGGTTTTCAGGCTAATTCAGAGGGTTATTTACTCACCCTGATTATTTATCCTCAGAAACAACCCCCACTGTTTCCAATGGACTGAGCTTCACCTATGCATGCACACAACTGTGGGCCAAAACAATAGTTGATAAATTGTATGAAGTTTAGTTTTTAAATCTTGTCATTAGTCCCATATTGTGTGTGAGAAGGAAGAGTTCTAGAGAAAAAATGACAAGGTTCCTTAGCTAGTGACACTCCTTGCAAATGTAGCAGCAGGTTTCTGGTCAGAAGAGTTGTTCCCCTTACTCTTTCCCAATTGCCATCTTCAAGTGTTAAAAATCTGTCTTAAAAATTATGTCAATAATGTAATGAGACATATATCTATTGAATAAAAAATGTCATCAATTAATCAACTAAGCAAAGCAGCCCTGGTTTTTGTATCACCTGACTGATAACAAAAACATTTTCCATTTGCACACATCTTCAAGAAGTTTAAGCAAGCCACCATAAAACAACAAAGCAGTCCAATGAAAGGAGAGTTCCAGTAATCTTACGGCTAAAACAAACATAATGTTAAAGTCCCGTTAAGTAATTGTCAAACAAGACTCAATACTCTGAAGTAGTAGGGTGAACAATTAACAGTCTGGTACCGTATATTAGATGTATCCAGTGGTGGGCTCCAATTTTTTTACTACCACACTGTGGGTGTGGCATGGTGGGCATGGCCAGGGGGAAAGCCCCTGGTTGGACCCGAATTAGGACTACTTTATTTCAAAACATGGATGGGTGGGGCCAGTCAGAATTTCTGCTACTGGTTCTGGTGAACTGGTGCGAACCTGCTGATGCCTACCGTTGGATGTATCATTATAGGTCTTCCTTTTCTTTCAAACATTTACTTCCCAAAAGCTCTTTTTAAAATCCTTCTTTTCTGTGTCTCTGCTAGCTCAGCAGGACTGAAAAAAGGAAGGAAAGAAAGAAGGAAACATTTCTAGCATATTTTAAAGAAGGATTCCAGCATCCAGCCATCAGTAGAAAAACAAAACAAAACTGGTGTTGATGAAATATTATTTTAATGAGCATACATTAGCCAGGTTCAACGTGCTGTTAAATTGGGCTACATTATCCTGTCCAGAAACAAATTTATTACAATGGCAATGGAAACTTTGTGTGAATTTTAAAATGAAAGGTGGAGAGCAAGGGAAATGCCATGGTCATTATTATATACATTTCATCTGTAAGGGGAAAACAATTATAGACTCTTGTAAAATGTTCGTGACGCTTTTGATCATGCTAGCAATCACTCAGTGTTAATTTTTATTTACGGCCTGTATCCTACTTGTGTGTGTTCCAATGATATTGGCAACATGCTGGGTTTGCGGGGAAGGGAACTAAAAGGAAGGAGGTATAGGGCATGGGGAAGCAATTGCTGATCTTATAAACAATTAGACTTTTATCCATCTTACCCAACAATGTCCTTTATCTGATAACAACCTCTACAGAGCTGAGACAGGATAGCCACCTCCCTATGGGGCCATCCAAACACTTCAATCAATTCTACTCAATTACTAACAAATCTAAATGTGATTTATCTACTCCAGAATCGTTCCAATATCAGGCAAAGATCTATCAATAAAATCCCTAAGGTAATTTTTTTCCCTTCTTTTTTTTCTGTTGGACCTTCCAACAGAATATTTTGGGGGACTCAAAGACAAGAAGGCAGCAACTGAGAAATGTTTGCTCCCTTTCCACCTTCCTTCTTCTGGTGCACTTAATTAAGTCGACAAGAACCTGTCAAGGATAATTTTGAAAGCATGCGAACTGAACAGCTGACATTTGATAATATTACACTCTGTGTTGATTGAAATTGATTTCCTCTTTTTTTGTAGTAAACTTAAAAAAAAGAAAGAAAGAATGAAAGACTGAAACAAAGTGGGATTGGCGAGAAGTGCCGGATATATTTGACAACTTTTGTGCCCACACCTTCAAGGACACAGCAGGGCATGTTTGTTGAGGTCATTGTTAACAAACAAAATGATAAGTTTTTTAAAGGAATGGAGTTTATCCCAGGGTCAATAAAACAAGTCACCCTTCCCCCATGGAAAGGATAATAGAAAAAATGTCAAAAGGTTAAATAAAAGATGCTGGCACTATTAGGAATTATTGTTTATTTCTGATTTCATTTTCAAATCAAGGGGAAACTAAAGGATCCTCTGTTGACTCCCACCTAATCTTTCTGGGGGCCTTCTTATTTACTTAAATATTCTTCAATTTCTTGATTGACCAGACCCATAATGGTGAACCTTTCCACTCCATATGTTCTTAAACTTAAATTTCCAGAACCCCCCATAAATCCACACGAATGGGTTTACTGCGATTCATCCGGCCCACACCACCCTTGTCGCTCCTGGAAGCAGAAATAAAACATGCTTTGTTTTCTTATCTGGGTGTTGGGGATGTGGTCATGAAGGAATACCTTTAGCATTGATCTTTCCATGGCTTTTACGGCTCTTGATAGATCTTCTTCTTCGGTCTTCATTAATGACCATGTTTCACTCCCATAAAGATCTGCAGGTAGTACTGTCAAATTAAAAATGTTGGCGTGTTGTTTCTTGTCATGTATCTCATTTAGCAAGATTTTTTATATTTACTTAAATATTCTTTCTTCCCACTCTCCCAAATAATCTGTTTCCAGCAACATTCTGTTAAGGTTCAATTAAACAACCCAAATATGGCCAGGGATACAAATGGAGGTGTTGACTCTTGCCATGACAGTGTCCTTAACAATTTCCCACAAGGAGATGCCAAAATTCAGGCAGATGTGTGGATCCATATAATAATAATAATAATAATAATAATAATAATAATAATAATAATAATAATAATAATAATAATAATAATAATAATGTCAGAGATTACTCTGGGTTGAAAGGCTTTTTAGGGGATGCCTGAATGAGCCTCCTTTCATGTCACCAAGTGCAGCTCTCAGGTATCAAAATCCATATCAAGGTCTGGGAGTTTCCCTCTCTCCTAGGAGCATTTTTTGTTTGTTTGTAAAACTAATGGGTCTTAATTGCCTACTCAAGATCCAACCACTCCAAAATGTGGCCTTTGTGAGTTCCACATACTGTATATTGTATTACTTGCCTGTTAAATGCATTTACTACACCCATAATTTCATATAACTTGTTCCGTATATTAAATTTTATTTTGGCATATTGTTCCAACAATTACTGCATCCCTCTTCTTTGCTCCAGACTGAATATACTCAACTCCTTCAACATTTCCTCACAGGAGTTGGTTTCCAGACCCTTCCCCATCTTGATTTCTGTATATACTCGAGTACAAATCGAGTTTTTTAGCTCCCAAAATGGGAGTCCAAAAAGCTGACTTGACTTATACCATCGTGGTCAACAACCACAAGAGTCCAAAAACCATGCTGGATTCAGTGCAGTTCAGCTTCAGGAGAAGGGAAAGAAAAACACATGTTTGTCGGGCCATTACCACAGGTGGCCACAAGAGGGCGGAAATTGCGATTTCCCATTTAAATGCATTGCAAACCAATTTCTTGTACTGTATTCTAAAGCTTTTCTGTTTGTATGTTCCCAATGCATTTCAGTCAGAAACCAAACCTGTGCATAAAAAGAAGGGGTTTCACTTACCTTTCTTGCCTTTGTACCTGCTCCATGTAGTCAAAATGGAGGGGGAACCCATGCTTCTTGGTTGCAAGGAGAGCAAGAGACTAGGCTAGAGCATCGTTTCCTGCCTCAGTGCAACTGGCCTGCCCACCCATTTCCCCTGCAGCGCCACCACTGGTTGGTGGTGCAAATACAGTTTTTTTTAAAAAAAGAAGTAACTACCGTAAACACTCAAAAACATGCCCACACAAATGTTTAAATTAATTAATTTTACTGTATTTTTAAATTATTATTTAAACTCACTAGCAACTGTTGCATTTTCCACCCCTGACATACTCAGGTCAATCTATTTTCCTCTTTTTAGAGGTCCAAATTAGGTACCTCAACTTATATTCGGATTGACTTATACTCAAGTATATACTGTGGTCTTCTTTGGACCGATTCCAGCTTGTCAATATACTTCCTAAGCTGTGGTGCCTAAACTTTTGAATTCTGGGCTGCAGCCTTTATTTTCTCCTCTGAGACAGTTCTGGCACAAAATTATTTGCCTTTCCAATGATAAAGTAATGAATTTCAGTTTAATTTATTGTTATTATTAGAATGGAAGAAGCAAAGCAAAAGCAAAGCAATCACATTTATATACCGCCCCACAGCAGTTCACAAGTTAATTAGCATTTTGCCCCCGACATGCTGGGTACTTATTGTACTGAAAGCTGAGTCAACCTTGAGCCATGGTCAGGATTGGACTCACAACCTTTTGGTTACAAGACAGCAGCTTAACCATCAGTAGCTGGTATTTTAGCGGAGGCACTTATAGGTAGTTTTTCTTGGTCATCCTGCCATGGTGTTAAAAATGGTTTCCCCCATATATTACAAGCCCCATTAGAAGTTTATTTTCAGTCCAAATGAACTGAATTTAATTGCACCAAATAAATGTGCATGTTTAATGAAAGAGAGATGGTGTGGAATAGATAGGATGAAATTGTAGCTCCAAGAGATACTGTTCACAGCAGGAAGAAAGGATTCCCCCCCCAGGTTTTCTTTCCTGGTCACGGCTTACTGTATAGACAGATCTGTGTACCTTCTCCAACACCCCTTGTGGCTTCCTATGCAGCAGAATTAACTGAACTTTATTTTACAGTAGGTATATTTCACTCTCCCTCCCACCCCCCTCTCTTTCTCTCTGGGATTATATAAATGTTTGTTTCACTGGCACCAGGTCTAACTTTTTCTTACTGATTTTGCAATATCTGAGAATGATAGATGTTCATGCCGCGGGAAGAAAAAGCTGAACAATTTCATCAGTGTCTCAGGAAGGTTTTATTGCATGACTGCAGATTGGTTCCCACAGCAATTTACAACAAAAACCCACAACAGATCTTCCATCCTGACAGCAAACATTGCAGCCATGAAATGATAGTGGAAGAAACAGTTGAGAGATTTCCACATCCACCTGCTTCGTCCCAATCTTATGCAACTGGTGGAGGAACAAATATATGACCTCGCACTGGATATCCAAAAAGAGCTTATAAAAATATATGTATTCTTGTAGTACAAATCTTATTGTTTCTCGTCTAAGCAATAGCTGTGCTAACCTGGAGTATTCTGAGAACTGTAGTCCAAAAAGTAACTTTTCAATGTTTTATATCCAAGTCAAGGAGATCCATGATGTTTTTGCACAATTTGACCAAACACTATGCTGTCTTTTCTTCATTTTTCAATTTTAAGCTGAAAATGCTGATTTTTATCCAGGGGACAAGATTGCAAAGAGAAAAGCTAGTGGCCACCCAACCCACCCCAGGAAGCAGACGACAACTATCTGTTGGTCAAAACATGGGCCACTTTATTAATAAATATAACAATACAATATTAACATGACCTGCAATAGGGCATCCTAGTGGGTAAATGGTATTAACATGGCTATATCTATTCCTATCCGGATTATTGATTATGACCTTGTATGGAGTGATGACGTCTCACTCCATATCTCTTAGATCACAATTTCCTTCAGGCTAATAAGCCTGCTCCCTTGTAATTGAGGGTTCCATCACACAACAGTAGATACTTCCAGTGCCTCTGTCCTTCTCTTATGGTCAGAAACCCCCATTACATATGCTCAATTAACCTAGTTTTGATTACCATTTACCCCACTACCACCACCATTCGTCCTTGATGCCCCATCACAGGTCATTGAGGAATTTTTGTAAACTGTTCTCCAAAAATGTACTCCATCCTGCCTGTAAAGGCCAGGAAACTCAATTTTAATTTTGGGATGCTCAATAACTGTGCCGAATCCTTTGTCCATAAACTTAGCCATGGCTTTGTTCGGACTGCAGCACGCCTTGTCAATTCTGCTTGGGTCTCCAGTGCAGCGCCAAGTAAAACAGGGCAGGATCTCCAACCACACCAAGTGGAGGTCAGGCCACCAGCACTTCACAAGGGGCAGGTCCCTTTTCACAGCCATGCTCAATTCAATGCCCTTCATGAGACACAAATCATTGCCACCCAGGTGAATGACCATAATATCCGGAGACGTGCCTTCCCTTGCCAACTTCATGAATGGCACCACCTTTCCCCAGCACATGCCCTGCTTCCCGTGCCAATCCACATATGCTCTGCCGTGCAGACCAAGGTCCTTGCCCCACATGGAGTCAGTCACATGATATTTGGCCCAAAAAATCCAGCTGTGTCCAATGATCAAAATCTGCTGCGGGCGATGAGGAACATTGCCTGGAAAGCAAATGAAAAAGCAGCAGTCCTTTGTTCAATACTTCATAGGTCATGGGAATAACTTGCCTCTGACGTGGCAGATGCGGCCCCAACCCAAAAAGAGTGTGTGCTGAAAAGACACATGTCGACTCCTAAATGGGTCAAATTTTTCTTGGTCACTGCCCAGAATTGGTATCGTGTCAATGGGCTATGGTCCAAATGTTGGAACAGAGGGCCAGGTGTCAGTTCCTCGCAGTCTGAGATATGCCTCTAAGGTGACACAAGGGCAAAGGGAAGCAGGGCCAATGCAGAGCAAAGTCATTTGGGCACTCTTGCCCAGTTGATCAGTTTTTGACCGGTGGATTGTCAACTCCAGCTCCAGGTCACCAAGTCTCACATCAGCTATCTGCAAAACTTGGCTGACATCACCCATCTTTGATGGGGCCAAAAATTCAGCTGAATGGAAGGCTTCAAAAAATGCCACCGTCACGGCAGCATGGAATAGGACTGCCTCAAATTGGCTCACGCAGGTGGAAACCCAGGCAACCAACATATCTGTGAGCAATTTAGAGGAAATTGGTAAGCGGTGGTCATAAGACTTATCCCACTCTCTAGACCACCACTCCATGATCTTAACAATCCAGAAATCAGCAACTGTATTGGCATGTCCCATCGCTTTAGTATAAAATTTTAGAGCAGACAATTTAGAGCAGATGGTCTGGGGGGATATCCCTGAGTGATACAAGTGGACCATAAACTGCAAAATATGCTCTGCTGGTGTGTGCCAGACTGGCCATCGAATTCTGCAATAGTCGCAGCATAGCTATGGCGGGGTCTAGGTGCTATGGCTGCGCCTATAGCGCGGTCTACTTCAAGTCTCCGGCGACATTACGTCTGAGTCTATTGCACCTTAGGTGAGGGTACAAAACCGTTGCATCTGCCGCCAGGATAAAGCATTAGCAATTTGATTATCGATGCCAGGGATGTGTTGGGCTTCAAACAATATATTTTACTCTAGGCATTTTAAAACTAATTTGTGGACCAAACACATGACCCTCGAGGATTGGGACATCATAGTGTTGACAATATGAACCACAGCCAGATTGTCCACACAAAATTTCACTACAAAATTGGCCCAGGTCTCGCCCCTTAAGAACACCGCCCCAACCACCGGGAATAATTCAAAAAATGTAAGGTCTTTCACAATGCCTGATTATTTCCAGTGGGCAGGCCACATGCTGTAGCACCAACAGTCGCAGTGGTATAATCCAAACTGCAACTGCCAGAGACATCGAAAAACACTGCCATTTGCACCTCAGCCTTAATTTTGGAATGTCAAAAAGAGGCACTATTGTAACTGGGAAAAAATTCTAACCATGGCCGGATGTCTTCCCTAAAAGCTCTCGTGATCCTATCTCAGTGTAATGGCTAGATCATCTCCTTCATGGTGTCGCATAGGCGGCGGGCAAAAGCCCTGCCCGGTATGACCACTTTGCATGCAAAGTTTAAGAGACCATGCAAAACCTTCAGCTCTTTCAGCATCACTTTGCATCTCAACAACATGTTACTCAGTTAATCTTGTAACTGTGATAATTTGTCCCAGGGAAGGCAAGACTGATGTCTTGAGGTTTCTAGCAGGACCCCTAAGAAAACAAGGGAAGTCGCCGGTCCCTCTGTTTTGTAATCTGCCAATTGGACTCCTGGTTCAAGGGCCAGCGCCTGGAACTCATGCACATCTAGAGGATTGGGCGGGGCCACAAAAAAGGAAATCATCCAAATAATGGATCACGTGCCTAGATCCAAATATTGGATCACGTGCCCAATCCAAAAAAGTGCTAAAATGCTCAAGGGCTGCGCAAGAGACAGAGCAGCCAAAAGGCATAGCCTTGTCTACAAAATATTGGCCCTCAAAGGCAAAGCCAAGGAGCTCAAAGTCATTTGGGTGAACAGGCAAGAGGTGGAAAGCAGATTTAATATCACACTTAGCCATAAGGGCATCCTTGCCACATGATCGGACTATTTGGACTGCCTGATCAAAGGAGGAATACTTGACAGTACATAACTCTTGTGGTATTGAATCATTTACCGACCTGCTCGTCGCTCATGATAAATGGTGAATCAAATGAAATTCCCCGGAATGCTTCTTGGGAACCAAACCCAGAGGGGACACTTTCAAATTCTGGTAGGGTGGTCAGTCAAAGATACAGGCACATTTTACTTCCGCTTCCAGGAGCGACGAGGGCTTCGTGGCCTAGATGAATTAGCATCGGGGCAGGATCCGGCCCCCGGGCCGTAGTTTAAGCACCCCTGATGTAGAGCATGTATATCCTAATCACTACATGACCAACTACGGATCTTAATTCATCTCACCTTAGAGGCAGACTAACGTTGGTGTCATTTTTGCAGCAGAGCTATAATAATTTCATGTCAGAAATTATTCTTGGTTGAAAGAATTTTTGCTGGAGAAACTCCACTCAGGGGATACCCGAATTAGGCTCCTTTCATGCACTCAAGATCTTTTCCCACTGAATTGTTCCCTATTTATCTACTTTTAATACCTAGCTTTTAATTAAGTTTTTAAGCTTTTTAAAGTTTTTAATTTTTTAAGTGTTTTTAAAATTGTTGGAAATCGCCCTGGGTCCCTTTGGGGAGGAGGGCGATAAACAAATATAAATAAATAAATAAATAAATAAATAAATACTTGCACTTTCTTTATTTCGAACTGCTAGGTTGGCAGGAGCTGGGACAGAGACAGGCACTCACTCCGTCGTGCAGTACCTGGATCTCGAGCTGCCAACTTGCCGGCCTTTTAGCTAACAAAGCAAGTTTTTTAACCACAGAGCATATATATATATATGATGCGGGACATCATGCAGGAGGCAGCAAGGAAAACCATACCAAAAGAAAAGAAGCGCAAGAAAGCGAAGTGGTTGTCCGATGAGGCTCTTAAAATAGCAGAGGACAGAAGGAATGCAAAATGCCAAGGAGAAAGGAAAAAATACAGTCACTTGAATACAGAATTTCAAAGAAAAGCAAGGAGAGATAAGGAAACCTACCTGAATGAACAGTGCAAAGAAATAGAGGAAAACAATTTCAGGGGTAGGACTAGAGATCTTTTCAAAAAAATTGGGGAACTCAAGGGAACATTTAAAGCAAAAATGACCATGATAAAAGACAAAGATGGCAAGGAGTTAGCAGATGCAGAAGAGATTAAGAAAAGATGGAAAGAGTACACAGAGGAACTCTACAAAAAGGACCTCAACACCCCTGATAATCACAATGTTGAGAACATTGAACATGAGCCAGACATTCTAGAGAGTGAAGTCAGAAAGGCCCTAAAAAACACTGCAAACAACAAAGCCAGTGGAGTTGATGGTATCCAAGTTGAACTTTTCAAAGCCCTACAAGATGATGGAATCAAATTACAGTAATACCCCGGATAACGTTAGTACCATAGAGCGCTAAAACCGCATAACGTTACAAGATTTTCGGAAAAATCTTGTATCGAATAACGCTATTTTTAGCGTTATCCAGAACAAGCGTATGCGTGGGGGGGAGTTGGATTGGGTAGAACATCTACCCAATCCAACCCCCCCCCAGCGCCCACCCCCACGATGTTTGGAAAGGGTACGGGGATCCTTACCCTTTCGAAACATTGGGCCAGTGGCGCGTGTCAGTGGGGGTTAGGGCAGGATATGGGGGAGACTGACGCGCGTGCGCATGCCCACCGCCCGATGTTTCAAAAGGGTAAGGATCCTTACCCTTTCGGAACATCGGGTGCGCGGCGTACGTCGGTGGGGGTTAGGGCAGGATATGGGGGAGACCTCCGTATCCTGCCCTAACCCCCACCGATGTACGCGCGCCTGCACGCCACCCGATGTTCCAAAAGGATAAGGATCCTTACCCTTTTGAAACATCGGGCGAGTGGCGCGCGTTGGTGGGGGTTAGGGCAGGATACGGGGGAGACCTCCGTATCCTGCCCTAACCCCCACCAATGCGCGCACGCCTGCATGTCGCCCGATGTTCCAAGAGGGTAAGGATCCTTACCCTTTTGGAACATCGGACGAGGAGAGGCGCCTCTCCGCGGGGTCTCCCTGGCCTCGTAGCGGCTCGCTGCAAGGCCGGGGAGATCCGGGTGAGGAGAGGCACCTCTCCGCAGGGTCTCCCCGGCTTGGGAAAGAGGCGGCTTGGCCGAAATTCCCTCCCCCTGCGCGGGGGTGAGGATTTCGACCAAGCCGCCTCTTTCCCGGGCTCGCTATAGCAACGAGGATCACACAGCAAGTCAATGGATCAAAGCGGGGGGTGGCTCCCCCCGCTTTGATCCATTGCCTTGACGTGCGATCCCTGGGCAAGGGTCGGCTTTTCCGAATTCCCCCCATACATGTATATGTATGTATGTATGTATGTAATTTTTTAAAATGGATGTTGGTTTTTAATGTAGGAATGTGTGCTGTTAGCCACCCAGAGTAGGAAAATCTCCTATATGAGAGGGGTCTAAGTATAATAAATAAATAAATAATGATGAATGGAGGGTTGACAAGTCAGCAGTTCAAGACCCGAATACTCCACAATGGAGTGAGCTCCTGCCTCTGTCCCAGCTCCTGCCAATCTAACAGTTCAAAAGCAAGAAATTGCAGGTATTGCAGTTGGTGGGAAGGTAAAAGCGTTCCATGCACTCCAGAGTGTAGTCATGTCTGCCACATGTCCATGGAAACTTCTGCAGATGCTGACAGCACTGGCTCTTTGGTTACAAACAGAAATGAACACCGAAACCTAGAGCTAGCTTTCAAGCAAGAGCGATCTTTACCTTTACAGCATTAAAAACAAGACAAAAATTCTCAGCAAAATCTCCCGCTATTTGCTTCATGTTCAGAATATCAGCCAAGAAACAGCAACAAGATATGAAAAGTCAAATATTGCCTGTCACAACAGAAAGATGACAAAATGAGGTTCTCAGCCAATTCCTCTGGGCATTATTTGTACATAACACAGAGATATGGGTGAGTTATGGCTGCTCCTGAGTGTCTAATGATTTTTCTTTTCCTCTTTCGTGTAATCCTCTTCCTCCCCTTCTTTTTGGAAGACCTGTGTTTTTAACTTCTTCAGAATTCATATTGGCAAATTGATCTATATTGTCTAATACAACCTGGTGCATAATCAATCAAAATATGGTGCATGCCAGCCTGTTTTTTCTCTCCCACTTTACTTATCTCCAGGTCTAGAGCTGGCGTAAAACTGGTCCCATGATTGATAGGGTCATGTAATCAATTTCCATTAGCAACTTCACTCTAAACTTGATTCAGAAAATTCTCAAGGAAACTGGACAGGATTCTAATTTCCTCTGTTTTCTCATCCACACACATCAAGAACACACATACTGTATATATATTTCTATGTGAGCATGTTTAAATTAAATTGGGTGCAAGGGATCATACAAAACACATGGCAGTATGCCAATATGGCACAGTAATTAAAGTGTAGGATTTGGTGTACAGAGATCCAGGTTCAAGTCCTCAGTGAGGCATCAAATGCATAATTACAGCAACAATGTTGACTAATTAAGTCCTCCTTATTTGACTCTTGCATTGGAATCTTGGAGTCTTCTGGCCCCTGGAAAGGTCCTCGTTGAGGTGTCTCATCAAAAAGGTTTGAATATTAGTCAAGAGTTTCTGGGATATTATCAAATTTAAAACAAGAGACTGTAATTTACCTTGGAGAAAAGACTTTTGAAAAAGGGTGGTGGTGGTGGTGGTGGATGGTTCTCAGTACAGTTGAAAGAACAGGGTAGGTGGTTGACCTCTAGCTGTGTCTCACATAGCATCCTCAATTAACTCATTAGCAGATGTATAATGTCAGAATGTTTATTTTGCACGCACTAAAAGTTTACAACTTAGCAGAACCAAACTTCAAGATAATCAAACTAACCTGAATCAGGGATTTTCTGTTATTACTGTTGTAAATAGCACACTGATTTGCAAATCTGTTATGTCAACCAACCATTCTGTGCCCCTGTACCTGATATGTATAAATTGATACCATGAAAACTCACTCTCATGTCTGACAAAATGGACATGATACATAAAAGCTAACATTAAAATACAGGAGTTAGTCTTTAAGGTGTCACAATATTTTTGTCTTTTTTTTTGTTTTGTTTACGCTCTGATATCATTGTGTCCACATAGAACAGCATAAAGATCAGAGTGTTGCATTAGAACTCACACAACCTGGGGTTCAAGACCCATGAATCTCATTTGGTAACCTTAGTTAAGCCACTGTGTCTCAGCTTGACCAAACTCGCCTAATAAAGTGTGGAGGAGGAGACCCACATACACTGTTTCAAGGTCATTGGAGAAAATTAAGAAGACACAAGGTTTTCATTCAGCTTCAATGCATATTACAATTTCTGCTATGCCTCCTTGGGTTCGAAGATATTTGGTTCAAGTAGACATTGTCTCATCTCTTGCCCTACAGTTTTCCACTTCCTTTGCAGCCCTTATTACAGATGTTAGCCAGTAGAGCAACCATGCTGCCAAGCTCCCCTGAGAGCAGATGCCTAGAATTAGTGAGCAGAAAGCTGACTGGGTTGTCCGCCAACACAGTGAAATTTCTGCTTGCACAAGCAGATTTCTGCTGGCAGAGGAGGCGTCTACTTATTCCTAACCCATTATAGTTGGCACATCTTTGAGTTAGGATTGCACTGTAAATCTGGAGATAGATTTCTGTCTGATTCTTCTGGCAATCAGTTTCCTTTCATTGGGTTTTGATACTCAAAACATGAACAATTTCATTCTTCATTATAGTCCATTTGTTCCAGAATGTCAACACTTAAACTGCACTGATCACCTTATTTGTCATTTGGTCCTGAATATATTGGGCCATGTTGGCTTAGCGGTTAAGACTCTGAACTTGGTGACCAGAAAATCAGAAGGTCACCCATTTGAGACCCAAGTGCTGTGTGACAGAGTGAGCACCCATCATCTGTCCCAGCTCCTGCCTACCTAGCAGTTCAAAAGCAAGAAATTGCAAGTAGATAAATGGTACTGTTTCAGCAGTAGAAATAACAGTGTTCCATGTGCTCCAGCATCTAGTCATGTCTGCTACATGACCATGAAAAAATGTTTGCAGATGCAGATAGTGCTGGATCTGTGGCTGTAAATGGAGTTAAGCACCAACCCCTAAAGTTGGGCACAACTAGCTTTCGAGCAACAGGGACCTGAATCTACTCAAAAAGTTTTCAGAGGAAAGCGGAAAGGGTTTGAAGATGTGGGGTTTGAAGTAGGGCTTCTTTCATACTTAAGTCCCAGGTCTGGATCTGACCTAATTTGATACACTGGCAGAATGTGAACATTGTTCAGGTAGTGTCTTTGATTGTCTCACATAGTTTCTCTCAGGTGAGTGATGAATCGTTTCATATCCCTCAAAGGTATTGTGAAGAAAATTAATCTAGTTTCAGAACATTCTATCTAAGGTACTTACATGGCCCCAATTAATACAGCCCTGTTCCCCAAAGGTTTTTTATACATGGGGGAAGGAGAGGGGATTGTATAACATTTGAAATTTCACAACATTTATTCCAAGGTAACTCATACCAGTCTTTAACTTTGTTAGTGGTACCTTATTGGTGAACTGTCAGATTCTGATAAGAGATACTCTGCATGTTACTCACAAGGAGACCTGACTATGTCAGACCACCCAGAGTAACTCAGACGTCTCAAGTTCTTTCCCAGCTGACAAAGTTATTTTATAAGTGGGTTATACTTTGTATATCTGGCTGGACACCCCACTATCGTAATGGAGTAGACTGAACAGCCAGTGACTCAATGCAGAGTGTTGTGCAGTGGTAAATAACCTGACTCCCTAAAGGGGCCAATGGCTACAGGCGGATGAGCCCCTTTAGGTAGGGGGATAGACCCCTCAGTGGAGGAAATACCACTGGAAACCATCACATGGTTCCCGCCGGAGCCACGCCATCGCCTGGCAAGAGAAGCAGCTGTGGCTGCCATCCCGCCCTCTGGCACCGCCTGGCCGGAGGGTTGAAAAGATGCCCACAGCCACTGGCTGAGGACCTCACCGCTCCCCCCCCCCCAGAGCCATGCTATCACCTGGGAAGAGAAGTTGCTGTGGCTGCCGTCCTGCCCTCTGGCCCTGCCCGGCCAGAGGATTGAAAAGACACCCACAGCCACGGGCTGGAGGACTTCACCGCGGCTTTTGAGGACTCTTCCACTTGCTCATCCTTGGGCCCCATCACCGCCGGAGGGAAGAGGTTTGGGTTTAGCTGTGGCCGTTTGGGCAGTGGAGATGGCTCCCACCCACCAAACTCTGAGCCCCACCTGCCCGGAGAAGGATAAAAGACTGCCACAACTCAGGATTGTGTTTATCGTGTATATTGTATTTTATTGTATTTTGTTGGTGTATATTATGTGAAGACATGTTGTGAGCTGCCCAGAGTTGCATTTTGCGAGTGGGGCGGCATGTAAGTAAAACACCACCACCACCACAACAACAACACTAATTCCTTCCTGACCTGGCTGGTTTGTAAGCATAAATAGTCAATGATTGAAACTTATCATAGATTTTTCTAGCCTGGGGCAGAAGGACATGTACTCTGAAGCAGCAAGAAGGGTTTGTGTTAGCTTCCTGGATGGGTGCACATCTCTGTAAGGTGGAGTGAGTCCTATGGTAGTGGGATGATGGGCTTTGTTATCCTTACACTAATTGCCTTAGGCTTTGCATAATGAAAAGGTGGGATATAAATATACTGATAAAGACAACTAATATACATATATTTGACACCATTATTGTAAGTATAAACTGTGTTTAAGATGACCCAGGCACTGGAGCATAGAGTTCTCATATGGTGAATGGCAGTGTACGAGAAGGAAAATTGGCAGTCAATCAATCAGCCAATTTGTGATTAGTGAAGAGAGTTTCTAGGGGCACTCATGTGACACCAGCTAGTTTGCTCTCCTAAATGTCTCACTTTTAGAAATTAGATCACAGTCAGGGGTTGTCCTGGCTTTAAAAATCCATTTTCCAACCCATTTGACAAATGAAAATTCCATTTGTCAAATGACTTTGTTTTTCATCATATTTTATTTACTATTTGCCAATCAAAAACCTGCCAGTTACTTGGAGTTGTCTGATTTTAACTGTGCATAAATCAAAGTATCAGAGAAGATGGGGCACGTGCTTTGCTTGCATTCACATGAACACATTTTCTTGCCTCACCCCCAGTCTCAATTTAGTAGTGAAAAAATCCACAAACTAGAGGACAGTCCATCAGAAAGAGAATCACCCAAATGATTGCCAAATTAGTATTTGGTTTGCTATCAAAGGATTAGTCATCTAAATGGAAAAGCAAATGCAAATTGCAGAAAGAGAGACATTCCAAAGTGAAACAAACCAACATCTAAATCAGGGGTAACAAAACTTTTCAGGCCGCAGGCCGGTCATATAGTTGAGCATGCTGGTCACATGGTTCCTCGCAGTGATGGGATGTCACCGGTTCCAGACGGTTCCCTGGAACCGGTAAGAACAATTTCGGAGGGTTCTCCGAGAGGGTAATCTATTTTTAAGGCGTCCGGTTCCGGACGCCTGAAAAAAAGAAAAAAATTTTTTTTAAATTGGAGTCAAAATGGCTCCAATTCAGTGCGCATGCGCAGAAGTCAATCTGACGCATGCGTGCTGCAATTTTAAATTGCGCATGCGTCAGATTCTGTTTCTGCGCATGCGCACTTGTTTTTGCCGGAGCCGGACCATTTTGAAGTGGCTCTGGCAGTGGCGGAGGGCTTAGGAGGAGGAGCCGTGCCTAGCCGGGCGGCCCAGCGCTCCCGGCCGCAACGCTCCACGGGCGCCCCAAGCCTCGCCGCCCGGCGGTGTGCCTAGCCGGGCGGCCCACGCTCCCGGCCGCAACTCTCCATGGGCAGCTCGGGGCCGCCCGGCTAGGCGCGCCGCGGGGCGCCGAGGGTCGGGGCCGCCCATGGAGCGTTGCGGCCGGGAGCGTGGGCCGCCCGGCTAGGCGCGCCGCAGAGCGCCGAGGGTCGGGGCCGCCCATGGAGCGTTGCGGCCGGGAGCGTGGGCCGCCCGGCTAGGCGCGCCGCGGAGCGCCGAGGGTCGGGGCCGCCCATGGAGCGTTGCGGCCGGGAGCGTGGGCCGCCCGGCTAGGCGCGCCGCGGAGCGCCGAGGGTCGGGGCCGCCCATGGAGCGTTGCGGCCGGGAGCGTGGGCCGCCCGGCTAGGCGCGCCGCGGAGCGCCGAGGGTCGGGGCCGCCCATGGAGCGTTGCGGCCGGGAGCGTGGGCCGCCCGGCTAGGCGCGCCGCGGAGCGCCGAGGGTCGGGGCCGCCCATGGAGCGTTGCGGCCGGGAGCGTGGGCTGCCCGGCTAGGCGCGGCGCCGGGCACCAAGGCTGGGGGCCAGCCCCAACGGTCCCCATTGTAAGTGGGGTTTGTGTTTGGGGTGGGTGGGTGTTTGGGTGTATTTTTATTTAATTATTATTTTATTTATTTATTTTATTAACGGTTTTGTGGGGGGGGTTGAGGGGTGTGTGTGTGTGTGTTTTATTTTTATTTTATTTATTTTATTTTTGGCCCCGCCTACAACGTCATGATGTCATGACGTTGGCTCCACCCATGACGTCATGACGTTAGCTCCGCCCCCACTGTGATGACGTCAGGGTGGGGTACAAAATTTTTTATCATCCCATCACTGGTTCCTCCCACCAGAAGCGGAAGTAAAACATGCATGTGTGGACACATAAAGTGGCCATGCATGTGCATAATGCTGCTGTAAATGATCTGCAGCTGTCATAAACATGTTTATGTCATTTTTATGACATGTTGATGACAGCAGTGTTCTGTGCATGTGTGGGCGCATAATGTGCCCACACATGCATGTTTTACTTCTTCTTCCAGAAGCAGCAAGGATTGCATGGGCCATATTAATTGCATTGGAGGCCAGATCTGGCTCACTGGCCATAGTTCGGGCACCCCTGATCTAACCAAACAAGGTGATCTATGGTGCCATCCCTTTGAGCACTGCATAGCTATGCATGCACAGATACAACCCAAGTTCTAACCCCCACTACTGCCTCACTCACACCACACTGCCTTTGAGCAATTACTCATCGCTTGCCAAATACCTTAAACCTTCTGCTTTTGAACTTTCCATGTCCCTTGCCCCCCTCCCCACCCCACACTTCCATCAGCCTCTTGTCAGGCCATTGAAAGAAGAGACAAGGAAGACTTAATTGATCAGCTTCTGAAGTAGCCTTGAGAACTTGATTCAGATATTGACTTCTAAGGAGCTAGTTTAACTCCAGGTTCCAGAGGCAGCAAGAATGGAGCATCAAACCTATTAACCTCTGACCTTACCCATTGGTGAGACATCACAGCAGCAGTAATTAGGAAGTCAATTGGAATCACATGTCTCACTTACACCCAGCATGTCAATCAATAGGCTTGGTGACAGATTCATTAGGCTGAGTCTTGCAGCATCTGCTAGTAACAGCCTCATAAAACACACTTTTGGAGCAAGGCAGAAAGGGTGAAAAAAAATTCAGAAGGACTTGCCAAGATGACAATATGAATTGAGCGGTATGCTTGCAATTTATGAAGGGTTACTCAGTAGGTAACCTTTTTTGACTTGGTCCTAAATTTCCCCAAGTAATTGCTAAATAAAACACAAGAAAAGTACACAGATTTTTTTAAAAAAATAGACATGTTTCCCCTCTTCATGACAGGACATTTTTTCTAGCATTAGTTACTACTAAAAATAATCTAGGAAGGTAAAGATCTGAGTACTTACTTAATTTTGAAAGAAGACATTCACCCCATGTCTTTATGTTTTGTGCGTGCAATATAAAATATATTGTCTGCAAGGCCAAACAAGATGTAATGTTGGGTGAATGACTCGCAATGATGTTAAGGGAGGTCTCACTAATCCTAGGCACTGAGGGGATTGATTTCCATACAGAATGCAGAGGCATGGGAGAGAAGTATCAACACTTCATCACATTGAACACTCTCTTTTAAGCAGCACTGACTGAATATCAAAGCCAAAGTTAGTACAAGGAACAACATCATCAAGAAACTCACAAACTGTAACTGGGGAACTCAACCATCCACACTGCGCACATCATCTTTGGCCCTGAGCGTCTCTGCAGCAGAGTATGCTGCTCCAATATGGAGTGCATCCATACATGCAAAACAAGTTGACATCACTGTGAATGAAGCCATGTGTATAGTGGCAGGATGCCTCAAACCTACACCAGATGAGATAATATAACCTCTTGTTGGTATTGCTCCACCTAAGATCAGGAGAGAAGTAGCAGTGGACACTGAGAGAACTAAGAAAGAGAATGACCCTCAACACCTTCGGAATGGGTATGAGGCTCAAGTCCACTGGCTCAGATCCAGGAAGAGCTTTATGGCAAGAACAAACATTCTTGAGGGTACACAAGTGCAAAACCAAATTAGAAGATGGAGGAAGGAGCTTACTAGGCAAAGAACATCATTAAAAGAGGGTATAGCTGAAGATCTCAATCTCCCCTACATTATTTGATGACCCTGAATAGGCTGAGGGTTGGAGTCCCTAAATGTAAGACCAACATGCTTGAGTGGGGACTGCTGGTAGTGTGAATGTGGAGAGACACGAAGTCTGGCCCATTTGCTGGCCTGCTGATTGCTGCCAGAGACATGCACTGATGAGGACTTGGGTTTGGACAACAACAAAGTGAAGAAAGTGGCTTCATTTTGGCAGTCCAGGGTTTGATCAGGACATGGAAGAAGAAGAAGAAGAATCCCAATGCAATGCTGAAAAATAATCCCTTCTGCAATTAGCAATGTAGGGTGGGGAACTGCCATTGTCCTTTAAGGGGAGCCTTATTTACCTACCTTTAAATCGGGGGTCCCCAAACTATAGCCTGGGGCCCTGATCTGGCCCCTGATCCCAATTCATCTGGCCCACGAAGCCCTCGTCGCTCCCAGAAACGGAAGTAAAATGTGCCTGTACAGGCACATTTTAATTCCGCTTCTGGGAGTGACAAGGGCTTTGTGGGCCAGATGAATTGGCATCAGAGGCCAGGTCCAGCCTTCAGGCCATAGTGACCAGCCCTCTGAACCATGTGACTGGCCCATGGCCCAAAATGTTTGAGCACCCCTGCTTTAATTGATCTTTCTTTGATCACAGTCTGGATGGAGAGAGGCAAGCAAACTTCCTTTACTGTGTATATTGTATTATGTTTTATTTCTATTGTATGGGGTCTTTCTAGTTGTTGCACATCACCCAGAGTGGGAGGTCACCCCAGATGGGTGGGAAATAAATAAAGATCATGTTTCTGATGTAAATCAAACCTCACTTCAAAATTAAAGGATGAGGAAATCCTTGTCATTGTTATCAACAATACATTCATTGCTCTGCTAATGTGATTTATGTCATGTCTTGGCAAAAATACCCCTCTGCGCAGGGTGAGAAGAGACAAAATAGTAAGTCTTTATTTCTTTAGGAAAAATGGGAAGATAATAGATGTTAGCCAATGAAAGGGCAGATGTTATCTGCTTTTTCCCTCCATAAGTCTCCATTAGAAATTGGGGGAGGATTCTTCCAACCCTAGGCACCTCGACACTTTAAGATGACAAGCTTGGAAAATCCCCAATCTGAAAGCTGGTGTCCAAAAATTAACCATGCATGAAGGATGGAAGAGATCAAGTTTTGAACTATGTAAGTCTTCTAAGACCAGAACCCATATCTTATATTAAACCTAAAAACCAATCAGCAACCAGGAGAAACCATTCAAGATCAGCATCAAATAATCCCATTGGCTAATTCTGAGCCAATTCAGAAATGAGTTCTGGATTCAGAAATGGAACTGCTTGAGCTCATAAAGTTTCAGAAACCCTGGCACCACATTAAGAGAATCCCAGAACACACCGAGAAGCCAATAACAATTTAAGTTCCACCTTTGCTTTTCTGCAAAGCCAATTTTATCATTCCTTTCTGCTTCATTGACCAATGGATTTAGGTTTTATTCTTTCAGCTTTGCACTTTTTACAACTATTATTTTGATCATCATTGTCCGAGTACAGCTTTGGATGACATTTCAATTCAAACCTCTTATGAACCCTTAAAGCAGGTGTGCCCAAACTTTTTGGGCTGTGGGCGCATTTTATTTCCGCTTCCGGGAGCAATGAGGGTGGCGTGGGCCAGATGAATTGGTGTCAGGGGCTGGATCTGGCACATAGGCCTTAAAATTTTGCTCACAACAAGGGATGGGCTGGAACTATCATTTACATTCCATACCAAAGTATGATTTTATTAAATGACACATTGACTTTGGGAACCTACAGAGGAAAGCTGGGATGTAAAGATATATAGTCAGCAAAGTGTCTAACTTCTGGCATATTACTGCTTAATCCTAGCATAATTATTCTCATCCTTTTATTTGATTAACTTCTAATGGCTCCTCTCGGTGTTAAAGGTCCCAGACTGATCATTTGATTTTAGTGTCTGCTATAATTACCGATAATGTTCTTTTGCAAGACAATTTAATGATAACCACATAACGGCCTATATGAGGAAAGCTGCAGGGTTTCAATGCTTTTGAGTAATATAAAATACATTAGACTAACACAAGCCATCAACATGACAGGGAATGTTTGATTTACACCAAGGACTATGTAAGCAAGGCATTGTAGAGTTTCTGCCCACCCTCCTTTTGCCTCCCTTCCAACTTTGCCTGAAATGGCAAATATTTTATACACTTACCAGGTGTGGAACATAGCTAAACCCAAAGAAAAGCCATTGGATTACCACTGTCCAGAGAAAGTAACACTGGATAGGGTTACTCTAAAAGTACTCAGTGTCTTGGTGGAGCAGTGCTACTCCCATCATCCTAAACTAAAACACAAGGCAGAAGCAGACCTTATACATATACCATTGTTTAAACTGAAAACATGGTAGTGTAGGAGATATGTGATTCAGGCAGACATTTTTGCTTGGAAAATCCAAAGGAACCCTGTGTGAAAGCTCCCAAAACCAATCACAAAATGAAGCAAGATAATTGATGAAATGTGGAGGCTGATGGAAGTTCTTGCTCAGTCATCAGACCTTATGGATTTTCTGCTCCTGATTGTGGCATATCTATAACAGCTGCTTATGACCTAAATCTGAAAAAATGTACAGCTGAACTGAACATATTTTTCTCCTCAATTATTTTTGCCTTCATTCCCCTCTTTTGCATCTCCCAGTACAGTACCTGAGATTGTAAAAAAAGAACCTGCATTTCTCGTTACGTAAAACCCAACAATGCCTATTTACAGTACTATGCTAATAAAAATAATACACAACTGTAATTCTTGATGCAGTCTGCATATGAGTGTTCACAGTTTCAATTTTATTACATTTCTCTGAGTCCCACCTGCATTTTCTTTTCAAGTTCATTTGAATCGGGCTGCAAGATTTTTTCTTCCTATATTGAAACATATCTTCCTTTTATATGCATCTATTTTTATACTTTGCATTTGTTTATACATTTCATATAACATATTAATTTCCCTATTTTTTTTGTAATTTATGTATATGCTGAGGAAATAGTATCTGTATCTGCATATTTTTTCAACAATATGCATTTTAGCTATTTACATTTTAAAATGTGTGTGTGTGTGTGTGTGTGTGTGTGTGTGTGTGTGTGTGTGTGTGCGTGCGTGCGTGTGTGTGCGCGCGCGCGCGTGCATGTGTGTTTTATCCAGCCCTGCCTCCTCAGAACCCCTGTTAATCACTGCAAATTCTTTACACAAAGTATGCATCTATTTGCAATGAATCCTGGAAGATGTTAAAATGCTACTGTCATGGAGGCAAGTCAAATACAAAAATTGTCCAGATGGGTGCTCTTAGGAGTCACTCTGGACTTCATGAGACCAGATTTCATGGATGATGGAGCACTACAAGCCAGCCTTGTCCGGAGGTCAATAAAAGATTGTCAGCCGTGGGCGGTGTGAGGACGCTCCCGCCCTCCCTCCAGACCCCGCCAGCCTCATCCAGATGAGGAGAAATTGCCAATGTCTGTGGGCGGTCAGAGGATGCCCCCACCCTCCGGGCCCCGCCAGCCTTGCCAGGAGGAGGAATTGCCCCTGACTGCAGGCAGTGGAAGGATGTTGCATGTACTGTATTATATCTGACTACAATTTTATATTGTATTGCTGGATTGTATTTTTATATTGTATTGTTCCATCATATAGCTACATTGTATTGCTGGAGTTTATTGTTTTGCCGATTGTATTGCTATAAAGCTTTGTTTGATTGTATTGCCACATTATTGTTTTTTTTTTACTGTGTAGCATTGTTATGTTCTATTGTTAGCCGCCCAGAGTCGCTCTGAGAGTGGGGGGACATACAAGTCTAACAATTAAATTAAATTAAAGCTCCCTCCAAGTGCTTCATTTTGAACCCCCATCAGGGGTTATACTTTTTTCAGTAATCCCTTACACCAGTGGAGGCGAGCCTATGGCACGCATGCAGTGGTGGGCTCCAAAAATTTTTTACTACCACAGTGTCGTCATGGTCTGGTGGACATGGCCAGGGGAAAGCCCTGCATTACACCTGAATTAGGCCTACTTTATTTCAAAACTTTGATGGGAGGAGCCAGCCAGAATTTCTGCTACCAGTTCTGGCAAACTGGTGCGAATCTGCTGATGCCCACCACTGCATGCATGCCAGAGGTGGCATTTAGAGCACCTGTGGGCACCTGTGCAGCCACCTCAGGAGGCTCTGGAAAATTCCCCGATGCGGCAATCGGCTTTGGCAAAGGTTGTAGAGGGGATGAGACTGAGGAAGAAGCTGCTCGGAGCAGCCTGGACAAAGCGCGGTCACCACTGCCACCGCCAGCGCTGCTGACATCAGGCAGGGGGTGGGGGTGGGGGCAGTTGGCGGTGAGACCAGGTGCTCACCATGGGCCACATTAATGATATGCAGGAGCCTAATTGGGCCCACGGGCCATAGTTTGGATGCCCCTGGCCTGGATGGACAGATTAAGATCCATTTTTGCCCATGTTTGGTTAAAAAAAAACCACATTTCTTCCATCTTGTTTCACATATTTAGAAATCATGGAGACTTTATTTCTGTTGCACCACACTCTCAGAAGCCACTTCTCAAGGAATATTCTGGAAGTCGTAGCTGGAAAAAAAATACTTTTTTCCACGATATGGTTCTAGCAGGGACAGGGGTCCACAGTTCATAATACACAGCCCTCATTCTGGGTACCCAATTTCTGTAGCTAAACATTACACTAAGGATTCTCAACCTGCAGCCTGTGGGCAGGATGTGGCCCACAGCACCATTTCATGTGGGAGCCCCACTGCCTCCACCACACCAGGAAGTGCCATGTGGTGTAGAAAGGGCAAAATGGCTGTCCAGCTCCCAAAGCTGTCTGAGGGAGTGTGACCTGGCCCTCGGCTTTAAAAGGTTGAGAACTCCTGCATTACACCATACTAATCTCTGTGTGTGCAAAATTTATATAAATACATCCCTGCACAAATCCAACTGCACCTCCTTTTCTCCTGATGTTAAGGAATCCCCCTCCCTCCCTCCCTCCATGTGCTGATATAGTACAGCACAGTATAGAAAAAGAACATTGATGAAGATGGACTGAGATTGGGGGGCGTTATGATGTGACACACTTTCTTTGCCAGCAGCTCTACCCACACACACAAAAGGTTAACAGTTAACATATTACATCTGCTGTTCTTTTTATTATTTTTCTATTTTATTTTTCTTTGACTCCAGGATAATGGCATTTGGGCCAACACTGGCCTGTCCTCTTTAGAGTGCTTTATGCCCCATTAGTATTATTGAAGTCTTGAGACCCACATGTTCAAGCACTTAATCAAAAGCAATGAGTTGAAAATCACGTTTCCACCCGTCCTCATTTCAGATTCTTTCCTCCCAGATAGAAACACGTAAAAAAATACGAATAATAAAAACATATTACTTGCATCCAAAGAGGACATGCATTATCCACTAAGCAGTTGAGAAGGCTATCATTGGGTTTTATCCCTTTGGGTGCAGGAGCCGACTGGAATGTCTCCTACTCATCTAGTCAGCCGGGCGAGGTTTCCATTTTTCATTCCCTCCCCAGGACACACACGTACATGCTTTGCCCCCACCCCTGTGTGACAGACAACCCTTTAGTTTCCCCCATATATCTTGCTTTTAAAGACACAGCCATGTCACTGCTTTTAATTGTCAGCTGCAGGCGCCAGATGTTGGACAAGCAGCAGTGGAAGGAAGCTCTTGAAAGACACAGTGATATTGTATGATCCTCAAGCATCAATGCTATCACTGAAGATCTGGATTTATTAGACACACCTAATAAATAGGAGAAGAGCATCTCTGAAGGGAATCCTTAATTTATACATTTAATTACCCAGAATCCTCCACACCTCTCAGTGACACTGTTTCCAAGAGGTCTTAGATATGCACAGCTGTTTGGTGATCAATTCTTCACTGGGAGATTGCATTCAGTCACCTGGGATTGGAGTTTCTGTCAAAAGGAGATGTCTAACTGTATAGACCTAATGAGTCTAGGTTACAAGGATAATAGAATTGCATTACTTCTTTTAAGTGTACAAGGAGTTACACTGCAAACATGCCATGGCTTGTATATGATTGAACCTCATATCCTCGTGTGCCCAAGCTTTTCAGTATCACATCCTTCTTTCTGGTTTTTGAGAAGATCTCACAACTCCACACCTCCCTGCAAACATTATCCAGTCCTATTTTAATGGACCACAGCTAGACAGTTTGTTTCAAAATTTAAAATAAATGGAAAGATTCCACGTAAAATGAAAATTAACTTAAATTAAGAAGAAAACACAGATGTTTTTATTGAGAAAAACTAAATTCTGAAACTGATATCTATTTTCAGAACCAATGCTTTTTACTGGAGAGTTGTATGAATATAAACCAGGTATTTGTCACAGAACCTTAGCTGAAATGGAATTTGGGACAAAGTTGAGGCCCATAATGAGATGGTATTCTTAAGGGTACAGAAGAGCAAAACCAAATTAGAAGATGGAGGAAGGAGTTCACAGGACAAGGAAAAACATTAAAGGAGGATATGGCTGAAGAACTCAACCTCCCCTAAGTCACTTGAAGGACCCTGAAGAGGCTGAGGGTTGGTGTCCCTAAATACAAGGCCAACATGCTCAAGTGGGGGCTGCTGGCAGACAACTATGCTGTGTGAATGTGGAGAGATACAGAATCCAGCTCATTTACTGGTCTGTCGATGACTGCACTGATGAGGACTTAAGTTTGGGCAACAACAAATCCAAGCAAGTGGCTTCATTTTAGCAGTTCAGGGTTTGATCGGGACATGAAAGAAGAAGATGGTATTCCCTTCTTTGATGGGGTTAGAATTCACACTGGTTGTTGTAGCATAAATTAGGGAAGACGTCTATGGATGGAAGGCTGGTGCTTATTCATAATTTCTTCTTTGAAAGAAGACTTCGGGTGATCTGTGGTTAACAGGGTCAGTTTCCAAAGGATACCAAAGCACTTTTTAGGTCTTATGGAACCCAAGATCATGGCAGTTAAGAGTGGCACAGTGGTTAAACTGGTGTACTACAGCCAAAATGTTGTGATTATTCCGAGTTTTGTAAAATGAGTACCCAGCATGTTGGGGTCAAAATGCTAATTACCTGTAAACCACCCAGAGAGTGCACTAAGTGCTATGGGGTAATATATCAGTAGAATTGCTATTGCTTAAACTGTCACAAAACTGGCATAATTTTACCATGTAGTTATACCAATTCCATGTTGAAAGGAGATACTTGGGATACAGTATTAATTAGAACTGTAAGTTAGGAAATGCATATTTGTCAAATTCTTCTCCCATACATTGGTGTCAGAATGCCTTCTGTCTTGTCATTTGACTATTGAGTAATGGTCTCTTTAAAAACACCACAAAAATTAAGATGCTTTTAAAAACAATCTTAATTTAATCTCTTCCTCTTCACTGCCACTAGCCTTTAATTTCCCCATGTGAGTGGATTTACCCCTTCATTCCAGCCCTTATAACACCCTCCACATAGCCAATCTCAGGTACTGTAATAATAATTTCATGCCAGAAATTATTCTGGGTTGAAAGGATTTTTGCAGAAGAAACTCCACTCAGGGAACACCCAAATGAGGCTCCTTTCACGTCCGTAAGAGCTGGGACAGATACAGGTGCTCAATATGTCATGCAGTACCCAGGTCTCAAACTGCTGACTTGCCAGCCTTCCAGCTAACAAGGCGAACTTCTTAACCACTGAGCCACTGCAGCCCCTATCTCAGGTACTGAAGTTCCACATCACTCAGTTTTAATTAATTGAATAAGATTTTATTCCAGTAACTGAGCCCAAAGGGTGTTGTTTATTTCTATTTTAAATTCATTCATCACAGTCCTTCACTCTCTTTACCACCTCAAAACCCATAGCTCTTCCATTCAAAACCACCCTCTCCCCAATGTCCATATTAAAAAAACTGTTCCAAATATCTCATCACCATTCCCCTTCCCTAATTGCTCCCTCAGATGATCAGGACTATTCTTACAAGCATCCCATGCTCCTTACGGATCCCTTCCCATCACATACTTGCCTGACCAATGCCCTTATCAAAACAGTACACTTACCCATAACCATATAAACAATTTGTTTAAACATAACCGGGTATCATGTATGTGCAAGTTTCTAGAAATCTCCTGACTCAGGTCTTTTAAAGACGATTTGTAATGACTGGTCATCATGTGGTTATTCCCCCCCAAACCAATGTTGCTGTAAGCTTGAGTCCTGAGCCTTGACCTGTAATGTAACAATGAGTGTTTGGCTGTGATTACTTCATGTTTCTTTCTGAGTCCTGTGGACCTGTTCCTATCTACAGATGACAATGGTTTCAGCCCATAACACAGGAGTTTATTTCATTTATTTATTTATTTATTTAAATTTGTTTATCGCCCTCCTCCCAAAAGGGACTCAGAGCGATTTACAACAATTATAAAATCATTTTTAAAAATTAAAAACTCTAAAAACTTTTAAAAACTCGGTATTAAAAGTTATCAACCTTTTAAAGCCAGGGGCCGGGTCGCACTCCCTCAGACAGCTTCAGTGGCCAGATGGTCACTTTGCTCTTCCTCCACCACATGACACTTCCAGGTGTGATGAAGGCAGTGGAGAGTCACATGAAACGATGCCGTTAGCCGCATCCGGCCCATGGGCCGCAGGTTGAGAATCCCTGGCATAACATGAGAAGCTAAGTCATGCCATTGAACAGAGAGGCCTGGGACCTGATAACAATTCTGTTTCTGAATTTGTTGTTTTAAATCACAGTAAATCAGAATTTGCACATTTTGAATGTGGAGAAAAGGTGAAATGGACAAATACCATGCTGTTGCTATGCTATACCACTAAATGCAGTGATGGGATGAGAAAAATTCTACTACCACGCCATGACGTCATGGGCGTCATGGGCGTGGCCAAAAATAAAAATAAATAAAAAATAAAAATAAACATACACACACACACACACACACGCCTCCCTCTCAGCCCACCCACCCAGACACAAATAAATAAATAAATAAATAAATAAATAAATAAATAAATAAATAAATAAAATAAAAACAACCACCCACCCAAAACACAAATAAATTACCCCTCGCTTACCTTTTTTGGGACCCGGCACCCCGACTGCGTCCACAGCCGCCGCCGCCGCCGCCGGAGCTGCCTGCACCCCTGTGGCGTCCTCCTCGGGCCGGTACCTTTTTAGCCCGGCTCCGGCCACAGCCAGGGGCAGCGGGCAGCAGTGGCTCTGGCGGTGGCTCCAGCCGCAGCTGCCGAGCCTCCCTGGGCCATCCCCATGCCGCACCACCTGCAGCTTCCTCCTCCGCCAGGCGCCGCAGCCGGGCTAAAAAGGGACCGGCCCAAGGAGGAGGCCACAGGGATGCAGGCAGCAGCAGCTCCGGCAGCAGTGGACGGCGGTTGCAGGCACCCAGCCCACAGGCGCCTGGCGGAGGAGGAGGCGTCAGCGTTGCGCCGCGCCGGGCGTCCCCAGGGCATGGGGCTTGTCGGCAGCGGACAGCCCAGGCAGCCCTCAACGTGCCGCGGGGGAGGTGCCCATGCCCTCCTCAGAGGGCTGGTGCTGCCGCCGCCGCCGCCGCCGCCGTCCTGAAACTCTAAAACTTTTTTTTAAAATTGGAGCTAAAATGGCTCCAATTGACTGCGCATGCGCAGAAACTCAATCTGACGCATGCGCAATGTGTCAGATTGAGTTTCTGCGCATGCGCAGTCAATTGGAGCCATTTTAGCTCCGATTTTAAATTATTTTTTTCTTTCGGTGAGGCGTCCGGAACCGGACGCCTCAAAAGTGGACTCCCCTCCCGGAGAACCCTCCGGAATTGGTCCTACCGGTTCCAGGGAACCGTCTGGAACCGGGGACATCCCATCACTGACTAAATGGCTACAGCTGTGCTGTTGCTGAGGCACATACACCAGGTAGACACAGCCGTGTAATAAGTCTGTGCCTCAATCCCAAACACCTGTGTTTAAGGCTCTTGAAGAGCCTTAAAGCTATACTAACACACTGGACAGAAATCTTTGTACAATACCACACAAAATGCCCTAACAACTAGTGATGTCATCAGGGATCTCTTTGACTGGCGATTGATTCTTCTGTTGTCCCAGCCCCAAGGTTTTCTTGTTTCCATCCATCTACCTCCACTATGGCTCTGTTCTTGCTTGCTCTCCACCATGGCCACAATTGGCCAAAAACTTCAAATTGTGGGTTTAATTTCTTCAAATTCTAGTTCAGATTGCACTAGCAAAGGCTAGCAGAGGAGGGAAAGCTGAGAATGTGCCGCAAAAGGTTTAATAGAAGGGCTCTCAGTTTTTCTCAGTTCCATCTGAGCAATAATAACATAATCAATTGACTTCCTTGCGCTCCTTGGCTGTGGGAGCTCTCAAAGTGCATTTCCTCCTGATATGATGCTCGAATAAAGTGTTCATGAAAACCAGCTGATTACCTGAGCAGACTGGTACAGGCGTCTGCGGCTGAGAATATAGCGCTTTCCTTAACATGTGGCAGGGTGTTTTAGTTTCATCTGCAAGCATAGCTTGACAGTGTGGCCATTGACATCCTCTCGAGGTGGTGTCTTGTAGTACTTTTAAGTACAATAGGAGGTTTCTTGTACTCTCAAGCAGGGGGTGTTTTGCCTTCAACTTTCTCCAAAGTCTCTGTGGTCCTCTCCAACAAGTCATTGAATAAGAAAACATACCACATTATATTGATCCAGTACTTCATGTCATTTACAGATTGCAGTTAATGCTGCTTTGCCACAAAGATTTATTATAGCAAATTGACTCACTGGGCTGTGAGTTCCAATCCTACCCTCGCCTAAGAATCTTGCAACTTTCTAAGCTCTGTTGCACTAGATTGAGAAAAAAACCTTTTATTGAATGAGTTGTGAGCCATTTCTGATCCCATGAGGATTTCAGTAGGAAGACTGAACATGACGTAGAATGATTCAATAAAGGAAGCCACAGAATTTAGACTGCAAGTCCAGAGCAAGATGTTAAGGACAGGACCTTTTGGATGTCATCAATTTATAGAGCTGCCATAAGCTGGAAGTAACTCGATAGTATGTAACAATAGCATGAAAATTCCAATGTAATAATGGCTAGCAGTAGAATTAGGGCTGTGTTCAATGCTAGGTCAGAATCAGATTTACAGTCAATATTAGGGTGAGCCAAAAAACTCAATGAGCATGTCTTATATTGTCTCCCCCATGACGATTCCAGTGCAAAATACAGGTTAAGATCAGTGCTCAGAATCAAGAGTAGGAGTAGAGTAGAGGTTAGCAAAAGAGCTTCTCGTGCTGCCTACTTCAATAAAAACCATAAGCCAATATCCCCACCACTCTGCCAAAATATGTCATTTCTGGTTCTTGGCTTCATGGTTCATGGAAAAACATGTGGGTCCAGCTCTATTCCACACACAGTTCTGTCAGCTGCCTAGGTGGGAACATCACCCACTCCCTGCCCCCACAGGATTCTCTGGTGGTGCAGTGGCTAAACTGCTGCATTGCATCCAAAATGGAGTTTATTTTGGCTCCTTGGTTAATTCAATTGGATCAGCATTGTTCATTACAACCTGGGCTCACCTTATCATACCCGTTGCTTTTACAACTCTGTTCATTCATTCACAAAGCACTGCTACTACAACCACCTCTATTTTATACCCATTGGTCACAACAAGCATCAGCTCTACTAAAACCATTTCACACTATATTTTTTCCCATTATTTCATCAATGTGTTGCTTCTGATGACAAGTTGTGCCATTAAGAGATCTTTATCTTTTTTGCCTTCAATTAAACACACGATGTTCTGAATGGAGAGATAAAGGAGATTCCAACAGGAAGCCCAGCAAAGGGCCCCCAGAGATGCTTTGACCTATGATCTTGCAATTAACATGATAGTAATTAATCATCTTTACAAAGTAAATTACTTCCTATTGCAAGTGGTCCCATACTACAACTTTCTTTCTGGTTATAAGTGTACAAACCAACCATCTTCCCAAACGATACCCAAAAACTGAACTAGACCAGCTAGAAAAAAAGGGGAAATGTAACTACCCCAAATAACTCAGCCCTGACAGCCCATGAAATATCATAGGTTTTAACTAGCAGAAAAACAAATTAGATACTCTGTGTGTGTGTGTGTGTGTGTGTGTGTGTGTGTGTGTGTGTGTGTGTGTGTGTGTGTGTGTGTGTGTGTGTGTGTGTGTGTGTGTGTGTGTGTGTGTGTGTGTGTGTGTGTGTATATATATATATATATATATATATATATATATATATATATATATATATATATATATATATATATATATATATATATGCATGCACAGCAGTAAGTGAGGCAAGTTAACAAATAGTTATAGTTAGCAAATTCTCCAAAATATTACACTCCCACTCTAGGTCAGCAAATTAAACTCTCCACATGTCTTGAAATATAAGATACTATTCTTTACTTACAGATGCTTTGCTTTTTTAGATAGAATTGGTAAACAGTTCTGTACAATAACTTTTATTTAAAATAAACATACATTGCTTGTAAGGCAAAATTGGAGAGTGACTAGGAGAGAGAGCAGAATAACACACAATGATGAAAAACATATGCAGACACAACTGAATAAAACCTTGAACAGCAAGCAGTATAGTACAGGTCAAGTGACTCTAGAGGTGGGAAACTAGAGAACTTTCCTAATAGGCTGGTTATGTACATAATTTACATCAATAATTCATTGCATTGTGGGGCTGCTTAAATGTACTCAACACAGTAAACTTCGGCAACCAGCAGCCTTTGGTGCTAGATAAATTAATCTAGGTGCTTGGACTGTCTAGAAGCACTGGTGTGCCATCTTGTATGACTGGTGAGCCCATTAAACTGAGCCTCAAAAGGATTGGCCCATTAAAAGTTTCATAAACCATCCACAATCCCTTGCCTGAATCTACCTTTCTAGCAGACGTCTTATGTGCTGAGTGACACAGCTGACAAATTACACAAGTTCTCTGGGCACTGCACCAGAACTCAGCCACAAATGGTGGAAATAAATAACCATTCCTGAAAACTGGGAGGCTTTTGTTTAATGTCTCTTTCCCACCAGCAAAGCTACTTTCACACACAGTATCTTGCACTAAGGAAAAGAAAAACCAAAGATAAGCCCACTCTGAAATGCAAGACTCTCTGATTATACCCCAGGACACTATTATGTCTTCCAGCTCATGGCAATTCAAAGGAGGGAATCACAGACTGCAATTGTAGGAGGAAACACCACTGAATTCTGGATATACACAGCAAGGAAGAGCTGAGCTGCAGTCATAATGATATTAAACCAAACTTATTGGCATCAAAGGAAGTTACTATGAGGTTGATTACCTACCAGTGTTTCCCAAATGCTGGTTTTTGGACTTCAATTCCCAGGAGCCTAAGTCATTTCCCCAAAGCACTGATCTGCCAATGTACTGACTTAGGTTTCTGGGAATTGAAGTCCACCTGTGGGCTGTGTACCCTTTGTTGGGAACCACTGTTTTCTGGTTTGGTCTGCTGAATGCATCGGTTGGTTTACTTCTAAAGGCACTGCTCCTGCTCCTGCTCCTGCTCCTGCTCCTGCTCCTGCTCCTGCTCCTGCTCCTAATAATAATAATAATAATAATAATAATAATAATAATAATAATAATAATAATAATAATAATAATAATAATAATAATAATAATAATTTCATGTCAGAAATTATTCTTGATTTTTATTGAAAATATCTGTAAAGTTTTTCTTCAGCAACATATTTTGAATGGATCGTTTCCCCCGTCAGCTTTCTTCACTATCCAGCTCTCACATCCTTATATAGCAACTGGAAATGTTGATAATCTTGACCTTGGTCTGTTACAGTGACACATCTTACCTGAACTGATCTTGCAGAAGATCGACTATTACATATGCTGCTAGCTTCACAGAATATTCTGGGCAGGGTTGTAGCCAGGATTCTAGAGGGGGGGGGATTTTAAGGAGGGGCAAAAGTTTTCAGGAGGGGCAACAATGTCACACTCACATATATAACAATGGCATCCCGGTGAGTTGAGGGGTGTGTGTGTGAGCTGTTAGCTCAGGAGGGTTTTTGCCGCCGCCGCGCCCCCCCCCCCCCTGGCTACAGCCCTGATTCTGGGCTTGAATAGACTTAATCTCAATGCAAAAAAGAGATAGAGCAAAAGAAGATTTTAAGGAACCAGTGGCAGGTTCAGTAAAGAGTGGGGAAGTTACACAAAACGGGACCTTTGAGAGTGGTTTTGATGCTGCTGTAATAAAATGGCTCAGCTGGATTCAGCATTTGGCAATGAAAATCACTCTTAAGCCCTATTAATTGTTTCATTAATATCCACTACTAAGCAATGAACAGAAATCAGATCAGGGTGATACTACATGGCTCCAATGAGATGCAGGTCAGTTCTGCTGACTTATATCCCTCAGATGCCAACTCAATGTCAGCCACTGGCAGCGTCACACTTTTCATTCAAACATAGCATAGGACTCTTCCAAACTGGAGTATCTTCATGTTACTCTCACCCATCCCCACCATAGCCGAAATGATTCACTATTTACCTTCTGATAGACTCCAGTTTTCAAGGTGGCTTAGTGGTTAAGATGCTGAACTTGACAACTGGAAGGTTGGCAGGTCAGATGTTCAAAACCTGGTTGCTGCACGATAGAGTGAGCTCCCATCTCTCTCCCAGCTCCTGCCAACCTAGCAGTTTGAGAGCAAAAAATTGCAAGTAGATAAACAGGGTTCACTTCGGTGGGAAGGTAAACAGTGTTCCGTGCACTCTAATCTCTAGTTGTGCCTGCCACATGTCCACGGAAATGTCTGCAGATGCAGACAGCGCTGGCTCTTTGGCTATAAACAGAGATGAGCACTGAACCCTAGAGTTGGATATGACTGGCTTTCGAGCAAGGGCAACCTATATGCTGGCTTCTCTCCAGATCATGTACATCTTTACCCCTATACCTGCCTCTTGCTCTGGCATCTAATGGTTTTCCTCATCCTTGCAAGTCATAAGAATACGTATAAGAAAATAAATGTGGGATGAGACAAAAAGCCTCCCTTGTCCAAATATCTGTTATGCAGCAGCCACTTCTTTGTTGGGATAAAAGTGGAGCAATTATTAAATTTTGATTTGTTTGCAAGTTCCTCCTAAAGTTCCCCTCATGCTCAGCACTCTTTCCAGACCAAAAACAAATACCTGTACTCAGATCAAAAATGTGAAGTAAAAAAGACAAAGATGTTTACTCACGATTTCAGTGTTTCCCAATCTTTGGTTTTTGGACTTCAATTCCCAGAAGCCTAAGTCAATTCCCCAAAGCACTGATCAGCCAATACACTGACTTAGGCTTCTGGGAATTGAAGCCCACCGGTGGGGCATACGCCCCACATTGGGAACCACTGCACTAGATGCTGAGAAATTGGTTTCAGCTTCATTAGAAGAGAATGAAGATTTAGATTAGTTACAAGGTGGGAAACGAAGAAGGTTTTCCTCCATTATAGCCATGTGTCGGGGGGGGGGCATTATATAGCCATGATGGTGAACCTTGGCACTGCAGATGTTCTTGGATGGATGCGTTTTACTCCTGCTTCCAGGAGCAACTAGGGTGGCGCGGGCTGGATGAATTGCACTAAACCCATTCATGTGGATTCACAAGGGGCGGGGCTTATGGGAATTGAAGTCCAAGAACATCTGGAATGCCAAGGTTGCCATCATGGCTATATAGAAAGTGTTCAAAATGGCTACATGTCCTTTAAGAACAAATTGTCAACCGGTTCCCAACAAAACAGGAGATTATGGGGTTACTCAGCCGTGGGGGCGCCGGTGTTCTTAGACTTCAGTTCCCAGAAGCCCAAGTCAGTACACCTGCTGATTAAGGCTTCTAGTAATAGAAATCCAAGAACATTTCAGGGGCCAAGATTGAGAAAACCTGAATTAGGTCATCAAATTTCAGCCAAGAAAACAAGGTCTTTTTCTAATTGGTTAGCAAACATACAAGTAAAATAGTCCAGATAACAGACACTTCCCCTTCCCAAGGATTATGCTTGAATGCTGAATTGCTACATCCTAACATTAGTTGCCTATGAGAACCGCACTCTTTGGACATGAGTGGACCTGCATGCTTTCTCTTGTATTCCCCAGATAAACAAGATACTGTATACTGTTTTTGATACTGAAGATGAAAACCATCTTGACTAGCAGCCATTGTTCATAAATGACCTGGAATTAGGGATGGATGGTGGGATGGTCAGGGTTACTACTAAGTCTAAATTTGGTAGAGTGAGGAGAATAAAATTGGCCTTTGTGAAAAGCTCCAAAAGAATTTTCCAACCTGCTCAAATGAGAAAAATATATAATTCAGTTAAGTTAGTGAAAACAAATCAGGGCAAAAAAAAATCTTAACTTCACATAGGGTTCAATGGAATCTGAGCTGGGAGCAAGTGAGCAAGAGAAGAATCTGAAAGCCATAGTAAACGGCGGAATGAAAAGTTCAATGCTAAATGTACTTCATGCTAAAAAGGTATATTCTATGTTGGGCATAATTAGAGAAGGAACTGAAAAGTGCTAACATAGTAACTACTAACACAGTGCAACTAGGGGTTCATATGGGGTAGCCAGTGGATAGACAGAATCAGAGAGAAGTACAAATTATTTCAGAATGATTTAGGATTTATTCTGGAGGATTGAACGTATTTGCAGGGAGGTTGAGTAAAGAGTGGAAAATCCAGCATAGCCCTATTTCTAAGATAAGGCCATATAAGGAAGAATTTAAAAGGACAACTGGAGTAAAAGAAATATTGATCAAAGATTTATATAAATCAAAGTCTGAATCTTTCTTCATCTCTGATTTTTCATTTACTTGAGATTATGCTGATCTAGTGGGCATGTGCGTCAGTTTAGGAATTTATTCAAAAGCTTCGGGCAGAATAGACCCAACTGCAGCATATGCCACAGATTTTCAAAAAAGTCTTTCAAACTCCTCCATATTTTAATTGCTGCAGCCGACATTGTAAGGACTAGAACCTTACCCTTCTGCAAAGAGCCTCCCTGAATAGACTCTGATGCCATTCAATAGAGGGAACCATCTGCCCATCAGCCCAGCCCAATTGGATTTCATAGCCTTCCCATTGTCTCTTTTGCTTTAGAGTGGGTTTTTGAAAGTCTCTCAACAGCCACTGGAGCAAATACTTAATGCTTTAAATGGCTGCTAAGATTGCATGGTCTAAGTGAATGTACAATGGTCCAGCACAGTCTGTTCAGGTAGCTCTCTTTAAAAAAAAAAAAACAACCCTGGGAACTGACCTATATCAGAAACTGAAAGCAAAGACCGTTCAAGCTGCCTTTGAGTAAGGTTAAAAAAACAGTCTGTGGAGATTGCATCTTCAAGAGTTTTTATGGAGGTTTCTGTCTGCTCCTTTGTTAGGGCCACATTAAGTGGTTATAGTATCTGGAAGGAACTGCTTCGTCATTATTTGAATTTTAAATAGAATTTAGAAATACTGCTGTGTATCATTTGATTAAAAACAAAGCTGGACATTTTTTTAAAAAGCGATCTCTTTTCTAATTTGTGCAGATTAAAAATAAACAAATCTCTGTCTCCCCAGATGAGACCTTCCAAGTGAATACATAGCTCACCCTATATAAGTAAGTGTACTTGTGATTTGGACAATGATGTGATGGCCTAAGAGGGTGACATGATGTTGGAAGTCCCAATGGCTTATGTATCATTTATTTATTATCATACACTGTATGTAGGGCCGCCTGTGGAAAGCATTGGAGACACACACACACACCCGCCCCACTCAGTCCAGGATAATGTAGCCAGACTGCTGAACAGAACTGGTGACAGGAAGAAACACAATTCTATATCTAACCTGGGGTGGGCAACTTATGGCCCATGGGCTGAACCCCACGGTTCCAAATCATCTGGCCCACACTGCTGCCGCAAGTGGAAGTGGATGCGGACACATTTCCAACAGCCATAAATGTGCCTGTGGCTGTCATAAACGTATTTATGACAGATGTGGATGTATTTTATGGCAGCATTTATGGCAGAGGGAACCACCAGTCTGGCCCACTGAGGGAGCATGACCCAGCTCCCAACCGAAAAAATTTGGCAACCCCTAATCTAATCATTCATTTCTTGGTGCTATCCAAGGTGCTGCTGAACAAAATGGGTCCAGGTTATCTGAGGGACTACATCTCTCCATAGGGGCCTCTTCAGCTCTTAAGATATCCAGATGAGTCCTTTTTCATAGTCCCATCACCCTCCCAGTGAAGACAAGTCATGGCCTTTTTTGGGTGGCTCCTCCAAGGCTGTGGATCTGTGGAACTCCACTCCAAAGGAAGCCAGATTAGCCTCTTTGTTGCCCTGCTGGGAACTGAAAGTCTTCTTGTTTAGGAGACTGTCCAGCACCCTTGCTGCTGCGAAAGACTCCTGCTGACCACTACAATTCACCAGAGATTCAATTTCCTCAGTTCGCTCCTCTGAGTGAGCTCAGAATTCGGCTCTAATTGGGGAATAACAAACGAGACTGCCTGCCTATGTTGTGGCAAAGGCAAGCGTACTATGCCAAAGAAATGTAGTAAGGAAGTTACTGACTGCATAGAGCCAGTTTGTGATAATTTCAAGGACTATGGCTGCCATAGCCTCCTTCTGGAGAGAAGACACTGCTGTCACAATCTCCTCCATTTCCTTTTCATGGGATGTCTGAGAGGATCCACTTTCACCTTTCTCCTCCTCCTCTGTGTAAAAAAAAGAAAGCATGGATTGTCAAAATGGTCGTGTCATGTGAATTAAAGTGTGTATGCATTTTGCTGCCCATCCGCCCTAAGGTGGCAACCACCCAGAGGCTTCGGTGTTCCGGGGAGGAGCCCATGCTCTATAAGAGCATTCCACCTGTTGGTGCCAGACAGGTCTGCATTTTGCAATTTATGGTTCACTTGTACCACTTGGGAATATCCCCCAGACCATCCACTCAAAATTGTCTGTCCTAAAATTTTACACCAAAGTGACGGAATATGCTGAAGCAGTTACTGATTTCAGGATCATTAAGACCTTGGAGGGGTGGTCCAGAGAGCGGGGTAGGTCTTACATCTACTGCTTACCAATTTTCCCAGTACAAAGAAACACCTCATATAAAACATATTAATTCCCACCTTATGTTACTAATGCCAAACATGGACACTTACAACAAACCATAAACGAATGTTGGTCACCATGGTAATGAGATGTCTGAGGAAGTCTGCTGGAGTGACTATAAGGGATAAAGTCAAGAATGAGATTATAAGCAAAGCAATCACACTTATATACCGGCTCATAATGCTTAGTGCACTCTCTGGGTGGGTCACAAGTTAATTAGCATTTTGCCCCCAACATACTGGGTACTCATATATGAGGGAAGGAATTGGAATATAACTAATCTTAAACTATGTACAGAGGCAACAAATAAAGTGGTTTGCCCATTTGGAGAGAAAGTCTTGGAATTCCATACCGCACCAGGTTTATGTGAAAAGAGGAGAAGGACAAAGACAGCAAGGCAGACCCCGAGGAAGGTGGAGAGAGAGCATCAGAGAAATAGTACAAGAACAGCAGATAACACTGGTGGAATGGAGGCCACTAGAAATGCCAGAGAAAGAACCTTGTATCTCCCTCGACACCCGAAGGGGTAAAAGAAAAATTAAAGAAGAAAAAGAAGCTTCCATCATTGATCTTCCTTTGGAAGGGTAATTACACCATCTTATGCAGATAAAAATAAGCCACTGGGGAAAGAATATAGCCCTTTTAAAAGAGGGTGTCTTTCCCTGTGGTTGTTCAACCATTGGCCTCTCTTTGGGGTGGTGGGTGGGAGTGGTAGCCCTTTTGAATGTCCTAAAATCCAAAAACAAGCACCAGATAATAAGCCTTTCTGGGGAAACCAAAATGGCAGCTGCTCCAATTCTTTCCCTCCCTCTTGATGACTTTCACCTCACGCCCCGAAATATAGATGTGAAACAAAGCAGACAATTTCAATACCGGATGAGACAGCTAAGAAATAGCCCTTTACTAATTCAGGAGAGCCTTAAGCAAATGAAATCTACTTTGGCCCACCCAGTTCCCCGCTCTGTGTTGGAAAACACAAATGTTAATGACACTTCTAATAATATTCAATTGCAGTCTATTGAATTCAGCTGAAACTTTCCCCCTTGATGTTAGTTGCATTTGAATCACCCCTTGGAGCCGTAGCATTCTGATCACTCTCTCTATCATTTTTGCTGTCCCTAATTACTTTAGAGTGTATTATCATACTTAGATGTGAGCTTGGCATCCGTGCATATATCTATATATATATAGATATATTTCTTCTCCAAATGTTTGAACTTGTAGCATTAGGAGAGTGGTAATAAACACAAGAACATTAACATGCAATTCCCTTATGCTTTTGAAAAATTACTTCATAAATGCAGAGTAAAATATTTCCCCCTTTTTATTACCTGACAATTACATATTAAGAATTTCTTTTTATGTTTAAAAACATATGCAGATGGGCAAGGCAGACGCCAAAATGTAATTGCTTTCTTACTATAAGAATCAGATGTCATTTTCTTCCAACTCCGCTCAGGAAAAAAAAGGAGAAAGAGGGAGAAGAAATTGTTGTATACATTAAATTTTTGAGACGTCGGATAGCATCCCTCAATTAAACTATTTAAATGAAAAAAGATTGCTTTACAGCTCTATCATATCGCCCCGAATAAAACCTCTCTTGAGGCAAATTGACTGTGGCAGGTACCAAATGTGCTGGTTTTAATGCGACTGGACAACCTAATAGAGGTCATTGGTAATTGTTATTATACACAATATTGCACTGTCAGGAAGCACCCCAAAGCTACATACATTATTTGAGATGTCTGAGGTTCTTTGCTGCAAAAAAGGGAAAATATTCTTATCTTCCCCTTGTAAAGAATGAAACATCTCTTCAGCATTATCACTGGGGTTGTCATTAAGGCATGTTGTTTGGAAGTAGGGTGCCCCCTCATCTATCAACCAAAAAAGAAAAAAAAAGGAGGGATAACAATAGATTTTGATTAGCATAAAAGGTGTTTGTGCTAATTTGTATGCATAGATACAAAACTTTTTTTTTGGTAGAATCAAAATAGGAATGCAAAAAAGCCCACTGTAGTGGGGAAGGCTGTGACCTGGTGAATTGTGTACCTACTGAGCTTCTGATGGAGAACTTGTACTTCGCTCTCAGATATCTTGCTTATTACTAGAAGTAGCAGCAGTTAACAGTATTTTATTGTTCTCTGCCATCAAATCACTACCAAATTAGTGACCTCTAAAAGGAGGCCTTTCTTTAAAGGAGGCTCATGTCTTGCAAACTCAAGGTTGTGGTTTCCTTTATTGAGTCTTTCTACCTCAGGTTTAGCCTTCCTCTTTTCCTACTGTTTTCCTTATTTCCTCTCATTATTACCTTTTCCCACTTTGTTTTGATGTGTAATCAACCTCCTCCTGGACGCTTTCACAGAAATGTTCAGTTGCTGCTACCTCAGATCACCTGCAGAGTGTCCTGCACCCTGGGAGGGTAGAAAACAGATCCTGACCCTCCTTTATGGGGCTCTCTCTCAAGTATTTGAAGAGTGCTATCATATCTCAGTCTCCTTTTTTTCAGATCTAAACATGCCTAGTCCCAACAGTCTTTCCTCATAGGGTTTGGTTTCCATTCCGCTGATCATCCTAGTGGCCCTCCTCTGAATTCTGGTTTGTTGGCCTCCTTCTTAAAATGTGGTATCCAGAACTAGATACAGTACTCTAGATGTTGTAGCACCTTGTAGATTAACTGTTAAATTTTAATGTGAACTTTCGTGGATCAAGTCCAGTTTGTCAGACATGGGAGTGGGACTGCATGACCTCAATTTATATACATCAGGTACAGAGGCCATGGATATAAATTGATGCCAGGAAGTCCCACTCCCATGTCTGATGAAGTGGACTTGATCCATGAAAGCTCACATTAAAATTTAACAGTTAGTCTTCAAGATGCTATGACATTTTTTGTTTTGTTTCTTCTCTGATATGCTTGAAACACAGACTAAATGGCCACTATTCCAAAAAGTACTGTAGATGTTGTCTAACTAGCACCAAACAGAGGGGGACTAGTACCTCCCAGGAAGTAAGAAGTACTTTCTTCTTAGGAGGCAAGCTATGAGAAACCCAGACAGCATAATAAAAAGTAGAGACATTACCCTGTCAACAAAAGTCCACATAGTTAAAGCAATGGTCTTCCCAGTAGTAATGTATGACTGTGAGAGCTGGTCCATAAGGAAGGCTGAGCTCAGAAGAATAGATGCCTCCGAACTATGGTGCTAGAGAAGACTCTTGAGAGTCCCCTGGACTGCAAGGAGATCAAATCAGCCGATCCTGAAGGAAGTCAACCCTGACTGCTCATTGGAAGGACAAATACTGAAGCTGAAGCTCAAGTACTTTGGTCACCAAATGAGAAGAGAGGACTCACTTGAGAAGGCCTTGATATGGGGAAAGATTGAAGACAAAAGGAGAAGGGGGGAGCAGAGTATGAGGTGGATAGATGGAATTGATGACGATTATTATTATTATTATTATTATTATTATTATTATTATTATTATTATTATTATTATTATTATTATTATTATTATTATTATTATTATTATTATTATTATTATTATTATTAAGATTTGTATGCTGCTCTACTTGGTGACAACCAACTCAGAGCAGCTCACAGATTCAACAAATATCAATATTACAGCTCAAAAGCAAAATACGTTACAAAAGCGAAACACATCTCAAAAACAGTACACATTTAAAGCAATACAAAGGAATACAGAGCATCCTCCTAATCCCAAATTGTGATGCAATGGGCATAGATCTGGTTGGGTTGTGGAGGGTGGCAGAGGACAGGGGAGCCTGGTGTGTGGTGGTCCATGGGGTGGCAAAGTTTTGGACTCAACTGTGCAACTGAACAGCAAAAAAGTACCTCCCAGGTTTTAGAGATTATACTGCTGTTAATGCAGTCTAAAATAGCATTGGCTTTCTTTTGACCATTCTGTCTTGGGTGACTTTGGTAAAGATCTCCACTCATGCTAGAGTCTAGCCTCCTGGTGGCATCACTTTCAGCTTTCCTGATGCACTGAAACCTCCTCTCCATGTAAAACAACATGCCCAATATGGGAATAATAGTAGGCATTGTATTTATATCTCACCTTTCCACTGTTTACTGCTCTTCTCCTCATCTCCAGAATATCTGCAAACCAGATCTGTGAGGAGCCCCACAACATGACTAGCTCAAGAGACTTCCATTTCTGGACAAATATTCATCAGAAAAGGACTGAATATCATTTATTCTTTAAGGTGCAACAACATTTTTGTCTTTTTTAAAAAAATTTTATTATCTGATATTGTTTCTAAAAGTTACTCAGTCCACAACAGTCTCTTTGAAGAGTCACAATAGTAAGGTCAAAGGTCCCCTTGCTTGAAAGCCAACCATATCCGTCTCTAGGGTTCAGTGCTCATCTCTGTTTCATAGACAAAGAGCCAGCACTGTGTGTTTCTGCAGACGTTTCTGTGGTCATGTGGCAGGCATGACTAGACACTGGAGCGCACAGAATGCTGTTTACCTTCCGACGAAAGTGGTCCCTATTTATCTACTTGCAATTTCTTGCTTTCAAACTGCTAGGTTGGCAGGAGCTGGGACAGAGACAGGAGCTCATTCTATCCTGCAGCATCGAACTGCTGACCTGCCGCCTTCCAGTCAGCGTCTCAGCCACTTGATAAAACATCACATATTCTATTTTGGATCTTTAACCAGTTATTGCAACTATTTTCCGAATATGAATTCAGATACAAACACCTTCCTTATTCTAGTTATTACGGAGGTTACATAATAACTGCATGTTATTATGCGACAGTAATTAAGGCTACAGTAATTTTTCTCTTGGCTGTCTTTTTCAATTCATTTTTCTTGTCCAATGCGTAGCATTTTCATCAGGTTAAACTATAGATTATATGTAGCACATCATTAGTAAAGGAAATTCTTCAAGAGCTGAAAGACATTTGATTGATCATAATAGGAACTTCTAACACTTCCTGTAATTTGCAAATTACCATGCTTATACATAAAGGTTGTCGGGTTCAAGTCCCTGGAATGCTAATGTGATTTCAACTTACAGATGACATGCTATGTATAACGAATAGTTTGATTCATACCTAACATGTATCTATGGAATAAGAGGTTGCCTATCATAAAACATTAGGATAGATTTACTGTTGTTACCGTTGTTACTATTATTATTAATTTTGTTTTACTTCAAACTTTGTCCTGTGGGTGGTTTTTAGTTGGACGTCTCCCCCATTTCCCCCCATTACATGTTTTCTGCCTAAATAAATGAATAAAGTTGCAGGAGGTTTAACAAAATGAGTTTATTAGTGTTGTGCAATTGCTAAATGTTTTTAAATTTTCATACAGACCCTTACTGGCGATGTAGATAAGTCTGGGGAATTAATTAAAATCTAATTTTATCCCTCCAAAGAAAGAGAGAGATAAAAATATTAAGATTTTGCTTTCAAAACACACACACATGATCACAGAAAGTGGCAGGTAGGAAGAAAAGGAAAACACAGGTTCAGATGCTGAAAGCATTGTTACAGCTGAAAGCTTTGAGGGAAAATATCTAAGCCCCATTGTGTTCAGTTGGATTTCCCCCCCCCCAGGTATGTGCACATCTATCAGTTGTCTCACCAAGAGGGGACCATCCTGAAATGTTTCAAGTATCATTCCCAAACATTGTCAATAATGGGGCTGTGGTGGCTCAGTGGTTAAGAAGCATGCCTTGTTAGTTGGAAGGTTGGCAAGTTGGCAGTTTGAGACCTGGGTACTGCAATACAGATTGAGCACCTGTCTCTGTCCCAGCTCTTGGGGACATGAAAGGAGCTTCATTTGGGCATTCCATGAGTGGACTTTCTGCTGCACAAATCCTTTCAACCCAGAATAACTTCTAATGAAATTATTATTATTGCCAATAATAACTGAGCAGTGGGGTTACTGTCACTATTTGCTCCTGAAAAACCAGAATGCTTTACCAAATGTTCAGCACACAGGGCAAACCACAGTGAACTGAGCAACACACAGCATTTTAGCAGCTCGTACCAAATTGTAGACAAGAGACATATTTAAAGTGTTTACAAAAAATACAGAAGATATAGTCAATTAATCTTGGTGTCCATTTAGTGAAACATGCAATAAGACCCTTGGGAGGATTTCCGTCTGGTAAAGTTTATGCACATGACTTTTGAAATGTGGTCCACGTGAACATACTCAAATAGCAACAGAGTTCCAAATGCCAGGAGAAGCATTGATGAGGAAGCTCTTAAAATATCTGCTGATCACCAGAGTTCATTAGCAACTGAGCTGAGCAAAACACATCCAGACCTTCACTTGACATCACGCAATAGCAATCCTTATACCACTTCACTAATGGGAACTTTCAGATCCTGACCCTAAAGCTTGCAGAATTTCCTTTCCCCCCCCCCTTCCAGACTTTTCTACCTTAGCAGGGTGCTGTGAAGATAAAAAGTGGGAGCGATTTTGGAGATCACGGAAACAACAGTCTGCTCACCTGGAGGAAAGACATCTGGGAAGGAGATCAGCTAGTGATCGTTTAATTAAATTGAAATTTTTTTTGGCAATTGTTATTGCATTTTTGTTTTTTAAGGATTTAATATTTTAGTTAAGAGATTGCTGCGCGTGCCCCTTGATGCAATCTCGCGTACCCCTGGGGGTACGTGTACCACTAATTGGGAACCACTGTTCTAGAGGCCTCCATCCATATTATTTGGTGTTCTTGGAACATTTCTTTGATGTTATCTCTCCACCTTCCCCTGGGTCTGCCTCGTGGTCTTTGTCCTTCTCCTCTTTCCACATATGCCATGTAAGGTATGGAATTCCAAAACATTTTCTACAAATGGGCAAACCATTTTATTTGTTGTCTCTGTATGTAGTTTAAGGTTGATGCTATTCCAATTCTTTCCCTTATAATCTCATTCCTGATTTTATCCCTTCTAGTCACTCCAGCAGCCTTCCTCAGACATCTCATTTCTGTGGTGACCAACTTTCATTTATGTTTTGTTTTGAGTGTCCATGTTTGGCACTGGAAACAGAAGGTGGGAATGAATATGTTCTGTATGAGGTGTTTCTTTGTAGGTCGGATATTGCCTTGTGTTGTAAGAGCAGAGCTAACTGTCTCAACATTTGGTTTGCCTTATTGCACCTTATGTTAATCTCTTTGTCCATTTTGCCACTTGCAGGTAAATGTTCCTAAGTATTTGAACTCTGCAACATTTTATAACAGGTGGGCTGGTAACTGTGTATAAGGGTGTGTGTACTCTGGCACTTTTGAATAATCTGGATTGACAAAGATTGTTAGATATGTGAGTAAACTGTATCCAGATATTCTACAGACTTGCTGTCAGCATCAGGGAAATATTTTGAATAGGTTTCTTTCTTTCTCTCTCTTGCCTTCTTTTGCACAAAGACTAATATCAAAACACTCTTTAACAAAAGCGAACACTGGAGATTTGCAAAAAGAACCTAATTTTTTGTCTAAGAAACATGAGACTTCAAAAATAATTAATGTTTTTGTTTGCAGCCATCAATAGACTCAGATGTGGCTGGATGTCTTTTATGCTACTAGGAATCTCCTCAGACAAAGAGCATAAAAGAACTTTCAACAGTTCGGTGGAAACAACATTATCTTCCATTTTCTGCCTACTCTGTGCAGGCAGCTGATGGACACAAAAAAAGTGTAATTACTATCTGACATAGACGTGATTGTGCAGGCAGGAAAATCAAGAACGTTAACTCTTCTCAAAATAAATTTCAATTTGACGCTGTGAATTTTACATTGAAATGAGTTTTTTCTTTAAAACCCTGGAGAAAACAGCCCCTGCATGCAGGCATTAACAAATAGCTCTGCAAATCTAGGCTAAAGTGAACATTCAATTTGAGGAGGTCAAATCAAGAAGCTGCTTTCAGCTACGGAATGACTAAGCAGAGAAAGCCAGTGGGTAACCTCCCCAGAGAAGCATAACATCACTTCCCAACCGATTGATCTGCCCCTTTGCACCTCTCCAGATTGCCCTCACCCCTTTCTCCCTATTGTTTCCTCTCTTTTCTCAGGCATTTATACCCATTTGCAGATCATTAAACTTGGCCAAGTTTCGATTTCCAGCTTCTTGTGGCCCTTGCTCAAAAGCCAGTTGTATCTGACTCTAGGGTTCGAGCCAGCACTGTCTGCATCTGCAGATGTTTCCGTGGACACGTGGCAGGTATGCCTCAACACTGAAGTGCATGGAACACTGTTTACCTTCCCACCAAAGTAGTACCTATTTATCTACTTGCAATGTTTTGCTTTCAAACTGCTAGGTTGGCAGGATCTGGGACAGAGACAGGAGCTCACTCCATCATGCAGTACTCGGGAATCGAATTCTGACCTTCCAGTTGTCAAGTTTAGCATCTTAACCACTTGAGTCACCACTGGTACCTTTCCCCAAAGCTTTGTGACATTGTCTCATGGGCTAGAAGCAGATCCCAAGCTGGCTGGAACAAGCAGAACCCGTGTTGCCCAATGACACTGTGTGGCACTGAAATCTATCCCTTGAGATTTCCATCTTGAGCTGCCATCTAATACTCCTGTTACCAAAATGGTGGCAACCATTGTTAATAAGGGGGTTATTCAGGTAACTATGGGTGGTTGTTTGAATGCAGTGAGGAAAACAGCAAACTGCTCTTTGAGGGAGGGGTGGGTCTTTTGCAGTTTTGTGTTGAGAGAATTAAAATAAGCAAGATGAAACTCTGAAATATCAGTAAAATAGTGCAAGAAAAGATTACACTGCACCACAAAAAAAATTGTCTGCTACTTGGTCTAATCCATGTGTCCTATACTAAATCAAGTGTGCTGAATCCAAATCTGAAGTCTGATTCTGCCTAGGACATCAGGATCTTTAATTAGCAAATCTCACCCTCTTAGTAAGGTTCTTGTGTTGATCACGAGGGGTATATTTGCCACAAATGTAGAAAATATTGTCTGGTTTATTCAGCACAGCTGCACCTACTCATCTTTAGCTCAAAACAGACTCACTATGGCCTAACTGTACTATCCAATAAGATGGTTTTGCACTAGAGACAATCCCTTGGTCCATCTCACCTTATATACCTATTTCTGATGTCAGCTCACTGACTTGCCCAGACATGCCCAGCCACTGCTGGAACATGTATGCCACCAGGGGACGTGATTCAGCTGAGATGACAGCAGGCATAGTGGTAGCTGCAACTGTTATAATGTTCCCATGTAAAAAATACATTACCCAATTACTGACCATTTGAACAGCTATAGCACGCCTTAAAATCTGTACATGATAGGCAAATTCTGAGTTCAGTTTTGGAATCAGCACATTTGATATCATATAAATCACATGTGTTATTCCCAGTAGCAAAATTGTTTTGTGCAGAGTAATAAATCAAAGCAAATGATTCCACTTGTGCCATTCACAAGCTTCTTGAGGAAAAGAGAAGACAAAATGATGATGACAAATGTTGAGAGAGGCTCTCAAGTCACGAAAAGGGTTAAGTGAAGTGAAAATGGAATCATCTCAGCATTATCAAACCTTTACAGTGGTAGATCAGTTGTCCACCAACACTGTTACGAATGCAGAAAGCGGTTCTAAAGTAGTTTAATTGTTTTGGATTCTTTGTAAAATGACTGGTTCTGTTTTGACATCTCTCCAGGATAAAATTGTTTTAATAAATAAATGGTAGAAGTACTTTTCCATAACAATATTTATTTTAAGAAATTAAGATGGAAGGAAAGTAAGTGCCCCTTGGCTGTCCTTTTAAATGTGTGCTAGGGCAAAGAGCAAACGGCTGTCCTCCATGACAAAACCAATCTTATCTTGGGCAAGGTTATACAATCCACCGAAGTGTATGATAAAGATTTTCCCTGGCTGTAACATTTCAGGATTCTTCTTGAAGCTTAAGTGTGTCACACTATAAAGTGCTGCTCGGTATTGAGCTTTCGGTCAGGATGTATTTTCTCCATAGCTTGAGCCACTGATCAGGTCATTGCTATCCCATGTCAAGTCAGTTATGGTGACCCTTTTCCAGAGTTTTCTAGGTAGAGAGTACTCAGGATTGGTTAACCACCATCGGACGTTAATATCCTCAGGCTCTAGTATGACTCCACCCACTTGTTCTGGATCCTTCTGACTCCTCTTCCTGGGTAAAGGGGCTTTTGAAAGAATCTCCTGTTTCAACTAAGTCATGCTTTAGCAAAAAGGTATTTTAAATTCAGTTATTTTAAAAGTGTGTGTGCCCAGGACATGAGCGGTACAAGCTCACAAATCACACTGCAGCTGTCAGGTCAGAGAGTCTGATGCCTGCACAGCTGCTTAAAAGACCAATACAAATGTCTAGACCTTGGGCAGGATAGCTAAGAATGGCATTTGTCCTATTTGGGGCTAATTTCAGAATGAAATCAGATAGCCTTCTTAGTGTTGCTGTCCCTCCTTCATGGCATTTTGGCTCATTGTATCATTTGACAAAAGGCAAGGACACTAACATCATAATTTGTTAACCTCCTTCTCGTATATGCCTTAGTGCAGTGGTGGCAAACCTTTTAGAGACTGAGTGCCCACACAGAGGGGTGGAATGAACTCTGTGCTGGGGGGAGGGAGGAAGTGCTCTCATTGGGCTGCCGGGCAGAGGGGTGGGGCAAACTCCATGCTGGGGGTGGAAGGAAGCAATGGTGTGCATACCAACAGAGATTGCTGGGAGAGCCCTCTCTGGCATGCATGTGATAGGTTCACCACCACTGCCTTAGTGGCAAAAACAACAGAACTGCAGATGATAGCAATACAAAGACTGGAGAAAAACTGTCTCCCCACCTTACTTCATCTTTGTGTCATCCAAAGCATCCACTTTTCATCTCTGTTTTCAGCCCTGAAATGTCAGGAAATGGGATATTGCTGATGAGGCAACCTTATGCAAAGTGCAGCCACCTACCACTGAGAACTCTGACTATTAAAGAGCAATAATCACTTTGGTTCCAGGCAGTAAAGCCAAAAAGACTCTCTCACACCTGAATCCTGCTGGCAAACACAGGAAGCATAAGGACTGTTTAGCTGGAATCTTTTGCTTTTCCCCAGCAAGCGCCACTTCACAGGTGTAAGACCCAAGGGCTGGCCTGTAAAAAGCAACTGGGATTTCTGCTTGCACCAGAGATTAGTAGATTCGCCCTTGCACAAGCAGATGGGAAAGAGAGGAAGTGTGCGTGAAACAGGTCACTCTGCATACAGCTCATAAGTAACAGGATATTAGATTTCTCTTCATTAATTATGATGCTACATGAGAATAGTGCAAGGGAAACGAATGCTAAATCTTTGTTGCAAGATACTCTTAGAGCTGGTTTTCCAAGTCTGGCTCTTTAACTAATTAAAAGGAAAAGGAAATAGGAAGTGACCACAAAGAAAGGAAGAAGAATAAATCCTTAGAGTGGCAGTCAAGACAGAGGGGAAATAAGTCTAGCTTTCTATCAGCTTATTGCTTACCTGAGTTGGTGCTTCATTTCCACAAAATTCGGAAATGAAGAAGCTCCCCATGAACTGGGGTGAGACATTGGTGTGGATTTTCTCTTCAAACTCATTACCCTCAATGTTAGTTCAACAGAAATCACAACAGGGTCAAGTGTATGTGGTGCCTCTTGTATGTTGAGAAAGCCAACACTTGAACAGAGCTGAGGTTTTCGTGACCACCAATGAGTTTGCATATGCTTTGATAGTAAAGAAGCCTTGCAGTCCTCTGTTTGAAAACTCAGAGAATAGGCATCTGTTTCAAAGGATCCTCCATTTAAAGCAGGGGTGCCCAAACTATGGCCTGTGGGCTGGATACGGCCCACTGCACCAATTCATCAGAAGTGGTTGCGGACACCCCCCCGCATGCACAAATGTGCCCACTCCACTGCCAGAAGTGGTTGCGGATGTGCCCACACATGTGCAAACACATCTGTGCTGCACCCGGAAGTGATTGCTGATGTGCATGTGCAAACATTCCTGTTTCCAGGTGTGTGGTCACTCCCCTGGCGCAAAAAGTTTGGACACACCCGATTTAAAGGACTAGTTCAACTTAAAGAACAGCCAGAAGAAGAGGAAGCAAATGTCTTGAAGTTACCTATCAAAAACAGTAAGAAAATTGAGCAGACACACTATATTTCATTCCCCTCTAGAGAGATTGAAATTTCTATTTTCATTATGAAAGTTGTTTCTGGATTAACAAATGGCTTGGTTAACATAAAAATCACATAACAAAAGAAAATCCATAGAAAATAGTGGTTTGGTTTATGGATTTTTTGGGGGGAACAGATTAATTTTCATTGTAAGAAACATCCCGGGGAACAAATTAATTACATTAATGAGGTACAACTTTATTTGGTTGGTCTATAACCCCAATTTTGAAATTAACATTTTTATTATTATTTTTATGCATATATATTTTTATTTTCAATTAAATATGCTCTCATTATTTTAATTTGCCACCCACTTTAAAGTTAGTCTTACATGTTCACAAACACCACACTATACCATGATTACTTTCAGGTAAGATAACTGCAAGGGTTGATTTTTAATAAGCACAACAGAGTTAACCCTTTCACTCTGTGTCATCAGCAGTTATATCTAGGATGTCAAATAAATTAATAAAGATGTTTGAATATACTTTAAACTGTTCAATTCAAGTAGAAGTTCTTCATTTCCTCTCAGACCAAATGGGCAAACAGGAAGCCCTATTCATCAATACAGCCAGACTGCCCTGGAATCCTGTTTGCCTTGAGGCTTATGTTATTTTGTTTTAGGAGTCAGTGATAGATTAGCTATTAACATAGCTGGGTGGGGAAACTTTACTAAAATTCCTGCCTTCCTGCAAATCATGAATGAGGCTTTTAAACTTCCTTTCTAAAAGATTTTCTTCAGCCTAAACTTGCTCCTAGAAGGAATTATCTCAAAACAATTAAGCCAACCTCTCGCCTAAAGCCAGGCTTCCTGGGACAGAAACAAGGATCACACCTGGAAAATTATTCTCTGAGTTTTCCCTATCTTGCCTTTTGTCCCTGGAATCTGTAATTAAGACATGTACACAATGACAATTGGTTTTGCCTGGAAATCAAGATGGAGAGTAATGCGAGGTACATCCTCAAGCAAGTCTCACAAGTCAGTTCCTTGGAGTTCCATCAATGCTGATTGGCTCCAGTCTTCAAGCCAAGCCTGATCATTGGAGCACACTCAACTCTTCCAGCCTGCCATTGACAACTATACACCGTCCCCCCATCTCTTCCCCTCAATCTTCCTGGATGTCTGTAATATTTTTTGTAATGTCACTATTTACCTTAAAAATTTGTCATTGTACAGTCAAACCTTGGACAACGTTATGACTTGGTTCCAGAAGTCATGACGTTATCTAATTTTTAGCGTTGTCCGATGCATGTATCGAACAACGCTAAAAAAAAAAAGCCCTGACTTCAGGGGCAAACCTTGCGGTTTGTCCCTTAAGTCATTGCCGTGCTTGGGGGGGGGGGATTTGGCTACCCAATCATCCACCCCCCAAGTGCTGCGATTTCGCTGTGCTTGGGGGGGTAGATTGGGTAGCCAAATCTATCCCCCAACCACAGCGATCCTTGCCAATGCAAAAGGGACGGGGAGAAAGGCACTCGCTCTATGCGCTTGTGCATGGGAACAAGCACCATTCTCCCCATCCCTTTTGCATTGGCAAGGATCGCTGTGCTTGGGGGTTGGATTTGGCTACCCAATTCACCCCCCAAGCACTGCGATTTTGCTGTGCTTGGGGGGTGGATTGGGTAGCCAAATCTACCCCCCAAGCATAGCGATCCTTGCCAATGCAAAAGGGACTGGGAGAAAGGCACTTGCTCCGTGCGCTTGTGCGTGGGAACGAGCGCCATTCTCCTCGTCCTTTTTGCATTGGCAAGGATCGCTGTGTGCTTGGAGGGTGGATTTGGCTACTCAGTCCAACCCCCAAGCACAGCAATCCTTGCTAATGCAAAAGGGATGGGGAGAAAGGTGCTTGTTCCCACGCACGGAGTGATTGCCTTTCTCCCCGTCCCTTTTGCACTGGCAAGGATCGCTGTGCTTGGGGGTGGATTTCGCTACCCAATCCAGCCCCCAAGCACAGCGAAATCGCAGCGCTTGGGAGGTGGATTGAGTAGCCAAAGCCACCCCCAAGTGTAGCGATTCTTGTGAGTGCACTAGGGCTGGGGAGAAAGGTGCACGGGAGCGAGCGCCTTTCTCCCCAACCCTAGTTCAGTCGCAGCGATCCATCACTGGGGTGTGTGTGTGGATTGGGTAGATGTTCTACCCAATCCACACACCCCCAGACGATTGCCTCGAATAACGCTAAGATTCATTATCCAGAATTGTTATCCGATGCAAGTTTTTCCCAAAAAACTTGCATCATTATCCGATTCTAGCGTTATCCGATGCAATCGTTATCCAGGGTATTACTGTATCTTGAATTTAAGATGCTAACAAACCATTGTAACTAAAAGTTGAATTATTTACTTATGAATGAAACCCCGACTGATGGTCTTTTGTTTTATTGTATAATCTATATTGTAGCAAAAGGTAATTGGATAGATGTTAAAGATTAGCAGAAAAGTATAACAGGTCCTGCATTTGGGGCACAAGGCAGCTCTCCCATCAAATTTTCTTAGGGAAGCTCATCACGTAGATTCTTCTAGTAGACAAAAACCAGTGAGATATTTATAGGTTTTTGATCAGCAGTGGGCCCTCTGTTGCTTAAATGCTATTTTTGTCAATAAACCAGTCTTGTTTTTGTCTGAAATTAAAATCCCTGTGGTTCTTGAGGGGCTCCGCCAGCAGATGAACTTTTTAATTTTAAAATGCATCTCCACATTAAAAATGGACAGCAATTTTTAGGAAACATGTTTTTGGTCTGGCCCACCAAATTGTTTGTTTTTTACTTGGACCTCAGGCTAAAGAGGGGGAGAGAAATGGTCACATCTTTGTAGAAATTTTAGTTTTCAGACCCTAGAGAATTGGGAATTGGATAAAGTGAAGTTTGTCTCAGAAGTCCCAACATTTCTGAGATTCAGTACATGTTTTTAGCAGAAGACCATGCACACAAAACATTGAAAGACTATGTGCAACTAAAAGTAAATATTTTGAAAAATGAACACAGCTCTGGTTTAGCTACTTTTTTGTATTAGTAAAATGCAATGTGTATAGTAAACATGCATTTTTAAAACTATGCAATATGTTTTAGAATTAATATCGAAAATATATCCATGAACTTCTCTTTGAGAAGAAAAAGCATCTCCTAAGAGAAATATATATTCATGATGATTTACCTGTTTCCGCTTCCACAACAGGGTTTGCTCAAAGATGCATGCCTTAGGCATCAGATATACAAATTTTGCCACTGATTTAACCCCAATGGAATGTCAAGTCTGATCTCTTTAGTCATGACTGCTGCCTTTTCCCATGGTCCCTGACTTACCTTGTGACCCACTGTTAACATGCGTGCCATCCCTAAGTGCAGTTCTAGTTGTGCAGTTATTGCTTGCAAGAAGGAGAACCTTCCTTCTTCTATGTCATGCACGAGAAATAATTCACAGCTGGATCCTTCAGAAGAGAAACAGACAACAAACCACAGCTTGTGATACGTTTCCAATATGGCTTTAAATAAATTCACTGAATGGGCACCTCTGATGTCAAGGGGGAAGGAAGAGAATTTCACAAACCTCAGAGGACAGAGGAGCCTGTCATGCTGGGGTCTGTGGGGTTGCAAAGGGGTTGGACTCGACTGTGTGACTCAACAACAACAACTGCTGCTGCTTCCGCTACTACTAATTATGCAGGAAACAGTTATTGGTTTTTTAATGGTCTCACTTGACTTGGTTCTATCTTTATGTCTCCAGTCTCTCCCCATTCTTTCTTGCTCCACCCATGACTGATTTGAAAGAACCACTTTCAAAAGGCCCTCTTTCTGGTGACTAAGAAGATCCCATCCCACTGAAGTATACTTGGGATATTTGTGGAGCAGTTATGTCATTCCCACTGAAAAACTGTTCAGATAATGCTCTTCCAGCACGGGTTCATATTAGTCTGATAGAACTAAATCTACCACTAAATGTGCAAAAGTGGATGTCATTGAGTAGAACAGATGACCACCAGCCAAGCAAACCCAGGGTCCAAGTACAGTATCTTGTTAAACCTGTCCTGTTTGATCACATTGAGGGATTTATTTTCCATGACAAAGCTTTCCCCATACTTGTTGGACATACCAGATTGCAGGCTTTTTCTTTTCCTATAAAGAAAGTTGAATCCCATCCTCAATGCCCATTTCAGGACACATGTTTTCTAAAGTATTCTTTATATATCCCTTTTTAATATGACAGTGACATACTTGTTTGTGTTTTCTTGATGTATTCATTTCAATTGCACATTTCTATTGCCTATTTGTTTTGAAATGCATCATCATCATCATCATCATCATCATCATCATCATCATTGTATGCCACCTTGATTTATGGCAACCCTTTCCAGGGTTTTCTAGGTTATTTACTGATTTATTGTATGGCTTTATAAACACATGGTAGATAACACTATGACATTTACCACAAGTATGAGTCAAGTAAAGGGTAAAAAAATATGATAAAATATACATGTACACACATGACACTGCTATGTCCAGGTTCTTGATCCAACCAACTGCAGAAGGAGATAAAGAAAAAAAAATTGTCATATCTCCCATAAATGCCCAGCTTATGCATTCATGGACTATATGACAAACAGTTTAGTGTGAATTCCTACAGTCACATTGGCCTGTAAGCACCTTCTCCCATTTGTATAATAGGTCTGCACACCTGTCATGGCTCATGCTTATCCTGTTAGTGGTCTTCCAGATATGTTGTGATAGATCAAAACCATTTCCTTATTTCTGGATGCAGCCTGGAATTGTGTGACTTGCCCAAGGCCACAGGCTGGATCTTCTAGGATGCCCACTAGGGAAGCAAACTCTTAGCCTCTGGCTTCCCAACCAGATGTCTAACTCACTGAGCTATTCAGCCAGTTCACATAGTTCTACTGGTGCTAAATGCAATTAACCAATCTGCAATTAATGATATAATTGCAGCATCTGTGGCAGGCTATTAAAAACCTGGACATCAGGCTTACCAGACAGGCAAGTCAACTCATTATGGTCTTCTCAACTCAGGCAAGTTGTACTGTAATTCTGCTTAATTATCTGTAATTTTGCATCTGTAAATACAAATTACCATATGCAATTGTATGCAAACTGAAGAAGGCTGTCATCTTGCTCAGATGAGCACAACTTCTTCACTGGTGATGTATATGTGACTTACTCTATACCCAGAAAACACTGAAAAGTGTAGCCACAGGTGAGAATTGGCTAGATGGCATGTGGTTATATTTGGCTATCGTAAAAGACAAAGAATCAGCCATCAAATAACTGCAAGACTGTAAGGTAGAGATCCAAACAGATTTTTTCCTGCTTTTCCTTAATGTAAACCTAGAACCTGAAGGTTCAAGTAGCAGAGAAACAACAAATACTTGAAGAAACCACTCGGCCAGGGTAGTCACACATACATCACCAAAAAATAAGGTTTGCGCCATCTAGAAACCAGACACTGATATACAGAACTGTGTGCTTAAATTAGAGTACTTTACATCTCACTTGAACTGAGAGAGCTGTGACCAGGTGAATAGGTGCTGTTCTGGATGGGGAAATTCAATGCCTGCCATAGAGAATTTTCTCCAGATTCTTTCAAGAAGTCCTAATAGGACTTTGTATTCCAGGCACCTCAAACCCTCTGGCCAGTCTTCTTTGGACACACTCTTGTTTGTCAGTGTCCTTCTTAAAATGCAGAGCTCAGGTGTGGATAGGGACTGTGGTGGCTTAGTGGCTAAGACACTGAGCTTGACGACTAGAAGTTTGGCAGGTCAGCAGATCGAGAACCGAGTGCTGCATGATGGGATGAGGTCCCGTCTCTGCCCCAGCTCCTGCCAACCTAGCAGTTCAAAAGCAAGAAATTGCAAGTAAATAAACAGGTACCACTTGGGTGGGAAACTAAACAGTGTTTCATGCACTCCGGTGTCTATTCATGCCTGCCACTTGTCCATGGAAACATCTGCAGACGCAGACAACACTGGCTCTTTGACTATAAACAGAGATGAGTACTGAACCCTAGAGTTGGATATGACTGGTTTTCAACCAAGGGCAACCTTTACCTTTACCAGGAGTGGATGCACGCTGTGCTCCAAAATGGAATGATACAAATGAATGTAATCACTGGAATTTTCAACAACATAAATGACATATTTATGAAGAACTGGCTCAGATATGAAACATGAGCTATTTCTGTGGTGGGTTCCAGTGAGATTTTCTGGAAGACGGGCTCAGATTTCCTCATGTTCTCCAACGGAACTGCCTGTGCGTGCTTCCCAATATAAAGTCCTCAAGATAAGCTCATTTAGTGAGCCATTCAAACAAAATTGAAGATTAAACATTGATGTGTTAGATATGGAGGCTTCTGCCATCTGACTGGTCTGCAAATGTTTAACAACATGCCTTTGCATCTAAGAGAAGCTCGAAAGAATGGCAGGCAAAGAAACGAATGGCAGAGTGGGTGGGGGAACCCGCAAAGATTTCAAGCGTCTGACAAGAATACACAGACATAATAATTTCTTTGACCCAAGCCACATGAGCCTGTGAAAAGAACAAAACAGCACCATTTCATGGCATTTACAGTTTAAACCTTTCCTATTCAAGTTTCGAACAAAAAAAAAAAAGCCGACAGCCCATTCTGGTCATGATTAAAATTCATAGGTTTGTAGCAGAGAACAGATGGAGAAGCCATTTTAGGCCAGTCATATCCCAGCTCTGCAAAATTAATTTGACAGCTTTGCATTAAAGCACTGATCAATATCCACTTTAGAACAGCAGAGGCTAACTGAGAAAAAATAAGTGACCGGAGTGTTACCAGACGAGAAAAAATGAATCTTTGAGACTTTTCCCCCCTCTAAGCTTCCACCTACATCAGAAGTCCTGACCTCAATCCATTGATCGGTAGCAGTTAACATGACAAAAGGCCTGGCAGATATAACCAGACCTATACCTACCAGGGAACAATCAACCCTGATACACTAAATGTTTGACAGAGTGACTAGACTGCTGAATTAGTATTTGCTTTCTGAGGTCTGGGGGATGCAACCTTTCCTGGTGGGTGTTGTATTGGTTTTTTTTTTAAATTTAGACTCAGGAAAAAAATGTGACAATATTTTTTAAAAATGCCAAACTTCTATTAAGCTTGACAAGTGTCTGTTCGAACTCTTGGGGGGGGGGAAAGCAATACACGAAGGGGAGGGGAGAGGGAGATTCAGTAACAACCCCATAGCCCTGGGTGATCATGTCACCAGGTGGGTGCTTGATCTACTAGATATGCACTGTTCCTGCTAGTTCCTTGTTATTCAAAGTCTCCCTTTAAGGATGGCAATAGTGGGTTATTGTTGATTCTTTTTTCATGTCCAGGTCAGACTTTACTTTGCCAAAATGAGGCCACTTTCTTGGCATTGTCATCAGTAAAGGTAAATGTCACCCTTGCTTGAAAGCCAGTCGTATCTGACTCTAGGGTTCAGTGCTCATCTCTGTTTCAAAGCCAAAGAGCCATCGCTATCTGCATCTGCAGACGTTTCCATGGTCATTTGGCAGGCATGACTAGACACCAGAGCGCATGGAACGCTGTTTATTTTCCCACCGAAGTGCTCCCTATTTATCTGCTTGCATCTTCTTGCTTTTGAACTGCTAGGTTGGCAGGAGCTGGGACAAAGACAGGAGCTCATTCCATCCTGTAATACTCGGGGAATTGAACTGCTGACCTGCCACCTTCCAGTCAGCACCTTAGCCACTTGAGCCACTGGAGTAATCAGTAAGGGTCCTGAAACTATTTGGTTCTGTAAGACCTTAAATTGCTTTGGTATCATTTGGAAACTGACCCTGTTAACCATGGAACATCTGAAGTCTTGAGCATAGAAATTATGAATAAGCATCAGCCTTCCATCCACAGACATCTTCCCAGTGATTTGGGGTGGGTTGATTTGTGTTTGGGGCGGGGATGGGTTGATTTTTTTTAAGTTAAAAAAAATTCTTTGGCCCCGCCCACAACGTCATGACGTTGGTGCCGCCCATGACATCATGACGTCATGATATTGGCCCCGCCCATGACATCCATGACGTCAGAGTGGAGTAGTAAAAAAATTGTCATCCCATCACTGTTTACACAACACAATTTCCTATGGGTTTGCTTTGAGTTACAGTACATAAAAATTTCATTTTTCTTATAGGTTTGCTTTGAGTTATGTAAAAAAAAATTCCTATGGGTTTGCTTCCATAAAAACTTTGCCTCTGCCTCAATGCCCACCGGATGCTGGACAGAGATCCCGCTCAGAGGCTGAGGACAATGGCCGCCCCACCCTCACACACACACCTGCCGGGGGTTTCAAAAGCCATGCTGGCTCGGGCGGAGGAGGAAGGTCCCGCCCGGAGGCTGAGGTGATGGCCGCCCCACATCCTGAACTTGTTGTTTGTGTGGGGAACTTTTCTTGAGTGGTTGTGACTTTATTATTATACTGTAATGTTGAATTTTGTATATTGTATATTATATATTGTATTGCTTTGTGTGTATATTGCTGAATTTATCATGTGAGTTGGGTTTCCTGAGTGGGCGGCATATAAATGCATAAATTAAATTAAATTAAATTAACATTAAAAATCAATTAAAGCAAAAACCTACGGAACTGACTTATTTCTGACATCAGCTCACTGATTGCCCAGACATGCCTACCCACTTCCGGAACATGCATGCCACCAGGTGACATGATTCAGCTGAGGTAGCAGCAGGCATAGTGGTATCTGCAACTGCTATAATGTTCCCATGTAAAAATACATTACCCAATTACTGACTATTTGAACAGCTATAGGATGCCTTAGAATCTGTATGTGATAGGCAAATTCTGAGTTCGGATTTGGAATCAGCACACTTGATATTATGTAAATCACATGTGTTATTCCCTGTAGCAAAATCATTGTTGTGCAGTATAATGTCCCTGCACAATCCCTGTTGATGTAATTGGTCAGCAGAGTGGTACAGTGGCCAGCAAGAGGTTTGCACCTGGCCAAGTGGTCTCTTGTGAGAAAAACAGGCAGACCAGAGTTTGGTGCAGAAAAAAACTCAAAGTAGGTTTACTCAGAAAGTAGAAGGGTGCAAGTATATACACTGCAACAGCTGTAACACAAACCAGATATATTCTCTTGGGCTGCTCAGTTGACCTCACTGAGACAGCACAGTTGTGCTATATACAAGTCCATACAGTTCAGCAACAGTTCAATTCAACAGGGTGAAGTCTAGCCACAAACAAGGCCAAAGAGTTCTATAGCTTGTGTCCTCCCGGTGGAGGCCTTTTACCCCAGTTAGTTCTCCTTTGTCCAGTAAGAACAGATGGCATATCCAGCAAAAGCCATCAGCAGGAATAGTGGCAAAGGTTCAGTCCTCCTAGCAGGTTCCAGAAGATACAGAAATCTTCATCCAGACTGTCCACAGAGGAAGGTGTGCATTAAAGCTCAGGCAAGTTGAGCATTGTGGCTGAAGGTCTGCAGTCCTGCTCTGTCCTAAATACACTGGCCCTTGGAACACATCAGGGAAAGCTCCCAGCACCTATGTATGCCCAGTATTTTGGAATAGCAATTGGTACTGTGACCTTTTTATGCCACAACAAAAGGAGTCACAGTTCTGAATGGATATGTGTACAGCAGTGTTGATAGCCTGTCTCACCCTTTCATACTAGCTGGGGCATCATCCCAGCCTGACTGGAGTATAAATCCTACTCTTACATTCAGAGAAGAAATATTCCTAGTGATTCTGGCTCAGAAGAATTTACTTTGTCAGCACTTTGAAAATAAAGGAAATTTCTTGTCTGGTAGAACTTTTCTTGATCAAATGCGTGTGCTGACCCACCCAAGTGGGCGCAGTCGCTGCACAACGGCACTACACAGAGTCTTCAAGGAGTCCAGATACCAAAGTCCAAAAGGCAAGCCGAGGTCTGTTTACCTGTAGTCCGAGCAAACGTGTATTGATTATGGACTGTATCCTGATTGTATTGTGGTTATATTTATTTTGTTTTGCTACACTGTATTTTATATTGTATTATTATTGAACTGTTATATTGTATTTAATTGTATGTTGTGAGCCGCCCTGAGTTGGTTTTCACCAAGTAGGGCGGCATATAAATTGAAATAATAATAATAATAATAATATGTGCCCCAGCAGTAAAGTCTTAAAGGCATCACAGACACAATATGCCTTGCAACCAGTTAGGGAGAGCAGTGAAAACTTACGTTCCCTAACACTATCCACACAAATTTGGTGTGTGTGTGTGAAGAAGTAATCTTATGTCATGAATGCTCACATAATGTTTGATCTAGTAGTGATCCATTTGTATTGTTATTATAACTCTGAAAGGCTTTTGCTTTGCTCCAGCCTGGCTGCTCTCCAGTGTGTTAGATTACAACAGTTTATCACCCCTCTGTTCTACTGATGGGGGATGGTGGGGTTTGTAGTCCAGTACCTCTGGCAGGGTACCAGGTTAGGGAAATCTGAATGAAATTATACAAGTTTACACTGCTAAGTGGGACTGCGGTGGATTAGTGGTTAAGACGCTGAGCTTGATGACTGGAAGGTCGGCACGTCAGCAGTTCAAGACCTGAGTGCTGCATGATGGAGCGAGCTCCCAGCTCTGTCTCAGGTCCTGACAACCTAGCAGTTCAAAAGCAAGAAATTGCAAGTTGATAAATAGGTACCACCTTGGTGGGAAGGTAAAGAGCATTCCATGCACTCTGGTGTCTAGTCATGCCTGCCACATATCCAAAAAAATGGCACCAGCTCTTTGACTATAAACAGAGAGGAGCACTGAACCCTAGAGTCAGATGCAAGTGGATTTCGAGCAAGGGTGACCTTATACTGCTAATTCATCAATATTCTCACAGGCAGCATCAAGCAGCCAAATAGTTGTGCAAATTTACCTTGTCCTTGTGGTCCAAAGAAAGATTGCTTTGTAATCCTGTCTGCATCTGGAGAAAAATCTACCTCCTCCTCTCAGAAACTGCCCATTCATTGCTCTGTCTCTATATATGTGTGCATTTGCCCCCGTGTATTATTATTATTTCTTCCCAAGTGTTTTTGCAATATTCTGTCAACATGTTTAGGCTTCATATTTCACACTAATGAAACTGCTTTGCACTTATGTTCAGTAAAATATAATTTATACGTATGGTTGGGGGAAAAGAACAAGTTGACATGGATGATTTCCATTTCAACATCTCTAATTTTATGACTGGTTTTAAAACCTCTTGTTCATAGTCTTCAGTGTGTTTTCACCCACCTAGGTTAATTAAGCCTGGCTGCAGCCATTCAAAAAGATATATTGGTAACAGGTCTATCAGGAAGAGTGTGCTGGATAGAAACTGGGGAACAGGAAAGATTTCAGAAATGAGAGACAGGCGGAAGTTTCAAATGAAGCCACCTTTTATCACAAAATGTGGCAATGGACACTAGCTTGGATTGACCCTGTGGTCCTTTGGGATCTGGGTTCAAATCCTGTCTTGGACAAAAGGCTTTTCTTACTACTGGGATTCCACCACACACAGAATGCCCCTTCCTCATCCATCTGTTATACACATGAAGCTGTCCCTCCATTGAAATTAAGGGGAACAACTGTGTGCACAGAAAGCTCCATGTGTGTACTAACTAGACCATTGTTTCCCAAACTTTGGTTTTTGGACTTCAATTCCCAGAAGCCTAAGTCAATTCCCCAAAGCACTGATCAGCCAGTGTTCTGACTTGGGCTTCTGGGAATTGAAGTCCACCAGTGTTCTGTGGAACACAGTTTGGGAAACACTATACTAGACAGTTACGTGGGGCTTAGAATGAGAATGCTAACAACTATAATAATGATATCTATACAGCATTTGCAATAATTCCTTGCAAACAACACTGCTGTTTCCGTAATCAATGCACGTACTATTATCACAAGACACATTTTCTGTTCAAGGACTTTAAAAACTTACTTTCTGGACTACAGTTCCCAAAATCCCCCAGCCAGCATAATCATTGCCTGGGAGCTGCTTTCTGCCAGCAAGATGCTATTGTCTGCATATTTTAAATTATTGATGTTTCTTCCACCACTTTTCACTCCTTCATCTGAATCTACTCCATCTTTCCTTATGATATATTCTATATACAGATTGAACAGATAAGGAGATAAAACAAACCTTTGGCTATCATCTTTGCCTATGAGAAACCATTGTGTCTTTATAAGCATGTTTAATTTTTCTGTGTGATCAATTTTCTCCTGGATGTTTGCATAAAAGCTTTCAATTTCATCTTCTTCAACATTGGTAGTAGAAGCACAGATATGAACAATATTCATGTTGATGGGGTTTCCCAGAAATCTGATATACAGCCAGGTTTTACATTATAGTTTCTAATTGCTTGTGCTACATATTGCCTCAGCATTTGAGCCACTCCATTTTTTCTGGATTTCTCATTTTTGCAGTGGAATATCTTGTAGTTGCCTGACTGAAAATATCCCATTCTAGTCCACTTTAGTTCTCTGACACCCAACACTTGACATGTTTATATGTTCTGTTTCTTGCTTTATAGTTTCCAGTTTGCTTTGATTCATTTTTATCCCGTTTCCCAATTCTATATGTTGTGAAGCATTGAACCTTCACTTCATTTCTGTGCATGTTATCTGTAGATGTACTTTTGGCTTTAATTTAATTGTGCATTAGTGACAGCACTATTTATACTTATTCTTTGCTCATCCCTAGTAGCCATTTGAGTGCTTTCTGACTTGGAAGTCCAATCTTCCAGCACTATCTCTTGTTTCATTTTGGACTCTCTTATCGTAGAGTTTTCAATATAAGAAAGATTCATCAGAGCCTTCTTCTGGTGCCATCCCACCACCCACCCTCCACTTCACTGGGTCTGAATTTTCAGATGAATTAATAGGATTTAAATTTCCTGAACCAAAAAGCTAAGAACCAAAAAGCTAACTCAAGGGAGCCTGAATAGTCACACCTTGTTGGTTGGAATTGTTTCACCATTGGGTTTTCAAGGTATAAAAGGTGCAGCAGTGGTTTATTTGCCTCCTTCTGCACAATACTAGCAAGAGTTAGTTTGAAGGTTGCTGCCACTGTCTGTGAAAGATCCTCCATCAGTGTCATGTTCAGCTACCGCTGTTGCCCAATACCTATGCTTCAAGGATTTCTCTCCTTCCTTCACCACTGGGTCTCTGTTTTTTCTTTTGTAGATATGGCCACTACTCCTGAAGAGGGTGGATCCATCTTGGTCTGGTCTCTGCTGAAAACATTCTGCCTCGATTGGCCCTGCTAGGAGTCCAGGCACTAAATGGAATCTACCTTTTTGATAGCATTGCTCCAACACACTCAAACTCCCTCACCATGTTAAGGTGTGCATCCAAGAAAAGCCAAGCTCCACTACTTTTCAGGAATTCTTCTTGCTGTTACTGTGACGATTTGCTTCTTTTGTGCATCGATTCTCCTAAAGCACACTTTCTTTGCTTCCATTGTTAATAACTTTATGGTTGTTTCAGATTACTGGCTGACATCAAAGGAACATAAATTTCTCCTTAAAATAAAAATAAGGTATAATTTAAACTCCCTTGTCTCTCCCAATAATAATAATAATAATAATAATAATAATAATAATAATAATAATAATAATAATAATAATAATAATAATAATAATAATAATAATAATAATACAGTAAAACCTCATATAACACTAAAACCTGGTTCCACAAGTCTTGGTGTTATATGATTTTTAGTGTTATCTGATGCATGTCAAAATCCTATGGGATCCATAGAGATACATTGTAACCACACAGGCTTTAGCGGTTGTTATCTGAAGCATCCCATAGGATCTTAATGTTATCTGATGCAATTCTTCCCCCCAGATTCCTTAATGTTATGCGATTTTAGTGTTATCCGATACTAATGTTATATGAGGTATTACTGTAATAATAATAATAATAATAATAATAATAATAATAATAATAATAATAATAATAATAATAATAATAATAATAATAATAATAATAATAATAATAATAATAATAATAATAGTGGTGGTGATGATGGCGGTGGCGGTGGTGATGTTGCAAATGGGCAGGACAAATCCATGAGACAAAATTCTACATCTGAACATCAGCCTAAGAAAGAGAGAGAGAGAGAGAAGCTGTTGTCAGAGGCAATGTATTGTATTTTAAACATCTTTGACATAACAGAGAATATATCCCCCAAAACACAGCCTTGTGAAACTGTCAATAGCCTGGTTTGTATTTCCACCTCATTAGGAACGATTCATTCTATTTCTTCAATTCAACCCCCCCCCCTCTCTTTTTCTTTCTGAAATATCTTAACCCTCTCAAATGTTCCAAGATACTTTTTATGTATCTTAAATATTAAACAGAGGCCAATCAAAGTGGATTCAATAATACAACATAATCAATGGCAGTAATTATGAAGGTAGGAAAATGCCATTGCTCAGAGCTCACTCAGGTTGATGAGTGACGAACCCACTACTTTTTAACTGAGGACAAATCATTTGCCCTGCTACATTTAAGCCATATGCTTCTAAATAATGCAAAGATACCTCTTTAATAAGATTATAACTTTTAAGAAAAGAAGCAAACACACATATACAATCTATTTTGTTCCTCTTCTGAGTTTGATGTAGAAAGCAATCAATATTTAATGCATCTGCTTCCATTGTCTAAGCCTTGTAAGCCTTCCTTCCTTCCTTTTTCTTTCTTTCTTTCTTTCTTTCTTTCTTTCTTTCTTAACCATAAATTCTCATTTAGGTATGGTCACTATATTGCACTTCTAAATTATTATTGTGTGTCATTAAGTCAATTTTCTTCCCATTAGGTTGCCAAATGTTATGAAAGTTTTCTGCACAGAATTTCATGCACATTTTGCTTATGCTATTTCTTGATGCAAGAATTCTAATGCATTTTATCTAACACATATTCTCCCCACCCCATTGGTTATATCATAGATGGACAATCCTCTGAAGTCCAGTGGGGCACACAGCAATCTCTGGACTGTGACACTTCTTCCCCCGCTCCCGCTCCTCAAAACCTTTAAAATGTTTTCTTTCTTTCTTTTTTTACTTGAAAGCCCTGTTGCACATTCAAGTGTTCCATTAATAAAGAATCAGGGTAGAGTTGATGGTCCATGAATACTGGGAGCCCTCAAAACATGACAGTATTTTCCTTACACCCCCCAAAATCAGGGGGTGGCCAACCGTGGTGCTCCAGGTGTTCTTGGACTTCAATTCCCTGAAGCCCAATTCAGTACACCTGTTGATCAGGGCTTCTGGGAATTGAAGTCAAAGAACACCTGGAGCACCAAGATTGGCCACCCCTGCCCTCGATAGCATAAGTATGATTTTTCCCTCCCTAAACCAGTGTTTTGAAAAGTGGGGTATCTATATTTGTGCCCTGGAGGGTGAATTGATCCCATTGGCTGTGCACTGCCCACCTCTGGACTAATGCATAACTGTGTGAACTTTCCCCAATTAGCAGTACATGATGCACACATTGCTTTATGCTCACTTTGAGTCTCTAAAACATGCCATTAGCTCCCATATATGTAGGTTTGGGCCTTCATAAATAACCCCCCCCCCCAAAAAAAAAAAAGCAGGATAACCTAGGCCTCCACCCTTATGGGACATGCTGTCTCTTCCCCACATGTGTTCATAATTCACTCTCTCACAGTAAAGCAAAGCCTCTCACCATGGTGACAACCCTGATGCCAAGGTGTCCCCTCCTTCCAATCTCCTTGGATATTTGGCAGTTTTGTCTTCCCAAATCTCATAGTTATATAGGCATTTTTCTCTGGTGCTGAGTGGCATTTAGAGGTTTTGTTCTGTGTGATCTATAAGCGTAGATCTCTCCAATGCTAAGAGGTAGCCTTCTGCCTTTTAAATATTTTATAGGCTGCTTAGGGTAGAAAACTCTTCAAGACAAGAGAGTAGTAAGAGAAAGTTTGGAAGGTGTATATGGACAGTGTATATCTATTCATAGTGGAGAGCTTATGGTGACATCATTCTCCTCTTCCTCCTACTTACCAGATTATCATGCACTCTCTTTAATGGGAGCCATTTTTGTCTTCTAAATGTAGTCACTCTTCTCTTAACTGTTCTTTTGGGTCTTCCTCCCAAGGTGGTTAAGAAGTGAAATGAAAGTGTGTCAGTAAGGAGGTCACTATATTAATTCATGTACTTATCTGCCCCTGTTTGCTGGAGGCTGGAGAGAGGAAGGAGGGATGCAGAATCATATTATCTGGTATGGATCTTAGCTTGGGAAAGTTAGAGAACCTTGAAACTCCTCCTACTCCTACTCCTACTCCTACTCCTCTTCGTCTTCTACATCATCCGAAGGGAGTCACCAGGAAAGGAGTCAATGAGATACTTTAAAGGGCCAATTGGCACGGCTAAATTTAATTCCTTCTGTCAGGATCCTCTTACAAGTAGCACCTTGGCCTTCTCATAATGGGATCCCACCTAGGGTTACCATATCTCAGGATTTGTCCTGAGATTTCCTGCTCTAAAGAGCAGGAAATCTCAGGAGAAATCCTGAGATATGGTAACCCTAATCCCACCTGATACTGCCTGCTCTTCTGGCTAGACAGTCCAGGCTTTTTAAAGCTTGCCTTCTCATTCCTGAGCTGGATCTAGGTGGTAAGCAAGGTAGCTCATAGGAAATCAGTTAGTGTAGATATGGTAGCCCTGAGCCAAGTTAAACACTCCAGTCATCTTCAGGTAATTCAAAACTATATTGTAATCAAAGTAAGTTACAGAAGAAAGTTTATGAAAAGTTCAGAAAGCATATCAAAATAAAGAAAGCTGTTTTTTTGGGGGGGAAAGCTCAGCACACCACCACCTCTTTCTGGCTTACGCATCTACATGTTTGCAGTTCTCCCTTAGCTCCAAGCATTGGGTCCAAGAGACCATTTTGGCCCCACCTTCTGGGTTTTATCTCCTCCCTCAGGGTCCACCTCCTTGCCATTCCCCTAAAGGAATCCAGCCTCATGTGTGCACGACATGTCCAGCACACATGAGGCTCCATCTCTTCCAACCCAGGAAGCCAGCATGTTTACACATTCCAATCCCTCTAGTATGCTCTAAAAGGTACTCCCACAGATTGAAATCTCCATCTTGAATGAGTCTAAAACCAGGACATAAATTCTGCCTGACACCTTCTTTAAAAGGCAGTGTAAGCTCTTCTACACTTTCCATCCTTTCTCCCTGCACCATCCTTCTTCCTCTCTATATCTGCAATTAGTAGTGCTGTGACCATGTGGCTTTGATGATTTAATAAATTATTCTGCAAGAGGAAAGAGAAGAAAAAGTTTATTTTCTTGAGCAAAGAACACATCCTCCTCCATTTTTAGTTTTTACTTCCCTATGCCCACATCTAATTGCAACACATGAATACCAGATTTAGCACTAGAGATCTGTAAAAATCTTGATGAGTTCTGTAAGTAACCAGATGTTTTTGTTCTACCTAGTGGTTGTCCTGGAAACCTCTAGATTCCCCTGATTGGGTTCACATTTACATATTTGCCTGAAAACTGTACACCTGCCTAATTAGTTATTTCTAAGCTCTGGACATGTTGCTAAAAATCTTACTCTGTCCTGAATATGCATGAATACCTGGAAGACACGAACCACGTTCAAAAAGATCTTGGTAGGCTTGAAAACTGGACTGAAGCAAGAGAGATAAATGCAAAGTTCTACACCTGGTTGCGGCGGCAGCGGGGGCCTCAAATGTACTTTTACAAGATGGCGTTACTTGGCTCAGTAATACTACAGGCAAGAATTGTTGTAGATCACAAGTGGAATATGAGCCAACAGTGTGATGTGGCTGCATAAAAAGTAACTGCTATTTTAGACTGCATTAACAGACGTAAGGTACTAATTCCCCTCTATTTGGCACTACTTATGCCTCATCTATACTATTATGACAAGTTCTGGTCACTGCACTTTAAAGAAGGATGCCAATAAATGGAACAAGTTCAGAGGAAGTCAACAAGGATGATCAGGGGACTGGAAATCAAATCCCATGAGGAAGGTAAAGGTCACCCTTGCTCAAAAGCTCTAGGGTTCAGTGCTCATCTCTATAGCCAAAGAGTCAGAGCTGTCTGCGTTTGCAGATGTTTCCGTGGACATGTGGCAGGCATGACTAGACATCAAAATGCATGGAACACTGTTTACCTTCCCACCGAAGTGGTCCCTATTTATCTACTTGCAATTTCTTGCTTTCAAACTGCTAGGTTGGCAGGAGTTGGGACAGAGACGGGTGCTGATTCTGTCATGCAGTACTCAGGTTTTGAACTGCTGAACTTCTGCCTCCCAGTCAGTGTCTTAACTACTTGAGCTTCTACAGTTCCTTACTATGAGGAAAGACTGACAGAAATGGACATGTTTGGCTTTGAAAAAAGAAAACTGAGAGGGCACTCTTCAAACACTTGAAAGATAATCATAAATAGGAGGGACAGGGTCTGTTCTCTATCATCCCAAAGTGCAAGACATGTAATAATGGGGTCAGTTTACAGAAAGCTAGACATAGGCTGAATGTCTGAAAAACTTCTTTACTGTTAGAGCAGTACAGCAATGAAACCCTTGACCTCAGGAGGTGGTGAACACTTCAACACTGGAAGCATTCAAGAAAAAGTTGGACAACCATCTGCCAGATCTACTTTGATCCGGATTCCTGCATTGACCAGGGGGTTGGACAGAACGGCCTCATGGGCCCCTTCCAATTTAGTTACTACATGGTTCTATGACTCAGGATTGTCATGTCTCACTTCTCTTTCCTTTCCTTGCATATGCTCTTATGACTCAGGATTAGCCAAGAGGGCAAAAAACCATCAGTTGGGCCTACCATCTGAAACCGCATTCTCACTCTGACAAGCCATTCCTTTTACAACAATACCATCAACAAAAATATTTTAGGCACTGCAGATCACAGAACATGCATACAAGTGGCAGTTGTATTTTAAAATAACTAATCAATGACTCCCCCCCCCTCTTTAAAGCAAACTGGTCTACAATTCCAAAATAAAGTAGGAGTTGTTCATACGCTAGAAGGTGCTTGTAGGTCTTCTTTTGGGAAGGAAAAAAGTGGGGAAAGCAAAGTAAATAAAAGAAAAATATCAAATAAACTAGCAATTTGATGGCTACTTTATGGCTTCTTAATTTTATTTTGGGCAAATATATAGGAAAATATATATGGATGTATATATGGTATAAAGGACAGAAGCATTAGAGGGTGGGGAGTTCAGCAAGCTGCGGTCTCATTGGATATCCCTTGTGGAGAAAACGACTTTGAAAGAACTTAATGCAAAAAATCCTTTAGGCCACACTTTGCAACCTAGTAAAGACTCAAGCAACTGATGGAGAGAAAGACATCAATAAATAATCAAGGGTCTTAGACTTTTAAATGGGAATTTGAACATTTCAACCATAAGGTAAATTGAATCTTTCTCACTGTCAGTAGCTCCCAAACAGGTGCTTGTGCACAGAGAAGACTATAAAACTTTCCTCAGTTGTAAATGTTGACTGACCTTTCAACTGATAGGTTTACATGGAAATAGAAAAGTGTTCACTTAAAACTGCTGAATGGAAGCTTTGTCTCCAGCAACTTCAAATTTACACTTTGCAAAGTCTGGCCAGGTTATCCTGCTATGGTAATAGAGTAGACCAGTGGTGGCAAACCTATGGCATGTGTGCCAGAGGAGTTACTCGGAGCTCTCTCTGTGGGCACACATGCCATCACGCCAGCAGAAGACAACGGAGCAGATTTTGCCCTGTTCCTCTGCCCAGCAGCCCAATGGGAGTGGTTCCTCCCTCCCCCAGCTAAGAGTTCAGCTTGTCCCTCTGCCAAGCAGCCGAATGGGAACACTTCCTCCCTCCCCCCAGCACAAATTCACCCCACCCCTCTGAGGCATGGACAGCAGTGTGTTGAGTTTGGGTACTCAGTCTCTGAAAGGTTCACCATCACTGGAGTAGACCCTACTGCCAGTGACTCAATGCTGAGTATCAGGTAGCATTGGGTAGTTACCTGAGTATCAGGTAACTACCCTGACAACACTAAGGACTAACAGCCTTGGATACTGAAGTCCACAGGGAGGGGGATTAAATCCCACTTGAATCCATCTTGATGGAGTGCAGCAGCTTCATCAATACTGGCCTGGGGCTGATTAAGATTTTTTGCGCCCAAAAGGGTTCAGGACCAGAAAGCGATTCGTGGAACTGGATCAGTGGTATGGGGGTCATGCTACGATGTGGAAGGCAGATGAATGGCCACTGTATTATATTCTCAGGACAGTCTTCATGGCTGATCACCTTGATGATTACCTATATTCAGATTCAAATACGGAAGGAGGAGGAGGTTTTCATCCTCCAGTCATTTCCTTTTTCTTCCTCCTTGGAATCCGCCTTTCCCTTATTCAGCATGATTTTTTTAAGAAGGGAAAAGTTTTGGGATAATTTTAGACTCCGAAAGTTCTAACATTTTCAAGGTTAAGGGTTATAGTTAGAGACAAAATCTGCCAAAATACAGGCGTTGAGACTTGGAGAGTTACATACTAGGTACTTTTTTGTTTTGTTTTTTTAAATAATAGACTGAAGGAATTTCTTCCTTGTCCTATTTCATTTATACTCCAGATTTGAATCAATTCGGGAATTATATGCACAGTCCTATTGCTATTCAGACCCCCTTGATTTCCCAGAGATCGTTTGTCAGCACCATTTTCCTTCATCTTTGCCCTCTCTATCCATGTTCTCATTTGTATCCATGTTCTCATTTGCCCACACTGCCACCCAATTTGAATTGGTTTGGGAAACCCATGTAATTTTTGTTCATGGTTAACCAGGAGAAATTCATGGTTAACCAGGAGAATCCCATTGGGGTATCAGTGGTATCAGCCAGAGGACTTGACTTGCTTCAGCAATGAGCTGATCTCAATTACATTCCAGCTGTACAATTCAATGGGTTGTTTTGGTAATTTGAATTAGATAGCATTATAGGCAAATAAGATCAAGTACAATAAGCATTGAGTATAAAGAAATAAAATAATATGTATTGGAAGGGACTGCAGTGGCTCAAGTCACTAAGACGCTGACTGGGAGGCGGAAGGTCAGCAGTTCAATTCCCGAGTACTGCAGGATGGAATGAGCTCCCGTCTCTGTCCCAGTTCCTGCCAACCTAGCAGTTCGAAAGCAAGAAATTGCAAGTAGATAAATAGGGACCACTTCGGTGGGAAGGTAACAGTGTTCCATGTGCTCTGGTGTCTAGTCATGCCTGCCACATGACCATGGAAACGTCTGCAGAAGCAGACAGCGCTGGCTCTTCGGCTTAGAAACAGATATGAGCACTGACCCCTAGAGTCGGATATGACTGGCTTTCGAGCAAGGGAAACCTTTACCTTTATATCATATGATAAATAAATTTCATGTCAGAAATTACTCCGAAAGGGTTTTTGGTGGAGAGACTCCACTCAGGGGACACCTGAATGAGGATCCTTTCATATCCTTAAGATCCATCATGCAGCACTCGGGTAGCGTACCCCAACCTTCCAGTCTCCAAGCTCAGCATCTTAACCACTAAACCACCAGACATTTTTTTTTTTTTGCATTAACAGTTGCTGTTAACTATTCTAAGGAAATGTATTGGCATCTAAACATTAGAAAAAGGTTGGTTGGTTGGTTAGTTGACTTGGCCTGTATCTCCAACATCCAACAGCCATGCTGGCTGGGGCAGTTTTGAAATTGTAATCCCAAAAGTAGTTTTTCTAAACACTGGAGTCACTTTTGAACACATTGCAATGGGTACCAATGATACATTAAGTGGCCCCAAAAATAGGATTAGCCTTTTCCAGGTTTACTTTTCTAAACTTCATATGCAGAGTGGGAAAGAAAAAGAAATGCCTATTTTGTTATGACCTTCCCATCAACAATGACTGGTCACGTGTCTGATGTAATGCTCAAAGACCAGTCAAAAAACTACCCTCCTGAAATGGAAACTATTTACCTCTTGGCCACAAAGGACAATTGGATGTCATGACACAACCTGAGATACAGCTAATGCATTTTATAAAATGCAAGAGAGAGAGAGAGAGAGAAAATCTAATTTTGATTTCCTAGCCCAGCGGGACATCTGTGCAATTGTGTAAAAGATAGACATGGTTGGGACTAATGCACAACTGAACAACCCAAGATGGAGCTTCTTGATTCTTTCCTGGTTATTGTTCTTTGTTGCTCAGTGTTTTGTAAATCCATCTAGTTGTGGAGACTTATTTTATTTGTTATTATTATTAGAAAATGCTTGTTCCTCAACTCTTTTTGAAATGGGGTTTGGTGAAAATGAAATTTCAGAGGTGTGTGCCTCGACATTGATTTTTCTATTTTGTAATAACACACAATAGCATATCTTGTTTTATATCAAGAGGATAAAAATGTCCCTAACTCAGTGATCTCCATTCTGGGGTAATGGATAAAACCTGTTTATGAGATGTCATTTATTCCACAATAGACAGTAAATAAAAGCCATTTCAAGCTTCAGTTAAATCAAAGCTTGTTCGGGATTTCAGCAGATTTGCAAATTACCTTTGGGACTGTCTTCAGTTCCACCAGTTTTCGCAAAGGATATTGACGAGGCTTGTTTTGCTCTCTTTTTCTCTTTACCAAAACCCTTGCCCAGCTAACACTTTGGAAGGTGGATTGATTTGGACAGATGGCTTTATAAAGGAGGGACTCATAGGCTGTTACCTAAAATATTTCTCCTCATTTTATTTAATGGGAAGAAGTGAAAGCAAGTATACGTCACAACTGATAATTTCACATTATCACATATTCACCCAGGTGAATCTGGCTGCCGAGACTCCCTGCCTTCCAAGTAAAGTGGGGAGACTACTAAAGACTGCTTGGAAAATGGAGGGAATGCAGTTTCTTTCATTTGAGTTGTATTAGTATTACTATTATTCTGCCATTAGATTCACAGTCAAATACTGTACTAGTATAAAATTAAGCCCAAGACCTAACCAAGGATATATAACGACTGTTAAGGTAACATCTAAGTATATAGGCAGTTCCTAGTAAAGTTGTTTATTGTAAAATCAGGATATTCAAGTCCAATAAATCCAACATTTCCAGATATTCTAGGGAATCCTTTAGGTATTGCTCCAAGGGCTCCAATTACTATGATTTTTTTCTTCTCCCCTTCAATTTGCAAATAATGATATTTTGTGATTTTCTCCAGCTATTTGTCCTCAATTCATGTATCTCCTGGTTTGCAATATATAGTCGTAGTGGTAGAAGATACAAAACACTGTCAAAACAAACAATGTTACAAAAGCATTGGTTGGTATCATATAACAGATACAAGGTTTAACCAAAACCCTAAATTTCCACTAAATAGTGGTGTAAGATATATATGCTATTCCCAATATTGCTGCTTTCTGCAGCTTTAACAGCATTTTCAGAAATTTGCGGTTGGTTATATATTTTATGGAATTCCTTAGCTGGCTATCTTTAAAAAGCAATTAAAAACTTTCTTGTTCAAGGAGGCCTTTCATGATGTTGTCCCTTTAGCTACAAATTAGTCAGCCAGGTTGATCCTCTATGCCCTTAGATGCCAATTATTTTATTTTATTTTGAGACATATTTGTCGGTTGTGTTTTGATTTGTTGTGTGTTCTCTCATGTTATTTGATATTTCCCTGTACACCACCCAGAGTGGGATACCACCCAAATGGGCAGTATAGAAATGTAATAAATAAATAAATAAATAAATAAAATATAATGACCACTGAAGTGCCTTTATAATTGAGATATTTCTAGATAGATAGTTAAGATAGGTCTATGTATTTTGTTAGTTTTCCAATTCTTCTTCTTCTTCGTCTTCTCCACCACCAAAAAAACCCAATACCAATACCAATAGCAAACAGTAACATCACTGCCATCATCACCATTGAGGTTGAGAGAGGCAGAAAGACAGTGGTTGACCCAAGACTGAGCATCATGGCTGAACAGCAGCTTGAACTTGGGTCTCTAGACTCTGAGTCCAACACTCTGATTGCATCACCACACCAGTTCTCATTATCTGCTGCAGCTCTTGTTTGACATAGTCACTGAAGAACTTGTGAGAGCCATGCTTAGGCCAGTGCAGGCTGATGATGCTGATGTCACCAAGACACACACTCTGGTTTTCAAAGGTGCTATCCAAGGTGCTGAACCTATTTGGGGGATGAGTTTTGGTGGCTCCGATGGCTCCTGTAATGTTCAGCATAAAATCCAGAATGGATTCATCTCCCTCAGTGATACTATAGTCCAATGAGTGGACTAAACCAAAGGCATAGAATACAATAGAGAACTATATCACCACCATGACTTATACCCACAAACGTTTTCCTTTATCAGTTTGCTTCCTGGGGTACACAGAAAGAGCATCCTCAAAGACTGGTATTTTTGAAACACAATCAGGTGTACCCCAGCCAACAGCCACCTTTTGCCAGCTAATCTTTCTCACACTAGGTTAGGTGAAAGGAACTGCAGAATGAACTCACCAAAAGGTCCCTTCATTTGGCAGTTTAAAGTTTGATCTAGAAACAGAATATGTTTGCTTCCTCTCTCTTTATGGATGGTGGCTATTAATATGCAATATGATAGAAAGCTGCAAAGCCTGCTTGACTATACTTGACCATTTCATTTCTTTAGTAGCAATAGTGTGTGTTTGTTGCAGGAAACACAACATATCTTAGACCAATTTTAAAACGGGCTAAAGTCCAGTTTTGAATCCTAACTAGAGTAGACCCATTGGTTCTATGACTGTTACATATGGGTTAACTTACCAGAATCTCATTGAGTCAATGGCTCTATTCTACCTGGGAGTAGCAACTGGATTTAACTTTATTAAGTTTATTGTGCAAGAGGCTTTTCTGGAACAGACAATCTACTCACTTCTGATGGAGTGAATTCTACCAGGAGGACTGCCACAATAAATTGGTTAATCTTTAAGGTTCCACAAATCCCTTTAATGTTTATATTTTCCAAAACACAGAAGTATTTTTGAAGATCGGCAGCAAACCATTTGACTTGACATGTCTCGGGAATACTGAATTTGTGGCTCTAATTTCTTTACCATGGTGCCTGCGAGTCTCGTTACAGTTAAACCTGTGTCAGCATTTTCATTAGAAACTGAGTTTTGATTTATCACCGCAGCTGTACAACTTTGCTCCTGGCTGAAACTTGGCATAAGGTCTTTAGAGTAAGGAAAAACATTTTTGCTCTCTATTTCACTTTATTTTTTCTTCCTCTAAGATGCCAGCTTCAAACAACTTCTATCAATGCAGATCTAGGTCTTTCAGTTTTCGTCTCCTTTCCAGGGGGTTTTCTGAAATCTCAGAGGGAGAAACCCAACAACAATGATCAGAAACAAATGTACCTCAATAATAATAATAATAATAATAATAATAATAATAATAATAATAATAATAATAATAATAATAATAATAATAATAATAATAATAATAATAATAATAATAATAATAATAATTCATGTCAGAAATTATTCCGGTTTGAAAGGATTTTTGCAGGAGAAACTCTACTCAGGGAACACCCAAATGAGGCTCCTTTCATGTCCCCAAAAGCTGGGACAGAGACAGGTGCTCAATCTATCATGCAGTACCCTGGTATCGAACTGCCAACTTGCCAACCTTCCAGCTAACAAGGTGAGCTTCTTAACCACCACAGCTCGTACCTCACAAAATAGTATGGTAGCACCCAGAAAAGGTCCAGAAGTCCAAAATGATCACATTCTCCACATGGAAAAGATATTGATGTTTATTATTTTATTATTATTTATTATATTAGAATATATTTTCCAAAGTCTGTGTCTTCCAGATACAATGGACTACTACACTTACCATTTTCCATGATGATATATAGGAGCTGTAGTCAGCCTGTACATAATCTGACTGGTTGGCCATTCAGAGCTGGATAAATGAATCTGTCTGTTTCAGTTCCTCCTATATCTGAATTCTTTAAAATCCCATGTCAATTCACCCAAAGTAGGAAGCTTCCTTTTACTCAAACCATCTAGCCCAATATTGTCAACTCTGGTTGGCAACAGATCACCAGCATTTCAGCCAGGGTTCTTAACCAGTTCTACCTAGAAACTAACCAAATGAGATCAGTGACCTCAAATGAATTAAGTAAGTCTCCCACCAAGAAAAGATTCTGGCTAGACCACCTAGAAGTCACTTAATACACTTTGAAGCAAAAGAATAATCAAGTAAAATGAGACTACTTGGATACAGGAAAATTTCTGGCGAATATGGAGAAATTCACTCAATGTGCCATTTATGTGCATGCAAAAGAAGATCAGGCAAATGGAGGAGATAACGCTATTAAAGTAGCCTGCTTCTGCTAAAAAAACTGTCTAATTACTTTAACATTTTAAATTTTTCTGAACTTTATCTATCTGTCATATACGTTCATTATTTATCTGATATGAAGAAAGAAAGAAAGAAAGAAAGAAAGAAAGAAAGAAAGAAAGAAAGAAAGAAAGAAAGAAAGAAAGAAAGAAAGAAAGAAAGAAAGAAAGAAAGAAAGAAAGAAAGAAAGAAAGTTCAGTTTGACTAACATGGCGGTCTGTTGGTTTGTCTTGGTTTGTCTCCAGCACAAATACAAAGAAAATTGCAGAATCTGTCAAAAAATTTCCCAGATGGAACCAAAAATTCTCCCACATTCCTCGTTTAATTTATACTGATTCCTCTTCCTAGTTAGAACTGCATGGGTTTTTTAAGCAAAGTTGATATGAAAAGAGATGTATTCCCTGGACTTTCCTTCCAGTTCTCCCCAGGAAATATGTGGGGAAAGGAAGCCCGTTAAAGAGGCAAACAGGGTGAAAATGCAGGCATGAGTGAAAGAACGGACATCCCAAGTGTCATTAGCAGTAACCTGTCACATAAAATGAGGTGGCAGGTTTCCATTTTCATCTGAACTTCAGGTGTTTAGTAATCCTGAAGCTTTATTTAAGGACTGACCCCTGACCTGGCCTGTCATTCCAATTGTGAGTGGTTGATAGCCACTGGGAATCAATGGGCAAACATGAAGGTCACTTCCTAGAAAAACGGTGGTCATCAATGTGTCAGCTCCAATGAAGGATTATAACAAAGTGCCAGAAAAGCACATCTGGGTTTGCCAGCAGTTCTATCTCTCTTGTTTTTTAACTGGACTGATTTCTTGCCTTTTCCCTTTGCTCTTTCATTAACTGTGTGGGTGAGACAAATAGTTATAAATTGGTATTAAATAATCTGCATTTCCAAAGAAAAACTGAATTTTATGTTCCAGGGGTATATCAAGCAGACTTCATTTCGAATTCTAATGCTTCACTGTCCCAGATACAAAGAAAGAGCTGAGGTTTATTTTTGTGCTTAAAGGAGGAGATGGTGAAATAATTTTGCAGTGAACCTTTCAGCAGATAGATTGGGTGGGAGGGGAGATTTTTGAGAGATGCATAAAGAACTGACACCTTATTGCACAACATCTTTCATGCCAAAATGCAAAGGCATGTCTATTATTAGAATTGTTGTAGCTGACCCTTATATTAGGGTCCTCAACCTTTTTTTAAGCCGGGGGCTGGTTAATGCCCCCTCAGATTGTTGAGGGGTCGGACTGGTGGTCAAACTCTGTTTTGGCATCCACAATCTATTCAATTTGTCTGGGATTATATGTACAACATGAGCTGGAATGATTTATATGCTTTGTTTATAAGTTAGTGTGCGTGCAAATGTATGTGAATGGGTGGGTGTATTCCTATATGTCATCATATGTATAATTTTGGTTTTTGTTCACTGTTTATTTTTCTGTTATATTATTGTTTTACATGTTTGTTGCAATATACGTGTGATAAGAAATAAAAAAATATAATTGCAAAAAACAAAAACAAAAAACACTCTGTTTTGGGCCAGTAGCTCTTCACTCAACATGTTATCTGGTCTGGTCCTTTTAAAAAATACAGGCAAACTCTCCCAGTTGACACCTGGTACCATTTGTGGCAAAACTTCCACCGACCAAAACTGAGGCATAAAAGAAGGGTGCTTGTTGAAGAAGGAGGACAATTTGAGATGCTGTTACATTCTAGCAACTCCTTCACCTCATGCACACATTTGTTTTCATTAGCATTTATATTTCACGTGGTCTCAGAGAAATATTGTTTTTCAGATCTTGGCCCAAACTGGATTTCACATTGAATTTGATCTCAGCTGCAAACATCTCAAAAATAATTGCAAGATAAAGTTTCTAAGAAAATTCTTCTTCCTTCTCTCCCAAATCTTTGAAGAATTCAATACAGATGCACATGAATGAATGGAGAATATTCTGAAAATATTACCCTCTACATCAACACCTGCAGTGGAGTAGAATACTGCAGGAAGTCACAGTCACTCAGATATATAAGCATATGTACATAAATATATCTTATTTTTATTGGAGGATTTTGGATATTTCTTTTAGTCAGCAGCATATGAGACAGAAAAAAGGAACAACAGAGAAACATGAAGCAATCAGGGCAGTCTCAGTCACTTCCCTCTTTGTTTTCCCCCGCATAAACTAGCACTTTGTGATTTAAAAAATCATTCTAGAAGTATTTAAAGTAGAAAAAAGTATACTTACAGTTAGCAAAGCAATCACACTTATATACTACCGCACAGCACTTAGTGCATTCTATGGGCAGTTCACAAGTTAATTAGCATGCTGCCCCAACATGCCAGGTACTCATTTACTGACCTCAGAAAGATGTAAGGCTGAGACAACCTTGAGCTTCATGTGGAGAGAACCTTCATGCTTGCTGATGAGTCAGAGGAAGAAGAAAGATTATCAACAAAACAATGGAAACAAGAAAACAAACAGGAAGATGGGACAGATACTTGCCTCAAATCCCATAGGGAGGGAATAAAAATAATAAAAATAATAATTATATTATAATTATATTAATAATAGACAGGAAAGAAAATGACTTTATCAATGAAGTTAGTGACAAAATACAATCACAGTAGGTTGTAAAGCCCCTATTCCACTGATTCCCAGTGCTAGTGCATGCAAGATTGCTATTATCTTGACAGTTGTTACTTGGGAAGCAGCAGGAAGAATCAGAATGTGGACTTTACTTATTCTATGGTACTTGTAAATATTGGTTCCACAACAACAAAAAAGTTATCATTTCTCCTGGAAGGAGGTTTGCCAGTGTTTCCTTGTGGAAACAAATGGTGGTCTTCTTCTTTTTTTTTAACAACAGCATGTAGATTATGTCTTTGCTGTTAAATTGCAGTTCAGCAGTCACTGAATTCTTATTCAGGCATACAGTATTTTGCTGCCAGTGTAACCCACACACCCTCTGAGCAACATGTTCATCATGACCCATGCATGATTATTTCAAATATGGAAACCCAATTGTGAGTAAAGGTAAGAGTGATGTACTCAGGTGGCATCCTTGCCATGAGCCAGACCTGTGATCGGAGGGGTGAGGGTGGGATTCTGACACCAGAATGAACAGAATGTTGTTCCTTTTCCCACCAATGTGGTACCTATTTATCTACTTGCAATTTCTTGCTTTCGAACTGCTAGATTGGCAGGAGCTGCGACAAGACAACGGGTGCTCATTCCATTGTGCAGCACTTGAGTCTCAACCTGTTGACCTGCCGAACTTCCAGTTGTTAAACTCAGCATCTTAACCACTAAGCCAGGTGTGGGTTCCACAGCCTTTAAAACACAACTAAATTGGGTTAATCTCTAGCTCTAAAGTTTATAGTGCATATGTAGTAATACAAACCCTTTCTGTTCCCAAGATGGAAGTACAGTACTGTATCTACACCTGTGGTGAAATTCAGGCCACCTCCCAAGCCAATTTTTGCAGCCTCTAAGACCAGAGTACAGACATAGATGTTAAAAACAACAAACAACCAGCTGGTGGACATTCTCAACACACACAGAATTTTAATTGACTTTGGGGGAAGGTAGAATGGAATGCCCTTAAGGAGGGGACAGCTGATTGAATTGAACAATGAAGAAGATTTCACAGTGCAATATTTTGATGCAGGTCTGACTGCCACAGATTTCAGAATTTTGTAATTGCCAGAAAGTGTTGATGATGTGAGCAGAAGTAATAACAGATACATTGATATCATCAGAGGTTCTTTTGACAGCAAGATCTAGTGCTGTGCTATTCTTAAGTTTCAATCATTTCAAAATAAGAGGGTCTTTTGGTGAGAAAAAGTTCTTTGGATTCAAAAATCATTTGCACCTAGGGATACAAAGGAAGATCTCACCCTTAGGTCCACAGTTCATCAACACTGTCATTTCAACATGTCAACAGAGGCAGGACAGAATTAGCATCTCTTGCTATTAATTCAAGAGAGGAGCGGTCACATTACACAAGGTAGGAGTCATCAGTGAATTGGCCCATAGTGTGAATTCATTGAAGAGCGGAGTCCCAGCTGAGTAGTTCTTTAGAGCATATCTGACATCTGCCATGTTATAGATACTATGACATAAAACTACAGTATATGAAACTGAAACCTTTATGATCAAAGGGTGAGCTCAGCAAGAGTGGCCTCATCATTAATATTTCTCTCCTCATATTTGGCCTCAAGAGCTAGATGTGTGGGTTAAAGCTTCCATTACTGCTTTCTTTCTAACTATTTTCTGATGTTACTAGTGGTTTGGCATAAGATTAGTGTGAACCAAAGGCAAGACTGCTAGGAAGTATGGAATGACATGTTTGCTTGTTCCTGTTTATAAAAGCAGAGGGTGGCAACTCCACATCTTCTGTGCTCCATGTTTGCCTTTCAGATTTCTGACTTGCAGTTAATGCAAGCTGGAAATTGCTTTGTTGCAAAGAGAGGAGCTTTATGCCTTCACAAGTGGATTAACAGAAGTTCCTTTCCATAAGCAGGGCTAATAGAAGAACTGTGTGTTCAACACATCATCCCACCTGTACTTTATATCAGTCAGTATACATGGCCATAGTGCTGCGGTGGCTTAGTGGTTAAGCTTGAGTTTAATGACCGGAAGGTCAGTAGTTCAAGACCTGAGTGCTGCATGACAGAGTGAGTTCCCGTCTCTGTCCCAGCTTCTGCCAGCCTAGCAGCTTGAAAGCAACAAATTGCAAGTAGAGAAATAGGTACCACTTCAGTGGGAAGGTAAAAAGCGTTCTGTGCATGCCTGCCACATGTCCACAGAAACGTCTGCTGACACAGACAATGCTGTCTCTTTGGCTATAAATGGAGATGAACCCTGCCTCCTAGACAACTGGATTTCGAGCAAGGGAGACATTTACATTTTACCTCTTTGCTGTCTCCAAACACATTCCTGCCTTTGCAAACAGACCCAACCCAGAAATATCCTTTGTTAACCTTTTATGTAATATGTAACATTTCTGCTTGATTTCACTGTGGACTGATCAAAATTTAAACTCAAATAATGAAGGTATGCTTGAATTTTTAAGGGAACCTGCCATTTCTTAGGGTGGTGTGGGGTTATAGCAGGGGTGCCCAAACTACAGCCCCGTGGCTAGATCTGCCCCCGGAATCCATCCAGCCCATGAAACCCTTGCCGCTCCTGGAAGGGACGAGGGCTTCACGGACTAGATGAATCGGTTTCGGGGCCAGATCCAGCCCCTGAGCCAGAGGCGTAGCTACTGCCGTATCTGCCGTATCAATTATACGGGGGGCCCGGGCCACGGGGGCCCCCAACGGGCGTAAGCAAAACAAATCTTTACCCTTCCTAGGGCCCCCCAAACAAATTTTTATACGGGGCCCTGCCAAGGCACGCTACTCTTCTGCCCTGAGCCATAGTGACCAGCCCCCTAAACCACATGACCGGCCCATGGCCCAAAAGGTTTGGGTACCCCATGGTTATAGATTCGATCCCTGAATCTTTAGTTTGATTTGTACTAAAATTAGCAGGAGGAGGAGATAGGAAAAGGAATGGCCAAGGCTACACCAGCTCTTCTCCTGGGTGGCACAGTGGGGAATCGAACTGGCAACCTCTGGCTCAACCCCGGAGCTGTCCAGCCTTTCAAACTTGGCGAGGCGAGGCGGCCTGGGCTTGCTCTCCTCCATCCCTGGCGCGCCGCGGATCCCGCCCTGCGTTGTTGGTGCCATAAAGCCGCAGCGAGGGAAGCTCAGAGTAATTAAGTGGCTGACGCGCCGAAGAAACCGTTACAAAGAATTGACTCAATTGCCCATTCATTAGTCGCACGGCATGGAAGGAGAATTACAAATAGACAATAGAGCCAGCGGTAATTCAATCTAACCTTGTACTTACAGAAAACAATGAGATAATGAACAGCACAATCACCAGGCACACATATTGCCTTTCCTGGAAATGGGGGGGGGGGGGAGGCAGGAGGAAGCCCTTCCTTGGGGGAGGGAGGGGAGGGGGCGGTGGGGCGGTGGGGGGGGGGCAGGTGCCGCACAAAGTGGGGCGCAAATATTTCTCCGACACAGTCGTCGCGTTCAGCCGAAGGGCCTCTGGGGAACCGAACCCAGGCTGGAATGGTGAAGGGGGTGGGGGGGTGGGGGGAATGAAAGAAAAATAAAAAAGAAAGTGTAATTTATAAGGCGTCTGCGGACAGGAATGTATCATCGGATCCGCTCGCCGACGCTCAATTGATATGTAGTTGATTTCCAACAACACCCCCCGGGCGTCCACGGGGAGCATTTTTTAGATTTTACGCTTGGATATATCTGTTTAACTCGCCATTTACCAAAACGACGGCTGATGACAGCACGAAGCAGTCACGGGGGTGGGGAGGCGGGAGAGGGGGGGATGATGGGGGGGGGAAGCATCACTCGCGGGCTCAGGACAGGCGCACCTCTCCGGATGAATCCCTGGAGCGTGTGAGGAAAGGGAAGGAAACATGGAGCGAATGCAATCTATTGATGGAAGAAGGGGACAGACACGCGCACGCGCCAGGAGAGAAAGCGAGAGCGCGCTCCGTCGGACTGGAGCCCCGAGTCACTCGAGTCCAACAACCCTTCCCAGGACTGTCTGGAGGCTTTTCCCAACAATCCTTAAAAATAAAATAAATCTGCAGGGTATTGCAATCTATGTTGATACAAGTGGGCAGGAGAAGGCAGGGCTGTTCTTCATGGGCTTAAGGAATTAATGTGCAACATTTTGATCAGTTTTTTAAAAAAAGATTTACCAAACCGATCTGAGAGCAGAGGTTTTGAATGGAACTCATTTTATTTTTTAGATGATAAGTCCCAGGAGCTGTTTAACAGGAAGTCTATGGTGGCTTAGTGGTTAAGATGCTGAACTTGACGACTGGAAGGTCAGCAGGTCAGTAGTTCAAAACCTGACTGATGCATGATGGAGTGAGCTTCTGTCTCTGTTCCAGCTCCTGCCAACCTAGCAGTTCAAAAGCAAGAAATTGCAAGTAGATAAATAGGTAGTAGCTGCAACTCATATCTGAGATTTATTTTCCCCCTGAAGCAGGAAAGATGCCATTGGCATGAATTTGTTTAAGGTGGATCCCAGCTTGCCATGAAGTGACGCACACACTATGATCATGGTGCCATCTCCTGTGGCACATATGAAATGAGACATGCAGGATTTAATACCAGGACTGCACTGCCTTGAGGATATGGACAAAGTGTGCCTTCAAAGTCAGTCCATCTGGCATGGCCTCTTCTGCCTCCATGACCATTGGGAATCAGAGTTCCTCCTACGCTCATTTTGCCGTTTGGCTAAATATGATGGTTTCCAGTTGCATTTCCTCCACTGAGGGGGACCCTCGCCCTACCTAAAGGGGCTCATTGGCCCATGTGCCCATTGGCCCCTTTAGGAAGTCAGGTTATTTACCACAGCCAAACTTCTTGCATTACCATAGCAGGATGTCTGGCCAGACAAGCAATTAGGTAACAGTTCAACAGGAAAGGTAACAGCATTCTATGTAACACTCTTTTGTGCCCTTTGGTGTCTAGTCATGCCTGCAACATAACCACAGAAATGTCTGCAGATGCAGACAGTGCTGGCTCTTTGGCTGTAAACAGAGATGAGCACCACACCCTAGTGGTTTACAGAACCAGGCCATTTGAATTCCCCCAGTGGCATTCTGCTGCAGAACCTGTCCTTGGAACCTGAGTTCCCAGAGAAGCATTCTATGGTTTATCTGTATCCTTGAATTTCAGCCACTTCTTGTCAGTAAGCTTGTGTTATCCCACTCTGCTTGGGAGGGTTTAAGCCTTGCTGGTTCCACACACCACACCTTCTCCCAGTTTAACCAACCATAGTCTGTACCTTCTCAGGATGGGGGTACTCTGCCTGGCTTCTGGGCTCCATACTGTGGGCATGGTATGGTGGGTGTGGCCAGGGGGGAAGCTCTACGTTGCATCCAAATTAGGACCACTTTATTTCAAAACTTGGATGGGCAGAGGGGCCAACCAGAATTTCTGCTACTGGTTCTGGCAAAGTGGTGCGAACCTGCTGATGCCCACCACTGATTACCTTTAAAGAACTCCGGGGGTAACTTTAGGCCTGGGCATGAGGCTCCAGTATAGTTCCCTTCTCCCAATTGAACAGACACAACAGTTCTATATAAAATGCTTTATTAAAAGTGTATCAGGTTATGGCATAGGATCAGTGGTGGGCATCAGCAGGTTCGCACCAGTTTGCCAGAATCGGTAGCAGAAATTCTGGCTGGCCCCTCTGCCCATCCAAGTTTTGAAATAATGTAGTCCTAATTGGGGGGGGGGGGGGAGAGATATTCTGTGATGCATTTTTGCAAAATTGTGATGCAGGGAAGCAAAAAAGTATGTACTTTACTGAACTTGTCAGTATGTTGGTCCAATTGAGAGGAAATCAAAATTCGTTCCACTGAAATGATTTGGAATTCACTGGAGGTCAGGAATGTGTCTCAATACATGAAACATATGTTTTGTTTATTCTCATGTTATACTATATAATCCTGTTTTGTCTTGTCTGGTTCTGTATGCTCCATGATTTTGTGCTCAAACACTTCTTCGGACATGACACAGTTTCAAACCATGGACGTCATTACCGGAGTCAGAAATTGGGTTGCCCTGTTATTAGAATCCAGTTTCTATGAGATCAGGACTGACACTTGTCAGCAAGATGCTTGGCCTCATGGTGGACCCTTTGGATGTCACCAGGCTGGGGTGATAGAAGCAACCATAAGTGGGATTGTATCTGGGCCAAATGATTCTGGAAAAGGACAAGAAGACAGTGTTGATAAATGGACTCAGAACCAGATCAAACAGAGCTAAGGGAGAAATATTTGCTTAGTTGGGCAGGTTGACAAAATGTGCCCAGCAGTTGCAATGGCTGGTGATATTCCTGCCAGATCTAAGATCCCTTGTGGCCTTTTCTACTTCACACTTGATGCAGGAAAAGTGTCCAGACCTGACATGGTTGCACCATTGCTATCAGGGTTTGGATGACAAGCAGGTTCATCTGTCTCAGTGCTGGTGCCCCATCCCTGCCTTGACCCCAGTGGCTCTCACCTGTGACTCTCTCCTCTGCTTCCTTTCCTTGCTCCTGGCTTTTTGGTACCCTGTCCTAGTGCAAGCAGAATAAAACACCCTTTGCACTGAACTAGTGAGCCTGGCACCCGCTGGGAATGGAAATGGGCTTCCAGGCTGCAGGTGCATCACATTCTGAACAAGTTGCATGGCCAGTCAGGCACCAGGCACCTCACCCAATGGCGCAACCATGTTCACAGGACTTAGTATTTCATATGTAAAGGTGGCTCAGTGGTTAAGAAGCTTGCCTTGTTATCTAGAAGGCCGCCAAGTCGGCAATTTGAGACCTGGGTACTGCGTGATGGTTTGAGCTCTCATCTCTGTCCCAGCTCCTGCCAACCTAGCAGTATGAAAGCAAAAAATTGCAGGTAGGTAAATAGGGATCACTTTGGTGGGGAAAGATTTTGGGGACATGAAAGGAGCCTCATTAAGGCATCCCCTGAGTGGAGTTTCTCCAGCAAAAATCCTTTCAACCCAGGATAATTTTTGACACGAAATTATTATCGTTATTCTTCTTTTCCTTCTCTGATGAAAAACTGACACAGATGGTCCAGTGAAGACAGGGGTCCTAGAATGGGAAAAGATAGAGTGATTTTAACTGCCCCTTGGCACTCGTGTCCCTGATTCAGATGTGGCCCAGCTTCTGCACTGTACAAGAACACCTCTCTTTCACACGAGTAGCAGTCTCCCCTGTGCAAAATGAAGTGGCTGGACTGATGGTCCTCCATCTGCAAGTGAAAGGTAGACATTTAAAAATCACATAACAAAACAACAACACACTTCCACTTTGTTATTCTTGAATTTCTTTTGTAAAAAATTGAAATTGAAACCATCATTACCTCTTATAAAGGGCTGAGTGGCTTGTAGGCCTGCAGATTCTGAGGGACTACAAGTCCCACCGGCCATTGCCAAATAAAGCCTGGAAGTGTTTGGAAAGTGACAAAATGGTCTATTGTTGCCTGTTTTGGGGAGAAGGAAGAAGCTGAGGTGGGATGAATTTGCAGGAATGGAGACATCTGAGATGAGGAATTATTTATTTGTAACTGAATTTCATAGTGTGGTGGTGGTGGTGGTGGTGGTGGTGGTGGTGGTGTTGGTGGTGTTGGTGATGGTGATGGTGATGGTGATGGTGATGGTGATGGTGATGATGATGATAGCGATATCATCCACCTTTCTGCCTAATTGCTCAGGGCAACTAACAATTTATATTAAAAACAGATAGTTCAAGTCTCAGATTACAAATGTCTGAAATAACAAATTAGATTTGTCTGCTAGCATACAATTAAAGCTCTACAGACAAGCAGCAATAAAAGATACATCAAACACATGCTTATTCCCTGAACATTTTCACAAATAGATATGTTTTTAACTGGTACTTGAAATACAAGACTACACTACATTTCCTTTGTTGATTTTAGGAAAGTGTTTTGCATTGTTTTTAATGTATGACTGTGGCTGAGGAATAATTTTGCCATTATGAGCATATATGGTATTGTTTTCATTTTACACTTAGCATGGTGGCAATCAAACACAAGCCTTCTGATTATCTATCTATCTATCTATCTATCTATCTATCTATCTATCTATCTATCTATCTATCTATCTATCTATTTGTTCCATGACAGGATCAATTTGTGCAGTCAACCAGAGACATATCCACCAGCTGAGAAAATGACCTCCAGGAAAAATGTGTGCTCGGATACAAGTAGCAGCCGCTGCGGATATTTTTTAAAAGGAACCTGACATTTCTTGAGGTGGTGCAGGGTTATAGATTCGATCTCTGAGTTTTTGCTTTTATTTGCACTAAAATTAGCAAAAGGTGGAGATAGAAAAATAAATGGATATAGGGCTGAGAAATCTCATAAGCTGCTTGCATTTCTATACAAAGGTTTATCTGTTGCATAGAATAGGAGAGAATTGCAAATGGCTGAGGAGCTTCTGGCGAAGGCAACATCTAAAGCTGTGGAATCAACATTACCCGTGGCATATATCTTGGTAGGACTTCATAAGCTCGATGTATGTGAGGACAGGATGTTAAGACTATTTCAGGATTAAGAATGCAGCTTCAGGTTAGAACGAGTTGCCTCTCTTTCTTTGCAAAGTTATTTAGTTGCAAATCATATTTCTCACTGACCTGATGTGTTCAGCCAGGGCACAGTCTTATTCTATAGTCTGAAACTTCCAGGAAAGTGTTTGAGCGGTCCCCACAGCTTTAGCTAAATTCCTGAGTAAACAAGAGGAGCAAATGCATCTATTTTCACCCCAACAAACTGTGGGTCTAAAAAGCATGTCTTAAATCTGATTTGTGCTACCTAAGAGTCACTTACGCACACAGAGAGTCCTGGGAATTATGGATTCATGATTACTATGTAGAAAGTAAAGAGGGAAAGCATGATTCATTCCTAATATGGTGTCAGAGGAGAGCTTTACGTGCTCCCGATTGGGGGGGCGGCGGCGGCGGCGGCGGCGGCGGCGGCTGAGTTTTAGATCATATCAGGGTTAAAATCTGTTTGCGTTTCCAAATTCCAGTTGCAAACACAACTACACTTATATACTGTCTGGACAGTTCACAAGGAGATTAGCATTTTTCCTCCCAACATGCTGGGTACTCATTTTACTGACCTCGGAAGGATGGAAGGTTGAGCCCCATCAGGATCGAACTCACAATGTCAGCAGTTTTGGCTGCAGTGCAGAATTTGACCATGTTAAAGGAGATTGTGACCAGAAGTTCTGAAACTGCCCATGGTCCATATTTACCCTCTGGACAGGCAAGCTGAGCAGACATGGCCACAGATACCTCTGCTAAGTGTTGGTGGATTGCTTTCTTCTTCAAATCAACCCCATCCTTTGAAACTGGTTGTTTGTCAAAGTTGTTTGGAACTGTGTTTGTGCAGATCCAACATAAGGGGCTTTGACGACAGCCTTGAGCTTCAACTAATAGCACCAGGAGAGGGTCTACTCCTGAGAGAGAGAGAGAGAGAGAGTTATAGAAGGAGTAGCTGCCAAATCTGCAGCTGCAGTCAGAGTCCCCGTGAGCTCATAAACCCACGAGTAAACCAGGACTCTAATCTGTTTTTCTCAGAATTCATCAGGAGTTTTGTTTCCAATTTTGAACATCAAGAATATAAAAAAACCTGGAAAATCTTCAGAGGAAGACAACAAAAGATCCAGAAGCTAACACCTACTAGGGGTTGTTGAGAGCTATAGAAGATGATGCCTCCAATTCCAGATGCCCAACACATCAATTCAAAGTTTTAATCTGCTTTTTAACAGGTGTCACTCAATGTATTGGATCATGGAGAAGATCTTCACCCTTGATCTTTTTCTCTTCTTGACTTCCTCTTTTACCCCTTCGGGTGTTGAGAGAGATACAAGGTTCTTGTTCTGGCACTTCTAGCGACCTTCACCAATATTATTTGGTGTTCTTGTAATATTTCTTTGATATTATCTCTCCACCTTCTTTTGGGTCTTCCTCATGGTCCTTGTCCTCCACTTTCTACTGATTCCTTGTATATTATGGAATTCCAAGATAATCTTTCCAAATGAGCAAACCACTTCATTTGTTGTCTCTGTACGTAGTTTAAGATCAGTTCTATTCCAATTCTTTCCCTTATAATCTTATTCTTCATTTCATTCCTTCTAGTCACTCCAGCAGCCTTCCTTAGACATTTCACTTCCATGGTGACCAACTTCTGTTTCTGTTTTGTTGTAAGTGTCCATGTTTGGCACTGGTAAAATAGTTACATGCCCTTGATACCACCTTTAAACTGCAGACTAAAAGCAACAGTCCAGAAATGACCCAGCAGTTGCTACTGGTTGTAGGAATTTGCTCCAGGGTGTAGGAACCTCCAGGGTGTAGGACTTGAACCAACCCATTCTAATCAGATGAAAGGAGATTTTAATTAAACATGAGGAAAGTCTTCCTGCCAATAAGAGCTATCCAACAGTGGGATGGACCGTCTCAAAAGGTTGTGACTTCCATGCTATCTCTCAGAGATGCTATTTGTTGTTCAGTCACACAGTTGAGTTTGACCCTTTGTGATCCCATGGACAACCACTCATCAGGCTCCTCTGTCATCTGTCATCCTCCATAGCCCACCCAGATCTATGCCTACTACATCAACAATGCCATCTAGCCATCTCATCCTCTGCTGCCCCCTTCTCCTTTTGTCTTCAATCTTTCCCAGCACCAGGGCCTTCTCCAGTGAGTCCTCTCTTCTAATTTAGTGGCCATAATACTTTAGCTCCATCTTCAATATTTGTCTTTCTAAGGAGCAGCCAGGGTTGATTTCCTTTAGGATTGACTGATTTGAAGTCCTTGCAGTCCAGAGGACTCTCAAGAGTCTCCTCCAGCACCACAGTTCAAAGGCATCTTCTGCACTCAGCCTTCCTTATGGTCCAGCTCTCACAGCCATACATTACTACTGGGAATACCATTGCTTTAACTATGCAGACTTATGTTGGTAGGGTGATGTCTCTACCATAAAGATGCTATAGCTGTGGACTTTCTGCCATTAACAAGGGCTGGATTCAGGGACTTTTGGGGTCCCCTTCATTTGTGTAATTCTGTGTTTCTATATTTCCTTAATGGATATATATTCACATACATTTATGTAAATTATATGCCGATAGTGGCTTAGTGGTTAAAATGCTGAGCTTGACAACCAGAAGGTTGGAAGTTCAGCAGTTTGAGACCCAAATGCTCCACGATGGAGTGAGCACCCAGCATCTGCCTCAGCTCCTGCCAACCTAGCAGTTCAAAAACAAGACCTTGTAAGTACGTAGACAAATAGGTACTGCTTCAGCGAGAAACATAACAGTGTTCCATGCACTCTGGTGTCTAGTTATGCCTGCTGCATGACCATGGAAATGTCTGCCTATTCAGGGAGCACTGGCTCTTTGGCTGCAATGCTCCGTAGAGTCAGACTTTATTGACCTCCGAGCAAGGGAGACTTTTACCTTTACTAGGAGTCCAAATTCATCCTCTTTTTGGTGATGAATGTTCTCTTTTTCTGGTCATACTGGGTTGGCAACTTCATCTCTGATATCCTTCAAAATCTGATCATGTGATATTAACATACCTCAAAATTATGCTAATCTCGGGTTTGTGTGTGTGTGTGTGTGTTGCTTTTGGTCACTCCTTTCCCTGGTTTGGGAGCTGTACAGGGGGGCCAACCTGCCATTCCAAAGTGTTTTAGCTGTTGTGCTATTCCTAAACTTTCACCTATTTTAGGTCACTTTCATGTCTCTGGTCTGAATGTCTGTCTGACTAAAGGCCTACCAGCAAAAGCCTCTATTTCTCTACCCTAATCTTGAGCAAGATGATGAAACAGCTTTTGCTCCGACTTTCTCCTCTAAATAAGAGAAATGAGAACACAGCGCTCTGTCTACTGCAGTTCTGCTAGCCTCTCGCAAGCCATTTCCTTGTGGTGGCAAAATGCCTGCTTCTTCCCTCCAGGAGCACACAGCTCCTTTGACAAGGAAGGGTAAAGACCCTCCAGGGTTCTCTGGGAACATCAATATGTTTTGTATTTAATGGGCTGGCTTGGTTACAGCAAATTAGAGAGCAGGCCCGCTACAAGATAATGCAGAACACGGGGCCCCTGTACTCCCTAGTCAAATGGTACACACCGAAAATGAGACTCCAGTGTGAGGAAACAGCCTGCATTATGTCCCATCACAGTACCAGAAGAGGCATTAGGCAAAGCCCTGAGCCTTAATGGTACGCATCAGGAAAACATCTGAGGTAAGGCCTTCAATCACAAACGCTGCAGGATTTAAAAATGAATAAACTTCACATTGTGATTCTCTTATTTATCCTTTATGCAAATTTCCCTGGGAGGACACATTAAGCTCGCTGCATGTTTCAGCAGAGGCCCCCATTAAGCTACAAGGGATGCTTCCCGTTGCTGTGAAAATACCATGGGCCCCATCCGTGTGCTTTTGCATATCAGACCTGGGAAAGAAAAGGAGAGAGAAGGAGAGAGAAAGAGAGAGAGAGAAAGGAATGAAGAAAGAGAAGAAAAAAACAAACATATGAAGGTAAAAGGAAGGAAGGTGTTTTGATCATTCAGAAAGAGATATTAAATCATTCAGAAAGAGAATTTTTTTTAGGTAAATACTCCTCCAGTTTCAGAGAACACTTCCATATAGCCAAAGATAAACTCTTCATTTGTTTCACCCAATGCCTGCCCTGAAAATATCTGCAGGCAATTCTTTCTACTAAACTATCTGAGCTCTGCAACACAGTCTGATTTCTACTCTATCCCTACTATATGATGTTTTCTTTTCAGATGCTTCTAGCCCATAAAACAAATTGGCAGCATCAGACAAAATCAGAGGTAGCCCATAGCCTCAGTGACTTGTGGGACACAACAGTGAGAAAAATAACCCAGATGGTTCCTCCTTTCATCTGCTCCTGGAAACAGAAGTAAAATGTGCCCATACAAGGGCACCCATATGAGGGGGGCACAGGCCAGATGAATCACAGCAAACTCATTCGTGTGGATTCACAGGAGCTAGAGCTTCTGGGAATTGAAGTCCAAGAACATCTGGAGTGCCAAGGTTCACCATCATGGGCTTAGTGGTTAAGATGCTGGACTTGACAACTGGAAGATCTGCAGGTCAGCAGTTCAAGACTCAAGTGCTGCTACCTAGTAGTTAGAAAGCAAGAAATTGCAAGTAGATAAATAGGTACTACTTCAGTGAGAAGGCAACAGGGTTTCATGCACTTCGGTGTCTAATTATGCCTGCCACATAACTATGGAAACATCTGCAAACACAGAGAGTGCTGGCTCTTTAGCTGTAAACAGAATTGAGCACTGTACCCTAGTGTCAAATACAACTGTCTTTTGAGCAAGGGCAACCTTTACCTTTACTAAGTTGTCCAATGCTACCTTTTCTTTGATGTGCCCTGAGCTTTCAGGAGCAACAATTTTGTGACCAAACACAACTAGCCAATGTTAGGCGCAAATGGAACATTGTACTGACAGTGTGCAGGGCTTTCCTGTCAGATGTACACAGCTTCTCGGCAAAGGAGTGGAAGAAGTTAGAAAGCTGAAGAACTACCAGCAAACCTATCATGAGCTTATTTTAGCAGTTGCCGCGGAACTGGTCAGATAAAGCAGACTGGGTTTTTATAATTAGCCCCCCTTTCCTCGTTTGTTCCATAACCTGAATGAAATGACAGCATAACAGAAACCCGAGCATCATGTTCTTGGTTGAAACTCTTTATGTCCCTTTCCTCTCCCTTGGTTTCCTCCTGGCCCATCGAAGACGTTCATTATTAATATGTGGTCTCCTGGAAGAAACATTTAACAGAAGTGCCCAGACGGCAGAGAAACATCTTGCCATTACTCAAGAGGCGGGGGAAGAACTGAATAGTAATTTAGGGACGTTGCCACAATGTTAACCGCGTGAAGCAAAAAAAGATTAGAATAAGTAAAAGAGAAGGCAGAGTTTGTTAAGTAGTGCGCTGCGGTCAGACAGCCAGGCGAGTTCAGGACTACTTAATCACAAATCTCTGTTTTTATCATTGTCACAGGATGAGAATCAAATCTTCCCTGTAGTCATGCAGTGTCCTCATGGTCTTAAACAGAACAGCTCATGGTCTATAGTAGCCCATTGGGAGGGCTAACTAGATAGGATTCCCCTTTTGAAGGTGCCCTGCATTTGAACAGCTGTCCAATCAAAGTCTCCTTTAGAGCTTCCCTAGATCAGTGGTGGCGAACCTACGGCATGTGTGTCAGACGTGGCACTCAGAGTACTCTCTGTGGGCACCTGTGCAGTCACCTCAGCACAGAGTTTACCCCACCCCCTTTCCAGCAGCCCAATGAGAGTGATTCCTCCCTCGCCCAGCACAGAGTTTGCCCTGCCTCTCTGCCCAGCAGTCCAATGGGAGCGTTTCCTTCTTCCCCTGTTGCTGTCTTGGCACTTTGCGATAAATAAGTGGGTTTAGAGGTTGCAGTTTGGCCACTCGGTCTCTAAAAGGTTCTCCATCACTACCCTAGGCCCTCTGAAGTCCAGTCGGGAGAGGGGAGGGGAGGGGAAATGGTTGCTGAAATACAAACATATGCTGGCTTGAAATTGAAGAGGCAACCAAGATCCCTCAGCATTATAAATTGCCTGTTCCTGGTCAAGATGAAAACTGCTGGAACTGGAAATGTGTCACTGTACCGTTGTCAGTCCCACCTCCTTGCTGTGCCACCATTCATTGGAAGCAGAGATGTCTCTCATAATACTAGAAGCTGGATGTTGCCCATTAAGCATGATTAGCAGGAAGCTTACAGCTGTTGAATGGAAGTTTTTCTGCAGGCACTGTTGAACTTTAATTCTGCAGTTTGGTTTTGACAACAGGATGGTGTCCTATACTGTTTGAAGTTACTTTTGTTTTTTAATGGGGTATGACCTTTAGAAACATGTTATGGGTTTTGTTTTTTTAATGGGGTATGATCTTTAGGAACATATATATGGGCAAAGGAAGGGCCCAGAATCCCATGGTGGGTATGAAAGTCAGCAGTTCAAGGAGTTCCTGGTTATTGTTTCTCCAAAACAGTCAATGAATGGTGCAAATGGGCACTTGGCCTGCTTGCTGTTGAAAGTCAGGATAAAATATTTTGTGTTAGTTGGTCTATGATTCCAGGGAAGGACAATGTGGGTCCCTGTGCAAGCCATTGGACTGGAACTCCCACTACCTTTGTTCACTACAGGCAATGGTGAATGGGATTTACAGTTCAACAACATCTGGAGGATTGCAAGATGTCTATTCCAGGTCTATGAAGTTGATTCAAATCCATTGCCAAGATGCCTTGGTACAACTCAACCACATATTTCTCATTAATAATGGAAAAGCAGGAGAATGACCCTTGACATCCTCTGAAATGATATGAGTCTTAAGCCCACCAGCTCAGATCCAAGAGAGCTTTATGGCAAGAACAAACACTCTTGGGGGTACACAAGAGCAAAACTAAATAAGATGGAGGAAGGAGTTCACTGGACAATATATCCACCTTAAAGGAGGATATAGCTGAGGATCTCAACCTCCCCTACGTCTCTTGGAGGATCCTGAATAGTCAGTGTCAGGAAAAGACCTATTTCCTAATGCTTCCCAAGGCTTGAAATTGCTATTTTTCAGCTAGGCCTCATAAAAAATCTTTTCCTATCTCTGTGTGTCTCACAAGACTGTCACGAGATGGTTGTTTTCAGCCAGTGTTCCCGTGTTATCGTTCCAGCTTGCAGAGCTTAGAGTGTTATGTCTTCACATGGATGTAAACAATTCATTGTTTTGAGAAAGTTTTCTCTGTTACCTGATTGGCTAAGAGTAAATCACCTGACCAGGAATTCTCCATTTTGCAGAGAAGTTAGTTAGTTCGTCTCTGTTTCTCAATGGACTAAGACCTCAGTTTGGCTTATGGGATTTTCTCTCCTTTTCACTATGATTACCGAAAGATACTTGGACTGTTCTTATCGGACTGATTCTTTGTTATGACCTTCTAATCTGCGTTTTTCCACGGACTTTGTTATCAATGAACCTGAAGAATAAAACAGCTGTTTCTCTTTGAAGAAGATTGTTGTTCTTTGATTAGCACACACACACCTAGGCTATGCTACCTGAAGAAGAAGCCTCCCTTGTTCTGCTCTACTGCCAGAGCTCAGTAAGTTCTTTTTAAAAGCAGCTCAGGTCTCTCAAAGGTGAAAGGTAAGGATTAAATATGTTCCAGAAATGAGCATATACTCAGGAGCATGAGTGGGAGGGCCCTTACAGAGACGCCTGAAGTCTGACAGTCAGAGTCACTAAATGCAAGACCAACATGCTCAAGTGGAGGCTGCTAGTGGACAACAACATGCTGTGAATGTGGAGAGATACAGAATCTGGCTCATTTACTGGTCTGCTGGTTACTACCAGAAAAATGTACCGATGCAGACTTAAATTTGGCCAACGACAAAGCCAAGAAAGTGGCTTCATTTTGCAGTCCCAAGTTTGATCTGAATATGAAAGGAAGCAAGGAAGCAAGGAAGGAAAGAAGAGACCCACATACTAGTCTAATATTATCTGGATTTCCTTAGCCCTCAACACATGCACACCATTACTGCCTGAAATGGTCCAGTGCAGGGACACCTTTAGCCAAAGATCCTTCTGAAGACAGAAAAGCTCTTCATGGCTTTTGGACCTATAAAGGTAAAGAAAGAAATATCATCCAGAAGCGATTGGAGAGATTTACGATCACATGGAAGCTGCAGGCACATCGTAAAAGGTAATACAACTTCAGCATTGCTAATCCAAGAAGGGACTGAAAATAACACATACGTGTCTTCAAGGCACTCAACATACAAAGCCATGCAGTCATATTAGCTTGATGGAGAGGGTTGGTATCAGCCAGTGCAACACTCCCTAGTAACTATTACAGTACTGTTGTTTTATTGATTAAAACAAAAACCCTACAGAACAACCCTGCTAGGATCACACAAGATCAACTATGCAACAGCTTTATCCTCAGGATCCAAGTGGTCACATTTTGACCAGTGTGGGCTCTTTATTTATTTATATCACCACACTGCATAATTTAAAATTACATCAGCTATATGAAATACTGTATGGGTAAAATTCAAAAATCAAAATGTTAAAACAATTACCGGTAGATTATTTTTTGTTATCAAAGTGAGCTACTTCAGTAGCGTTGTCTTGGTAATTTACTAGATCTTCTTTTGTACATATGGTGAGGCATTAATTGTAAGCATGTAGATGACAGATGGATTGAATTTCTCCACATGCATTGAAAAAGTTCCTGTTTCCAAGTAACCCTATTTTACCTGATTGTTTGTTGATCTTCCTACTTTGCTTCAAAGTCTATTTAGTGCTTTCCACATGATCCAGCCAGAATCTTGTCCTGATGGAAGATGTTCCTCAGGATTCATCCATTCAGCAAGGAGTGCTGTTTTTGATCTCGGTAGGTTTAGCCTAGTCCAGACCAGGCATAATGCTACCTTTTCTACACATATCCGAGGTCTGGGTTGTCCAGCCAAGGAATGGCAACTCAGAAGAACGTTTGGCCCTACCCTAGAGGCAGATCCCTTCTGTTACACCTTCAAAAGTTTGCAAATCAAGTTTCACTTAGTGAATATTTAACAAGGGGAAGTGCCTCCTATTAAAGATATAGAAAACAACTTGCAGTACTTCATTTTAACAACAAGGAATGTGTTCCAACCTCTCTCTTTTCCTAACCTCTCTGGGTTCCTTACATTACAGGACCATGAATGATTTACAAATGAAATAAAAAAGCCTCTTCACTAACAAAGTATGCATAATGGCCTATTAAGTATTTACCTATGCATTGTTATCAAAGTACCCTTTGGCTTTCTTAGGTGGATAAAGAAACTGGCAAGATTCTACCATGAAAGGGACGGAGGACTTGCACAAAAAAGATACTATATTCTCAAACTGTACTATGGAATAACTATCTGTGTCCTATGTTTGGTATAGCAATTATAAATTCCTCGTTGCGGGAGGGTTTTTTCCCAGCAGCCTTAAAACATGCTTTGGTGTGCCCCTCCTGAAAAAGTCATCACTCGACCCCACAGTGCTTGCCAACTACCAGCCTTTATCCAACCTGCCCTTTTTGGGTAAGGTTTTGGAGAAGGCAGTGGCACAGCAGTTACAGGAGATCCTTGATGAAGAGGTTTATCTGGACCCTTTTCAGTCAGGAGTCAGGCCCAGATATGGTACCGAGACTGCATTGGTCACACTGGTGGATGATCTTTGGCGAGAGCGGGATGGAGATCATCCATCTGTTCTGGCTTTTCTTGACCTCTCAGCGGCTTTCGATTTCATCGACCACGGTATCCTTCTGGAGAGGCTCTGAGGATTGGGGATCCAGGGCACTGTGTGGTCCTGGTTTTCCTCATTTCCGAAGGGCCGGACACAGTTGGTGTGGTTGGAAAGCGAGAGGTCCAGCCCTAGGCCACTCCAATATGAGGTGCCTCAGGGCTCGGTGCTTTCACCTCTCCTATTTAACATCTACATGAAACTGCTGGGTGAGATCATTCGTTCCCACGGGGTGAGGTATCATCAATATGCAGATGATACCAGTTATACATCTCAGCCCGTGGAGATCCAAGCGATGCAGTGGAAGTCCTTTCCAGGTGCCTGGAGGCTGTCAGGGTCTGGATGGGGGACAACGGGCTACAACTGAATCCTGGCAAGACTGAGTAGTTGTGGGTCAGGGGCCCTGAGTTAACTCAGGAGCTACCATATTTGGTTTTGGATGGGGCTGTACTGCCCCAAACAGACCTGGTGCGCAATCTGGGGGTTCTCCTGGACTTGAGATTCCTGCTCAAAGAGCAGGTGGCAGTCGTGGCCAGGAGGGCTTTTGCACAACTTCAAGTTATACATCAGTTACACCTGCTCCTAGATCTGGACTCCTTGTCCATGATCACACACACTCCGGTCACCTCCAGACTTGATTACTGTAATGCGTTCTACATGGGGCTGCTCTTGATGACCATTCGGAGGCTGCAGCTGGTCCAGAATGTGGCTGCCCGGTGGTGATGGGTTGCGGGCGCTGCACTGGTTGCCACTGTGATTTCAGGTGCAACTCAAGGTGCTGGTAACTACCTTTAAAGCCCTACATGGTAATGGGCCATGATACTTCAGAGACCGCGTCACCCCGAGAATATCTGTCCATCCCACCAGAGCAGACCAGAGAGACTCTCTAGTTGTGCCATTGGCTAGAGAGGCGCATCTCTCTAGCACCAGAAGGAGGGCCTTCTCTGTGTCCACTCTGGCCCTATGGAACCTCCTGCCAACTGAGTTGTGTCTCCAGACAATGCTGCTGCCCTTCAGGAAGGGTGTAAAAACATGGCTGGCAGGGCAGGTATGGGGTACCGGCCACACAATGCCCCCAGCCTGTTGGTTGATTTGATTCCCCCCTCTCTCTTGATTTTTAATCTTCTAATTTGTTAAATTCTTTTAAATTTTTTAATCTAATTTTTTATGGAGGGATTATGACTTTTGGATGGATTGTTGTGGTTTTTAAAATGTTGTTCTGCTATACCATGTTAAGCTGCCCTGAGTCACTCTGCGAGTAGGGCAGCATACAAATGTGAGAAATAAATAAATTAATTCAGACCCTCCTGCTTCATTCGAGATCTCCAATCATTCTCTATCGCAGGGGTGCCCAAGCTTTTCCTGCCAGGGACCTGACCACGTCTCCTCAGTCAGCTGAGCGTACCAGTCACGTGGTTCCTCTTGCCACTGGCAGCACCAGCATGTGAATTCATGCAGTGTTTCCAGCCATTTTTGCCTCCTCCGTTGCTTCCCTTGGCTGCGGGAGTGAGGGCGACACATTTTTGCTGCATTTATTATTATTATTATTTTCAGCACAAAAAATGTGATATTTTGGCACTTCCGGCATTAGTGGCAATCCGCCCCATGGGCCACATCTGGCCCATGGGTCATAGTTTGGGCACCCTGCTGTATCATTTAGGATCTGTCCATGCCCAGCGTCTGCCTCTAGTTCTTCATTTCAAGGGCAGGTTTTCTTTCTTGGTTGGATTCAACCCCCACATAGTCTTCCTGTTCTGTTTCTCACATTTGCAGATGTGTCCCAGAGACCTTTAGTGCGCAAAACACAAGGCATTTATTTCCTGCATTGTTAGAAGCTCCCATCGCCTTCCAATCGCACCACCGACACAAAGGAGTTCACGGCACAGCACATTTTGCCCCCAAGCAAGCATGCTTCTCCATTCAAGGAATGATCTCCCACTGTTTCCCATAAGAGCGCCAGGCTGCCTGGAGAAATAGAATAAAGCAGCGTTAAACACAACAGCCCCATTCTAACAATTGAAACAAACGAGGGTGCGTGACTGCTGATGCACAGTGTCTGTTGGAACTATATGTTAATGTATTAGGCATTAATTCTGCTTCCCCACTCCACCCCCTCTACCATTCTTGCCCTGGCATTATATGCTCCATGAAGCATCCATTTCTGGCTTACCATTGCCGTGTTTGCTACTGTTGTGGGCCGATTGTTTTTAAGAGTATGCCTTTGCATACTCTTCTCTGTGTGGCATCTGTCATTGGTTATGGTACCTCCAAGACACTGCAGAAGGTATGACAAGTCATCTCGATCAGCTAGTCCATCACGTCTGGCTAATGGTCGGTGATGTAATAGAACTCCTACTGAGAATGCTGAAGCCCACTTTGCACATGTAATTTCTTAGTCTATTGACTATTTACATGCAGTCTTGACACAGCACTGCCTGGAGGAGGGGAAGGCAGGGACAGGCAAATTTAACAGAGTATTTCTCCCACCCAGCTAGCCTTTTCTGAAGACTTGAGATAGTCACCATTTCCTGTAATATTTTAGAACTGGTCATATCCAGTTAAAGGTAAAGGTCTCTTTTGCCTGAAAGCAGTGGTGGGCAGCAAAAACTTAGTGATTTGAGTGTCTGGACAGGCTGTCCTGCTATGGCAATAGAGTAGACCATACTGCCAGTGACTCAATGCTGAGCATCAGGTGGCAGTAAACTAACCTGACAACCCTGGGGACTAGTGGCCTTGGCAAAGTCCACAGAGAAGGGTGATGGTCCCTAAGTGGATTACATCCCACTTGAATCCATCTTGATGGAGGGCAGCAGCTTCAGCAATACTGACCTTGGGCTGAGGAGGGGTTTGCGTGCCAAAAGGGCTCAGGACCAGAAAGTGACTCGCAGAACTGGATCAGTGGTTCAGGGGTTACACTGTGATGTGGAAGGCAGATGGCTAGTCATGGCATTATATTTGCAGGACAGTCTTCATGGCTGGTCACAATGATGATTGCCAAAATTCGGAATCAGATGATGATGAAGAAGAAGAAAGCCTTCTCTTATCTGTTACCCCTCCAGTGTTTTGGAATAGAAGCCCATCACTCTTAACTACTGGCTGTGCTGTCTTAGTGGCTGGTGAGGATTTTAGACTAATATTTGAGACATCTTCTAATAGGGCAGTGATGGCGAACATGGCACTCCAGCTGTTCTTGGACTTCAATTCCCAGAAGCCCAAGTCAGCACTCCAGTTGGTCAGGGTTTCTGGGAATTGAAGTTCAAGAACACATGGAGTGCCAAGGTTTGCCATCATTGTAATAGAGAAACACTGGAGTAAAGCACAGCAATGGTAGAGTGCTGATTTTAATGATTTCCAGCTCTACTGGAAGTAGATGTATCTCAACTGGTAAAGATCATGGATTCCAGCTTCAGTCATTGACTTAAAGCAGTGATGGTGAACCTTGGCACTCCAAGTGTTCTTGGACTTCAATTCCCAGAAGCCCAAGTTAGTGCTCCTGCTGATCAGGGCTTCTGGGAATTGATGTTTAAGAACACCTGGAGTGCCAAGGTTCACCATCACTGACTTAAAGAGTGAAATAATGTAGGGTTGGTTTGTTTTTTGCCTTTAGTGTAGTGTACCTCCTGTGTGTGCATGCGTGTGTGTGCGTGCGTGCGCATGCATGCATGCGTACGTGCGCGCACATGCATATGTTTTTATCTGCTTGGAACTAAAGGGCACCTAATGATATTTTCCTTTCCCAGTGCATTCTCAATCCCCATTGATGCTAATGGGATTTTGACGTTGGTGTCAAGGGGAGGAAAGACCCCTAAGGTCTCTCAAAATATGCAGACGGCTAGTTTTTAATGAATACAAAATGTAAAACAAAAGAAGCCTCACAACCCACAGGCTCATGCATAATATTTTTAAAAATCCAGTTTAAAAAAAAGGAACACATTTGGGAGTGGGGGTGGGGGTGGTAGCTCTTGTGCCAAGAGATGTCCTTAATATGTAATGGGCAATTGAGAACAGTGGGTTGCCCAAGCTAGCATAATCATCATCATACTGCAAATATGTTCAGGAAACATGGTGATCATCAATAGCACTGTTCCTGAGCTACGGTCTTGCCAGAATTTTAAAGGAAATATTTGAGCTTTTCAATGTCTATCCTGGTGTTTATATTGTAGTATGTAAGGCAATGTACATTATGTTGTGAATATGCTTCTTTTTTTAAAAAAAAGTATGGGAGGTAGAGACTAAGGACATTATCATCAGGGATTTAGTTCGTGAATTCAATGTGGTAAACGGGCGAAGGACATTAAAATTGATGAAACAAGTCAATTTTGCAAACGAAGACCAACAATCGTGTTATTTTCGCCCATGTAGCAAATCAAACTCATGAAATTAATCCCTGACAGTAGTGTCCTTAGACTCTACCTGCAACATTTTTGGGCGGAGTGAAGCAACTAACATTGAAATAAAGGTAAAGGTCGCCCCTGCTCAAAAGCCAGTAGTATCCAACTCTATTGTTGAGTGCTCATCTATGTTTATTAGCCAAAGAGCCAGCGCTGTCTGCGTCTGCAGACATTAAGGTGGACATGTGGCAGGAATGCCTCAACACCGAATGCTGTTTACCTTCCCTGAAATGGTACTGCAAGGGTGGAAGTGAAGGAAGGAAGAGAAGATCAGAGGTGAAAATGGGTGGGTTTCCCCCTTTAAATGCATTGGCCTGCTTTTGAGCCACCCCACCTCACCCTCACATCAGCCTTGCACATCTCCCTACCAGGAGGCAGACAAAGCAGGCTGGCAGGAAAGGAAAGGAAGCTCTCTTGATGTCTCCCTCCTCTTTGAATGTAACCCACCCACCAGAGCCAGAGCCAGGATTCTAGATGTGGGTGGGCAAAGATTTTTTCAGGATGAGCAACAATGTCATTTATATATCAATACTGTTGGGCAAGTGAGAGACCCCTTCATCCATGACTGGCAAGGGCTTTTCCTGCGCTGGCTATCTCTGGTGATGGACTCTGCATATACAGTCCCCTAACCTCTCTCTTTCCCTGGCATGCAGTTGTAACAGAGGGTGTTGGGGAAGGAAGGAGGGGGTGGAGAAAGGTGGGAGCACAAAAAACACATTCTGCCTTCTCTCCCTTCCAGCAGTTGCTTCTCTTTCTCTCCCTCCCCCCCTTCCCGGGCAATCCAACTCACTTCACTTGCACTTGTTTGCACACACACACACTCGGGCGCTCCTCACCCTTACCAGTTTTTGTTTTTAAACCTTCATATAAAACGTGTCTGATGTCTGATCCAAATTGTATAAGTGTCAAAGGAAACGTTATTCTGTCCTCTTTCAAGCGCACTTTGGATCACTTCGATCGGTCGATCAGTTTTTTGTTGGCTCACCGCCAACCACCAGCCCCCCACAGAAATGTCGAACTGTATCCACCTCGGGAAGTTGTCATATTCAGTTTCTAAATTGGTTTTCCCTCTTTTTTTTGTGACCTCATTTGAGTGTGTGGTTTTTTTTGTAAAAAGCTTCATAGATTATTTTTCTGAAGTCCAATTCCAAATCTTAAAGTGTCCCCGCAAAGGTTGATCTTTCCGCTTTCACACGCACTTTGGGTCATCTGAATTGGTTGGGCCAATTCTTAAAGTCACTGAGATGATCTTTCAAATGACACAGCCCTTATATTTGTGGGTGCTTTAGTTTTGGTGTTGCAACTCATCAAACGTACATGATTTTCGTTACATCGCAAAAGCTGCCAGACCACCCAACTGAAACGTAAAATGTTCATCAAATTCACATCAAAAAAACAAAGGCGATTCTTCTATCTGGAGGTTCCTCTCAATGCCATAGCTTGACATATGATCATGGGTGGTATACTCCTAGTACACCAATACATAATCCTTCATGTATGAACAAAGGAGTTTCAGAAATTTGCTTTAGAATGACAAATCACATAATTTCCCAGGAGAATGTCTGAAATCCAATAAATTAACCTTTCAAAAGTCTATATTTAACTATACCTTCCCCCTCTTCCTTGTTCTAGATCATTGGTTCCCAACCTTTAGAAGCTGGGGCCTGGGTCACACTCTCTCAGTCAGCTTTGAGGGCCGAACAGCCATTTTGTCCTGCCTGCATGACTGGTGGGGGGTTTGGCCATTTTGCCCCAACAGCTTCAAAAGGGCAGCCATTTTGTTTCTTGAATGCCCTTGGAGGGTGGGGTGCCACATGAAATGGCACTGTGATTGGGAAACCCTGTTCTAGATGTTTATGTGCAAAAACTCCTTTAGAAGACTATTTCATATCTTTATGAGAGTGCAGTTTTATCCTCATTTACTTGAGAATGAGCTGAGCATGGGTTATTTCTGAATAGGTAAATGTCTCCCTTGCTCCAAAGCCAGTTGTATCTGACTCTTGGGGTCGGTACTCATCTCTGTTTACAGACAAAGAGCCAGTGCTGTCTGTGTATGCAGACTTTTTGTGGTCATGTGGCAGGCATGACTAGATGCTGGAGCTCACTGAATGTTGTTACCTTTCATGCCAAAACAGTACCTACATGCAATTTCTTGCTTTCAAACTGCTAGGCAGACAACAGGCGATCACTCCATCATGCAGCAATCGGGTCTTGAACTGCTGACCTTCCCTCGATCAAGCTCAGTCCTCTAGGTCTGCGTAAAATAGTTTTGTGGAAATTGTTCCTTCTCTGCCCACAATTCCTTCACACATGCACACTGCACTGGCAAAGATGGGAAGTTAGAAACGAAAGTGCTACATGTACAACTTGTTTTGGAGCAAGAGTGGTCACGATCCAACTGGATCAGTCATCAAGACACAGAAACAGAATTTTTATTCTTTCACTGAAGCAACACAACACAACTGTATGGGGGGGGGGAGGGATATTATTTCATTTCCCTCAACTCTGTACAGACTATCAGGGGAAATTATCTATTTCTAACCGGCTGTCAGCTAGATGTTTACACCGGAAGCAGCAGAAAGACTCCTTGCAGTGTGGAAATCTCTACTTCAACCGGTCCCAAGTGAACACACTTGCTTGGGATGAGGTTAAATTAGTAAAGTTAAGGTAAATGTCTCACTTGTTTAACAGCCAGTCATGTTGGAGTCTAGGGTGCAGAGCTCATCTCCGTTTACAGCCCAAGAGCCAATGCTGTCTTTGTCTCCAGATGTTTCCATGGCTATGTGATAGGCATGACTAGACACCAGAGTGTAGAGAATGCTGTTACCTTTCCTGCTGAAGTGGTACCTATTTTTGTTGTTGTTCAGTTGCACACTCTGTGACTCCATGGACCATTGCCCGCCAGGCACCTCTGTCCTCCACCATCCTCCTCAACTGGCTCAGCTCTGTGCCCATTGCCTCTACAATACCATCTAGCCATCTCATTTTTGACCGCCCCTTCTTCTTTTGCCCTCCACCTTACCCAGCAATTTCTCAGCCATTTCTTGCTATCAAACTGCTAGGTTGGCAGGAGCCTGGACAGGTGACCAGAGCTCACTCCATCACAGAGCACTCAGGTCTCCAACTGCTGACCTGCCGAACGTCTGATTATCAAGCTCAGCATCTTAACCACTAAGCCTCCACAGCCCCTCAGGTTAAATTAGGTAAAGGTAAAGGTCACCCTTGCTTGAATGCCAGTCGTATCCAACTCTAGGGTTCAGTGCTCATGGGGTCTCTGTATGTTACGGTAGCCTCTTAGACTATTAATAGGACAGTTTTTAAAGGCACCAACAGCATATTTGTAGTACTTACAGGCAACACCATCAACTAAACTATTCTCCTCTGTTGGGCCTAAGAATCCTAATGTTAAGGTTAATGATTAGCTAACAGCAGCCCTGCAATATTTAAACCATTTTCTAACTAATGTAAGCACAAATGGGCTAGATTTTTTAGCTCTCTAACAATTGATGAGATATGTTAAGTTTTTCTGCTAATATTCCAATTTCTGTGCAGTACTGGGAGCTGTAAAGCCTTCACTACTGATTCTTCTTTCATTAGATTTTCATAGCCTTATCTATACACTAAGCATCTGGGATGTTTTTAGCCAAACTTTCCAATTGTTGAAACAGTGGGAAAAGAGGGACACTCAAAACTTGAGAGTTTCTAGAAAAATTTACTAAAATATTTCTAGATGACTATAGCGTTTTCTAAAAAGTATATCAACCAAGGGTGACTAGATAAGAAAGAGAACAGTATTCCTTACCTTTAATAGTTGCATTAGCAGAGGAAATTTCTGCATTTGTAGGTTTGTAGTGCAAGCTTCACCTGTTGCAATCCTTTTCATTTGGTCATCCTATATATTGATGGTGGTTTGTGAACACATCTGCCTGCTTGATTACGTATTTCCTACTTGCTCAGCTTCTATTGCAGGGCAGATAGTCTGAGTCAGGGTTCCTCAAACTTGGTTCTCCAGGTGTTCTTGGACTTCAGTTACCAGAAGCCCATGTCAGTATACCTGCTGATCAGGGCTTCAGGGAAGTGAAGTCTATGAAAACATGGAGAACCAAGTTTGAAAATCCTTGGTTTAGGTCAAGCAATCTCTTCCATCTTTGCCTTGCAACTCTGTTGTTCTGCTCATCATGGTTCCAACAGACAGACTTTATTGTCCCTCAGCAGAAAAAGAGCTGCCCAACATTTGTGCAAAACACTTACTATGCATATACAAGTTCAATAGTCTTCATGCACTCTGGTTTGGACAAAACCAAAAAGGAAAAATAGCACCCACTGGCTGCTATCTGATGAAAGCTCTACCTTCACCCACAATGCTGCCAGGTTCTGTGCCGAATCCTGGCAGGTCCTTCAACTAAATCAGAGGTTTCCAACCTTTTCAAGCCAGGGGCCAGGTCATACTCTCTCAGTCAGCTTCGAGGGCCAGCGGGCCATTTTGCCCTGCCTCGCACGATGGAGGTGGCCACTTTGTCCCAACAGCTTCAAAGGGCTTGGCCATTTTGTTTCTTGAATGCCCTTGGAAGGGTGGGGGGACACATGAAATGGGCATGGGCTGGATCCAGCCCACAGACCTTCAGTTGAGAACCCCTGAACTAAATAAACCACGAGCGCTACATCATAGGCTTAGTAATAGCTGTAGCACTATTAATCTTAAATGCTAACTCAAATGGCTAAGACACTGACTGGAAGGTGGAAGGTCAGCAGTTTGATACCCGAATACTGCACAACGGAATGAACTCCCATCTTTGTCCCAGCTCCTGCCAACCTAGCAATTCAAAAGCAAAAAATTGCAAGTAGATAAATAAGGACCACTTCGGTGGGAAGATAAACAGTGTTCCATGCACTCTGGTGTCTAGTTATGCCTGCCACATGATCACGGAAACATCTGCAGAAGCAGACACCACTGGCTCTTTGGCTTTGAAACAGAGATGAACTCTGAACCCTAGAGTCGGATATGACTAGTTCACGAGCAAGGGTGACCTTTACCTTTACCTAGCACTGAGCAAAAATGCTCCTTTTAACAATCTATTTTAAGTACAGTACCCTCATTTTAACTTCTGTCTCTTGATATATTTAAGTATCCTCATTTATCTTCTGTTATTTTTGTAATCAAACCTAGCAGAGACATTGTCTTTTCAGCTAAGCCAGCCTAGGTCCTGCCTGAGTCTGTGGATTTTAGCATTTGGAGCAAGAGGACGACACCAATCATGTAATAATAATAATAATAATAATAATAATAATAATAATAATAATAATAATAATAATAATAATAATAATAATAATAATAATAATAATAATAATAATAATAATAATAATAATTTAGTTTCAAAAATTATTCTGGTTTGAAAGGATTTTTGCTGGAGAAACTCTGCTCAGAGGATACCCGAATGAAGCTCCTTTCATGTCTCCAAGAGCTGGGACAGAGAAGGGCACTCAATCTATCATGTGGTACCCAGGTCTTGAACTGCTGACTTGCTGTCCTTCCAGCTAACAAGGCACACTTTGTAACCACTGAGCCACCACAGCCCAATGTAAAAATAAAAATACAGCATCATTTCTTGTAATGTAACTCAAGATGGAGCTCTTTGTCCAGTGCCAACTGAACAACACCAATGAAGACAGATGCCCCAAACAACGTGGGTAACCCAAAATCAAATTGATTGTTGCTTCAGACTTTTGAAAGACAGAATTATATTTAAAATGTGAGATTTTTGGGCACTGTAGATCAGCCTAAGTTTATTGATCTCTTTGCCTATCAGTTTATTTGAGTCCAGAAACTTTCTGCAGCTGCTCTTCCAAGAAATACAAGCCAACGACACTCTCCTTGGCTGTGGGTTTTGCACTAATGGGCTATCCTAACGTAGGGGTGCCCAAACTACTGGCCGGGGGGGGGGGGCAGGTCCAGCCCTCAACACCAATTCATCCAGCCCACGATACCCTTGTTGCTCCCGGAAGTGGAAGTAAAACACGCCCATAGTGGACCCCCCCCCCCGAACCATGTTACCGGCCTGTGGCCTAAAAAGTTTGAGCACCCCTGTTCTTAGGTGTTTAGTTGTGCATTCATTTTAGGTTTCAATTTAACATACATGTTTAAGAGTTGAAGGGAATTGGTAACCCCTAACTAGTCTGAGAACTGTAGGCCAAAGCTTGGAAAAATTACTTTTTTTGGACTACATCTCTAAAATCATCCTGCCAGCATAGGAGTTGAAATCCAAAATGGTAAGTTTCCCAACCTTTGCTCTTGATTCATTGTTCTTTCGACTCAATGCTGAGTGTCGGGCAGCGGTTACGGTAACTAACCTGACAACCCTGAGGACTAACGGCATGGGTCCAAAGTCCATAGGGAAGGGTGATGGTCCCCAAGTGGATTTAATCCCACTTGAATCCATCTTGAGGAAGGGCAGAACAAGAAGAAGACTTTGTGTGTCAAAGGGCCTCAGAACCAGAAAATGACTCGCGGAACTGGATCAGTGCTTCGGGTGTCATGCTGCAATGCAGAAGGCAGCTGAAAGGCCACTGCATTATATGGTTCCCAGGACAATCTTCATGGCTGATTGCCATGATGATCTCCAATATTCGGATTTGGTTATGGCAGAACAGGAAGATTTTTGTTGTACAGTACTATGCTGGTCTTGTGGACTGTAATAAAGATTTTAAAAAACCATGACACACGAGGCAATAGACTTATTTGGAACACTTCTCTGTAGCAACCCATTTTTCACCTGCAAAGGAAAATGAAAAGCTCTGTACATGGTAAGCGACTAGAGCTCGGCGACTCTGTTCACGGATACAATCTCCACAGATCTAATTTTGGGCAGGTCCTGAAAGGAAACATTACTCTGGAGACCTGAAATATCCCATCCGGCTGCATGAAGGTTAATGCTGAAATACATTTCTCCTGGCTTTCTCAGTCTTTTTCATGCCTGATTATCATGAGCACTTACTAAAACAAAAAGAAAATGTGAAGAATCACGTGTATAGGGTAGCACAGATGCATCAGTTACGAACCATAACGCCAGCTCTGTACATCTAAAATGAAAAGATGGGAGAAGCGAATCCCACCAGGCCGCTAAGGGAATGCTGAGGCGTTAGCATAAATGACATTATTGTGCTAGTAGGGACACATATATGACAATAACTTTTAAAATAAATGAGCTGCTACAGAATAAAGTACCTTGCGAAAAAAAATGTACATGGGGGAGGTACAGAGTAAATTAAAAAACAGATTACACAAACATCTGTATATTAACACCACCATAAAAACGCAGAATGCTAATATTGTGTGGCATGAAAAGACATAAAGTTATAATCCATTTGAGATCTTATGTCATTAAATCGATGACAGCCAATAGATAAATAAACCAGATTTCCCACTCACCAATGCAACAATTAAGCACTTTAGACCCAACAAAAAGTGAAGTCTCTCTTTCAAAAATTCGGTAAATAATTTAAACCCTTCATGAACTGCACTTTTGTAGTTTTCCCTCAATAGACATCTTTAAAGTTGATTTCTATGAAAACGTTCACCAGAAGGTTAAAGACTTTTGGGTATTGAGAGACTGAAGTATTCCCTGGCTTGACTTGGGTTATTTACTTCAATTTTTATGATCAGGTTGTGCCTGCTTATTGTTTTGTGTCGAGACTGACCTGTGTGCCCTCTGTTGAGAACATCAAAGGAGCCAAGCATGTCCTCTAGGAACTGGTATACAGAGTCATGCCGCTTCTAAGAACTATAGCAGTGGTGGAAAACCTATGGCATGTGCCAGCAGAGCCCACTCTGTTGGCACATGCGCTGTCACCCAACAGTTACCAGAAGCCTCAATCAGCAGGTGTAATGACTTGGGCTTCTGGGCACTGAAGTCCAAGAACATTTTGGTGTCCAAGGTTGAGAAACCCTGTCTTAGGACATTGCTAGTATATGTAACTTTGAAAAGTGAGGCACTGGATCAGTCCCAGTGTTTTTTATATGCTATTTTCAGGTATATAAAATGAAGAAGGCAATAGGGAAGGGTCATTGTCCTGACTGGGCCTTAAATCATTGGTGAGATGCTTCAAAAGTTGTTCCCAAACTTGAGATCCTAGATCGGGTTGGCCAAACTATGGCCTGAGGGCAGAGCCTGGCCTATGGCACCAAATCATCCAGCCCTTGCTGCTCCCACAAGCAGAAGTAAAATGCAACAGGGCATGCGTATACAGCACCCATGCATGCATATAACGCTGCCATAAATGCACCCCTTGCTGTTGTAAGTGCATTCATGACAATCACTGATGCATTTTACGGTGGGAGAAACCACATGATCAGCCCTCTCATCCACGTGGCAGGCCCACGGCACAAAATGTTTGGCCACCCCTGTCCTAGATTTTCTCTGATTGCAATTCCCAGCTTCAGGTGACTGTGACCAGGCACAAGTCAATGGTCACGGCTTCTGAGAAGTGTACTCCAAAATTAAAAACATTCACCAACCGATCTACTTTTTACTAGAAAATGTAAGTGGCAAACTCAGCTGCTCCTTGGCCATTTGGCCAGGAGGATTTTCACTGAATCTCTTTGAAAATCTAGTTGCTCTCCACTCTAGTGACTGAGTTAACAGAAAAGAAGAGAGCCAGAGAGACATAAATATGATGGGCTAAAGATGCTAGAAAGCAACCACTACTTTCTCCCATTAACACCATCTCCATCAAATATTAATTATGCATTATGGGGGTTTGTATGGAGCTGCTTCCCTCACCTACATCCTTCTCTTCTTATTTCCTGGAAATGGTTTCTCACTAGCTGACCCTGGCGATTAAAAGCAAATTCAAAAATTCTGTCCTCAAAACAAGAGAACATGTTTCATTTCTCTCTCTCTCTCTCTCAATCTCTCTGTAATTGCTCCCCTCCCAAGCCTTCGATTTGAAAGGGATCACAATGTTTCCTCCATCAGAGCATTGGGTATACATGATTCAATTAACCTTGCAGGTAACTCTGGAAGTTGGTAATGCTGGAAAGCCTTTTGTTAATTGGCAGCCTGACACAGACAATTAAGTTTGATCAGATGAAAAGGGCATCAGGGACATCATTAGCATACGGTACTGAAGGCTACATGGTGTGTAAAAGTTGTTTAATTTCTGATGAGGAAGAAAGGAGGAGGAAAAGGAAGGAACTGAGAGATGGGTCTGGAGACAACCTGCTCAGTCACCATTATTTTGGTTATTAAATACTTCAGTTTTCTTGACGCAAGTGTGATATTTACCACCACCATTACCAGTTCCTGGTCTGCTAAGACCCTTCAAATATATATATTTTAACAGAGCTCTGTTTTATATTTCCAATGGGATCTAGTACCCCTGGTCTAACATTCTGGTCAAAGGGATGGAGATTTTGACTTGAACTCTTGTCGAATTTTTCATTCCTTCAAAGCTGCTTCTCCTTTTGTATCCAGGTCAGACTTTAAACTGCCTGAGAGTTAGACCCGTGTCCAGCCTGGCTCATGAAAGTGGGCAGGACCATGACAGGTGGCTGGATTCGAGTGGTGGTCAATGCTTTGCTGAAGGAGGGGGTGTTCCCACCACAACTCAAACATGTGCGGGTGCGCCCCCTCCTAAAAAGACGCTCCATCTGAATATACCATCTGAATATACCGCTCCATCTGAATATACCATCTAATTTCTGCCCTGTCTTGAACCTTTACTTTTTGGGGAAGGTTTGTATTTGTATTTGTATTTGTATTTTCGACTTATATGCCACCCCACTCGCAGAGCGACTCTGGGCGGCTTACAGAAGAAACAGCTACAATTACATAGTACATACCAAAGCACAAGAGCAATTACAGATATCAAATACTAAATTACAAATATTACGTATACAGTATATATGTGTCCAATATCAGTTACAATTACAAAACATTAGATTAGAACATCCTAAGAAATAATCAAAGATGCTGTAATATAATCATTACAGCATCAAAATTCACTAAGTAACAATATCAAACAACAATAAAAATTCCAGTATTAGTTCAGTTTACACATACAAAAGCAAAAAACTAAATAAAAAACAGTTGCTGAATCCCGCAATAAGTGTCAAGTCAGTCCGCTTAGCCGCAGGTGTTTCTGGCGGCGGTGGCTATCAAAAAAGTCCTGCCGCCGTAGTGGCTTTTAAGCCCTGAGACAGATGGAGAGAGTCCCAAGGCTGGACGTGGTGGGCTTGGAAGGAAGGCGGGAGCGTCCTCACTCCCCCGCCGTCGCTGCCGCGTTTTTATCGTCCACCGGGTGGAGGTGACGGGGCCCGGGGGGAGGGCGGGAGCATTGCCTCACCGCCTGCAGCTGGTGGTCATCTCCCCCGGCGTGATGGCAAGTCCGGGGGGAAAGGCGGGAGCGTCCTTGTCGAGAAAGCCTTGGTGTGGCAGGGTCCTGGAGGAAGTGGATTATCTGTATCCTTTCCAGTCAGGCTTCAGGCTGGGTCATGGTACGGAGACTGGATTGGTCGCATTGGTCGATGATCTCTGGTGAGAGCGAGATAGAGGGTACCCCTCCATTCTCACTCTTCTGACTGGACCCAGTCAGTATAGTTGGGGTGTGTGGGGTCGAGTCCAAGGCATCTCATGTGTGGGTGCCACAGGGCTCGGTCCTCTTGCCCTTACTCTTTAACATCTACACGTTGTATATCTCTGCCTGTTGTGATCCCAGTGATGCAATCAAGGTCCTGACCAGTTGCCTGGAAGAGTTTAGAGTCTGGATGGAGGACAATGGACTACAGCTGAATGCAAGACTGAGTGGCTGTGGGTGAGGGGAACCGGTCCTCATAAGGAGTTATCACCGCTGGTTTGGGATGGGGCATCATTGCCCCAATCCAACCAGGTGTGCAACTGGGAAGTCCTCCTGGACTCATGGCTTCTGCTCCAGGAGCAGATTACGCCCATGGCCAGGAGGACCTTCAGGCAAGTGCGTGTTATTAATCAATTGCACTCACTCCTGGACCATATCACGTTTTCAGGACTGTTGTTTATATCTCTGACTGTTTTTTTAAGGTGCTTTTTCTGTGTTTTGCTTCCCCACCCTATCACCTCAGCAATCCCTTCTCTGTATAGCTGAAAGGACTGAAATAATGCAGAATGGTTTGCCCTTGACTGACACCTTCTCCACATGTGCAAACAGAAAGAGACACAACTGCCCCTTTAACAAATTCCTGGAAGCTGATCTATTATCAGCGATGGGGGCTTGCTGGATAGCTGGCAGGCACATTAATTAATTTCTATGCATATCATTGCCAGGATCGCTTACCGATCTGGGGAGCAAGATCAGAGATGTCACACCATAAATTGAGTCAGAGACTTCGCCTCCCCTTGTTCGGCATGCAATTTTACACAGCGTTTGACAAAGTAGCTACTGAGAGGTAGGGAAAGGCATCTTCTCTCAAAAGGTGATGGACAGAAGGAATTGGCCCACTAAATTGTTCCCAGTAAAAAGCAATGCTTTCCTCATTAAAAGGCAGTGAATTCTCTATTGCTTTTCATTAGTTTCGGCCTTGCTAGACACTAGATTTAATTGGCAGTGTGTTTACAGGAGGCCAACCCCAGAGGTGAAGGAGACACACAAAGACCGAAAAGAGATTCTTATTTATTAAGGAGACGTGACAAGCAGCTGCTTAATATGGTTTTGTTTGTTTAGCCTAAAGAGAAGTTACAGAAGTACCAGGCATTAAAAAAAAATCTACCCAAACCATGTAACTCAGGGGTACCCAAACTTTTTGGGCTGCGTGCCGGTCACATGATTCAGGGGTCTGGTCGCTATGGCCCGGGGACCGGATCTGACCCCTAACGCCAAATCATCTAGCCCGTGAAGCCCTCATTGCTCCTGGAAATGAAAGGGCTTCATGGGCCAGATGAATTGGTGTTTGGGGCCGGATCCAGCCCCGGGGCTGTGGTTTGGGCACCCTGATGTAACTCTTTGTTCACCATGGATTGTTTTAGCTGCAGAAGCATGCACAGCCAGTCTTCCTCCTTGTGTCTTAGAGGTTTTGACCTCCGTCAAATTGTTAATCCCAAGCAGAACAAATCCTTTGATTCAAGAATGTTGATCTTACAAATTCTAACTGATCCAATAAGGATACTCTAGTTGAGACCAACAATTGAATTTAGACCCCTGGATCAAACGGCATGTCCAATATAGCATGTGATAAAGTCAAAATTATATTAGTATTTCAGAGACATAATTCCAACAGATTTGCATGTCTCAGCAATCATATTTGCAAACAAAGATTATGTTTTTTTCCCAATTAAGGAATAAAGAATGATAATTTCTATATATTGTGGCATAAATAATCAACACTGTTGTTATGATGCTGTTTCTGGAGGTCATGTTTCGTTTCACAAAGTCAAATGATAACAAAGCCTTACTTTGATAGGAACTTCTGGGTAAAATAGAAAAGAGGTTCTCTGAAGACCACTAGGTAAAGGTCACCCTTGCTCAATAGCCAGTCGTATCAACTCTAGGGTTCAGTGTTTATAGCCAAAGAGCCAGCGCTTTCTGCGTCTGCAGACATTTTCATGGACATGTGGCAGACATGACTAGACATCAGAGTGTATCAAACACTGTTTAACTTCCCACCAAAGTGGTATCTATTTATCTACTTGCAATTTCTTGCTTTCAAACTGCTAGGTTGGCAGGAGAAGGGATAGAGATGGGAGTTCACTCCATCATATAGCACTCATGTCTGAAATTCCTGACCTGCCAACCTTCCAGTCATCAAGCTCAGCATCTTAACTACTAAGTCACCACAGTCCCCTACTCCCAGTTGAATCCCTCATTCCTTTGGATATCCATGGTAGGACTTCCTAGCCTTCTATTATCACCATAAATCAGTCCTCTTTTGCCATGTATGTTACTCTATAACTCCAGTTTCAGCTAACTCAATAAGGGCATCTGAAAAGGGGTTCCAATAGTTATGCATCATCTGATGCAAATGGAATCTCCAAATGATACCTTTGATTATCTAGGCACACTTCCTCAAGTGTCCTGTTGAATGGACAGATGTTGGGAGAATCATGATGCCAGTGATGTTCACAGGGGAGCAAGCAGCATCCCCTTCATTTATTGGGAGAATTCATGGAAATACAAATAAATAAGGGTTAGTAGATTTCTTTGATAGTCCCAGAGAACCACTGTCTGTTAGAGTGGACATGACTTGGCTAGACAGACAAATTTTCTCCCTGCAATAAAGTCGTTTCTGATATTTCTAACAGAGCTTACAGAAATTAAACCTAAAACAAGGATGGGAATTGTGTGGTCCATAGACCATTAGAGGTTCCCACAACTGTTTTACCGTATTACATGCTAAATCCACTCCAAACATCAAGAAATTGAATTTTGGAGAATTCAATCTCCAGTGCAAAGTGATTGTCCTCTTAAAGAAGGTGTACCTTTATATCATGCTTTTGCACAAAATGGGTGTGGAGAGGTCTGCAATTAGCAAAGTGAAGCCAGAATTAGCCACCCACTTTGTCCTTGTCTACATCAGCCAACACATGGAGGGTGGATCACCAAAGAAGAGAGTCTACATCAATGGTGGCCAACCTATGGCACATGTGCCAGACATGGCACTCACAGCTCTCTATGTTGGCATGTGTGCTGTCACCCCAGCAAAGAGTTTACCCCACTCCTCTGCCCAGCAGCCCAAAGGGAGCACTTCCCCCCCCCCATTAGCACAGAGTTCCCCCTGCTACCCAGCATCCCAATGCGAGTGTTTTCTCCCAGCCCAGAGTTTGCCCCACTCCTTGGCCCAGCAGCCCAATAGGAGCGCTTCCTTCCTCCCCCCAGCACAGAGTTCACTGCACCTCTCTGTCTGAGCACCTGGTCTTGGAAAGGTTCGCCATCACTGGCCTACTTCAGAGACCATTCTTGGGAAGTTAAAGGGTGACAGAAGCAATGACCATGACAGAGTGAGAGGGGAGGATAAGTGGTCAACACCTTTAATCAACACCTTTAAGTGAACATCTGTCAATAACTATAGGAATATGGCAAAATGCATCATCTGGAGGTGTGGGATCCAGGCAGTCAGTATGTGTTCTAGGTGAGTAAGTTTCAGAGCTATCCAAAGAGCTGTTACAGGCAGCACTACAAATAAAATTCCCTGATATTTATTTTTAACTTCTAATTAAGGAAATGCTTAAGAGTAAATTGCCCCTCTTCAGCATGGCACTCCAAGGCTTGTTGTGTTTACAAGATATACCGGCAAATTGGGAGCCTTAAAATTAAGCAGCATGGAGTGTCCAATAATTAATTGGACTTTATATCCATTGTTTATTTAATGCAACTTGAAAACTACTCCAAGGAAAGCAGGGGATGAGTAGAATTGTGTGGAAATGAGCTGAAGAGATTACAAGCTTATGGAAAGACTTATCTGATATGCAGATGACAAGTCTTTCTAGGCTGAAAAGCCCAGAAACAGGAGAAATATTTCATTAATAGTATGGTTATCAGTTTTATGCTACCAGTAGAAATCCACTAACTGGAACTCCTTGCATTCAATCAGAGGAAGCAGAAGATGCTGGTGTTGTTGGAACAGTGAATCTACTATTAAAGGAGGATATGGCTGAGGAACTCAACCTCCCCTACATCACTTGGAGGACTCTGAATAGGCTGTAAGTTTGAGTACCAAAATGTAAAACCAACATTCTCAAGTGAGAACAGCTGGTGGACAACAACATGCTGTGTGAATGTGGAGAGAGAGAGAATCTGGATAATGTACTGTTCTGCTGATGACTGCCAAAACCATGCATCGATGAGGACTTAAGTTTGGCCAATGAAAAATCGAAGAAAGTGGCTTCAGTGTGGCAGTTCAGAATATACAGTAAATACCCTAAAACAGTCAATTACAATACCTTTTGGCAGAAATGGTGACAACATCAACAACCATGTTCCCTCAAACTGAGCTGCCACGGATTCATCTGCTGTTTGTGGCAGCTTGCTCTTACAGTAATTGATTCATCTTCTTTAAAGAGGACAGTCCCCTGTCTGATTGACTGTTAGAGGGCCATTCTCCTTTTGAAGGTACCATCCACTTCAAGAGCTGGTGAGTCTGACTCAAAGTCAAAAAAAATTGCTAGGCATGGATTATGAAGTAGCGACATCTTGAAAATGGCTTGGTACATGCACAGATCAGTTAGTTACTGCATCCTTGCCTGGGCAAGATGCATTGCAAAATTAGTTTCAATCAGAAACCTAATTTCTGATTTTGCATCCTGAGATACAAATTAGCACATGCAACTGTATGCAAATCATTGTTGTCTTGTGTTCTCCCTTTTTGGTGTCCACCTTGCTCACACAGCTCACATGGCTAGCTGGTCCTTAGGTTCACAGCAGAGAAAGTATGGAGCACATCCACATTTGGAAAACAAGTTGACATTGCTATTAATGAAGCTATGTGTATAGTGACAGGATGCCTCAAATCTACACCAGTAGAGAAAATATATGCTCTTGTTGGTATTGCCCTACCTAATATCAAAAGAGAAGTAGCAGTGTATAACGAGAGAACTAAGCAAGAGAATGACCCTTGACATCGTTTGAACAGATATGAGCCTCAAGTCTGCTGGCTCAGATCTAGGAAGAGCTTTATGGCAAAAACAAACATTCCTGAGGGTGCACAAGAGCAAAACCAAATTAGAAGGTGGAGGAAGGAGCTCACTGAACAAAGAATAACATTAGAGGAAGATATAGATGAGGAACTCAACCTCCCCTACACCTACATCACTTGGAGGACCTTGAATAGGCTGAGGGTTGGAGTCCCTAAATGCAAAACCAACATGCTCAAGTGAGGGCTGCTGATGGACAACAACATGCTGTATGAATGTGGAGAGAAACAGAATCTGGCTCATTTATTGGCCTGCCAATTGCTACCAGAGACATGCACCAATGAGGTCTTGGGTTTGGGCAACGACAAAGCGAAGAAAGTGGCTTCGTTTTGGGAGTCCAGGGTTTGATCGGGACATGAGAGAAGCAGCAGCAGAGAAAGTTATATTTCTTGCAAGCCAATCTGGACAGCTTGTGATGTTATAACTGCAGTGCTAAATGCTCAAAGGCAGCTGGGTGCTCAAGGTAGAAGGGGAGGGTAGAAGCTGCTCACAGCAGCTGGAGCAAATAGCTACACTTTTTCTTCACTCTACTTTTCCTTCTGTATCTTGCCATCTGCTGTCATTCTGGTGAGTTAAGAAGCCAGGTGGTTACAGTCACCTGTAGCCTTGGGCCTTACTTATTCTAGTCACACATTCTCCCATCTATATTTCAACAGAGCTTGGAAAAGTTCCTTTTTTTTTTTTACAGCAAAGCTACCAAAATCCTTGAGCCACCATGTGTACCAGTAATAAGGACACCCCAGGCCATTGCCACTCTTCACCTTTCAGAAAGAGATAATAAACTATCATAGTGTATCTTAGAATTGGCTGCCTAAGACTGCAGAGTGATCAGAAGTGCTGTTAAATACAACGCACAATGTTAAACTGTGATTAATCCATTAACCTATAAATCTGGGGAGATTGGGGGGGAGTGAAAATTCCTCTGGTTTTTATGAATTCCTTTAGCATGTCTCCTTACAGTGTGTGTGTGTGTCTGTCTGTCTATCTGTTCCCCATAAAGGAATATTTTATGGACAGAAGATGCTGTCTTTTGCAGGCTGGAATATTGCCTCTAGAAATCAAAAGCCATTTGGTCTCTCTTAAATCCTGGGAAGATTTCCTAAACTTTTGTCCTTAAAAAAAAAAAGATAAACCAATAACTGTCAGGGTCGTAGTCAGGATTCTTTGGGGGGGGGGCAGGAGGGGAACAATGTCACACGTAGATATATAACATTGGCATCCTGGGGTGGGTTTGTGGGATGGGCTGTTAGCTCAGGAAGGCTTTCGCCACCGTCGCCACCGTCGCCCCCCCCCCCCCGCCGCCCTGCTACAGCCCTGATAACTTAGTCCAAGACCATTTCTTTCAACATCTCACAGGTATCTCTTCTTGAAATATCAATGCAATCACCACTAACTAGCTGGGTTTTCTAGAGCAAGTCCTGTAACTGGTATGCTCACTATCAACAATCCAGTCATCTGACCTCTATTTATAATCATTAGTCATGTACATTTTATGCTTTGAAATATTTTTGCTTTTTAACTCTGATGGCTGAGCTTAGGATCACCCTGATTTCTTAGAAGAAATTAACCCTGACTGCTCCTTAGAAGGGCAAATAGTAAAGATGAAGCTAAAGTACTTTGGACATCAAATGAGAAGAGAAGACCCACTTGAGAAGGCCTTAATGCTTGGAAAGGTTGAAGGCAAAAGAAGAAGGGGGAGGCCAAAGATGAGATGTCTAGATGGTATTGTGGACACAATGGGCACAGAGCTGAGTGAGTTGAAGGGGATGGTGGAGGACAGGAGTGCCTGGCGGTCAGTGGTCCATGGGGTCACAAAGAGTCGGAATCGACTGTGCGACTGAACAACAAAATTCACCCCATAATGCTTAGATCAGTGAAATATATATTTATGTCTGTAGGTCATCACAGACATAATATATCCCTTCATTTAAAATTTCAAAAATGTTTTTCATTGTTTGTCTGTGTGTTGCAAACACGAACCTGCTCACAGCTGTGGCTTCTATCAGCAATACACAAACAAAGAACTTTTCTTTAAAAATCAAACAAAGTCATGCATCGCATCCGTGATGATCTACAAGCAATTTTTTTTAAATCACTTTTCCTGACAATTCACAGACAATCAGGGAAAGTTTTCAATTTCTGACATGCTGAAGTTGCTTGTTAGCCATTTTGGTGTACTGGATGTTTACAGTGGAAGCAGACTTTGACAACCACGTAACCAGTGGCAGGCAGACCGATTTTACCGACCCAGTCACAAAAATCCCAGGTGGTCTTTTGGGGGGGGGGTAGTCACCCTTCGGGGAGACCACCAGGGGTGGTTACTTTTTTTGGAAGCAACCAGTTTGGTCGCCTCTCCGGCTCCCTTTCATTGCAGCCCAATGTGTCAAAATACCAATTGACTCATGCGCACATCCAGTATTCACCATGCATGCGCCAATTGGTATTTTGACACATGCCCACTTACCAGCAGCCATTTTGGGCTGCAGTGAAGGGCGCGGCGGTTGGATGTTGAGGCCCTCAGTGGCCTCTTCTGAGGTGTGGCAGCGGCCTTTGCTCGAGTTGTCCCACCCCACCCCACGCTGCCCTGTCGCGCCACTACCCTGCACCTCTGCGCCGCTAGCCCTGCACCATTGCCACTCACCGCCGCTCGTCCATTGTCCAGCTAAGAGCTGAACATCGTTCTAAGTGGTTGTCTTGGTGGCTGATTGGGGTTTTCCAACTAGCATTAAACCCCGAGGTACCAAGGCCAGAATTCTTCAAGGGTGAGGGAGGATGCATCCACTTTTGATAGAAGTTTGTTGAAGAATGATAAACAGAAACCCAGAGCAGCAATTCCTATAGAGACATGGTGGGCAGTGTCCATCACATGCAAAATGACTGACAAATCCAACAACATCTGGTTGAGAATTACATTTACCCCAGAGGAAATTGATTGGAAAGAGGTTAGACCAGAACAGTGGATCACACAGAGACACAGTGAGACTCCTCTTCTTTGATAGGTGCTTCTTATGCATTGGGAGTCTTAACAGTTGGGTTCATTTTCCCCCCCTGGCACTGAAGACCTTTTTCTTGTGGAATGCCAAGCCAACTTGGCCTGTGGTTTGGGAATTGCTCCTTCAATTGACGCATAGAATAAGGGAAGCCCAGGTATCATGTCTGGCCAGGTTATCCTGCTATGGTAATAGAGTAGACCATACTGCCAGCGACTCAACGCTGAGTGTCAGGCAGCAGTTAACTAACCTAACTAACGACTTTGGGTGCCGAAGTCCACAGGGAAGGGTGATGGTCCCCAAGTGGATTAAATCCCACTTGAATCCATCTTGATGGAGGGCAGCAGCTTCATCAATCCTGGCCTGGGGCTGATGAGGACTTTGCATGCCAAACAGATTCAGGACCAGAAAGTGACTCGCAGAACTGGATCAGTGGTATGGGGGTCATGCTGTGATGCGAAAGGCAGATGAAAGTCCACTGCATTATATTCTCAGGACAGTCTTCATGGCTGATCGCCATGAGGCTCTCCACTATTCAGATTTGGATTCTGGTTCGGAAGGAGGAGGAGGAGGAGGAGGAGGAGGTAGTTCAGAGATGTAATGACAATGTGGCAAATTCATTTCAAAATCCACTTTTTCATCAGGAAACTGAAATCATTTTCTGTGTGCCCATTTCTACATCTGGCCAAAAGAACAGAGTTGCAGCAGAGATGGGGATGAAAGGAATGTTAACATAACAATTACAGGAGAAGAGGCCTGTTGCCTGGATTAATGAATCTTCTGCCACCACCGACAAAAGGCAGTTTAACCCCTCGGATGTCACACTTTCTTTTTAATTCTTGTTGATGCAGGGGGGGGGGCACAGAGAGGGTTGGGATGGGAAACAAGCCACACGCATGGTTCACAGAGCTGTGGAATTGAGTGCTATTAAATACTAAAAAGACAAGGTGAGAAACAATTTGCAAACATCTCCTCTTTTTATAGACTGCAGCTATTGAGAAAAATTGAGTGAATTCCCTAGCTGCCCAGATGGCAGTCTCTTTCAAGATTCCATCAATTTTTTACAGTACAATCAATATTTATGAATCCCCAAAGAAAACCAGGAAACAGAAACATAGCAAAATGTTGGCTGCTTTTGTTTTGTTTTGCTTTGCTTTAAAAAAAATAAAATAAAACACCCAGCAACATGGATTTTGCAAAGACCTAACACAATAAGGACCTAAATAATGTTTAAAATCATCTCACTGACAATCGATGTGCCTAACCTAATCAATATGCTTTAATGTCAGTGGTTATATTAATGTTATTCAAAAAAAAATTAAACAAGAACATGAAGGAGTGGGAGATGATCAAAAATGAATGTTTGCAAGGCAGAGTTTCTACTGAAGAAGACATTTTATAACTCTTAAATATTCTATAATTTTCTACTTAAAAATTCAAAGGAAATGCCACATTGAAAAGGCATTTCCCCTTAAACAATGTTTGAATGCATTAATAAGACTCTCATCATGAAAGCAATGGATTCCTCCTTTTTTCTTTTTCCTATTCACCAACCAGCTGGAAAACAGAAAGATTTCTATTAAAAAAAAACCCAAACAAACAAATCTACATTCCTTTAATGGCTACTTTCAGTTTAATATCCAAACTTATTTAAATAACTCTGAACCCTCCTGCTGAGAAATATTGAAACTAATGGGTTCCTCTGTGTGTAATCTCCATTTAAATGTAGAGTTTAATTTCCCTCTGGGCTAAACCTGTGTAAAACTTGTCTTGAAATGTCCCTCTGTAAAAACACAATGTTTAGGGAGAGATGCCTTTGATTTTATTTAAAATTTATTTTCTACATTACCACCAAACAGCAAAGTCTCTGATGAACTACTGAGATTGCGGTTGTATAAGTGCCAACTTTACAATTGTCACGGAGGGTGGATAAAAAAAATTGAGGAGGGAAGAAATATCTACAGTTACAGGGGCCGATCCTATATTGCCAGGCAGGATAGTGCAAAATGAAGACAAAGTCAACTGAAACAGGGATTTGATTGTACTCTAAGAGTTCAACCCAACAAAAATCTGTCACAGATGTTGCACGGAGGTAGACTGATGTGAGAAGTCAGTTTTAGTAAGGCAAGAGTGGGGAAAGACCAAGCAAAGGAATGGAGTAGGGACTTCTCTCTAACGGCCTTGGGGGAACAGGGCAGAAGATTTTAGGCTGCAAACCCAAATGTTTGATATCACATGGCCCTTATGTTGTCACAGGAGACGGCCCCTTGTCTAATAAGTGTAAAAATAGTATGCATACACGCAGTGGTGGGCAGGGACCGGTCCACACTCGTCCGTGCGGGGTGGTGGTGACCTTTTGGGGTGGCTATGCAGGGGGGTGGCAACTTTGGGGGCGACCACATGGGGGGGTACCTTTTTGGTGATGGCCACACCAACTTCCCCACCTTCACATGTGCACCTCCAGCGTTCAGTGTGCATGCGCACCTCCAGCACCCAATGCGCATACACCCACCAATATCTTTAAATGCATGCGCGCTGAGCCAAGCAGCCATTTGCTGCTTGGAGTGTGGCAGTGCAGCATCAGGCGGGTGAAGAGGTGCAGCTGTGGGGGAACCGGGAGCGGCGGCTGAGGCCCTTGGTGGCCTCCTTGGACGCGCAGTGGTCTCGTGGCTGAGGCCCTGAGGTCCTTGGAGGTGTGGCGGCGGTGGCCCTTGATGGAGTCAGTGGCCTCCTCAGAGGCAAGGAGCTGGCCTCGCAGTTGAGGCCCTCAGAGGCCTCAGCAGTGGCCGCTGTTGCCTCGACCTTTCAGCCATGCTGTTCTGAGACTCCTCCTCCACCTCAACGAGGCTCTTCTTGAGATCCAGAGAGGCATGGCTGAAAGGACGAGGCAGCTGCAGATGGCGAGGTCCTTTCAGTCATGCCACGTCCCCAGGCTCAGGAAGAGCCTCATTGTCCCGGAGGCGAGGAGGAGTCCCAGAGCAGCATGGCCGAAAGTGTTGGCCCCTCACAGTCCTGGATGCTTTCCCCCCCTGCACTTCCCATGCGCCTTTGAGCTGGCCTCCCTCAGCATTGCCCCCCCCCCTGAGCCCAGCCGCCCTGCCCTCAGGAGACTTCAGCCCACAATGTGCGCGCGCGCGGGTGTGGGTGTGTTTGTTTGTTTTGTTTACTGTCTGATATGCTTGAAACGCAGACTAACACAGTTACCATTTCAAAAGTCTTATTCTGTGCAAGCATATCAGAGAGTAAACAAAACAAAAAGACAAAAATTGTGGCACCTTAAAAACTAACTACTGTATTTTAATGTGAGCTTTTGTGGATTGAGTCCACTGCCTCTTTGGCTATAAACAGAGATGAGCACTGAGCCCTAGAGTTGGTAACGACTGGCTTTTGAGCAAGGGCAACCTTTACCTAATAACAGAAGATCCCTGATTGGTATTCAAATTTGATGTTAAATTTTGTCCCTGCAAGTGGTTCATGGTCTCCCTTGCTCAAAAGCCAGTCATATCTGACTCTAGGGTGCAGTGCTCATCTTCATTTACAGCCAAAGAGTCAGTGATGCCTGTGTTTGCAGATGTATACATGACCATATGGCAGGCATGACTAGATCGCCCACGACGTGACTAAACAACAACATATCTAACAACTGATGACTCTAGAGAGTGTTTGGGGAAATTACCCTTTTTTAAAAGGATGGGGACAACAATTTCCAACCAGGAAGGCCATTGGAGGGCTAGGGGACTCTGGGAGTTGTAGTTTTTTAAAAAAGGAACTTTGCCAAAGTCTGGTTGTGACTGGGGAGGGACATAAAAAGGCACATCACAGTCATGTGAGCCTGAGTAGCACTGCAATTAGGGAAAGGGGCCCAAATTGGAACTCATGGTTTTTATCCATCTTTTTCTTCAGATGTGGGTGCAAAGTAATCCCTATAAAGAACAGGATAAAGAGTTGGATCAGAGCTAAAGTGCTGGGTGTGGGCTGAGTGGGAATGTGTTTATTCTTCCCCTAACCATCAAGCTCACCAGGTGGGTACGAGCTGGTCATCTTCTCTCAGCCTAAACTCCCCTCATAGGACTGTTATAAGGACAATATGGGAAGCAGGAGAACCCTATCAGAGGACAGGTGAGATGTAAATGCAATAAACTTTTATTTTAAAATTGAATTCCATGATCAGCATAATGACAGACAGAATCATTTGCTCATGAATTAATATCTTTCATGGTTTTCTTTCAGTAATGTTTTTATTTGTGTTTTTTTAAACGGTTAAATTCCACAATAAAAAAATAGCACTGCAATTAATTATCAAAAATGATGCTCTCCTTTAGATTCTGCAATTAATTATCAAAGATCATGCTCTTCTTTAGATACCTTTGCAACCTTAGCAAATTCTATACAGGCGAACACGGAGCTGATATATTTGCAGATTACTTTTAGTGAGGTTTATTTGTTTCCAATTTAATCAGTCGAGTCAGAATGCCAGCTATTTATATGTCTCGTTTAAATGTTGTTCCCCAGTGAGGTTCTCATCTCCTGCCCAGCATTTACCAAGGTATCTCAGTTAATTCAGCTCCTTTTTCTTGCCTCGATATCCCATTCAAGGGAATCTCTACAGGCTGTTCTGTGCTGGATCTTATTTCTATATTTAATGACACATTTCTTCATGAGGGAATTCTTTATTGAACCATCTCTGCAGAAACCGTATCTTTTTTCAGAGTGTCAAGCCAGGAAAGAGCTATATGTTCTTCAGAGAGAGAGAGAGAGAGAGAGAGAGAGAGAGAGAGAGAGAGAGAGAGAGAGAGAGTTTGAAAACGAAGGATGGACCTGTAAAAAAGAATCTAAAACACAGATAGACTGGGTTTTGAGAGAGGAGGTAAATGTGTGTTTATACTGTACTATTATGTTACTGGTTCACTTAATTAAATCTTCACCTAAACAAACAGCAAAACAGAGAGATAAAGTGTATCAGTAGTGAATTTTCATCAGATAGGTAAGATATAAATCTAAATAAAATAAAATAAGAAAAAATTTATTATTTTTTGTTTATTTGATATATTTTTCACACTGACTTTCTGCTCTGGTGCACCACATGTATCATGTGGCTCAGTTTCGTTTTCTTCAGTCGTCCCCAGCCAAGACCATAACAATGACACAGAGTGTGTTGACAAACATTGCCAAAGTGTCACCAATATATATACAGTAAAACCTCGGATAACGCTAAAACTTGGTTCCACAAGTCTTAGTGTTATCCGATTTTTAATGTTATCCGATGCATGGATAACATTAAAATCCTATGGGATGCATCGGATAACATTAAAACTCCATAGAGATACATTGTAACCGGCACAGGCTTTAGCGAACCTTATCCGATGCATCCCATAGGATTTAAGGTTATGCGACGCAATTTTTTTTCCGGATTGCTTAACGTTATGCGGTTTTAGCGTTATCTGATGCAAACGTTATCCAAGGTATTACCAGAGGAACCTCACTCGACAAATTTAATGCATTCTCCAGGACTTTTTGTACTACGAAAAAATTGTAAAATGAATTCCCTCATAGGAATGAATTGAATGCAATTTCCCATAGGAATGCATTGAAAACCAATTAATCTGTTAACCAAACCACTATTTTCTATGGATTTCCTTTGTTATGTGATTTTTGTGTTAAGCGAGCTGTTTGTTAATAGAGGATCCATTGTATTTGGGTCCCAGTTGATTTTGGACAACACCTCCCAGAATCCATAGCTAAGATAAGCCAATAGCCAGACTTTCTTGAGAGTATAGTACTGTACAAGAACATTTGGGACTCAGTGCTCAGGAACTACTGTTCTATACACAACTAATAAAATATATATTGACATAGAATTATTTCATTTAATGCTATAGAAGCTATACCAAAACATATAGGGATGAGAGCTGAGGTGGGGAAAACTCAGCTCCTGTTCCTGCATAGCTATATCAGGTCATAGCAACATATTTCCTAGCCTCCCTAGCATCTTGATAGGATAATCACACAAATGACACTGCCTTCTAGTATCCCATTGATAATTTAGTTTGACAAATGCTCTTAGAAATTTGGATTTGAAGCAATGAAACATTTTTGAAAAGTGAAAGATTAAGGCTGGATGGTTCACACATGGTCCCTCACTTAAAGGGCAGATCTTATTATAAAATAATACTAAATGTCTTGCCAGCTGCAAAATAAAGGAGGATATCTTTTAAAAATATTGTGTTAACTGTATTAAAATTAGTTCAAGTCAAAAGACAAATTATTTAATTTTAAGTGCATGAAACATAAAGAGAAAACATAATAGGTATAGGGGACATGCTAATAGCCATTAACATTCACATACCAAGACATCAGTACAACTATATTGGATCCCTCCATTGCATTAACCCTAGACACTAATTTGTGTTAATGAAATGAACCTTGAAATAATTTTATTTATTTATTTATTTGAATGTATATACCACCCTCCTGGCTGCAATCCATTAGATTCAGGTTTCAGTATCTATGTGTACATGTTTGTGTATGCATTGGCATGTATATACACACTTGCAGGTAAAGGTAAATTACTCCCTTGCTGAAAAGCCAGCCCTGTCTGACTCTAGGGGGCGGTGCGCATCTGTTTACAGCCAAAGAGCCAGCACTGTCTGCATTTGTAGACATTTCCAAGGTCATGTTGCAGGCGTGACTAAACACCAGAGTGCATGAAATGCTATTGCCTTTTCTACTGAAGCAGTACCTATTTATCTACTTGCAATTTCTTGCTTTCGAACTGCTAGGTTGGCAGGAGCTGGGACAGATGACAGGAGCTCACTCCGTCATGCATCACTCAGGTCTCAAACTGCTGACCTGCCAATCTTCCAGTTGTCAAGCTCAGAGTCTTAACCATTAAGCCACCATGGCACTGGCATGTATATAGACCAGGGGTGCCCAAACATTTTGGGTTGCATGCTGGTCACATGGTTCAGGGAGCTGGTCACTATGGCTTGGCGCCGGATTTGGCCCCCAACGCCAATTCATCCGGCCCACGAAGCCCTTGTTGCTCCTGGAAGCAGAAGTAAAACGCACCCGTACATGGGCATTTCACTTCTGCTTCTGGAAGCGACAAGGGCTTTTTGGGCCAGATAAATTGGTATCAGGGGCCAGATCCAGCTCCCGGGCCATAGTTTGGGCACCCCTGATATAGACACTCTCTATTACTCGCACACAAACCTATTAAAAATATACTTTTTTCATTTAATCAATGTAAAAAATATTAATAGGCAGATGGGGGAGTGAGGAAAAGGATATACTGTGTACACAGATTCACACACACTGTTCAAATAGATTCTAGTGTGCAGAATTTTAAACAACAATAAATCTGGCTAGCCTTTTGAAGAGCAGAAATTTTCTGTATATTTGAAAACCAGTCCTCATGCAAAAATGCCCAGAAAAAGATTCATATTGACATGTGTATTGAAAGGTACATGAAAGTTGTTGTTTAACTACAGACATTAAAAAAAACACACTCATGTGGACATGGGGCCAAATAGATTAAAAGCTAGGCTAGAAAAATTGAGAGAAACTATGATCATCAACAATTGACAGGTTTAGCCATGCTTCTATCCCACTACAGTGAATAGTTTACAACAAACCAAGATTTTCTTTAAGGATTTTGCCAATATTATAGAGCTCTTTATCTTTCAATCCATTTGTCAACAGCAGCAAAAACAAACCAAAAAACCCCCAACCAGTAAAAAAGTCCAAACAAAACAAAACAATCAATGCCTACAATTTGTGGTTCTGTTTGACTGCGAATAATATTCATGTCTGCATGAGCATGGCATGTAATTAACATGTCATAATCAAAATGACTAAGTTTGACACATTATAATCACTGCATGGAGATTATAGCATAGCCACGGGCAATCCAAACAGCCTATCTTAATATCATTTGCATAATGAAAGTATGGTGTCAGTAATAGCATTTTTTCTCTTGTTATCATAATTTCACCCAGGGCTGCTAGGGGCTTTTTGGGACTGTCAGATGGTGCATGTTAAAAGCTTGAAGATTGTAGTCGAGATCAAGGACAGACAGACTCCCATTTTCCATAGTTATTCATTACATTCTGCAAAGGCTATCGATACATTTCTTAATTTACAAAGCAAGGGTTCAGTCTCACAGTCTTTTCAACACAGCCTCACAGAGAGGTGGCTACTATCTTCTTCGAGACACATTGCAAAAGAAAATCACGCTCCACAGTAAGGGCTGAAGCAAACATTATAGATAGCCCACAAATTGAAACAGGAATTCCTTAACTACTGACAGCACACTTGGACAGTGATGGCGAACCTTTTAGAGACCGAGTGTCCAAACTGCAACCCAAAACCCACTTATTTATCACAAAGTGCCAACACAGCAACAGGGGAGGAAGGAAATGCTCCAATTGGGCTGCTGGGCAAAGGGGCGGGGTGAACTTTGTGCTGGGGGGAGGGAGGAAATGTTCTCATTGGGCTGCTAGGCAGAGGGGTGGGGCAAACTGTGCTGGGGTGACTGCAAGAGTGCCCACAGAGAGGGCTCCAAATGCTACCTTTGGCACATGTGCCATAGGTTCACCACCACTGTACTAGGAGCTTTCCCTGACTGTTCTAATTTGCAAATGAACTTGTTTTGTTTTGCAGTTGATCTTGAGAACTTGAGCACAGAATCACTTTGAATCCCAGTTAAGTTTCCTCAATGACATCTTTCCAAACCTAATATCTTTTCACAACGTATCATGCGTTATGTGTAACATTACTTTCTGTTGCAGGATGGCTTCAGCCTTGGTGTATTGCTAACTCTGACCTTCCTCAATGAGTTTTTTCTTCAAACGCGGAGAAACAATGCAATGAAAGTAAATGTTGCAGTGTTACCTGTAAACACTTTGCAGGTGACAAATGTTGCAGTGTTACCTGTAAACACTTTTTGTGGGAATGAGACCATAATATCATCCTGTATTTTTTTTTCTCATTTCATTACAATAAATGATAGTTCTGGACAGTGGTAGGCTCCAAAAAAATTTACTACCACACTGTGGGCGTGGTATGGTGGGCGTGGCCAGGGGAAAGCCCTGCATTGCACCCAAATCAAGACTACTTTATTTCAAAATTTGGATGGACAGGGCTAGCCAGAATTTCTGCTACCGGTTCTGGCAAACTGGTGTGAACCTCCTGTTGCCCACCACTGGTTCTGGATGCAAGAAGTAATGTTTGTTATTTAAAAAACATTATTTTAGGGCTATTTATGGGATTTGGATTGGTTTTTTAAAATCATGTTATAAAAACAGCGACCTAAAAATAACACATCACCCATGAAATTACAGCTGATATTATAATACAAATGCATTAGAAATTTAAAAAGTAATCATGACCATGTTTACTATTACTTTTAAAAGTTGTGATAATGTTATTTTAACAGGAACTTCCATGGTCATGTGGCAGGCATGACTAGATGCCAGAGCACACAGAATGCTTTTACCTTTCCCACTGAAGTGGTACCTATTTATCTACTTGTAATTTTTTGCTTTCAAACTGCTAGGTGTGCAGGAGCTGGGACAGAGACAGGAGCTCATTCCGTCATGCAGCACCTGAGTATCAAACTGCTGACCTGTCAACCTTCCAGTCATTACGTTCAGCATCTTAACCACTAAGCTACTGCAATCCCTTGTATATATCTTACCTACAGGAGAAATGCAACAGATAACTAGGTTACCTACCATAGGTGTTTTGTTTTTGTCCTGGAGCTTCATACAAACCAAAACATTCATGCATGAGGGTTGAAGAAGGCTGCATACATGCACAACTTCCAATGAATAAATAACAGCACATCACAGAAGTTTGAAAACTGTAAGATTCCCCTTCCATTTCTGAAGGCAGCTAATTTAATTTTCTATAACCAGAGCTCTATGACTGGGCATTAAATGCTGTGGGGTTCATCGAAATGCATTTTCTGACCCACTTTACTTGAAATATTGGTTTCTTCTACCACTTCTTCCCTGCCTGAGTCGGCATCTGATTCTATTACATTAGCAAATCATAATCCTCCAGCAGACACAGAGCATTAGGAATTATAAGGTTATCTTATGGCAGAGAAACGCAGCAAGCACTGGAAATCCTATACATTTTCAATCCCACATACTAAAGAAGGAAGTCTTGGAGATAACCTATTGTACGTGACAGTAAATTTATAGAAACCTTTTGGTGGCCCGCTTCTAAAATTCTTTTAACAGGATGGGTTTTTAAAAATTATTTTAGTCTCGCAGCATACATGGTAGACATAATTGCAGTAGGTGGGGATTTATGTGTAGCCAGAATGGATTCCCCCTTCCTATTTCTTTTAAAATTCACATAATTTACATGGCAAATTTGCATGGGATGTTTTCTGCACAATATTGTATACACTAGTACCTCGGATAACGTTAAGACTTAGTTCCACAAGTCTTAACGTTATCCAGTTTTTAACATTGTGCAATGCATTGATTGCACAACATTAAAAAAAAACCTGTTCCCTTTCCGAAGAGGAAAGGGAACAGGGGGTCGATCCAGTTTGCTTGGGGAGAGAAAACATCCTCCCTCCTCAAGCAAACTGGCGGTCCCAATGTGGGACCGCTGCTTTGCTTGCGGAGGGAATGCATGTTCCCTCTGCAAGCAATGGGTGATAACTCACTGGGCAAGAGCAATGGCGTGTTTGGGAAGCCGACCAGGGACTCCCCATTTGGCTTCCCAATGCGCTGCTGCTACAAAGTGCAGTGGCAGCGTGGCTGGGAAGTAGAGTGTTGGGAAGCTGAACAGGACTCCCCTGGTCAGCTTCCTAGCCACACCATTCGCCCTGCCCACCCTGTTGTTTCAGCAGGGGAGGCAGGGTGACTCTCTCAGCCTTTGCCTTTTACCTTTGGGTTGGGGGAAAGTACGGGCTCTGGTTCAGCCCCCAACTCAAAGGCAAAAGACAAAGGCAGAGAGATTCGCCCTGCCTTCCCTGCTGAAACAACAAGGTGGGCAAGACGAATCCCTTACTGTTAGGTTTGCAAGCCTTTCTCCTGCCAAAGGCAAACCTAACAGTGAGGGATTCGTCTTGCCCATCCTGTTGTTTCAGCAGGGGAGGCAGGGCGAATCTCTATCACCTTTGCCTTTTGCCTTTGGGTTGGGGGTTGAACCGCACCCGTTCTTCCCCCCAACCCAAGCAGCAGCGGAGATCTCTGCCCCAAAGCCCACAGGGTCCAGTCCTGTATGCTTTGGGGCAGAGATCAAAGTTGGGGAATATGAGGCAAACATTTGCATCACACAACGTTATCTTAACATTGTGGGAAGCAAATGTTTGCCTCAAATTCCCCAATGTTATCTGATTTTAGCTTTATCCAAGGTAAATGTTATCTGAGGTACCACTGTATCTGACATTGTTGGGATATTTGATTCTGGTATCTCCTATTTGACTGTTGGTATGTGCTACTATCTGATACTGTGACAGGATGCACTTTGTGACTTGCAATGGTATTATTATCTGAAAGGATTCTATAGGCAACATGCAATGATATTGGCTAGCTGAAGGCTGATTGGTAGGTAAAGGTAAGGGTAAGGGTAAAGGTAAAGGTTTCCCTTGCTTAAAAGCCAGTTGTATCCATCTCTAGGGTTCAGTGCTCATCTCTGTTTCAAAGCCGAAGAGCCAGTGCTGTCTGCTTCTGCAGACATTTCCATGGTCATGTGGCAGGCATGGAGAAATTCCAAAATAAAATCTAGAAACAATAAATCGGCTCCATTCAACTAAACAGGATGGAACTTATAATGAAGGCTGCCATTTTCAATAGCAGGCCCTGTGTTCTTTCTACCATTTAGTTCAGGGGCGCCCAAACTACAGCCCATGGGCCAGATCCAGCCCATGGGCTGTAGTTTGGGCACCCCTGGTTTAAGCAGAGAAAATGGCAGCCTAAAATATATCTTATCCTGTTGCAAAACAGATGGCAAGGCATGTTTTACTTCTGCTTCTGGTGGGAGGAACCACATGACCGGCCCACTGAACCACATGACCATCCCGCTGAGCCACATGACCAGCCGGCAGCCTGAAAAGTTTGGGCACCCCTGATCTAGTCCCCCTTCCTAAAGTCCCATTCTTAAATCAGGCTGAAGGCAAAAGCTTCCACCGTGCTTCTGTAACTTATGTGTGCTTTCTAATCACTTGTTTTATGTTTAGCAAATATCCCCCATGGGAGCTGATTAAAGCTTTATGAGAACCAAGAAAATCTGATAGGATTTGGGCTGAATCCACCCAGTTTTAAGTTTCCCTACCCATAAGCTTTTAAGTACTTTCAAGCCATTATTTTTGCCTTTGGTGCAAGCAGGGGGGTGGTTTATTTTTTCCAGCCCCAACCTCATTCCTATACTTTTCCACTGCAGAGTGTGATGGGTAAAAGCAATATAACTCATAGGGCAAATATGTTATTTTGTAAATGATGGTCATATTTGGATAAGATTTGTTCTTATTTTGTTTTGTTTTTTTGGGGGGGAGGGACCTGTTTAAGGCATTACATGGCCAACAAACATTAGTTGAAAAGCACTTACCACTTATAATTTACAAAAACTGCCATTGATGGGTGGAGTAAATCCAAGGACAGTTTAGAATTGATGAGGAATCTCCCCCCCCCCCTTTGATGTCCCCTCCCTGCCATTAATTCAGGTTTTGGGCAAAGTGGGAAGTAGTGGGATGTCAAAAATTTTACTACCCCACATCATCACAGTGTGGGCAGAGCTAACATAATGATGTCATGACACGTGGGCGGAGCCAACGTCATGATGTTGTTGGCGGTGCTAAAGAAAAAAATAATAAAATAATAATAAAATGTATGTATGTATGTATGTATTTTCGACTTATATGCCGCCCCACTCGCAGAGCGACTCTGGGCGGCTTACAGAAAATAAAATAAAAATAAGCACGCCCACACACGCAGCCATCAACCCACCCACAGCACAAACCCATAAATAAATTAAATAAAAATACATTAAAATACACCCACCCACCCACTCCAAACACAAATCACCCAGAGCTTTTAAACCAGAGCTTAAAGCTTATTCTGGAAGGAACTACAGAATGAACTCAACACAAGATGGCTTCATTTTGACACTTTTCAACAGTTAAAGAAGTTAGTCTTTGCCTAACCAGTTCTCTAGGATAATATGCCTTGATGTAAATGTAAAACAGCTGTACCTCCTTAAGGGTTCTCCAATTGGAATAGCAATTGGAACAGCACAGGTGTAGCTTATTGATGAGGTAACTCCAAGACTTTGCTTAAAAACCCTAAGCCAGGCCGCCAGGGCTGACGGCCGCCAGGCCTTTTTAGGAACTGTGGTAGTACGTCAATATCAGTAAAGGTATTAAATACACTTTAAAATACACACAGACACACCATATCCAAAGGTGAGTCACTTACCCTGGGGAGCAGGCTATAGGAAGCTTCAGGCTAGTAACTTCTCTTGCTCCTCCTCACTTGGGAGGACAGCAAGGAGGCCGTGCATACGCGCCAAGCACTGTAGGCATGCATGCACACCAAGTGCTTGGCGCACATGCGCAGTGGGAGAACCAGTGAAAAGGTAAGTCCAGAAGGTGGTTCCCCCCAAAAGCTGTTACCAGTTCTCTGGGACACTGGGGAAAGTTACTACCGGTTCTGGTGAGAACCTGTTACATCCCATCACTGTAAGTGGGTATAAAGTGATTAATTGTACAAATCTTACATAGGTTTACCCAGAAGAAAACCCAACTGAGCCCATTGAAGGAATTCATCCATTTCACTTCCTACAATGTTTGGGCTTCTTGAAATCTCAAGTTCTGAATTTTGGTAAATTCTTCAAATCAAATGAAAATGCAGCTGGCCAACTTCACGTCATGGTGGTGAACCTTGGCACTCCTAGTGTTCTTGGACTTCAATTACCTGAAGCCCAAGTCAGCACTCAATAAAACAGTGTCAAGGTTAGCCATATTCCCAGCATTGAGAAGATGTGAGTCTACCAGAGTGCTCTACACATGTTTAATTATAAGGAAATTCAGGGACAGGCAGCAAAAGAGGTGGATAAAACTACACTACTGTGCAATTGTCTTGTGGCTGAACTAGATGACCCTTTGAATGCCTTCAAAATTACAACTCTATAATTCTATGAATTCACAGAATTTTTAAAATGAATGTTTTAATAGTTAAAAGACAAAGCCATGGATCTGTTCTGCATGACTGAGTCTGTCTGTGTTGATTTCTCCATGCTCAAATGTCTTACTCAAGTTTTTCCCCTATCCTGAATATGAAAAAGTGCTATCATTCAGTCTTTTTTTCTCAAGGCTAAACATGCCCAGTTCTTTCAACCTTTCCTTATAATGTTTCTTTTCCAGTCCCTAATAATCCTTTTTGCCTTCTTCAGAACTCATTCCAGTTTGTCAGCATCTTTTTTAAATGCTATGTCCAGAACCAGAAACATTACTCAAGATGAAGCCTAGCCAATGTCAAATAACAGGGGACTAGTGCTTCTCAAGATTTGGAGAGTGTAGTGGCTCTGTTAATGAGACTTAATATAGCATTGGCCCTTTTTTTGCATCCACATCACACTGTTGGTTCATATTCAGATTGTGATTTACAACCATTTCAAGATCCTTCTCACCTGCTTTATTGCTGAGCCAGGTATCCTCTATCTTGCAACTGTATGTTTGAACCCCACCCCTCCAAATGTAGAACTTAGAACTTACCCCTTTTAAATGTCATTCTGTTTTATTTGGCGCAGTGTTCCAGCCTATCAAGATCTTTTTGAAATTTGTTTCTATTTTCCAAGGTATTAGTTATTCCATCTGATTTTGTGCCATCCACAATTTGATAAGCATCACCTGAACCTTTTCATTCAAGATTAATAAAAACATTGAAAAGCTCCAAGCCTAGAACCCCAGTGGTTACCTCCAGTTTGAGAAGATAACCATTCTCTGAATATTATACTGTAATGAACTGTGTATTCACCTGATGGTTGTTCTATCCCGCTGACATATGGTTAGCTTGATAGACAGACTATCATGAAGGACTTTGATAAAAGCTTTGATGAAGTCAAGATATATTACATCTATAGCATCTCCACCTTCTAGAGATTACCCAAATAAAAAGTGAGATAAGATTAGTCTGGCAGGACTTGTTCTTAACAAATCCATGCTGGCTTCTAGTTATTACTGTGTTGTATTCAAGGTTCTTACTGAATGACTGCTTTATAATCTGTTCATAGTTTTCCCTGGAATTGATGTCAGGCTGGCTGGTCTGTAGTTTTTTGCCTCCTCCCTTTTGTCCTTTTTTGAAGATACAGGCACCGTTATTCCTCCTCTAATCATACCACACTCCATGATTCCAAGAAAATGATAGACAGCGGTTCTGACAGTTCTTCAGGAAGTTCCTGCAATACTCTTGGATGTAGTCCATAGGGTTCTAAGGATATGAATTAATTCAAAGATATAAGGTATTCCTTGACTATTTATCAATCTTAATGTACAGTTTGCTTCTCCACATTACTTTTCTTTTCTTTTCTTCACTTCATCTTTTACCCCATTGGTTGTTGAGGGAGATGCAAGGTTCTTGTTCTGGCACTTCGAGTGGCTTCCACCAGTGTTATTTAGTGTTCTAGCAATATTTCTTAGATGTTACCTCTCCACCTTTCTTTGGGTCTTTGTCCTTCTCTTTACACATATGCCTTGTATGGAATGGAATTCCAAGACATTCTCTCCAGATGGGAAAACCACTTTATTCTCCACAGTAAACATACCAAACTCCTCATGCTACCTGGCTTCCAGTCTTTTTATCATCTTTCTTATGTGTCATCCTACATGTTTTAGGTTGTTGATATCCATCATAAACTGCTGTTCCCAGAACTGGACATAGTATTTTAGATAAGGTCTTACCAAAACTGAATAGAGTAATTCATGACAGAGGTGATACTTGAGCTGGAATGTTTTTGGCTTTTGTTCTTATTGTACAACTTATATATTTACTACTAGCAATTAACACAAAAGCTGGCACATAGCACAATAAGAACAAAAGCCAAAAACATTCCAACTCAAATATCACCATAATTTATATCTAGAAAACCATAATTTGCCAGGCACTCATCAATGCCAGGCACTGTCTCCAAAATCAGTCAATTCCTATCTTCCTGCTGAGGCTGCATTCTGAGAGACAGCAGTGAGATAGATCAGAGCATCAGAAACTTTTCTCGGATGAATATAGAAACTCACAATTAATTAGTTTTAATTGCTGTAAATTTCCTTTGCAATAAAAATCTCAAGAATTTTCCAATCACACTGATTTATTGGGGCAATTAGGAAACTGTTCACAGATGTCAGACTGTTTACAAAAATGTGGAACTAATACAAGGTTTACTCTCTCTCTCTCTCTCTCTCTCACTCACTCTCACTCACACACACACACACACACACACACACAAACACACACACAATATAAATTTGAACGAATAAATGAATAAATAAAACTCCCATACACAATGGAGACAAAAAAGTGAATTTCTGAGACAAAAGCAGGGCAAAGGATGGTAACAAACAATGAAGGATCCCAGAAGAGGTTTAAGAAGTCTGCAGAACTCCACACCACCACCATCATACTGGTTCATGACATGCTAGCAATTAGCAATAGCAATTACACTTATATACCGTGCTATAACACTTAGTGCACTCTCTGGGTGGTTCACAAGTTAATCAGCATTTTGCCCCCAACATGCTGGGTACTCATTTTACTGACTTTGGAAGGATTGAAAGCTGAGTCAACCTTGATCCCCATCAGGGTCAAGCTCACAACGTTTTGGCTGCAGCATAGCAGTTTAACCACTGTGCCACCGGGGCTCTTGCAGACTATAACCTGCTAGTCCCAACATAGCAAATGTGATTCAATTAATCACACAAGGGTGTATCAAACAGGGTTTAAAACTTATTTTTAATTCTCCAAAGTAAATATAGAATAAACTTGCCTGGATCAGAGTGCTTTCTTTCTGGCATATGTGATGGCAAAATCCTATTTTCTGTATTTTGGAGGATATCTAGGAAAACATTATAAACACCACCTGAAAAATCAACCCTGAAAACTCAAGTCATTTACACCTACCTACTTCTGTGATTGCTACAATATTAATGTTGTCAACACCTTGAATATTCACTACCTGTGTTAGTAAACACCTCTATCACATTGGAAGGTCATTGCTAGGTGTTAACATACAACTGCCACTCCATTTGGTTTCATCATACCCTTGATCCCACCCCTACCCTACAACCATCCTTGGTCACACTTCCATTCCACATAGTATAGACATCTGCAGCCCAGATGTTGTGCTGTGTGTACCTGAGGAGAGCCATAGTTATCCACAACAGTTCACACTGTAATAAATGTTAGTCTAAAAGCTCTGGTCGGTTTCAGTTTCCCTCTTTGGGATGCAAGAGCCAAGAGACTTCATTGCCAAGAAACCTGTGCCAGGGAGGTCCAGGGCTGCCCTTTCCCTTAAAACCTGCTTTAGTGGGTTATTCCTAGGATCTTGATATGTCCACTTAGATCAGAGGTTCCCAACCTTTTCGGGCCATGGGCTGGTCACATGGTTGAGCAGGCTAGTCATGTGGTTCCTCCCACCCAGAATTGGAAGTAAAATGTGCCCGCGCATGCGCAGAATGCTGCACAGGTCATTTATAGCAGTGTTTTGTCTATGGGTGGGTGGATTTTACTTGCGCTTCTGGGGGAAGCACAAGTGGTGTGGGCTGGATGAACTGGACCTGGCCCACAGGCCATAGATAATGGGCTACATTTATTTTAAAGCCACTGCCTCTGAACTACTTTAAACCATGTGTGAAATCAAGAGTTTCCTGCAGGAATTTACTAAACCAGGTTATCCTGCTATGGTAATAAAGTAGATCATGCTGCCAGTGACTCAATGCTGATTGTCAAGCTGTGGTTAACTAACCTGACAACCCTGAGGACTAATGGCCTTGGGTGGTGAAGTCCACAGGGTAGGGTGATGGTCCCCAACTGGATAAAATCACACTTGAATCCACCTTGATCAATACTGGCCTGGGGCTGAGGAGGACTTTGTGTGCCAAAAGGGCTCAGGACCAGAAAGTGACTTGCAGAACTGGATCAGTGGTATAGGTGTCACACTACAAGGTGGAAGGCAGATGGAAAGCCAGCGTATTTTACTGTTCCCAGGACAATCTTCATGGTGGATCGCTATGATGATAGCCAATATTCAGAATCAGATAAAGCACTTAAAGAAGAAGAGGTAGTATATTGATAAGGTAACATAACTCACATATATAACACATACCAATCATTCACAATGGGCAAAAATCTGTGAGCTGATACAGTGTCTGGTGGGACCTAAAATACAAAAGGGTGGAGAATCACCAATACTGTATATACAAACATTGCCTGGCAGCAGATATGGAAGAACAAACATTATAGGAAGGTATTTTAAGTCACCAATATTTTCCAGGACAGATAAGATGTTTCCATAATCAGTAAAGACCATGTCCCACAGGGCAGGCTCTTTAAAGGAAGAGAGGCAGACTTAATGCAATTAGAAAAATCCATAAATGGCAAGCAAATATACAAGTCTACCCTAAATGACTCTGGTTAGTTCACAAATTCCAATCCCATAGCTGTCTCGAAAGGCGGCATAGAAATCTGGCTTCACGCTGTGACAAATGAATTAAATTTGTTTTAATTAGTAGGATCATTTACTGGTTAATAAATTAGAGAGAAGTTCACAAAGGGCTGCAAAGCTGGAACAGAACAATCTGATGGTCGACCCCTTGGAAATACCAAATGCTTTCCAACAAGCATGTGCATATGCACAGAAATATACACGCACAGAGAGAGGTGGCGGTTGGGGGTTCTTCTGAAAACCATCTGCAAATTGGAACGAGGCTAAACCAAAATGTTTGCTAGGCAAACCGCAAAGGGAAAGTGTTACACTTTTCATATCCATTCACTGTGTTTTCCTAGTAACACAATATTTTTTAAAACCACCATAATCTCAACCCGAAAAGTATAATCCCTGCACTTGCAAATTGCATTAAATAAAAGGTCTCCTAAAGACTATAGCCATCATAACCCTTCTGGGTGCCAGACATTGGGAGCAATATGACAATCATCTTTGCCTCTTGGTTTCAGCCGTTAATGGATCTGAAAGATGCTATTTCCCTTCTAAATAGGTGCACGAAGCTCAGTTTAAGGACTAGGTGGAAGGGCTCTAATGGAGAGATTAGTAAATGATGTTTGGCTCTTACTGATGTGAGTCCTAAGAGGAGATTTCACAGGTTAGGACACTTTAAAGATAAAATTCCCCTTGCTTAACATCTATGTTCTTATTGCTCTGGAAATTCCTAGACATGGCAGACTGAGTAAATTCTAGTTTTATTTTATTTAGTTGCTTGCTTTTTTTAAAGAGTAGCATGAGGATGGCATTGTCCATTAAAACTTCACTAGGATGGTTGATTTATCTCTGTGCTAATGTTGGTCAGGATGTGATTCTGCTCAGGATTAGTGTGCAAGGAATGCATTCTACAGGGTGGCCCATAAGTCCCTACCCTTCCATATGTATTATTTTTATTTTTTCCACCAGAGAAATATGGCCGATTTAAGCCCATGTACACTTGAAGAGTGTATTGTGATAAGTACGAGGGTACATGAGTGCAAGAATACTGGTGACACCCTAGATACAATAAGTGGCAAATTTAGAGAAAGGTCCGATAGGGATTTACAGGCCACCCTATAGATCCTTAGTTCTGTAATTTGTGTTAATTGACTGCACAAAACCAGTGTGCTTTGTGCCTTCCCTTTGAGAAACAAAACACAAACAAACACATGCATACTGAGCAAACCACAAGCAAGAGCTGATTGCCAATTCTCTCTCTCTCTCTCCTGATTCTTATCTGGTCTGCTAAAATGAGTTCAGTTGGAGAAATTTGATTTACCAGGTGCAAATTCACAACAAATCCATGTGGACTCCCCATACTGTATAGTCCTTACATAAGAAAGGCTTGACTGGGTCATATAAAAGGCCTATCTCAAGCTGGGTTTTCTGTTTCCATGGTCAGCTGATGGATGTTTCTAGGAAGCCCAGAGTCAGGACATGAATGCAAAGAGGGTATATTCAGGCATCCTCTGATAATGGAGGTACTACACAGCCAGTATATTGTTTTGAGTACAAGTCCCATAAGCATGTGCAAGTGTAGCTGCTGTTGATTGGTTATGCGAGTTGCATTCTAACAACACCTAGAAGGCCATACTTTTCTCACTCTTGCAATAAATTGAACTGTCAGTCTCCACTAGACCAGACCCATAGAGTCAACGGGTCTTGGGTAATTAAAATTACATAAGTTCTGCTCATTTAGTGGGTTTCATGTAGCTGGGGCTATTGAAAATTGGCAGAAAGATTAACCACCACTAATAGCTTTATCCTTTGTGATTAATTAAGCTGCCCATGTTGGAATGCCTTGTTGCATGATGGTGTTTAACAGGCTATGACAAGGTCCCACCCTGCTAGGGTCACATCAGAAGGGGTCCTGACTGCTATCCAAGATGTCAAGGCAGATAGAGATCTATCATTCTTTTAAAACAAATAAAGAAGAAATGTGGGTGCTTTTTGTGTGTTTTTTTTAATGACATTTGAGGAATAGAGTATTTTCTGCCCTTGGTGCTGAAAGTCTTGAGAACCAACGTTTGAGATTCAGAGTCCCAGATGTGCTCTCTGTAGCAGGCCCATCAATGGATTGGACCGGATGTTTGACATTCCATTATGATGCTTTCCCCTTCTCATGTCTAAAGTCATCACTTCAGGGTCACAAATGTAGAGCATAAACCTTGACCTTAATTCCAGCAGAATCAAGGTCTAACGTGTGAGATCATTTTTTTTCTTTAAATGGAAAAGAAAAACACAAAAGGTTTTCAGTCAATAACAGAGCCAGACACTGGCCTTCTCCTTAGTTTCCAAAATATAATTGATGAGAAAGAGATGCCCTTTGTGGCATAGAGAAAGGCAAAATATTATGGCACAGGCCTAGCACTGAGGCTGAAAAGAAGACTAGAACTGCAAGGAGAGAAAACTGAGCAGAAAGAAAAGGATAGAAATTTGAAGGATACATTAAGCATGATTGTTTATGGCAAATTAACACTCTTTCTCCTCCTCTGGCTAAGAGCGGCTGTTGTACTAATCAAATTGTTCCTCAAAACAACATTCTCCCCCTTATGGTAACTTGTCAACATAATTTTGTTTTGTATTGGATGCCACAGTTCTAGACAATGTTACTGTGCCACATCCAAAAAGTTCTCAAGGTTCTTTTGCCTAGAGATTTCTCTCCTCCTTGTTCTCCCATTTATTTTACCTTAAATGAACAGTTGTAACAATTTGTATTTTTTATTTCTCTTGATTCTACTGAAGTTTTGTAGCTTTCTCCATTTAATTTTTCTTATGATTCTGTACAGCAATTTGTTCTTCATGTTGACGGATCATGCAGTATCTCACTCCAACACAAAATGGACTTGGTCTTTATTCATTCTCCTTGGGGCTTCTTCATTTGTTACCGTCTTGATCAAATATGGTAAATTCTGCAATACATCCATATTTCAACATTTCCAATTTTTTAGGAGTTCACCATTCTATGTCACAAGCAAAACCATTAGAGCTAAGAACATAGAGCAAAGTACAGTACAGTAAAACTGCAAATGCATATAACTCTATAGCACTGGTTCCAGTGATGGGATATAACAGGTTCGCACCAGCTCGCCAGAACCGGTAGTAACTTTTCCCAGTGCCCCGGAGAACCGGTAGCAGCTTTTTGGGGGAACCACCTCTGGGGCTTCACTTTTCACTTGGTGTGCATGCATGCCTACAGTGCTTGGTGCATATGCACGGCCTCCTTGCTGTCCTCCCAAGCGGGGAGGAGGAAGAGAAGCTGCTAGCCTGAAGCTCCCTATAGCCTGCTCCCCAGGGTAAGTGACTCACCTTTGGATGTGGTGTGTCTGTGTGTATTTTAAAGTGTATTTAATACCTTTACCTATATTGACGTCCTACCACAGTTCCTAAAAAGGCCTGGTGGCCTGACTTGGGATTTTTAAACAAAGTCTTGGAGTTACCTCATCAATAAGCTACTCCTGTGCTGTTCCAATTGCTGTTCCAATTGGAGAACCCTTAAGGAGGTAGAGCTGTTTTACATTTACATTAAGGCTTATTATCCTAGAGAACTGGTTAGGCAAAGACTTAGTACCTAACTTCTTTAACTGTTGAAAAGTTGAAAAGTGCCAAAATGAAGCCATCTTGTAGTGAGTTCATTCTGTAGTTCCTTCTATCTGACCTAGTGTGAGAAAGATTAGCCAGAATAAACTTTAAGCTCTGGTTTAAAAGCTCTGGTTGATTTGTGTTTGGGGTGGGTGGGTGGGTGTATTTTAATGTATTTTTTATTTTATTTATTTATTTAATTTATTTACGGGTTTGTGCTGTGGGTGGGTGAGTTGAGGAGTGTGTGTGTGTGCGTGCTTATTTTTATTTTATTTTTTTATTTTTTTCCTTTGGCCCCACCCACAATGTCATGACATCATTATGTTAGCTCTGCCCACACTGTGATGATGTCACGGTGGGGTAGTAAAATTTTTGACATCCCACCACTGACTGGTTCCCAACCTTTTTTTTTTTTTGGCCATGCCCCACCTAAGCAGCTCTAAAATCCTGATGCCGCCCTCCCTTCCCATGACATATAATTCTTATTATTCAAAAAGTGAACTCCTATTCACATGGAGGAAGCCTGAAATGCCATTAACTTGGTCAAAACAAGCTTCCAATTGCTTCCCACTTTGCAAACCACAGCTCTATAGTGTCAAAAGGAGCTAACAAGAGTGATATGGTGATCATTAGGTAAAGGTAAAGGTCACCCTTGCTCGAAAGCCAGTCATATCTGACTCTAAGTTTCAGTGCTCATCTCTGTTTATGGCCAAACATCCAGTGCTCTCTGCATCTGCAGACATTTCTGTGGACATGTGGCAGGAATGACTAAACACCAGAGTGCACGAAATGCTGTTTACCTTCTCACCAAAGTGCTCTCTATTTATCTACTTGCAATTTCTTGCTTTCAAACTGCTAAGTTCACAGGCGCTGAGACAGAGGCGGGAGCTTACTATGTCATGCAGTACCCTGGAATCAAACTATTACCTTCCAGTAAGTGAGTTCAGCATCTTAACCACTTGAGCCACCCACAGTCCTGATCATTAAGCGCTGATCATTAAGAGCTGTTCAAATGTCATTATGGAAACTAGAGGGGGAAAAGCAGAAGAGTAGCGTGCCTTGGCGGGGCCCCGTATAAAAATTTGTTTGGGGGCCCTTAGGAAGGGTAAAGATTTGTTTTGCTTACGCACGTTGGGGGCCCCCGTGGCCTGGGGGCCCCGTATAATTGATACGACAGATACGGCGGTAGCTACGCCTCTAGAGAAAAGTTACACCTGGCTGGGGGAGGAAAATCCTTCTTCTAATGCCATAGCCAATTTCAAATATTGGTGATCATCATGGTAATCAGCCATGAAGATTGTCCTGGTAACAATATAATGCAGTAGTTTTCCATTTGCATTGCACACTGCAGTGTGACACCCATACCACTGATCCACTTCCATGATTCACTTTCTGATCCTGAGCCCTTTTGGCATGCAAAGTTCTCTTCAGCACCAGGGCAGTATTGATGAAGCTGTTGCCTTTCATCAAGATGGAGTCAAGTGGGATTTAATCCATTTGAAGACCATCACCCTTCCCTGTGGTCTTTGCCACCCAAGGCCATTAGTCCTCAGGTTTGTCAGGTTAGTTAACCACCACCTGATGATTCGCATTGAGTCGCTGGCAGTATGGTCTACTCTACTCTATTACCATAGCAGGATAATCTGGCCAGACTTAATCTAAACCAGTGTTTCCCAATCTTTGGTTTTTGGCCTTCAATTTCCAGAAGCCTAAATCAATTCCCCAAAGCACTGATCAGCCAATGTACTGACTTAGGCTTCTGGGAATTGAAGCCCCCTGTGGGGCGTGGGCCCCATGTTGGGAACCACTGATCTAAACCAAAAGTAAGAAAAAATGTGGCTTAAATATGTACACCATTGGCTGTCCTTCAAATCCAGAGGAAAGAGACTATTTCTGAACCTAAGACAACAACAAAATTAAATAAGACTTTTTTTTCCTTTGGAACAATAGGAGCAAAGAATGAAGTAATATTTCTTGAGTGGTGAAGTGTTCCCACTGTGTTTAAAAATGATGAACGACTGTCAATGTTTTATGTCAAGCTCCAAAGAAGATAAAAACAATGGCTGGATATGGGCAGCTCAGATTGCCTCGATCCATTTGCAAATTTCTCCCCACCATAATTTTGGCATAATTTTGCACGTGGACTCACTAGAGACTCAGAGAGGCTGTAAATGCCACTGAGTGCTTGTGGCAACTCAATATAATTCTGATGTAACCCAGCAATGACACTTCAGGGATCTCATATGTTCAGTACCCACTTGGGTAATCTGAATTGTACAAATCCAAAAAACAGAAATGATTTTGCACAATATTTTGGTCAATAAAAATGGGTCGGCTCCTTTAAAAAAAAATAATTTAAATAATTATATGATTTGCTGACATCAGAATTGGAGAAATAGCACACTATAGGCCAAAAGATTCGTTAGCCTGCACAAACTGAGGAACTGTGGTTACTATAATCTAAAACAGAATTCATCTCCAAGCAGTCAACAACATATTTATCATTCCAGTTTCAGACATCCTTGAATGTTATGATTTTGTATCTTACTAAAAAGCACACGTAAAGGTATACATCTGTATAAAATACAGTTGACAATTCAGGAGAGAACGTACATTTAGAAATGTGTAAATTTTCTTTGAAGGAAATATCTTTTAAAATGTGTATTTAATTAATGTATTAAAACTTTAAAACTATCTTTCATCCATAGAGATGGAACAGGAGTTTACAGCTATAATGAAACAATGGGATAATTGTGGCTTTCCACGTGGATTAGGGTCATGCTGGCTTAGCGGTTAAGACACTGAGCTTGATAACCAGAAGGGCCAAGGCCTGAGTGTTGCATGATGGAGTGAGCTCCTGTCATCTGTCCTAGCTCTTCCCAACCTAGCAGTTTGAAAGCAAAAAATTGTCGTTGTTGTTCAGTCGCACAGTCGAGTCTGACCCTTTGCGATTCCATGGACCACTGCACGCCAGGATCCCCTGTCATTTGCCATCCTCTGCAGCCTGCCCACATCTATACTCATCACATCAATGACTCCATCCATCCACCTCATCCTCTGCCACCGCCTTCTTCTTTTGCCTTTGGTATTTCCTAGCATCAAGGCCTTCTCAAGTGAGTCCTCTCTTCTCATTTGGTGGCCAAAGTACTTGAGCTTCAGCTTCAGTATTTGTCCTTCCAATGAGCAGTCAGGTTTGATTTCCTTTCAAATGGACTGATCTGATCTCCTTGCAGTCCAGGAGATGCTCAAGAGTCTCCTCCAGCACCACAGTTCAAAGGTGTCTATTACAAGTAGATAAATAGGTACCACTTTAGCGAGAAAGGTAACAGCATTTCATGCACTCAGGTGTCTAATCACGGCTGCCACATGACTGTGGAAATGTCTGCAGATGCCCTTTGGCTGTAAACAGAGATCATCACCACTCCCTAGAGTTGGACACAATGGCCCTATTTCTAGTTGAAGGGGAATCAGGGGCTTCACCTCAAGGAATAGGCAGTGCTGCCTACCTATGATGAAAAGAAGTAGCCTTGGTCATGGCAGGCATTTGTAGTGTCCATGCTAACACCCAGATCCCAGACTTGGTTTTTCAGGGGAAGAAAGTATATCTTCACTTAAGAGCTAGTGGTGTGGTTTTTACTGAAGTGGTAGCTATACTGGTCTGTTAGAAGAAAACCAGTGAATTCTAATACAGTACTATAAAGTATAGTGTGTTTATTATGGAACAGACATTGCTTTTGGTGTACTCCATTAATATTAGTTGTATCTTGTCTTTGATTGCAGAAAAAATTACTGAGCTATAAAATATGTTTTAAAACTAATTGTGTTTTACATTTTGAATTTGTGTTTTAATCATTACTGCTTTAAGTTACTCAGTCTTATTATCTGCCTTGAGTCCCATGGAGTGCAGAAGGGAATAAGAAATAAATGTGGAGAAAAAGCAGTGCAAATTGGACCACAAGTAGATCTTTGATCAATGGCTCACTAATCACAATGCCTGGGCTGTGATCACATTCAGGCATATGTCAGAGTCCAGAGCATAGATAGTTGGCAGGTAACACAAAAACCAGGATCCAGGACAAGCAGGCAACAGGCCAAACAATAAATACCATCACAGTCTAAAATGAAGCCAAGATAGACAGAGATGCAGGATTAGTCCAGACAACAAAAGCATAGTCCAAGCAAGCTAGAAGTCAGGTGACCAAGAGAACAGACAAAGCAAAATACCTCCAGGGGGTGGAGCAAGGTGAGGATAGGGTTCAAGGATGAAGAGCTAGTTCTTATGTATCCAAGCCATACAGGGCCTCCAGGTGGAGCTTATGATGGTCTAGAACATTACCCAGGGCTCTCAGGTGGGCTTAGCAGCTGCAGCAGGATGAGGGTCCCACTTTGAAAACACGGCAGCTGCCCTCCAGACCGGGGGTACAATTCTGCAAGCATCAAGCTACCTCAGATCCTGATGGAATATGCAAACTGCTGTATTTTAATGTGAACTTTTGTGGATCGAGTCCACTTCGTCAGACCATTAGTTAGCAATTACACTTCGATGCTCTAATTTTCCTTTAAAGAGTAACTGCAGCAGAGTAACTGCTGGCTCAGCCTCACCCCACACTGGGCACTTGGACCTAGCAGCAAGCGTGTTGGAGTCACGTCCGGAGTGGGGTGAGAGGAGGAGGAGGTGGGCGGGGAAGGTCAGGGCAGTGGGCAGGGCCAGTCAGTTTTACTACCAGTCCGAACCTGCTAGAGCCCACCACTGGCTAAAAACCTGGCTGTAAAAGCAGGTGTGGGGCACCAGTGATGTGGTGACTCCCACCTGCTGGCTGATATAGCAATATCACTCCCTCACTCTTTTACCTGTTGGGTAATTTTTGTAGTATGCTAGTACCTCAGATAACGATGAGACTTGGTTCCACAAGTCTCGTCATTATCCGGTTTTTAATGTTGTGCGATTCATTGATCGCACAACATTAAAAAAAAGCCCTGTTCCCTTTCCGAAGAGGAAAGGAAACAGGGTAGCAATCCGCCTGCCTCATGGAATCCCCACTGCCCTTTCCAAAGAGGCAGGCAGATTGCAGCGTGGGATCGGCTGCTTGGGTTGGGGGTTGAACCGGACGTGTACCCATTCAACCCCCCAACCCAAGTGCTGATCCCACACTTTGATCACAGCATCTGGGGAGGTCAGGAACAGTGCGGATCGGGTCCCCTGTCTTCCCCGGAGGTGGCAGTGGTGCCGGAGAGCCCAAAATGGGTGAAAAAATGGAAGGTTTTTTTCCTGCCATTTCGGTCTCTCTAATACCCCTGCCATCTCCAGGAAGGTATGGGGACCTGATCCATGCTGTTTCTGAAGTTCTCCGACCTCCCTGGCTGATGCATTGAGTCAAAATGTCGGGATTCGAATCCCAATGTTTTTACTCAGTGCACCGGCCGAGGAGGTCAGGGAACATCGGGAACAGTGATGGGATGTCCCTGGTTCCAGACGGTTCCCTGGAACTGGTAGGACCAATCCCGGAGGGTTCTCCGGGAGGGGAGTCCACTTTTGAGGCGTCCGGTTCCGGACGCCTCACCGAAAGAATTTTTTTTAAAATTGGAGCAAAAATGGCTCCAATTGACTGCGCATGCGCAGAAACTCAATCTGACGCATTGCGCATGCGTCAAATTGAGTTTCTGGTCATGCGCACTAAATTGGAGCCAAATGGCTCCAATTAAAAAAAAAAAATTCTTCCGAAACTGGAGCCGCCCCTTTTTAGAGTGGCTCCGGCAGCAGCAGCGGCAGCCCTAAGAGAAGGGCACCTCCTCTAGCTGGCCACCGAGCCCCCACAGGCACGTTGGTGCCTGCCCGGGCTGTCTGTCCGCCCGCGCCGCGCCTTCCTAGGGACTTGGGCCCGACAAACCCCCATGCCCTGGGTAAGCCCGGCGGGGCTCGCCACCGCCGCATCCTCCTCTGCCGGGCGCCTGCAGCTTCCTCGGGCTGGCCGCGTTCTTTAAAGGGCTGCGGAGGAGGCCGCCCTTTTGCCTCTCCCCGACCCCCCCCCCCGGGTTGGGCTCCCTTCTTGCGCCTTTGCAAGCACAAAAAGGAGGTAAGTCATCGGGGAAGCAAGCGGGGATGGGTGGGTGGGTGTGGATGCAGGGCGCAGTGGGCAGAGATCGCCGGTGGCGGGGTGCGTCCCGGGACTTGGGGGGCCCTTTCATTCATCCATCCATCCACCCATTCATTCATCCATCCATCCGTGCGGGCGTTGCAAGGCGGCTTTTGTCTGGGTGCCTCCCCGGCTTCCGATGCCGGGCTGTCTTTTTTGCGGGAGAGCGATATTATATGCGAGGCGGAGGCAGGGCAGGCGAGCCGGAGCAGCTGGGACGCTTCGGCGGTGGCTGGGTTGTGTGGGCGTGTTGTTGGTGTGTGTGTGTTTGTGCGCCTCTCCTTCCCCCGATCCGGAAAGCTTTGATTCCGGAGCGCGGCTTGCCATTGATCGCCGGCTCGGTTGCAAGACATGTAAAGGTTTGCCACTCTTTGGCTTTACTTTTAATTTTTCTCTGCCAGTTTCCAGCTTTATTTTCCTTTGTAAAAAAAAATGCTTCCCTTGTTGGTGGTGCATGAGAAGCGGGGGAGCAGAAGGGGTCGTGATAAATAAGAGAAAAAAGGGGGGCGATCGTTTGTTTAGATGGGGTGGAGGGAAGAGGCTTTGAAGACCTGGTTTTTAAGTGCGCGCCGAATGACACCCGGGGCCGCCCCTTTCCCTGCGTCTGTCTGGGTGTGTTTTATTTATTTCTTTATTTTATTTCTTTAAGTTATTTACGGGTCTGTGTGCGTGTTTATTTTTTTTTTTTTATTTTTTTTTTGGCCTTGCCCACAACGTCATGATGTCATGACGTTGGCCACACCCATGACATCCATGACATCATGGCGTGGTAGTAGAATTTTTGACATCCCATCACTGGTTGGGAACAATGCAGATCAGGTCCCCCGACCTCCCCAGAGGTTGCAGGGGTGTCGGAGTGACCGAAATGGGTGAAAAAATGGAAGTCCCCCATCAACTTCCCCAGCCATCCCGCCCCTGCCCCCGCAACTGTGGGGTGGCTGGGGAAGCCAACAGGGAGTCCCCAGTTGGCTTTCCAGCCCCCTGCCCTGCCCCTGCCTCCACAACTGCGAGGTGGCTGGAAAGCTGAACAAGGAGCCCCCATTCAGCTTCCCAGCCACCCCGCTTCTATGAATGATTGCATCAGATAACACTAAAAGATCATTATCTGATGCAAAAAAAATATAAATCAAAATTTTGCATCATTATCTGATTTCAGCGTTAACCGGTGCAATCGTTTTCCGAGGAATTACTGGACTTTTAATTGGGTTCTTATGGGTTTTAAAATTTAGACTGTGTTGTTGATTTTAACTTTGGGAGCTGCCCAGAGTTGTTTTGAGTTGGGCAGCTATATAAATTGGACTAAATAAATAAAATAAAGAGCAGCAAATTGTATTGTTTCTGTTTGTTTTGTTTTCACTGCCAAGGATACAGAGAAGTACTTATGTGATTTTTCAGCCTCATGTGAAAATAAGTTGGCTGGCTTTTGGCATGATGCTTGTTTTTCACGTGAGGAATGGAATTTGCTTTAGGCAGCAAAATGTCTTGGGCCAGCCTTGTCAATGAGCAAAACTCAAGAGTACCACTCTGGAGTCTTGCAGCCTCCCAAGTTACCTTCTCTGGCTGCACAATGACTTGCTCCCACCAGCAGCATCTAGAGATTAAAGAGATGTTGGAATAATCAGTGACGAGATGATGAATTGAAGCAATGATCTTTAACTAAGCCCTGGGATATATCTTTTGGGGCTACGCTTGGGAGTAAATCTTACTATTGATACTCTCAATGTACATACTTCACAAGAGATGATATATTACAGCACATGTAAGCCATTTGAAGCATCTGCTTATTACACCCCCACTGAGAGAAAAAAATGAAAATTTCATTGCAACTCAGAGAAAGGAAAAGAAAATTGAAACACCCTGATACGGAACTGGCTTCATTAGACTAGATCAGCTCAGCTGTCATTATTTTGGCAGCTGGCATGCCCAGTAATAATCACCAGTAGTATAAATGCATTTTAACCATGAAGTATACTGTAATCTCTCTAAAGCCAGAAAAAAGTTATCTTTTTTTTTACTAATATCCTAGACTACAATCCCAGTATGATGAAGCTTTCTCAAGAGTGGCAGCTTGACTATGAAACTCCCCTCCCAGGAAAGTCAGCTGGCTCCAACCTAGATTATCTTCTGATGGGTAGCTAGAACTACAGCATTAGTGCCTTGTTGGGCAGTCTGGGCTGCCTCATTTATGAGTCACTTGAATATGGGGAAGGGGTTAAATTACATCAAACACCCTAATTGATTCTTTGCCTGTATGGTGAAGTGGATGATGAGCCATTTTACCATGTGGGCAAACAAAACACTTTCCCTGTTTCTCTGCAGAGGGACAGGGAAATTGTAATTGTTTTTCCCCATCCTATTCCAATTATTCTAAGTTCTAGATTGATAAGGAAGGAGGGAAATCAGTTATCCCCTTTGCTTGCCAATTGAAGCCATGGTTTTGATTCATGATCAAAGGGGGAAACAGGCAAAAAATATTTCCCTCCTCCTTACAACTCCAGTGCTACATCAAACAGCAAGGGGGAATTATAATTACATTTTCCTGCCCCTCTACAGAGAAGCAGGGAAAGTGTAAAATGAAGACATCTGGTATGTTGACCTGGCTCATTAGCCCTGTCACCATAGCAGATATTGACAGAGGAAATAGTCTTTGAAGATTGCTGCCTCTCTGAAACAGGGTCCCCAGGCATCCAGAAGCACTTGTGACACTATATTTTTCAATGATGTAAAAAAAAAAAAAACTATACTCCACAATGGGGGTTCTAAAAGAAGTCATTGGAGGGGAGGTTGAGGTGCTCCAGTGTCTGTAAAATGTGAACATATGACACCCAGATGAACCTCAAGAGCTGGAAAGATAGCACTATTTGGTTTTTATAAATTGGTTAAAAATGGCTTCTTGAGTCATTGTTAATCTGTTTTTAAAAGAGTATTTTATACATTTTACAGTATGTCACTTTGGGAGAAAAATAGATAACCCAGTGAGTGTTTTATATTAACTAGCTATCTAGTTAAATCAATCAATCCTTTTTCACATTTACTTCCATTGGGGAACCTCTTTATTGGCACAAAACAACCAAATGGCACCATATGTGGAACATTTGTGAGCAAGAGGAAATTTAGTACAGCATCGATATGCTTGGATCGATGTGTCCAAGAATGCAATTGGATTCCTAGCATATACAACCTTCTCTGATTTTTCTAATGTAGAATCCGATTTATAAAGAACCTCTGCTCAACTTGAAATGAATGGTGGCCCCATTATGGATAAAAGAAGATATGCATTCTATGCTTGAAAATGTGATGGATAAGTGATGTTTTTACAGTAAGCGAAACAGGCTTACCAACTATCTTTAGGGTTTCATTGTCTAGATTTAGGGTTACAAAAGAATGTTGTTGAATAATTTCTAAAGGACTTGAAACTCAGAAAGTCTGGGTTTGAATCCCCACTTAGTCATGGAAGCTCTCTGAGGAAATTGAACACCACTCCTTAAATATCTACTTACCTTGAAAGCCCTATTAGGGTCACTATAAGTCAGTTCAAACTTCACAGCCCATAACAATAAGCTCATCAGAGAAGGATTATTTAGCTGATTAGTGTCCATGAAGTGGAGGGCTTTGCCAGGTACTCAAAATTCTTTTGTTGTTGTTGTTGTTGTTGTTCAGTCGCACAGTCGATTCCGACCCTTTGCGACCCTATGGACCACTGTCCGCCAGGCACCTCTGTCCTCCACCATCCTCCTCAACTCGCTCAGTTCTGTATCCATTGTGTCTACAATACCATCTAGCCATCTCATTTTTGGCCACCCCCTTTTTCTTTTGCCCTGCACCTTTCCCAGCATTAAGGCTTTCTCAAGTGAATCCTCTCTTCTCATTTGTTGTCCAAAGTACTTTAGCTTCATCTTTACTATTTGACCTTCTATGGAGCAGTCAGGGTTGATTTCTTCTAAGATTGACCTATTTGTTCTCCTTGCTGTCCAGGGGACTCTCAAAACTCTCCTCCAACACCACATCTCAAAGGCATCTATTCTTCTGTGCTCAGCTTTCCTAATGGTCCAACTCTCACAACCATACATTGCCACCAGGAATACCATTGCTTTGACTATGCAAATTTTTGTTTGCAATGTGATGTCTCTACTTTTCACTATGTTCCCCAGGTTTCTCATCACTTGCCTCCCAAGAATCAGTCACCTTTTTATTTCATGGCTGCAATCACCATCTGCAGTGAGCTTTGATCCTAGGAAAGTAAAATCTGTCACTGCTTCTACTTCTTCCCCATCTATTTTCCAGGGACTTATAAGATTGTTTTAGGATTGTAAATATCAGATAGAAAGTTGCAGCCAGAAATAACATCTTTAGGAAACTGTCTCGGTCAGGCTGTGGTGCACACACACAAATAATAACAACAGCTTTGTCCCTGTACTACTCCACAGCAGAATATGCTAATGCTGTATGGTATAAATCACCATGTGCAAAACAAGTGGATGTAGCTGTTAATGAATCATCCAGGATTATTACTGGCTGCCTGATGCCTAACCCTCTCATTCAGTAATCATTGCCCTTCTAGAAGTATTCAGAGGGGTGGTAATAAACAATGAATGAAATAAGGTAATACAATATCAACTCCCTCTACTTCATGGACACTAATCCCCTAAATGACTGCTAAAAAGGAAGAAAACCTTTGTGCAAACCTCTCAGATCCTAAATATTAGACCAGAAGAGATTAGGCTAAAAACCTATGCAGAGCAAAAACAGGATACCTTGCTGAGGATTGTTTATGATCAAGATTCTGACTGAACCACCAATGCAGCATTTATGTTCATGTAATCGACTGTGTGACTGAACAACAAAATTTATGGCCTAATGTGTATAAAGGAAGATCTAGCAAATGCCAGAGATAAGGTAAAGGTCACCATTGCTCGAAAGCCAGTCATAGCCAACTCTAGGGTTCAGTGCTCATCTCTATTTATAGCCGAAGAGCCAGCACTGTTTGCATCTGCAAACATTTCTGTGGACATGTGGCAGGTATGCCTAGACACTGGAGTGCACGGACTGCTGTTATACCTTCCCACCAAAGTGGTATCCAGTGGTGGGATTCAGCAGGTTCACCCCCGTTCACCAGAACCGGTAGCATAAATTCTGGCTGCCCCCCCCCCAATCCAAGTTTTGAAATAATGCAGGGCTTTTCCCATGGCCACACCCACCATACCACGCTCACAGAGTAGGTAGTAAAAATTTTTGAATCCCACCACTGGTGATACCTATTTATCTACTTGCAATTTCTTGCTTTTGAACTGCTAGGGTGGCAGGAGCTGGGACAGAGATGGGAGCTCACTCCATCGTGCAGTACTCGGGTCTCGAACTGCTGACCTATGGACCTTCCAGTCAGCATTTTAACCAGTTGAGCCACCACAGAGATGACCCCATTGAAATAGCCTACATTTGGTCAAGAGTAATCTATTTATGCTCCGATACAAACAAACAAAGAAAGTCCTGTAAAAGGGAAGAATTAAATGAAGCCAGTTGGTTCCTTCCTGTTCCTAAAGTGCTTTGAGGACCTAAAACAGTCCCTGTGTATTTTGTTGTCATTGCAAAAGAGGCCTCTAGGTTGCACCATTTGAATTTTGAATGTACAGAAATGAAGGGAATAGCAAGGGACAATTGGTCATTGTCCACATCTGTCCTGTGTAGTTGAGCACAGCTCAGAGCTAAAACATCTGGATGTCTTACAGGGCCTCCACCTAACCTGCAACTTTCAACAGGCATAATACGACTGTGTGTTGCCTGCGCACTGGCAACGAAAAGCTAGCAGCCCCTTCTAGCGATTCTGTTTGTCACCACTGCAGAGTTCTTGTTCCTCTCTTAAAAAGCAGCCCTTCACGCAGGCTACAAGCATCGTCTTCCTGCAAACCACAAAGCCCTCACCCTACGTAGAAGTGAGAGGAGGAAAGGACTTTGATGGTATTACATCTTGATCAAGGGATGACTGATAATATTCCAGCATGCCCCATCATTCAGGCCCCTCGTTTGATGACAAAACACGGCCGAGGTCCCACCATCCATTATCCGTTTCCATCCCCCAGGCGGAGACATCAATAATGCTCCCTCTTCCCCCAGTGAAGCCCCGTCTCCCTTCTGCGCACGGGAGAGGACACTGCGGCTGGCTAGTGGGCATTTCCATACAGCAAGGGCATCTCATTACAGTCGGGCAATCTTTCCCGCGGTGCACCCTGCTGTTCACACAGGCGCTCCGTGCAAGTTTGGGGTTCCTTCCCTCCCTTCCCTCCCACACCATCCTTTTTAACCCTTTGGCTGTCTGAGGAAATGATTCAACCTGCTGCAAGATTTGCCTGTGTTATTATCTTCCCCTTTCCTCTAACTTTCACCAAAGCCAAAGCAGAAGGAAACCAAGGGATGGTGGGGGAGAGCTTAAATTACAGTGACCATTTTGTTTTTCAGTGTTTTGGAAATTTTGGCAGGCAGGCGATAATGTCAGGTTTTTTTTTTCTTTTTTGTCTGCCTGCATGCTTTTTATTAATTAATAAGGAAAGTGGGTACATCCAAGCGGGCTAACAGTTTGAATTTGAATGCAAACATCTTGGAACATCTGTTGCCATAATTTGGCTGGATTAACGGTCTAGTTTCCTAGACCATCTGTTGTTCCCCAAGACCGTTGTCGGTTCCTGAACAAATTCAAGCTGCTGAAAGCACTGGGTTCCATGGGCAACAGTGGTGTGGAGCAGTATTCAGAAGACCTTTCTGAGAGGTCTCTGTGCTTTCTGGTAGCTGGGTCTCATAGTTTATCAGAATTGGTGAGAGCTCTTCAAGAGACATACTGTAGTCCTCTGATACATCCCACATTGGCAATCCATGGTAACAAATGATAGCGATAGGAAACACCTGGGTATGAAAACCTGAAAAGATGCTGCCAAAACAGTGTAGAGAAGTTAAAACAGGTGGCCCTAGCTGCTAAACTAGTAGAAGGCAACTTCATTTCTGGTCCTTTGAAAGATAGTGTGCTCAAAGCCCACTTTAAATTGGAAAAAAAAAACCCCAAAGAATGAAGAGCATGGCTCTGAAAGTTGTCCACCAGCTCTGGAAGCCAAAGTCACTGATTAGCCACTTGTCCTATTTTACAGAGGCCAGCAGACTGAGCACATGTATTCAGATGAAGTCACCCACTACGGTGAGATGTTGATTAGAATGCTATGACATTATGCTATTATCCTAGAGCAGGGTATCTCAACCTTTGGCCCCCAGATGTTCTTGGACTTCAATTCCCAGGAGCCCTGATAAGCAGGTGTGCTGACTTGGGCTTCTGGTAACTGAAGTCCAAGAACACCTGGGGGCCCAGGGTTGAGAAATCCTGTCCGAGGGTGTAAGAGCCTTGGTGATGCAGGGATCATACTGTTGTATTGCAGCTAAAACTGCTGACATTGTAAGTTTTATCTTGACCAGGATCAAGGTTGACAAGGCCTTCCAAGGTTGGTGCATTCAATACCCAGCATGTTGGGGGCAAAATGCTAATTATCTTGTGAATCACCCAGAGAGTGCTCTAAGCGCTGTGGTGTGGTAGATAAGTGTAATTGCTATTACTGTTCTGCAGGAGGTTCATGTAACTTGGCTGTGCTGGCAGTGGTTGGAAGCAACCTGACAGCATGTGACAGCAACTCTGTCCAGAGGCTTTAGATTTGTGAGCATTAAATAAAGCAGGCAGTGCAGAGGCACAAACCAAACTAAAAACCTCACTCCCTAAAATGCAAGGTCTGAGTCCTTTCATGATTTCCATTCTTGTGTACCGAATTTATGAGGTTTCAGGGAGAGAACGAGGGGGGAGGAAACCTGACTTCCTTAGAAAAGGTTTCCTGCCATAGCTACCTGGCTCTTCTTTGGCATGAGGGGAGGTTTGCCGACCTTTGGTGCTGCTGGGCATGGTGTACGAAGTACAAGGGGATACAAGCAGTGAAATGAAAGATCGTGCCCTATTGTAATTATTCTGGGCCTGAAGCTCTTGTCAAAGAAGAAGGGGAGTGGGTGTCCCTCCTGACTGACCTGGCATCATTTCAACCCTGTTAATTGCTTTCCACTTCTGTCAGTTCTCTTGTGCCACGGCAAGGGGAAATAAAACCTTCCTCATGTCGTCTACATGACCTGATCTAGTCATTTCATGTGGAGTAAGAAAACAGGCACAACCATCCCCCACTGCAAGCATGTCTTAAAAGAAAAAGTTTAAAAACCCACCAGTTCCAGGCTTCCAGCACGAGATGTTTTGCAGCATCTCCTATTGATGCTCACTGGCAACACAGGTGCCAGTTTCAGTGGTGAACTGCTGCCAGTTAAGAAACCAGTGCTTACTTTTCTGGTCACACACCACACCAATTGTGCGTTACAAGAAAATTAAATCCTGACTTCTAAGCAGGTAGCAGATCACTGCTGAACTGTAAGCTGTTGGAGTTACACAGGCATTAGCATGGGTCAGGCGCATCGTAGTTCCAGGGAAGGAAGGGTTAAATCAGATAGCTAATATGATCTGTCTAGTCTAGTTCAGATACTCTGTGGCATGTAAAAAATATTGAATACAATAGGATTCCAGCCCTCCTCAGGGGAAAAAAGTCTTCTGGGACATTTCAGTTTGAATCTGAGGTCAATGTGGTGAAAGCCTTGGAAGGTTGGTATTCAGTAGCATTGCTGGGAGCGATTCCATTACTCTGAAATTCTGGCAGGGCTTGGTTCAAAACTTGGAAACATTACTTTCTGTGACTGTGGATCACCATTCCCAGAATCCCCTGGGAGCAATGATTCAAAAAATCAACATTACCAAGCTCTGGTAAAACCTATAGGGTCTGCTCTTCGCTTGAAGCATCAACCCTGTTACTGCTGTGGCCATCAGGCAATCGGTGCATGTGTGCAGGTGAGCTGACCCTCATGCTCATTTCAGTGGTGATATCAGTGAAGACAGCACAGGTTAAATATGTATTATGGTGCAGACAAGGTAGGTGGGTTACAGATTCACAATACAGAAAGTGACACCAATTACTTACAGACATGCCCTTCTCTGCTTCAACACGCTAGGAGAATTCACACAGAGAACATTGGCCTTCAGTTGATTCTATCTTGGGCTGCTTTTATGTCCCTAACCAGGCTTTCTCAACATTTGCAGGTCATGAGCCCGATCACTCCCCCTCAGTTGGCTGAGTGGACTGGTCATGTGGTTCTGCACGAATGCTCGTGTGCATTCTTGTGCATTTTTGGTGAGTTCTCGCACATTTTCGGTGCATTATTGTACATTTTTGCTGCATTTTCGGTGCATTTTCAATGCTTCTGCCATTTGTGGCACCAGGAATGAGGGTGGAGGGCTACATGAAATGGCTCCATGGGCTACATCCGGCTCATGGGTGAGCGAATTTATCCTGTTCTTAAGGAGAGACAATAATGGGGGGGGGGGGAGTCATTTTTCTCACCACTTTTCATTATTTAAACTCTTAGGAGACCAGATTTGCTTGCTGTGTATGTGTTTATATACACACATAATGGGTGTCTTTCTTACTTAATTGATCCCAGAACATTCTTTTAAAGTTTGTGTTTAGAAACATCCATATTATGTAACATGACAGCAGAATACTTCTTTGCAGTGGCATTCATGTACAAGGTACAGCATGATCAAGAAGACTATACCAGAGAAGAAATTAATATCTGAAACAAAAAGCAACTTTAAAAAGAATGCAGACAAGCGCAAGCATAAAAATGAGGGTCAAAGTGGATAAAAAGCAAGAAGAGACACCATTAAAAGTTGTGTAACCTAACTCACAACTTATTTTCCTAAACAATTCATACTTTTTTTTATGTATGCTTCTGAGTTTATATGCATTATACCTGTATACATGGAAGCCTGGTATTTAGCACACAATTCATAACTACTTGAAAAATATCTTTTTCCCCCTTAATTTGTTACCTGATTTCCATTATATGTATGACATTTAACTATCTGCATTTATTTTCAGGAAATAAAACTAATAGCTGGTTTGCCTAGAAAGATGCTTAAATCAATAAGAGCTAGAAACATGTAAACTAACATGGCTACTAATGATGTCCCAGGAAAACAAGCATGCAGATGTCTCAAAATTAGTTCTCTCTTCTGGCTGGCTGAGGATGTTAGGACTGTAGTCCACCATTAGATCTCCCAAAGGGTAAGAAACAGAAATTAATAGTTGAGATTCCTGCTTTGGATTCCTTAAATCTTGACCTGGCTCATTTTCAACTCTGTTTATTGCTCAATCCCCGGTAAGTGACTTTTTTTAATTGACTCGATGCTTCGAACATTGACTTTGCTATTCTTTTCCTGCCCTTCCTCCCTGACTATTAATGCTCAATATTCCATCCTGTTGTTTTGAAAGGTAAAGCAACCTTATTGAGCATGCTGCTGGCAGATCACCTGGCTAAATAGCAGCCTCTACATTTCACCAACCAGCGAGCTATTTTTGGTGGGTGCTCATTGGGAGATAAACACAGGCTTCATTTGCAGGTCCAATTTCTCAGACTTAAAGGTCTGAAAGAATTGCATTACTGAAGTGGACACATTCTGTCACCTTCTAATTATGAGTTCAGGCTCTGTTACAGTTTGGCTCTCAGTAGGAAGCCTGATGATACTCCTATGTGTTCATTCTTCTAGAACTTGCTTGCATGATTTTGCGTCTGGCCTGGTTATCCTGCTACGGTAATAGAGTAGACCCTACTGCCAGCAACTCAACGTCTTCCCAGGCTCAGAACCCAGTACTTCCAGAAAGCGATAGGATGGGCAAAGTTCAGACAAGTTTGAAGCTCTTCTATCTATAGCTGAATTAAAGCCGGCTCTACCATTAGGTAATGTGTGGCAACAATGTCACTCCCTTGACTATTCTTCATGTGCCAAAAAGTCATGCCTCTCTGCAAGAAGGTGTAGCTCTGCATATCCCATGGCTGGACCTATATGGATGTACACTTTGAATTATTATATATTAACTACAAACCCTATAATTCTTTCTGAGGCTTCGATCTGGAGGAGCCAGACCTTTGCAGACTCCTAAATTGCACTCACCTGGAGTGACAGGCCCAGTTTGTAGGTTTCATGGCTTGAATAGACCTGATTTTGAAAATGTTCAGAGCAGTGGTGGGCTCCAAAAATTTTACTACCACACTGTGGGCGTGGTATGGTGGGCGAGGCCAGGGGAAAAGCCTTGCATTGCACCTGAATTAGGACTACAGTAAAACCTCGGATAACACTAAAACCTGGTTCCACAAGTCTTGGTGTTATCCGATTTTTAGTGTTATCCGATGCATGTTAAAATCCTATGGGATCCATAGAGATACATTGTAACCACACAGGCTTTAGCGGTTGTTATCTGATGCATCCCATAGGATCTTAATGTTATCTGATGCAATTCTTCCCCCCAGATTTCTTAATGTTATGCGATTTTAGTGTTATTCGATATTAATGTTATCGGAGGTATTACTGTACTTTATTTCAAGACTTGTATGGGCGGCACCAGCCAGAATTTCTGCTACCAGTTCTAGCAAACTGGTGCGAACCTGGTGATGCCCACCACTGGTTCAGAGTTAGGCATATCCAAGCCAAGAAGCCTACCAACTGGGCCTTCTCTCCAGGCAAGCAAAGTTTACATCTCAAGCAGTATGAAAGCAAGAAATTGCAAGTAGATAAATAGGTATCACTTTGGTGGCAAAGGTAATAGCATTATGTGTACTCCACATCTAGTCATGTCTGCCACTTGACCACAGAAACACCTGTTAGTATAAGTGCCTGGGTAGCACCATGTTGCAAGATGGATATGGTCATCGTACCAGTTTTCTAGGATAATATGCCTTAGTGTAAATGTAAAACAGCTGTACCTTCTTAAGGGTTCTCCAACTGGAACAGCAATTGGAAAAGCACAGGTGTAGCTTATTGACAAGGTAACTCCAAGACTTTGCTTAAAAACCCCAAGCCAGGCCACCAGGCCTGCCAGCCGCCAGGCCTTTTTAGGAACTGTAGTAGTATGTCAATATAGGTAAAGGTATTAAATACACATTAAAATACACACAGACACACCACATCCAAAGGTGGGTCACTTACCCTGGGGAGCAGGCTCTAGGGAGCTTTAGGCTAGCAGCTTCTCTTCCTCCTCCCCGCTTGGGAGGACAGCAAGGAGGCCGTGCATACGCGCCAAGCACTGTAGGCGTGCATGCATACCAAGTGCTTGGCGTACATGCACAGTGAGGAAACCAGTGAAAAGGTAAGCCCTGAAGGTGGTGTCCCCCCCCCCCCAAAAAAGCTGCTACCAGTTCTCCAGGACACTGGGAAAAGTTACTACCGGTTCTGGCGGACTGGTGCAAACCTGTTGCATCACATCACTGGTTTTAGGCTGGCGTAAACCTACTGAAACCCAAGAGCAACACACTTTTATCGGTTATGTCTCACAACCTCAACAAAGGAGCCAGCTCTTGCTATAAAACACCATAGCTTTGAATCCCGAGAGAGGGATCAGGGGAGCTCCATTGACTATGAATTTCATTTATCTCAACACCTTTTTCTAGTTAAACTGTTAGGAAAGCAGCTTTGTCCTCAGTGCGTGGGCACACATATTACCTTGTATTATTTCCTATCCCACTTATCCCAAGGAATTTCTTTCTAAGGTAGCTTGTGGAAATTCATAAGTATGATGTGATTCTTTGGATTTGTTGTTCTGATCAATGTTTTGCAATGTAGTTTATTCTGCAAGCCCTGAAAACCCAAGGTTAGGGAGAAGGAAATTGAGAGAATATTAAACAACCTGGAAAATGATGGAGAAAAAGTCTTCAGAATCAAGAAATCATACAACTGGCTCTCAGATGCTGGCCAAAACTTGATTTCATAAAGGAATAGTTTGTGCGACATATTACAGCTGTGCAAACATAAAAGAGTTGGTGGTGGAGCACATAAAATGAAAAAGCAGTGTTAAGAAAAAATAAGTTATTTTCCAAATATTATTATTATTTGCTCTATTGTGTTTTCTGTTGGAAAAACAGCAATCTTATATGCAGTGACACCTGATGTCAATGGGATAGGGGTGTTTGTTATAACCTAATCTGACTGTTCTTTGTTCATAACTTGATTAAATTCTTCCCAATTCTGGCATTTGGAGCAAGCTTCTTCCTGTTTACCTGCAAATTTCTATTGATTGATTGATTGATTGCATTTCTATACCACCCATTTGGGTGGTACCCCACTCTGGGCAATTTATCTTCTTCCCCTGACCTCCATTAGAGAAGCAAAAATCATGCAGAAGCTCCTGGTTATTGGAGTCTCCGTTTTTTACCCATCTCTTTGTCCTGTTTTGCTTTCATTTTCTTTGAAATGGGTTCAGCCCTCCTTTTATTCCCTTCCTCTTTCTTCAAAGCACAGTATGGATGGGCAGGAATAAGATTGTTGGACACTTCTTACACACTCATTTTTACACATAGGTACACATATCACACCTGGAAGCTGATTTTCTCCCAGTGGGGCTGGGAGAAAGGCCATCACCATCAAGGGTAGGAAGAAGGAGTTGCAAACAGATTGTCATGTGAACCAAATAAGCAGGTGAAATGAAAGTGGATTTCCATGTTCATTTTTAAATTTGATGTCACAAGTCAAACTCAAATCATGCTGCCACATTGTCTAGTTTGGGTTCTAGACATTTTATTAAACCCAGTTTGTCTGGACTCAGTGGTTAATCTTAGTTTTGAGCCTTTGCCACTAGACACTAATATTTTTTAATTTTTTATTATTTATTAATAAAGCCTCCAAGGATAACATACACTGCACATGTCTGCAGGCTGTCCATTGGCAAAAGGGAATTGAAGGGCCCTGCAGAATTGATATAAAGACATATGGTGATTAATGTCTGAACTAAAACTTCATTTAGCACACCAAAGACCAAGCTACAACTGGGTCAAAGAGACTTCCATCAGCCCCTCCCCAAGTCTATCCTGCCTATTTGTGTCCCCTTCTGAATAGTTCCTGTAGCCTCCTTGAAGATTGTGGTATTTTTGAACCACAATTGGGCATACCCTGGTAACAGCAACTTTGAGTTGCCTGCTAATTTTTCTCATACTAGGTCAGGCAAAAGGAACTAAAGAATGAACTCAGCAAAAGGTGCCTTCATTTTGGCAATTTCATGTCTGGCCTAGACATAGAAGAAGACGAAGACCCTCATGGGAGGTATATCAGCACCTAAGTCCTGGGCACCCATGTCCTCAACCTCAACACAATCTGACAATGAAACCAATTACATTGAGAGGTGTTGAATGCTCCAGCACTATAGGCATTCAAGAGAATGTTGGACAACCATCTGTTAGATTTGCTTTAATTTGGATCCCTGCATTGAGCAGGGGAACTTGATGGCTCTTCGTTAGTCTATGCTTCAAAGTGGTTCTGTTTAAGGCTCATTCCTCCTTTGGTCTACCTACTCATAATACCATTGCATTGTCAGAGTTCCTGGGGAACCTGTTGACATCGCTTGTCATCACAGATTGGCTGCTGCTGCTGCTGCTGCTTCTTTTGTGTCTAAATCAAACTTTGGACTACCAAAATGAAGCCATCTTCTTGGTTTTGTCATTGGTCAAACTTAAATCCTCATCAGTATAAGTTTCTGGTAGTAACCAGCAGATCAGCAAATTACGGTAACTGGATTCTGTATCTCTCCACAGTCACACAGCATGTTGTTGTCCTCCATCAGCCCCCCCCCCTCCACTTGAGCATGTTGGTCTTAACATTTAGACACTCCAATCAGTGGTGGGTTAAAAAAAAAATTACTACCACACTGTGGGCATGGTATGGTGGGCGTGGCCAGGGGGAATGCCCTGCATTGCACCCAAGAGACTATTTTATTTCAAAACCTGGATGGATGGAGCCAGCCAGGATTTCTGCTACTGGTACTGGCAAACTGGTGCGAACATGCTGATGCCCACCACTGAGTCCAATCCTCAGCCTATTCAGGGTCCTCCAAGTGGCATAGGGGAGAACGAGTTCCTCAGCTATATCCTCCTTTAGTATTATTCCTTGTTCCCCACACATCAGGCCTCAGCACCACTGGAGTCAGGGTAAGCAATACAGTCAGCATTCTGTTAGAAGTGTGTTAGGAACTGTAAGTCTTCACCTCACATCCTAACTGGTTGCAAGGAATATTGTGTCTGTGATGCCTTTAAGACCCCACTGCAGGGACACACAGGTTTTGGGGCTTTCCCCTGGTGTGTTCTGTGGGCCAGTGTATTTTGGTCAGGGAAGAATTGCAGATATCTAGCTGCTAGCTCAAAAGCTCAAATGCTGCTACAAGGCTCAGATGGGGCTACAATGCCTGTAGCTACAATGCTGAACTTGACTGTGTTCCTCTACTAACAGTCTGGACAAAGATTCCTGTGCGTTCCAGAACCTGCTATGAGGACTGAATCTTTGCACTGATCCTGACGATGGCTTTTGCCTGATATGCCATCTGTGCCTGCTGAGCGAAGAAGGACTACTTGGGGTAAAAGGCCTCCACCAGGAGGACAGAAGCTGTAGAACTCTTTGGCTTTGTCTGTAATTACAGCTTGCGTTTACCCTACTGGACTGGACTGGGCTCAACTGTATATAGCACAACTGAACTGTCTCAGTGAGGTCAACTGAGCAGCCCAAGAGAACATTTCTGTTTTGTATTTCAGTTGTTGTACTGTATATACTTGCACCTTTTTACTTCCTGATAAACCTATGTTGAGTTCTTCTTCTGCACCAAGATCTGTCTGCCTGTTTTTTCCACAAGGGACCACCTTGCCAGGTGCGCACCTCTAGCTGGCCACTGCATACCACTCTGCTAACCATTTGTTCACCAACATAGTAGGAATTCTTTAAGTGTTGAAAGATGTCTGATTGGCATACCTCCTGTATGCTTTGCTCACTCTTTTGTAGCTTGCACATTACCTCTGTTTGTTTATACCTTACCCTTTTGGTGCAGATACTACTCAGGACAGCTTACAAATGTATAAAATATAATAACATGTTTTGTTTTGTGAATACTGTACTGGCTTTACTTGCTCATGATCACTCATGCAAGAAACCTGGAGGGAATCACTCTGCTGCTTCTGCTTCTGTATCTAGACCAGATGTGAAACTGCAAAAATGAAGCCATCTTTTGGTGGGTTCATTCTGCAGTTCCCTTCACTTGTCCTAGTGTGAGAAAGATTAGCTGGCAACAGAAGATGCCATTACCAGGGTTCAGTCTTCGAGGAGGAGCTTTCTGTGTGCCCCATTGTATCACACTGCTGCAATACTAACACACTTTCAGCTTCTAATGACAGAATCCGGCTCATTTACTGGTCTGCTGATTACTGCCAGAAACATGCACCGATGAGGATTTAAGTTTGGCCAGTGACAAAGCCAAGAAAGTTGCTTCATTTTGCCAGGCCAAGGTTTGATTGGGACATGAAAGAAGATAATATACTAGCAAGATTCTCTTCGTTGATTCTCAGATAAATTCCTCCGATCCCCCTTTATTATTATTATTTTAAGTTTTTGCAATGAAGTAGTATGTCCAGTAAATCTTAAGTACTGTATTGTGTACATAAAACCTCATGTACCTGACATGTAATCTTCTTCCTGGTTGGATTGTGGAGAATTGCTGCCCGCCCAAGTAAATCATAGGAAGACAGGTGGACCAAGAATTTAAATCGGAATAAGACAACTCGTTACAGGCAATTGGTTAATTTCTCTCTCACAAACACACATGCATATATGTAAGTAAAGACACAAAGTGATACTTGCAAATGCAAGTTCAAGAAGCTTGTACATTTCTGTTTCTTTATTTGGTTCTAAACAAAGAAATTGCATCTATTATCTGTATGCTGTCATTATAAGCTGAATGTGTATGTGTGTGTTTCAACACAAGTATTCTTCTTTGAAAATGATATACAAAATTGGCATATAAACAAGTTAATCATGAGTGACAGGAATCTGTGGTGTTAAAAATAACCCAGAAAGCTGAGATTTTTAATACTCCAACACTGTCATTCTTAATACATGCTTCTTCCTGAAGATAACCCTTTATTTAAGTTCATAAAAGGTTTGATGCCCCTTAAATAAGCTTATTTTTTTTCAGGTTTCGATGTGATATGTAGCAGTACAAAATTAATATATTTGCTGTTTTTATCTGAAAAAAGGTACGCCAACCAATGCCACATCCCTGCAATGTATTTAAAAATCTTTCTAAGCGTTGATAAAAGCCAGCCTTGAAGCAGTTAAGCTATTGGCAGCAAGCGGTTCCTAATAAACACTCAGCTAATTCTGTAGGAAAAGCACTAATTAGAAAAGCAATAATAATCGGTGTAATTGCTCTAAATTGCCCTCCAAACAGAGAAGTGTGTTTGGGTACTAAAACGCAGCTGCTCCAGCGACTGGAACGCTTTCGCTCACAGCCAAGGCCTGCTACACTTTTCACGAGTGCCCTCTACAGCTGTGCGAGAGGGAAAAAACCTGGGAGCCATACAAGGTGAACCCCAAACATCCCTGGACAGTGGCAGGTTTTGTAGGTGTCTAGGACAGGTAGACAGGGATGGGGGGACCAACTCACCTTTAGGACTGTGTTTCAGGAAGCACATGAATACGAAGCTTTTAAAAATGAGTAATAACAATGATTGTGATTCCAAGTATGACAGCAACAACAACTCCCCACGCCACCTCCAGATGCATTTATCTGTAGCTGGATTTTTGGGAATAGTAGCCGTGTTAGTCTGTTTTTCAGGCATATTCTGGGACATTATCAAATTTGATACACAGATTGTTATATGCTGCTATATATATGTTGTATATTTTGTTATACTGTATAATACCATCTTCATAAACTGTCCTGAAAAATTCTCTTTCACAACATAGGCTGCCTCACTAAACTAAGGATGTGCTCACACAGCTACACAAACAGTGGTGGGATGTCAAAATTTTTACTACCCCACAGTGACATCATCACAGTGTGGGCGGAGCTGATGTCATGACATCATGGGCGGAGCCAAAGAAAAAAATAATAATAATAAAAAATAAAATAAAAAGAAGCAGCACACACACACACACCCCTCAACACACCCACCCACCCACAACACAACACAAACACAACACAAACCCGTAAATAAATTAAATAAATAAATACATTAAAATACACCCACCCACCCACCCCAAACAAAAATCAACCAGAGCTTTTAAACCAGACCTTAAAGCTTATTCTGGCTAATCTTTCTCACACTAGGTCAGATGGAAGGAACTACAGAATGAACTCATCACAAGATGGCTTCATTTTTGCACTTTCAACAGTTAAAGAAGTTAGGTACTAAGTCTTTGCCTAACCAGTTCTCTAGGATAATATGCCTTAATGTAAATGTAAAACAGCTCTACCTCCTTAAGGGTTCTCCAGTTGGAACAGCAATTGGAACAGCACAGGTGTAGCTTATTGATGAGGTAACTCCAAGACTTTGCTTAAAAACTCCAAGCCAGGCCACCAGGCCTTTTTAGGAACTGTGGTAGTACGTCAATATAGGTAAAAGTATTAAATACGCATTAAAATACACACAGGCACAGCACATCCAAAGACACAGCACTTACCCTGGGGAGCAAGCTATAGGGAGCTTCAGGCTAGCAGCTTCTCTTCCTCCTCCCCGCTTGGGAGGACATCAAGCACTGTAGGCATGCATGCATACCAAGTGCTTGGTGCACGTGCACAGTGGGAGAACCAGTGAAAAGGTAAGTCCAGAAGGTGGTTCCCCCCAAAAACTGTTACCGGTTCTCTGGGACACTGGGAAAAGTTACTACCAGTTCTGGCATTTCTCATTCCATATGTGCCACAGGAGATGGCTCTGTGATCATTGCATGTGGGTCACTTCATGGCAAACTGGGATCCACCCTAAACAATTTCACACCAATGGCATTTTTCCTGCTTCAGGAAAAAAAAATGCATTTTTGTATATAAGTTGCAGCAGATGACAACTTCAGCTGGAAAGGCAACAGCATTCCGTGTGCATCTTGTGATGTCTGCCACATGACCACAGAAATGTCTGCAGGCGCAGATGGCTCTAGCTCTTTGGCTGTAAATGGAGATGAGCACTGCACCCTAGAGTTGGACGTGACAGGCTTTCGAGCATGGGAGATCATTACCTTTGAGGGTAAGCTTTCATACCTGATCTTCCTTCTCCTTAACTTTTCCTCGCAACATTCCAGGGACTTAAGTCAGGCTGGGAGAGAAAATGACTTGCCCAAAGTCAGAAAGAGATGGAATCTTATGCAAGAGAGAAGGCATGTTCACAAGGCATCTAAAGAGAGATTACTGTAGTTTCATTCACATAAAAGTATGAAGGTATTCTCCACGCTCTTTAAGAGAACCATGATGAGAGCTTATTCACATCAAATTTATTCACTCTAGCTTTAAAAATTAGGTTTGGAAAGTAACTTTGGAGAGAGGTCCTTCTTGGCAGTCACCCCAAAACTCTGAAACTCTCTACCAAGAGGAAGGCTATGCCAGCTCTTTCCCTTCTTTTTCATCAGGAAAGATCTTACTTTCTGTCACATGCTTGGCAATTAAACTGGATTGTTTTGGGTTGTTCAATTTGGTCAGGTGGGTGCTGTTCTTTTGCTTATTGAATTTTTATATAATTGCGTGGTTTTTTTTAATCTGTTGAACGTTTTAATTGAATTTGCTTTCTTGACTTTTTCATCATTAGCGACCTTCTTTGGGAGACACATGGGGTGTACAGCCAACAGATAAATGACTGCATTATGTCCTGTAAATACACTTCAAGATAATTCAGTTGAAACAACCAGTGGATTCAAAAGACTCTACCGGAGATCAGCCCCAGAAAGAATCCAACAATCTTCCTCCTCCTCCTCCTTCTTGAGTCACACAGTCAAGTCTGACCCTTTGCAACCCTGTGGACCATTGCACACCCGGCTCCTCTGTCATCTGCCATCCTCCGTAGCCCGCCCAGGTCTACACCCACTGTATCAATGATGACATCTAATCATCTCATCCTCTGCCGTCCCCTTCTCTTTTTGCCTTCGATCTTTCCCACCATCAGGGCCTTTAACTACACAGATTTTTGTTGGCAAGGTGATGTCTCGACTTTTTATTATGCTTACTCCCAAGGAGTAAGCGTCTTTTTATTTCATGGCAGCAGTCCCATCTCCAGTGATCTTCAATCCCAAGAAGGTAGAGTCTGTCACTGCTTCAATTTCTTTCCCTTCTATTTCCTAGGGAGTGATAAGGCTGGATGCCGTGATCTGGGGTGGTGGTGGTTTGATGTTGAATTTTAGGTCAACTTTTGCACTCTCCTCTTTCACCCTCATCAAGAGGTTCTTTAGGACTTCTTCACTTTCTGCCATTAGGGTAGTGTCATCTGCATATCCAACCATCGTACCTGGATTCAAATCCTCTTTTGGCCATGGAAACTCACTTGGGCCGGCCATGCTCTCTTGCTACTTTATCTAGGTTGCATAGGAAGAGAGTCTACTATGCAACTGGAAATATCCCAGATGAAGGGTATAAAAATGTAATAAATAAATATAAATAAAAATAAAACTTTGAGGTCCATAAAGGAAAATACAGCATGTAAATAGACCAAATAAGCAAACAGCGAATGAATAAATAAATCAGAACTAAAAATTATCCTCTGATGGTTATTCAGATAGCAGTCACATTCATGCTTCACCCCTACTAAACCATGGCTTAGCTTCTTGTTTTAAAGGGAAAAAAACCAGCACATTCCTTTGTTATTGCAGCAAAAAAAAAAATGAGCAGCAGGCACAGGGCTGGGGGTTGAGACCCATAAGGTGTAAAAACTGCTGGTGAGTCTCCATGTGATCCACAAACCTTCAAATTTGGCAGGATTACCTGTTAATAGATCCAAATTATTCTCTTCTGAAGCACTGACCCCAGTAATTCTTCTGTATTACCACTACACCCAGTGGGATCTCTGTCTATTTTGTATGCCTTCATCTTATTTATACATCAGCTTGGTCCAAAACAAAAAAGGAAATCAAAACTGTCTTTATGTAATTATAAGTCTCTGCTGCTTCTGTCTAGGCAGTGTTGCTATTTATCTTGGCTTAACGACCCATTTAACACTTACTGTACTTCATGAAGTGCCAAGATTGAACAGTAAAGTGAACAATTACAGTATCTCTCATGGAGAGTGAAAGCAGATCTCAGTGCAAAAAGAAACCCCATTGAATTGTCAGAACCCTCAGGGGCAGAGGACTTTGAGCTGTAGCTCTCCAGGAGCTAATCTGGAAGCCTTGGCCTTGAATCTCTATCACCCACCCCCTTTGAATATCATGCCTCTTTAGCAGGGGTGCCCAAACTACAGTCCATGGGCCAGATCCGGCTCCTGACACCAATTCATCTGGCCCACACCGTCCTCATCGTTCCTGGAAGCAGAAATAAAATGCACCCATATGGTGCCAGATGGACTGGTTGTGAAGGCACACTTTGATAATATTCTCAAGGCTGCAGCAGACCATTGCAGTCCCGGTGTCAAATCCTGCATGTCTCATGTCATAAGTGCAAGAGGCAATAGCCCCGTGATCAATGTGTGCGGGTCACTTCCTGGCAAGCTGTGATCCACCTTAAACAAATTCATGACAATGGTGTTGTTCCTGTTTGCCAACAATTTGAAGAGTGCTGTCATCCTATACCCTCTCAGTCTCCTTTTCTCAAGGCTAAACATGCCCAGTTCCTTCAGTCATTCATCATATGGATTGGTTTCCAGTCCTCTGATCATTGTTGCCCTTCTCTATACAGGCTCTAATTTGTTTGCCTCTTTCTTAAAGTATGGATTTTAAGCAATGGCCTCCAAAATGGAGATGATGTGATAGTATTTCTCCTACTGAAAAGTGGAAACTAAAACCTGAAAAGCAGAAACTAAAACCTGGGCAGGGGCTTTAAGCCATATAGTCTACATGCAAGAGTTGGGGTGGAAGGGGAGGTAATAGAAGCACTTTTCTTCAGTCCCATTTTTCTCCAGTCTTTCTCTTTAAACCAGGGATGGCCAACCTTTTTATGCCATGGGCCTGAACATGCCCTGGCCTGCTGAGCAGGCCAGACCATGCGCCTGGAAGCAGAAGCGGGCATGTTTATGGCTGTCATAAAGGCACACACTTCCACATTTATGACAGCCATGGGCGCTTTTGTTTTACGACTGGTGTAAATGTACCTGCTTCCATTTCTGAGTGCAGTGGAGGTGGTGACAGGCCAGATGGAATGGTGTTGCGAGCCAGGTACTGCCCACAGGCTGTAGGTTGGGAACTCCTGCTTTAAACAGACCGAGTCAGGTCCCTCTCTAGAAGCAAATCCACAGAATTGGCACATCTGCAGTATCTCCACTTTGGGAGATTCCTACTGCTCACTAGGGTCAGTTGTAGATAAATGCCTGGATAGTCCTGAAACCAAAGGATTCTGCCAGGATGACCCTGGAAATCAACTGCGATCACAGTAGAGTGTCCACATGAGCATCACCAAAAAAGGAAGGCATTGTCATGAACACAAAAGGACAAAGGGGAATAAAATTTGCAAAAGTGGTTTGCATAAAGTTGCAAATGCTAGTATGCAAAATCTGAAAATGTATTTTGCAATATAAATCAAATCACAATGCAACACCCAGCTACAATTGCTAGCCACATCTTCTAGGTCAGGGGTCAGCAAACTTTGCTCTTCAGGTGTTCTTGGAGTTCAGTTACCAGAAGCCCAAGCCAGTAAACCGCTGATCAGTGCTTCTCGGTGTCATGATCCAAGCTTTGCCACAATAACCTGGCCAATATATGGCCTAGCTGTCTTTATTCCTTCTATTTTATTAATATTCATATTTACATATTCACATTTTATAGTGTTAAGGATGTAAGTATTATTTTCTCTGTGAGCTTGAGAATAGCTGGACTCAAAATGGAGTCACTTTTGTGCTGGTCACATTCCATTACACCTGCAAAGCATTGATTAAGTCATCACACATACCAAGGATGGTCATGTGGGGTCATTAAGACATCTGTGAGTTACATCACCCTTAGATAAGAAGGGGAATTTCCCAAAGTTACATCACTTGATTCTCATCATTTCTTTTTTTTTTTTTTTTTTTTTTAATTTTTTTATTAAAGATTTTCACTTCAAATTAAAAACAATAACAAACAACAATCACATCATCGGACTATAACATAATTACACTACAACTACAGAAATAAACTCTTAAATCATACTTCAGTGTTTGTTACATTTTTAGTACATTCTTGATTGAAGTAAATAAAAAAAAAAAAAACAATACAATATTCAATAAAGACAATTCACCCTGTGTTATGTATATTGTGTCCAGGGATAGCTTTGATTTATCTTATCCAAAAACTATTTTGTTCCGGTGCAGGTTTAACTCCTCCTTTACCTTCCATGACATAATTTACAAACCTTTTCCAAATTTCCCAGAATCTATTTCTCCGAACTATGCCTTTCCTTACATTCAACTCCCAGGTCAGTTTATCATTAAGTGCTAATTGCCACATTTCTTTATACCAATCTTCTATTTTTACCTTTAATCCATTTTTCCATTTTTTTGCGATACATTGTCTGGCCACTGACATCATTATTAACAATAACTCTTTATCCTCACTATTCAGATTAATTTTGTCTGAGATTGTCAAAAGCACTGGTTCTGGACCCAAGTCAAGCTTCTGCTCAAATATATAACTAATTTCTTTTTCTATTCCTCCCCAAAATTCATTCAGTGTAACACAATCCCACCACATGTGTATATATGTCCCCATTGCTTGTTTACACCTCCAACATATATTACTCGTTTTGCTATCCATTTGATGTAGCCTGACTGGGGTCAGATACCAGCGCCATAGCAATTTATAATTGTGTTCTTTGACACGAACCGACATAGTTTTCATAATCCTTCTTTGCCAGACACCCTGCCATTTGTCCCCAATTGTTAGACCTAATTCTTGTTCCCACATATTTCTAAGAATTTCCTGTATTTTTCCTATTTTATTCAATATTTTATATAGTTTACTAATGACCCCTTTAATGCCCATCTTATCTTCTCTAATCTGGACCAAGATTTCCTCAAAGTCTGTAAACTTCCTTTCTAAGCTTCTATTATGTATTCTCTTTTTATTCCATTTGTCTATCTGAAGAATTTGGAACCAAGTTAGTCCTAACTGTGAATATAAAATTTTCTTTGTAGCAGTGTCTTTACATGCTTTTGCCCAATCCTTGAGTAATAATATCTTTTTATCTATTAATAAATTCCTGATTTTTTCATCTATTTTAATAGGAAAATCATTAAAGTCTGTTAATTCCAACGCCGGCGAAACATCCGGAGCCATATGTTTTTTTACCCGGTCCCATTCATCTAATGTTATTTTTAGGAACCTATTTTGAATATTTCTTATATTTACGTTCTTTTTTTTATCAATTAAAAAATATGCTTTATCCAATTGTGTTATTTCTTTCATCTCTAGTCTTTCCCAACTCGTTGCTTCTTTCTTTAATATTTTGATGACATTTCTAATTTGAAAAGCTCTATAATAATTCTGAATGTTCGGTATTCCTAATCCTCCCTCTCTCTGGGATTGATACCACAGTGACTTAACTATTCTAGGTTTTTTATCACCGTTACAAAATTTATTTATCAATTTCTGATATTCTTGGAGTTCCTTGGTACTCTGTTTAATCGGTAAAACATCATACAGGAAATTTATTTTTGGTAATAACATCATCTTTGAAAGTGCTATTCTACCAAACCAAGATAAATTTAAAGTTTTATAATGTCTAATTTTAATTTCTATTTCTTTTCTCATTTTCCCATAATTCAATTTTTTAAGATCTTCAAATTTCCCTGATATCATTATTCCTAAATATCTAATTGACTTCTTAATTTGGATTTTGAATTTAGCCCTAATTCTATTTTGCTCGTCTACATTTCCATTGATATATATCATTTCTGACTTTTCCCAATTTATTCTCAAACCTGTAATTTCTTCAAATGTGTTAAGATGTTGGTAGATTTTGTCTATCATCCGATTAGGATTTTTAATTATTAATAATGTATCATCAGCATAGAGATTTATTTTATTGTTTTCCAGACCAGTTATTTCCTTGTCTTGTCGGATGGCATTAGCCAAAAACTCCATTGCCATTATAAATATGACTGGAGATAACGGACAGCCTTGTCTGGTTCCTGCTTCTAATTGTATATCCTCTGTATAGTCTCCATTAACCTTGACTTTTGCGGTGCTTTGTTGATATAATCTAGCTACAACACCTTGAAATTTATTTCCAAATCCATATAAGCTTACCATTTTCTGAATCATTCCCCATTGCAGTGAATCAAATGCCTTAAATATGTCCAATGCTAAAAATCCAATCTTTACTTTTTTACGTTCTGCTATATCCGTTAAATCTAGTACTTTCCTAATTAAATCTGACATATATCTATTGGTCAAAAACCCTACTTGATCTTTATCAATATATTCTCCAATGAAACTATTCATTCTCTTTGCCAATATCATTGTGAAAATTTTTACGTCTTGATTAATTAAAGAAATTGGTCTGTATGATTCAACTTTCTCTGGATCTTTCCCTGGCTTTGGAATTAATGTTATTATTGTCCTACTCCAAGATTTAGGTATCTTTTCTCCCTCTAGTATTTTATTATATAATTTGTATAACTTGCCAATTACTATCATCTTGAAATCTTTATAAAATTCTGCTGTTAGTCCATCCTCACCCGGGGCTTTATCTAACTTGAGTTTTCTTATCGCCTCCCCAATTTCTTTTTTTGTTATTTCTTCCTCCATGATATTTTTATGATTTTCTTCTACTTTTCTGATCTTTTGGGATTCAAAGAGTTCCTGGAGTTTATCCAAATTAACAGGTTTTTTCGTATATAAATCACTGTAAAAATTTTCTACGATTTTTAATTTGTCTCCACTTTTATTACATCTATTACCTAACTTATCTATCAGTACACTAATATGTCCCTTAAGATTTTTTTCTTTAGCAGCTCTTGCCAATAATTTAGAATTTTTATTGTTGTATTCGAAATATTCTCTCTTTAGAAATATTAAGTCTTTCTTTACTTTCTCCATATCTTTGCCCTCTAGTTCTTTCTTTATCTTCATTATTTCTCCCAGTAACTTTGGATCTTTACTTCTAGCATGTTCCTCGTGTTTAGTTTTCAATTGTTCTTCCAACTCCTGCTGTCTGTTCATTTCCTGCTTTTTCTTTATACTTGCAATTTTTATAGATTCCCCCCTAAATATTGCTTTCATTGTATCCCAAACCGTACTAAAATTGACTACTTCATTATCATTCCACTCCCAATATTTACCCCATTCTTCTATCATTTGTTTTTTGGTATTTTGATCTCTGAAAAGTCTGGGATTATATCTCCAATTATAAAAAAATTTTTTTATTCCAACCAATTTTATTTCCATAATAATTTTCGCATGATCCGATTCCTTAAAGGTACCAGTTTCAATATTTTCTACTTTTTTAATTAAATTCTTTGTAACAAAAAAATAATCTATTCTAGAATACATATTGTATACGTGTGAAAAATAGGTGTAAGTTCTTTCATCCCCTTTAATTACTCTCCATACATCTTCCAATCTTATCTTTTTTGCCCAATTAGACAATAGATCTTTTTTTTCACCTCGTCTTGCCCCTGTGGAATCTATTTCTGTCCTAATTAAATTAAAATCTCCAGCTACTATCATGGTTTCTGAACCCTCCTTTTTTATTATCTCGGTCAATTTATCTAGAAATTCTATTTGATGTTCATTTGGTGCGTATATGTTAATTAATGTTATATCCTCATCGTCAATATCCCCCTTTATAATTAGATACCTTCCTTCTGGATCTGCAATGCTTTGCTTGAGATTAAATCCTAATCTTTTTGATATCAAAGTTGCTACACCTCTGGATTTAGATGTTCCTATTGCCATCTCATATATTTGCATACCTTTCACATAAAGCTTATTCGATTCCAGTGACTTTTGGTGTGTTTCCTGTAAAAAAATAATGTCTAAATTATCTTTTTTTAATGCTTGCTGAATTTTCTTCCTTTTCAGAGTACAACCTGTACCTTTTACATTCCAAGATAATACTTTAAATCCCCTTACCATCTATAGATTGTATGAATGTTAAATTGCTCATCCTGGACACGTGACACCCTACCCTACATACAACAATTATGACAAAAAACATAAAAAAAACAAAATACAGAGACTTACCTACCAAAACTTTATTGATTTTCCTCCCCACTCTACATTTTCGAGTACCGCCCTTGAATCCCAAAGAGGGGAGGGTGGGGCCAGCGGTGTCTGGCATAAGTGTATGATTTTGATTTTCCCCCGCTTTTTCCCTGCTCACCAATTATGTTTTATTCCGATAAAACTAGGCTCCCCAGTGTGTCCGACCCCCCTACCGCTCCCTCCAACTCCTCCCCCAGTACTGAATCCTTCTCCAAAGCTCCCGTTGTTTGTAGCGCTTTTCTCAAATCCATCCATTCTCTAGAAGCAATTTTAAATAATCCAATTTGACAAAAATATTCTAAAACATCAGTTTTTTCATCAATAACATGCTTTTTCTTTTCGTAAAAGAATCTCAACTGCTGAGGAAATCTCCAGTTGTATACTATACCCTTAGTTAAAAGGAATCTTGCCACTGGCTTCATCTTATATCGCCACACTCTCTCCATTGGAGAGATATCATTATATACTTCCACAATTATGCCATCCATCTTCAAAGCCTCAGTACCAACCTTTTTTATAAAAGCCATGACTTTCAGTTTATCAGCCCAATTCGCAAATTTCACCAACACATTTCTACTTGATTTTTTCCCCCTTCTGCCTCCTAACCTGAAAGCACTTACAATATCTTCCAATACATAATCTTTGCCCATTTGTAAAGAGTTTAACCATTCAACAACACGCTCTTTAAGTTTATCGGGTATTCTCTCTTCCATCTGTCTGATCACTATATTTTGCTTTCGATTCTCTTCTTCCAGTAAATCCAATCTCTTATCTTGGGCTATTATTTTAACATTCGTAGCTTGGTCTGCTATGTATAGTCCATTCAACTCAATTTTGATAGTATCCATCTGTTTATATACATCCGACATCATGGCATTAATCTTAGTGGTGTTTTCTGTGACTTCCTTTGAAACATTTGTTACCACTGTCATCAGGGACTGGTAGTTTTGTTTGGCATTTTCCCTATCTTTTTTCATCTCCTCCCTACTTTGCTTCATCTCCTCGCAACTTAATTTGAATTCTTTTCTCATCTGTTCACTACTAGCCTGTATTTCTTTCCTAATTTCCTGCATGCTATCTACCAGTGTCCTGTCTAAAAAATCGACTTTCTTGATAAACTTGCCAAATTCAACAAACATCTGAACGTTTTCCATTGCTGAGATTTCCACAACAGGTGGTGGTGTTGGTGTGTCTTGTCTATCCTTCTGCTCCTTCTGTTCTTTCTTCTCTCTTCTCGTCTTAGGTCTCGCCGCTTCCTCCTCCTCTCTGTTTTTCACTCCCTCCATTTCTGTTTTCTTTTGAGTCAACTGAACTGTGGGATCAAACACTTTAAATTTTGTTTCAGTATGATTGTTTTGCCAAGTTCAGTTAAATTTAATCCCAATCAGTTTATTTTTAGCCAAATTCAATTCAATTCAATTCTTTATTTTTATTATTTTCTATTTTATTATTATTATTCTTATTACTATTATTATTCTTTCCAATTATTCAAATTTTATACTTCCCTTTGATCCCAAAGCTCAATTGGTCTAACTGTATCTTGTAGTCTTCAAATATGCAAATTGTCCAAGAAATATTATATTAATAATGTGTCTCCTTTTCTCAAAAATCCCGATACCCAAATATATCCAGATATAACTCAATTCAATTGGTCAAGCTAATCTGGTACCAATTAAACAATATATAATAAGACAATTACCTTATTTTCTTATTCAGTTGAAAATAAATGTAAGTCCAATTAACAATTAAACAGGTTAAACAATTTGTAGTGATTGTACAATCAACTTAAATAATAACCTTATTAACTTATCTAAGTAATATGTAAAGAGGTGGAGAAATATTCATAAGAACCCTTGATTGCTTCAAAAGTAACCTTATTGTCTTTTTTTTTTTTTTTTTTGAGTCAAGATGAGAGAAAGAAAGAAAATATATATATATATGCTTTTGGGAAAAAATATATTCAATGCTCAATATCCCTACAATACAAACTTTTCATCTACAAAATTAGTCTTTTTATTCCCTCCCTTTTACTGTTGATTAATAGCCTTCCCACTAATTTTATTTCAATTGACTCCAGCAGAAGGAATGGACGTCGTGTTTGAGTTAGTTTGAAGCTGATGCAATAACCGGGGGGGGGGAGGGAGAGGACGATGGTGCAGGAGAAAGGTATGGGGAAGACGGACAAAATAGAATAAGTTCTCTAAAAGAACCTCACAAGCCGTTTTTACAAAAGAATAATTATGTCCAAGTTCTAAGTGTGTGCTCCAATATATATTATAGCACAACAAAAAGACTGAGTTAGGTTAAATATAACAATTCGCTGTTCAAACCGGAAGGCGGGGAAGCTGTCGAGTTTCGCTTCTTGCTGCTGCTTTTAGTTTTTGATCTTCGCCGCCATTTTTCAAAGCTCCCCTCTCCCCCTTTTTTCAAATTCCAATATTAATATATCGCCTTCTAGTTCGAAGAAACACAACCGAGGAAAGTTCCTTAAGCTTGTCGATTGCAGCCTGTCCAGTTTATATCTACTTTCAGAAGGGAAAAAACCTCTAAATCTTCTAATACGTCCCCCCCTTCTCGTTGCGAGTCAGGAAGAGGGAGAAGGGGAAAAGAACTCCCCACACACCGCTATCGAGGACACCTTTTCTTTCTCCGTTTCCCTTCTAAAGTCCACACTCGGCACACATACAGACCTCCGATCTTCAGCCTCCGTTTTTTTTTAAATCGCAGCACTAACAGGCAACTGGCTTCACGAACGGCCGTTCGTTTCTCAGGCGTCACAAACCTCCGCTTGCTTCCGACCCCACTCGGTCTCTTCTACTCGATCTCCCGCTCTCTCACAGTTTCGGCTTCCAACTTCTCTGCTCCGGCACTCGGGTCGGCTCTACAAGCGTCGGATCGTATCGGGGCCCCTTCCGAGGCCTCGACCTCCTCGCCGCTTGGAGCTCGAGCCCTTCGTGCCCCGCTCTCTGTTGTTTTTCCGACTCGTCGTCTCTAGCCGCTCGTCACCTATGTCCGCCCAGTTTAAGGTTCTATTTTATCTTCTTTGTGTCCAGTTTTAGCTATCAAATCTCATTTAAACCGCATTGAAGTGGTGGAGCAAAGGAAAAGCGTGCTCTCCTCTACGCCATCCAAACCACGCCCCCCGATTCTCATCATTTCTGAGAAGGGAGATAACCCACATTCCCATAGATAAGGAGCAAATGACATCATTAAAACACCTGACAATGCAGGAACATCTGTTCAAACTATGCAAACCCAAGCCTGGGAATGTGGTACATCAAAGGAATAATTAGGTCATCTTGACATATCACCGAATACCTAGCATTCAGAAGGAAGGTAGGAGAGCACCCAAAAATCATATAAAAGAAGGGCCAGTTTTGACCCATCTTCAGCCTTCCCTTGCGGAGGCTAACATCATGTCACTTTGACCAATGACATGAACCATCCAAGCAAGCCAGGCATGGGGGCTTGCTGTCCGCTGCTTACTGGACATCATGGACAGAGATGCTGTTAGGTGAGAAAAGCTATTCTCTTGCTTTATTGTTTTCTTGTTAGGGTAGAATTAAGGGACTCTATCTTTGAGTCATGGTAGAACAATTAGAAAGGGTACTTACAGTAGAACTACTTTCTCTAATCTGTATTTGGATATACTTTTGGATATATATACTCTTCAATAAAAAGCTTAGAAAGATATCCGGAAGTCTGATTATTGTCTACCATGCTAATAAGCAGAATTTATACAGAGCAGAACTTGGCCTGTAAATAAAGGTCTCGCTAAGACTTTGTTTTGCAAAGACTCTCAGCTACAGGAAGAAGGGACTTTCGGGACTCTGATCAGGTTCCCAGGGCAAACCATGATATCAGAGAAGGGAGTACATCTGTGTCCCTGGCCCAGCCTGAGAAATCAAGTCTCCTACATGTTATTGCCTTTTGAAGATAACCGCAAGGTTTCAGGGCAGAGACTTTCCCCAGAAACATCTAAGCAGTACTACTCTGCTCTGTGTGTGAAATGGCATTAGTGTGGGAAGTGGCAAAACAGAAACAATCACTGCTTCTCAGCAGTAATGCCTATTTAACCTGCTACCGTACCTACATAGAGCAGAAGTGCCACTTTCCAAATCGAAGAAACCTTGTAAAGGGGAAGGGGAGAGTTTTAAGGGCAGACAGGCAGTTGAACGTTAGAAAAGGACTTTGCCTGTGCTAGGGAGCCCCAGGTCTGGAGTCTTCCCAGGGAAGAACCTTTGAGGAAAACCTCTCCACGTTGCCCACTCTCCTACACACCCTCGGGGGCTTCATGACACTGGGAATTGGAGTCCAATAACCTCTGGAGAGCCAAGTTCGTTGTCCCCTGTTCTAGGCTTAACTTTGAATTCTTGAGCTAGAAGGATGGCTGTGCATGTCTTTGAATGCAAATCTCACCTCTACCATACATACTAGTATTTAAATGCTGCTGCATGAGTTTGGAATGCAACTACAGGTATTATTTTTTTAAACTGTATTCATTATGAAACAAAGCTTTTCAAAGGTGACCGGTTGGTTGACTTTTTTGTCAAGTGAATGTTTATGCCCCATTGACTAACACACGTATTTTTAAAAGGGGAATCAAGATATTGAGGGATAAATTAAACACAATGGCTAACAAGTGGAGTGAATCCTTTCTTAATGTAAAAGGAAACAACTCAGGCAATAATTCTTGAAAGGCTTTACAACTGAAGCATAGAAAGTCACGATTTTACAGTAATTGATTCTCCCATACAAGCTTGCCCGGTAGTTAGTTGCGACTAGTTACTTCCAATCTCTGAACAAGATCATCTCAGCATTCATCCAGAAAATATTGAGAGATACAGCTATGATCATATACACAGTTATTAGTGAATAAGCCCCTTTGGGCACAAGGAGGCTTAATTCTGAGTACACCTGCTTCAGATTGCATCACACGGATCTGAACAGGGCTTGAGTTTGGATTTTACCTAATTTTATTTTACAGAAGAATTTTTTGCATTTGCCTTTTCAATTTACCCAATCTTCACCCAAACATCCCCATATCAACTATTCCCCCTTTGCCTATTCAATGCCAACAATAAAGAAAAAAAAATACAGGAGGCTGGTTGATGTAAGTAGGCAACACTCCATTGAGAAGACAGTTTCCAAAAACCTAACTGATACTTTCTTCCTCATGTTCTCCTTCTACAATTAGTCCTTGTAGATGCATATTAAATGCCTGCTGTTTCTTTTATGTCCTTCCTTTTCTCTCTCTCTCTCCCCCACCCATCCCTGATTCCACCCACCCCTTTCCTTGGCTGAAAGCCTCTTGTGTCTTGAGATCTCTCTTATTGTGCTTGCTCTGGCAGAGTGGAAAATTTAATTTGAAACTAATTAGCACTGAAGTTGGTGAGCATCCTCAAGTTACCAGGGCTTCACCTTTCCCAAAGGAGAAGAACAACGCTGCTCACCTGTAGCCAACTTTTCACAATGCCGGAATCATGCAGGAGACGGTAAAGGATCCAGGAGCAGCTATTCTTTTGGCTGAAAGGTCATGGGTAGTTTATGACAAAGCTCTAATTAATACTTCATTACCCGTAAATGACCAGGAGTCTCTTTTGTCAGCATTTAGTATTATTAGCTAAAGGTTTGGTTTGCATGCGAACGATCTTTATCATCTCAAGCAGCTTGTTCTTCTTTCTTTGGCATTCAGGGAACATGGCCTTTGAGGTCCTTACTCTTGAACTTCTCTGAACATGTATTCTATGTGTGTCAACAATGTTTCACCTGAAACCTAATCACTACAGGTGACATTCAATGAGGTCCTGGGTCACAGAAAGGTCACCCCCTCCAATGGGAACACAATACAAGCCTGAATCTCTACAGTTGGGCCAGAGCACCACCACAAAGAGGCAAATTGTTCTTCCACCATTGGTGGAAGGTGACCCAATGGAGAAAGTAAGGGTCAATTCCAGGAATGTATGAGTAGGTCACTTGGTTAGATCAGTCCACTTGGAATCCCATTCCTATGGATCTCCCCTAAAGCAGGGGAAGGTCTGGGAAAGAGAACTTGATCTACAAAAGTTCACATTAAAACATAGAAGTGAAGCTTTTAGGTGCCGAAATGCTTTTGTTTTGTTTCCTATATGTTATGCTTGCACAGACTAACAAGGCTACCACAGGAAGTTCTCAATCAGTGGTACATATATCACTAGTGGGATGCAGAAGAAATCTGGCTGAGATGCAGTTTTCATAATAACAAATAAGAATTTGCTCTCCTTCAGTGCCATCTCAATTTCCCTCCCCCGCCCTCGCCACTCAGACCTGTCAATAAGTACACTACAGGTCATCCACATGTGGGGTAAGGACTCTATGTCACTCCAGATGTTGGGTGTCAGCTCCATCATTCTCAACCAGCACAGCCACCAGGAGTATTAGTCTAACAACATCTGGAATGGCACATGGTCCCATTAAGCTAGTGCCACCAACTAGACTGCTGAGGATCTAGATCCATGATGGTGAACCTTGGCACTCCAGATGTTCTTAGACTTCAATTACCAGAAGCCCAAAGTCTCGTGAATCCACAAGAATGGGAGCATTTTACTTCTGCTTCCAGGAGCAACAAGGGTGGTGCAGGCCGGATGAATCGCAATAAACCCATTCGTGCAGATTCACATGGGCTTGGGCTTCTGGGAATTGAAGTCCAAAAACATCTGGAATGCCAAGGTTTGCCATCACGGATCTAGATTCTCATGTTTCCCATCTGAGAAAAAAGAGCCTCTTATGTACATGTTTGAAGGACAGGAGATCTCCTGCAAATAAGAATCTCTTTTCAAATTATGCTGGAAGCTGGCTTTGAAAAATAAAATGACCAACCAAAAATAAGCAATTACTGTACACTTATTTCCCACCCCATAGTGTTAGTGCATTCTCTGGGCAGTTTCCCAAGTTAATTTAACATTTTGCCCCAAACATGCTGGGTACTCATTTTACCGACCACAGAAGGATGGAAGGCTGAATCAAACTTGAGTCCTGCTGAGGCTCAAATGCACAACTGTAGCTTTCTTCAGTTGGACTGATGCAGTTATTATCCATTTTACTAATGAATTTTTATTCTTTGTTTATATTTACTCTTAGCATTTTGTCACTGTGAATGTGCTTTAAATTTACCCTAAGTGATGAATATAACAAGAAAGTGCCTGTAGTGACTAACCTTCGAGGAGGGGGGATCTTCTCTTTCACCCTATTACAACCAGGTTAGTTGATAGAGGGTAGTGAGACCTTTACAAATCAGGAGTCAATATGTGAAGAAAGACATTAGGAAGACTAAAGCTCAGAATGAGCTCACACTAGCAGAAGACGTTAAAAATGATAATGAGAATTTTATGCAATATTCAGAGCAAGAGAAAAACGGAGCAGTATGAAGCCCAATGCGTGGGAAGACAGATAAATGTTCAAAGGTGACAGAAAGAAGGCTGTGGGGAAAAGTGGAATGAAAATAAAATTCCCTTCCTGCCAATAATACATAGCTCCACAATTTGTAAACCATTCATCACCTTCAGGTCCAAACTTGCCGCCTTTCTACAGACTGTGCCAATTAAGGGTTTTGGAAGTTGTCATCATCCAAGAATATATAGGACCCCAAGTTTGAGAACCATTGCCTAATCCAACATCTTCCCCTGCTCCATTACTTAGGTTCTTGTGGCGTTTTTTCTTTCCAAATTATAGGCCATCCCCATATCAGCAGTGATATATACCAAGATATTTTGCAGATGATGAAAGGCACTAAACCCTATATAGTCAGAGAAGCGAGGGGTGAGGGTTTGTGCAAATGCCTCCATTGTTCCACATGTGCACTAACAAAGTGGCTGCTGTAAAATTCAATCCATATGAGCTGGGATAAGACCAAGATATTTGCAAACCTATTATCAATTAGCTACAGCAAGTTAGCAAACCTTCCATAAACATTCAGAGGATTCTGGTTAAAGGCATACATTGATCTCTTCTGTTGGCCTTGTGCTTTTGTGCCTATGTCTAGAACAACATCAGAACTTCATTTCAATTGCTTTATATCTTTTTTAAAAAAAACTCCCTCCACAAACATACTGACTACAGATTTTAATACAGTATTTTAAATAGATTTTCAATTATTTTTTTATTTTTAAAGACAATTCTCTCTCTCTCTCTCTCTCTCTGTGTGTGTGTGTGTGTGTGTGTGTGTGTTAACTAGCGTTAATGAGCCTGAACATGCAGTTTTGAGACTCATCCCAACATGAACTTTGGACATCTATAACATGGAGGTCAGTGGCTATGATGTCAATTGGGCAAAAAAATCATTTCTTAATATTAGTCCTAATGTGATAAAAGATTTTCAAGGTTATAAGCCCTACTTCTATAATAGGTTCAGCACTTCGGATAGTCAATTTGAAGTTTGTATACTATTCCATCTCCTAAGCAAATTCATCGTCCCACTGACCTTAGAATTAGCAGCCTTCCTGCCTTCTGAACATCAACAGGGGATTAGAGCTATGAGAGCAGAGTAAATCCAGTGGGTTTTTCCTGTTGCTTTCCCTGCAATCTGACAAGAGATAGGGCTGTTCTTGTAACCTACCTATAAATATGGTTACCTGAATAGCTTTTGTGTGAGTGAGTGATAGAATAATCCTGAAACCATCTTGCCTTTTATTTTTCTTACCAACACCCATATCTATATGGCTTCATGAATAATCTGATCTGTAGTATAATGGCATTGGATCAATTACGCTATAAGGGTCAGAATCCAGCTATTAATTCTTGCTATATTTTTCTTCTGTGTTATTGTTTGTATTGATTTATAAGAAACAATGGCAAATTAGGGTGTTCAACGCTGGCTACATTGCAGAATACTCCAGAATGGCAAGCATTATCCATCAGTAGGTATGTTACAACAAATAGAAATAGCAATAGGAATGGGAATCACCAATTATGTATTTTAGAAAGCGACCCTGCCCTTCTAATGCCGGAAAGGTTTCTGTTGGAAACACAGAGCAGGCAGGAAAGGCATTTCCAAGAATCTTAGCGTCACCTAGTGTCAGAGTTTCAAACAGCACATCTTGAGGGGAGGGAGAAAATGGGGGTTACATGCGCCTAAGATTGTTCAGCTAAGAATCTGCAATGTGGACATAGTACAGAACACACGTCATACAGAAAAATGTTATCAGACTGGCTGAAGCTCCCTGGAATTGACTCTTTATTACAATAGTAGATATCCTAATACCCAAAATGTGGAAAAGGCACTAAAAGGAGCACTTATGAAGTGAAGGTTTTGAAGTACTAGCCATGTTAGCCTGTGCCAGCATATCAGACAAAAAATAGAGACAAAATGTTGTATCTGAAGCAAAAGCTAACATTAAAATATAGCTGTTTGTCTTTAAGGTGCTGAGCACAGAAGAATAGATGCCTTTGAACTGTGGTGCTAGAGAAGACTCTTGAGAGTCCCTTGATCAAATCAGTCCATCTTGAACGACATAAATCCTGACTGTTCCTTGAAAGGACAAATGGTGAAGCTGAAGCTCAAGTACTTTGGCCACCAAATGAGAAGAGAGATCACTCCGTTGAGAAGGTCCTGATGCTGGGAAAGATCAAAGGCAAAAAGAGAAGGGGGCAGCAGAGGATGAGATGGTTAGATGGCATCATTGACACACTGGGCATAGATCTGGGTGGGCTATGGAGGATGGCAGATGAAAGATGAGCCTGGAGTGCAGTGGTCCATGGGGTTGCAAAGGGTCGGACTTCACTGTGTGACTGAACAACAAAAAAGTCTTTAAAGTGCCACACCATTTTTGCCTTTATTTTCTTTTTTCTTGACTGGAAGATTGGCCGGTTAGCAGTTCAAGACCAGAGTGTTGCATGATGGAGTGAGTTCCCACCTCTCTCCCAGCTCTTGTCAACCTAGTGGCTTAAAAGCAAAAAATCACAAGTAGATAAATAGGTACTACTTCTGTTGGAAGGTAAACAGTGTTCTGTGTCTAGTCATGGCTGCCACATGTCCATGAAAACCTCTGCAGATGCAGACAGTGCTAGCTCATTGGCTGTAAAGCAAGATGAGCACCGAACCCTAGAGTCAGATACAACTGGCTTTTGAGCAAGGGTGACCTATATCTAAAGAGAGGATGCTTAATGCAGCAATTCTCAGAAAATGTGGGTGCCCCTTCCTTTTGGTATTCAAAACATTACAGGATGCAATTACACTACAATTTTTAAAGTGGAAAATGGGCCAAACAGCCATCAATATTTATTCCCATTTGTCTAATTTGTCCTGTATCAATAGATCTCATTGCAGTCAATAAAATTACATTGAAACAATATGAAGCGATCAGAACACTTTATTCTGTTTTTAGCACACAATTATTGCATCAACATATGACACACAGCAAGGAACCTACCTCCTATATACGAATGGGTTTGCCCTTCCAGGCGCCTTTTACTTCCGCTTCCAGGAGTGACGAGGGCGGTGCGGCATGGGCCGGATGAATAGCAGCAAATGCATTCATGTGGCTTCACGGGGGCTTGAGCTTCTGGGAATTGAAGTCCGAGAACATCTGGAGTGCCAAGGTTCACCATCACGGTCCTATACTAACACACTCTTGTAAGCTCAGATTTCAGATAAAATGATTGCAGGCGGATGGAGAGGCCTGGGGCAATTTTTGTGCTTATCGAAAGCAGGTTGTGAGTTTGGGAGATGGGTTGAAGCACACAGGTTTGAAGATTTATCACTTGGCAGGTAACACCCACATTCCCAATCCTAATTCCAATAGATCAAAAGAGGAACACTGAAGACATTTCTGCTGGCTCTAGCCCAACAGGGTTTGCTGCATGTGGAAGGACCCATATGACATGTACAGAAGCCAGCTGTGTTAATATATTTTTAGCTTCTTTGAATATGGTTGAATTGGATAAGGCTTCCACAGCATGAAGACAGCAGGCAAGTGTATGAGATTCAGGTCAGACTTTACAGGGGGTGGGCAGAAGGATTCAGTAGAGGTTGTTGCTGATAGCTTTTTCCCATTGCTCAATATGGCCACTTGAGGCAATTGCTTCAGACTACCTAATGGTAGGGACTGTGGTGGTTTAGTAGCTAGGACACTGAACTTGATGAGCGGACGGTCAGGAGGCTAGCAGTTTGAGACGCAAGTGCTGCACGATGGAGGGACCCGTCATCTGTCCCTGCTCCTGCCAACCTAGCAGTTCGAAAGCAAGAAATTGCAAGTAGATAAATAGGTACCACTTCAGCGGGGAATGTAAGTGTTCTGTGTGCTCCAGCATCTAGTCATGCCTTCCATATGATCATGGTAACCTCTGCAGGTGCAGACAGCACTGGATCTTTGGCTGTAAATGGAAATTAGCACCACACCTTAGAGTTGGATACGACTAGCTTTCAAGCAAGGGACACCTTTACTTTTATCAATGGTAGGGCCAGGTCTGAACTTACACCTCCATATACCTATGATTCAATGGACAGCCCTGCACAAAACTCTGGATATTCTGTCACCATATAAACACACATGCCATGACTCAATGAGCACTGGACTCTCTACCAGGAAACATTTGGTTTTGAACTTCAGTTCTTTGAATACTTCTGCTTGTCTGCCATTCAGATATTCTTCCCTGGAGTATTCAGAGACTTGCCATCCAGGAGACTAACATTTCCCACTTCTATCTCTGTCCATGCACTATCCTTGAGGGGGAGAAGGGAAACACTACTAGGACCAACCCCAAGATTGGCAGAGTGAGATACAGATGCTGCTGAAAGGATGGGGGGGGGGTGGTCAAGCAGTGATTAAGCTGCTGTCAGTGGTGTAGCATAGTAGGGGGGAGCCCGCCCTGGGTGGCACTTTTTTGGGGCAGCAAAATTTCACAATAAATAACAATAATATCTTGTAATCTGAACTAAAAATTTGAACCATTTCATTTCATATTTTTGTCGTACCTACAATTTGGAGCGATTAAAATGAACATGGAACTTTTTATTATTTAATCTGTGACAGAACCAGGGAATCCCATTTCTTTAAATGAGTGTAGTTATCTCGCTCGCTCTAGCGACTGGCAACACCGTCTGTACTAACCAGTTGCCTTGCGGTAATTACCCATGTTTGATTTTGTGCTAGGATTGTTCATGACAAAGATTCAGCAAAAAATAATTCTTTCATATAAAGAATAGAGTTCAATATTGTCTAATAACACCTGCAAATTAGGATACAGTGTGGGTAAGTCTCTTTGGGGAAGTCCATCATTGAAGGCAAATTTGGCCTACGTCCCTGGTGGCTGAAACCCATGTTATACCACTGGCTGCTGTCCTGCAACCAAAAGGTTGTGAGTTCGGTCCTGACCAGGACTCAAACTTGATTCAGCCTTCCATCCTTCTGAGGTCATTAAAATGAGTCCCCAGCATGTTGGGGGCAAAATGCTAATTAACTTGTGAACCACCCAGAGAGTGCACTAAGCACTATAAAAGTGTGATTGCTTTGCTTTACACATGGTTTCCTTACTTCCTTTTGTTTTTGAAGCAAAATCAAATTAGAAAATGGAAGAAGGTGCTTACTGAACAAGGAATAACATTAAAGGAGGATATGCCTGAGGAACTCAGCCTCCCCTACACCACTTGGAGAACCCTGAATAGGCTGCGGGTCAGAATGCCTAAATGTAAGACCAACATGCTCAAGTGTGTGTGTGTGTGTTGGGGGGGGGGGTCATGGCTGAGAACAACACACTGTGTGAATGTGGAGAGAGACAGAATCTGGCTCATTTGATGGTCTGACAATGACTACCAGAAATATGTACTGATGAGGATTTAAGGTTCGGTCAACAACAAAGCCAAGAAGGTGTCTTCATTTTGGCAGTTTAAAGTTTGACCTAGACATGAAAGAAAGAAGAAGAAACACCCTGGTTTCCTAAAACTGCTTTTTGAAGCTGCTTGGCCAATGCCTGAATGTAAAAGCAAGGCCACCGAGGGAGAGCTTCTGAGACCTCACTCAACTGCCTCTTATCTTTATGGGAAGGAAGACCATTCAAGGGCAAAGAGCAAGATGTTTGGGGAATCAGTTCACTGCCAATTAGCAAGAACTCGAGCCAGCTGGAACAGAAGACAATGTGTTAGCATGAAAATGTTACTTGGCTCACAAAGCTTATAAGAATTCAGATTGGTTATTGGTGGAAAGGTCTGGAAAGAGGGCAGGGTTTGAAAGGTTAAAAAAAAGCAGGAAGTGAAGATCACAGAAGGTCACTCTTGCCAGATGTTAAATATTTGCTGTACTTCAGCTGATGGAACTTTGTTTATGCTCTGGGACTATGCTCAAGTAAATAGATTAGGCTAAATAGTTTTATTGTTTTATGGAGAACTGTGTGCTAGAACCTCACTGATTTTTTTCTTCTTCTTAGGAGCAGACTAGTAAAAGTTAAGGTTGCTCTTGCCAGTTGTATACAACTCTAGGGTTTAATGCTCATCTCTGTTTATAGCCAAAGAGCCAGAGCTGTCTGCATCTGCAGATGTTTCTGTGAACATGTGGCAGGCATGACTAGACACCAGAGTTCACGGAACGCTGTTTACCTTCCCACTGAAGTGGTACCTGTTTATCTACTTGCAATTTCTTGCTTTTGAACTGCTAGGTTGGCAGGAGCTGGGACAGAGTGAGAGCTCACTGCGCCATGCATCAAGTTCAGCGTCCTAACCACAGACTAGCACTCAGCAATAAGACTGTCAAGTGTAAAGATATGTCACTAGAGACTAAAATAATCCACACACTTATATTTCTGAACACCATGTAGAGATGTGCAAACTGGGCAGTAAAGAAAGTTCATAGGAAAAAATGAGTTTTTTGAAATATAGTGTGGGAATAAAGTTTTGTGGATACCCTGAACTGCCAGAAAGATGAACAAGTGGGTCCTAGAGCACACGGAATCTGAACTCTCCCAGGAGGCAAAAATGATGAAGCTGAAGGATTTTCTACTTTGTGCACATCACGAGAAGGCAAGACTCTCTGGAAAAGACACTTGTGGTGGGAAAGGTGGAAAGGAGCATGAAAAGAGGAAGGCCAAACATGAGATGGGTTGACTCCTGAACGGAAGTCGCGGGCTTGACTTTGCAAGAGCTGAGCAGGGCTGTTGAGAACAGAACTCAGAAATTGGAAATATTTGTGGGGGGTTTGAATGACACATTTTGGAAGCTATGGTTCAAAAACAAGTACTTCCTATGTCCAACATGCACAGAAAAGTAAAAGCAACTTTCTCTTGATTTTTTTTTTTTTTTTGGTTGAATGTTTTTATGAGAGATATCCGATCATATGCTCAGGAACTGTACTCTGGTGTTCTGTTCAATGATGGCAGGCATATGTCCCTTACTACCATTGATTCACAAGTGGCAACCAAATGATAGAACCACCTGATCACCTCAATACGCTGCCACCCTAAGAGAGAATTTCATTGCCAGATTTCAAAGCTTGAGTGCCAGTGTTCAATATCTGGTGGACACTCACTCTACAAGGAAGATTTGCCATTGTATTGCTACTACTTTCTTTCATAGCAATGCGAAACAAAACACAATTAGTTTGGTTTCTGTTTATGCTTCTTCTTCCTCCTGCTGTTCTTCCAACTCCAGGGCTTCCTTGCTGGAAGGATTCCTTCTTCTCTGCTCCCATCTTGTGGCTGTTGGATGACATTCAGCTAAAAGTTGCAGAAGTATCAGAATTTGGGAGTCAAATGGTACATTAGCTTCTTTTACACAATATAGGTTACGCATCAGGACAATCAACTTTTGAGGTACTGGTCTTCAATTTCTTTCAAAATAACTCACTTTCTCATGTTACAGTCAAACGCCTTTGCTGTGGTCTATAAAAAAACACTAATATCCTTCTGAAATTGAAATGCCAAATGGCAGCTTTTTAAAAATCCATTGCAAAAACAATTTGCCAAGTACCGATCAAATGGATATTACAGAAAAAAATCCCAAAAGTTTTACCTCCCAGGTTAAAGTAAATAAAGGGAAGCCACAGACAAATTCCTTTTGCTTAATACGATAAATTGTACTAGAAACCATGGAGATTTAGTCCATCAACACCTCCACGTATATAGTACTATCAATTCAAATTGGCCCACTGTAACTGTAACCTACTATGCAAAAGTAAGTAATAGTAGACTAGAATCATTCGAATCAATAGTCTGGCCAGATTATCCTGCTATGGTAAGAGTAGACCCGTGATGGCGAACCTTGGTACTCCAGGTGTTCTTCAACTTCAATTCTCAGAAGCCCTGATCAGCAAGAGTGCTGACTTGGGCTTCTGGTAATTGAAGTCGAAGAACACCTGGGATGCCAAGGTTTGCCATCACTGGAGTAGACCATACTGCCAGCAACTCAATGCCAAGTGTCAGACAGTGGTTAACTAACCTGACAACCCTGAGGACTAATGGCCTTGGGTGGCAAAGTGGGATTAAATCCCACTTGAATCCATCTTGATGGAGGGTAGCAGCTTCACCAATATTTGCCTGGGGCTGAGGAGTATTTTGTATATCAATAGGGCTCCGGTCCAGAGACTCGCTGAACTGGATCAGTGGTACAGGTGCTCCGCTGCAATGTGGAAGGCAAGTGGAAGGCCACTGCATTTTCTTCTCAGGACAATCTTCATAGCCGATCACCATTTGGAATTGGATACGGCATTCAAAGAAGAATATGTATGTCTCAATAGAGGTTCTAAAGCAGTGGTTCCCAACCTTTATTTGACCATGCCCCACCTAAGCACCTCTAAAATCCTGTTCCCACCCCACCCCCGTGATATATAATTCTTATTATTCAAAAAGTGAACTCCTATTCATGTGGAGGAAACCTAAAAGTCCATGCAATTAATAACTCATTCTCAAATACCCCCCCCCCCATCAAATTACCCCCTGTGTGGTGTGTGCCCCACATTGGGAACCACAGGCCCAGTCACTTCATCTAAACGTTCTCAAATTGCCCGTTAAAAATCAAGTCCCCCCCCCCCGTGGTGTGTGTGCCCCACATTGGGAACCGAGGCTTGAGAGTCTTTGCACTGCCTAAACTCCACACTGCTTGTGCAGAGGTTTTTATACACACACAAAGCAGGAATTGATTTGAAAAGGAAGACTGAGATAAAACATAGTTTGTTCAGCTACTACATCTGTATGTATCTGACAAGAATGATTGAAGGAATGCACACACACATTTGGCCAGTATACTCTTGCAACACCCAAGGCATTATGCAATCCACAGATTCCCCCCCCCCCCATTGCAACAAAGAGGATTAGTGCTAAAGAAAGAAGTGCTGAATTCCTCCACACACAAGATAAGAAAAAGTCTAAATACAAATCATCAGACATTGCATGCACAAGCCCTATATTTATATATATTCTGGTGTGCATATTTATGTAGTGCTATTTCTCAGTACAAGCAGATTTCTCAAAAGCAAAATGAGTTTGTCTTCTTCTCTTCCTTTGTTTACTTCTTTGGGTGTCGAGGGATACAAGGTTCTGGTTCTGGTTCTGGCACTTCTAGCAGCATCCATCAGTTGTTTGGTGTTATTGTCTCTGTTCTCTCTCCACCTTCTTCTGGGTCTGCCTGATGGTCTTTCTCCTCTTCTTTCCACATATGCCCTGTATGGTATGCAATCCCAAGACATTCTCTCCAAATGAGCAAACCACTCTATTTGTTGTCTCTGTATATAGTTTAAAATTGGTTGTAGTCCAATTCTTTCCTTTATAATCTCATTCCTGATTTTATCCCTTCTAGTCACACCGGCAGCTTTCCTCAGACATCTCATTTCCTCTCAAAGTCCAACCCCATTTCCACGTCATGAGAGGTGGCAACAGGCCAAAGTAAGGGATTGTTAGGATTGGGCAAAGTATGGTGTGGCCTTGCACCACAGGACCATTATGGCAGCCATGAAGGCGATCCTGGGTCACCCTGAAACAGTCTGGCCAAAGGGGCTCTGGTGTAATTCCGACAGGCTGAGCAAGGTAGCAATGGATAATTTATCGCTAAGGTAAAGGTTGCCCTTGCTTGAAGACTAGTATCCGACTCAAGGGTTCAGTGCTCATCTGTTTATAGCCAAAGATCCAGCACTGTCTGCATGTGCAGACATTTCCATGGACATGTGGCAGGCATGAATAAACACCAGAGTACACAGAACGCTGTTTATCTTCACACTGAAGTGGTACTTACTTGTAATTTCTTGCTTTCGAACTGCTAGGTTGGCAAAAGCTGGGACAGAGATGGAGGCTGTCTGTCATGCAGAACTTGGGTCTCGAACTGCTGACCTGCCAACCTTTCAGTTGTCACGATCAGCATCTTAACCACTGAGCCACTGCAGTCCCCTAATCTATCGCTATAGAAATCCAAATGAGATACAAATAGAAGGATTTTGTCCCCACCAGCAAAACCTATGGCTCCAAAACTGGATGTGACTGAGTTATGCCGATTGCCACAGCCAAGCCCTGCTTTTCACAACAAATCATGCTCTTTCTAGAACAACACCAACACACTGGACTAATCTCAGAAGCTGCATGTGTGTGACCCAATGTTGGGGAAAACTATTGCTATGCAGAAATGATGGAAGGAAGAGCACCATCGGTTTTGCTTCTCAGGTGCACAACCAGTTGGGTCCTGTTTCCATAGCAAACCTTTCCTATATTCCCAAAGGCTCAGTCATCTGGAGTGTCTAGATGTATTTTAGGGAGGCTTGAAAGAAAGGCAATAATGGCCAGAGGAATTTAATCCAATAATGTACATAAGGAAGAAAGTATTCTCCCTGCCCCAATTAAATTTTAACAGTGGTAAAAGGGGGGGGGGGGAGGATACAGAACACAGAAAGATTAGTGATGTGCTTCCCAAAAAGTTATGTAAATTAGAGGGGTGATTTCCTTACAGAGAAAATGATCAGTATGCTGACAGACAGCAGGAAGATTGAAAAGGCAGTAATTCTGCCTGTTAACTACCACCAAAGTTTTCCTCTCTCTGCATTCTAGATAAACATATTTGTAGCAAGATTTTTTTACTGCGCTGTTGCCTGGGGCAGTCCATTAGCACTTTGCTCAACACATCTTCCAAAGTCAAACCAAAGCACCAATAATAATACAGGGTTTTCTCATCTCCTTTGCATTTGCAATGATGTAACGGCGCTAATTATCCAGCCTACTTCAGTATCTGCCATTCCTCACTTCGCTCCCAAAGGGTTTATGATCAAACCTCCCTTTTAAAAATTTGCTTCCAAGACTGTCTCACTTTCATTTTTATTTATTTTTAAATGCTCCGTCATATGTGAATTTGCACTCAAAAAATTTGTGGTTTAGCATCAAGGCCATCAAAACCATAGACATAACTTTACCTCTGCTGACAAGGATATTTTAAAAACGATTCCTTGGAGATGATTTTTAAAGCATGTTTGATGTCCTCTTCTAACTCCATTCTGTTTTCTTCCTCTTGTTCATTACAAGTCTTATCACACTACTGCCTAGTAAACTTTCCATTTGTTCTTGGGGAATATTTTCCCCTTCTCCAGGGTGAAAATGTTATCAGACAAATCTCGAAAAAGTGTGCGCCGGCAAAGGAGACAGGCGTTTTCTCATTCGTAGATCGCACTTGGCCAGACACAGTTGTAATACCTAATAGTACTTTGCACCAGCCAAGATTTATTCTATGGTTAGAAACACAGAACTGTGGAACTTCAAATCCCATCAACAGTCAATAGCATAGCTAAAGGTAGGGAGTCAGGGACTGCAGTGGCTTAGTGGTTAATATGCTGAACTTGACTGGAAGTTCAGCAAGTCGAGACCTGTGTACTGAATGATTGCGTGAGCTCCCGTCTGTCTGAGGTACTGCCAACCTAGTAGTTTGAAAGCAAGAAATTGCAAGCAGATAAATAGGTACCACTTTGGTGGGAAGGTAAACAGCGTCCCCTGCACTCCGGTGTCTAGGCATGCCTGCCACATGTCCATGGAAATGTCTGCAAACACAGACTGTGCTGGCTCTTTGACTATAAAGAGATGAGCACTGAATCCTAGAGTCGATATGACTGGCTTTTGAGCAATGGTGATCTTTACCCTTAATGGTAGGGAAGGCTGGGAAGTATAATCTAACTGCAACTGCTGAATGTGGAAGGGTGGCGATTCAAAGCAGAAGTGGGGCACAATGAGCACAGCAGCATCATGTCACCAACCACATGACTAAAAAAATAATACAGCAGACGATGCAGTTTGACTAAATAAAGTTGGGCTAAAGTGTGCTGTGGTGCACTTACCCATTTTGTCTTTCCAAATATTCACCCTGCATCTTTTATGCAATATGGATTTCATTTGCTTATTCCCTCTCACATTTAGGTCAACAGTGTGCTAGTATTTTAAAAATAATTCCCTATTCTAGATGTCCATGACCAGGGGCTACAGCAGGATTAATTTTCTGCAATCCAACTTTAAAATGGCAAAGGAAAGATATTCAAAGAGCATATAAACTAGTAGTTTTCATGGTTGAAAGAGTCTTTTGATGTATGGAAGCCTTCTGTTCAGCCAAACACAACCCCAACCCACCCCCACTCCCGGTAGCCTCCCAGTAGAGTTTGGAAAATGCACCTTAAAAATATTAATGTAATTTCCTGCTCAACTTCCTCTCGCATACAGTGGAATCTGAAATAAATAGAAATTATGGGTTTGATCAATAAAAGAAGCCTGTTGGTATGCCTCAAGCTTCCCATATTTAGCTTCCGAGTATATGTTTGTTCCTGTATCTCTTTCATAAATAGTATTTAGTACAACACAAGAGTTACATAGTTTAACCTAGGGGTGCCCAAACTTTTTGGGCCGTGGGCCTGTCACATGGTTCAGTGGGCTTGGTTCCTCCTACAGGAAGCGGAAGTAAAACACAACTTGCAATCTGTTTTGCAACAGATAAGTTTTGCAGCAGGATGAGAGGCTGTCATTTTCTCTGCTTAAACCAGGTGTGCCCAAACTACTGTCTGTGGGCCCGATCTGGCCCCTAACACCAATTCATCTGGCCCACGCCACCCTCATTGCTCCTGCGCATGTTTTACTTCCACATCTGGGTGCAACGAGGGTGGCACTGGCCAGATGAATTGGCATCATGGGTCATATTCGGCCCATGTGCCATCGTGGGTCATATTCGGCCCATGTGCCACCCTTGGTTTAATCTTTTTTATTTTCTTTAAAGGCAGTCTTGCAGTGTACCCCTGGTATAAACATGTTATCTCAGTCTGTGGCTGAGGGGAACTGAAGAACCACCAAAGAAGATCCAAGAATATTGAGTCACATATAACTTATGTATTTTTCCTTTCAAAAATGTAGGAAGTGTAATCAGTTTTCATACTGCCTATATAGTTTAAGGCATATCTACAACTGCTTGCTTTTGCCTGAAGACCCAAGTTAATAATCCTACATCTGGCCAGCAGAGATGCAACAACTCTCATTTCTTCAGCAGACTTATGTGCAAGGGTAACAGCTAGCCACACTACAAGGCTCTCCATAAGCCCACCCAGCAACATGAAAATTAAAAACAATGGAAAATATAGCAGGATGTTTATTAAGTTCCTCCCAGTACAGCCCAAAAAGCAGTTGTGGTCTATTACATCTAAATGACGCTGAAGGGCTGTTGAAACAACCAAGAATCTATTCCTTGTGAAGGACACTTCAGGATTTTCATAAATGACATTTTTCTATCCATTTCCTTTTCTAACCCCTGCTAGATGAGTCTCGTAGGGTACGGGGGCTTGAGTGGTCTAACTAGGCAGTGTTGCCTAACTCTTGTCAATTATATTAGGCTGGGACTAAAACTCACCAAAGCGTCCTCTGTCACATCCCTTGGGCAAGGTGAAAGCGGAGGGCATGCGTCATAGTCCGCTTAGCCAGTGGGTGACGTGATATCCAAATGGCTAAAAAACTGCATGCAAATGGACTTGATTTCTCAAGTCCATTTTGCATGTGCAGAATGTCATCGCAGAGATGTCTACCAATGCACGGACTCCTCGCTGAATAATGACTCCCAAGGAATCCTCTTCTAACTGGCAATATGGAGACAATAGATTACACTTATTTGGAACTTCTATTAATATGGCTAATCTTTAAAATGTTTGGCATTGAATAAAAACTGACTACACGTGTATGTTTAATTTTTGACATTCCTTTGAGGGAAGGGGGCTTCTTGTTGGTTGAGGGAAGAGGCTTGTCTCCAGGTCTAAATCCACTGAACATTTTCTCCAATGCTTGTAGTTCAGTAGTTTCTTCCATCCCTTGGGAGATCTTAAGAACAGATTCTCAATGTAATCCAGTACTCAGTGGATGAATCTTGTTCAGTACACATAGTATGTTGCACCAAAGTAGGCCTACTAAATCAATGGGGATTTGTGAGTCAACTCTTCCGTAAATTCCTTTGATTCAAAGGTCCTACTGTAGTTATGACTTACTTTAGGGTAATTAAGTAGCCTAGGTCTATCTTAATCAATGAAACTAAGTTGATTCACCAAATCTCAAATGAATCAATGGGCCTATTCTAGTATAACTTACTATGCAAACAGGATTTCAGCCAGTGTATTCCAAATATAATTTTTAACATTTTAGTACTCTATTCCAGCCATACTGTTCTTCTCCTTCTTGCCAGAGAGTTGTCAAATGTTATATTTTGCCTTTTTTCAGTTGGCCATGATGGGAATGCTTTGGCTTAGGTGGTTTTATTTTTGCCTCCCACAGGTCTTTGGCATATTTGCAATATACAGACTAATCTAAAATCTACCACACTACAAGTATAGGGAATATGAAGAATTACTAGGGTATGCGATCGCTAAACTCTGCACCAAGTCGTATTATTCTAACACAGCAGTATAAAAGAATGCTTCCTACTTGTTCATCTAAGCCAAAATAGTCTACCATGACTAGCAGCAGCTGTGAAGGTTTCTGACTTGATTGAGAAAACAGCTATTTATCTCTTTAAAAACCAGTTTTGAAGGAACACTCCCATTTTTGGATACTTTGCTTTCCTCGCTGATATGTTTCAAATTGTTTTTAATTACTTTAAATTCTGTTCAATTGTTTTTTCATCAAAGCATTTTATTATAGAGAAACCCTGTAAGATGTCTTGAATCTTTTTGGAGAGATAGCTATCCTGCCCCGCAAAACAAGTAAGATACTTCCCAGGGTCTCCCAGAGGGAAATTTCCCCTTGCCTACCTAGAACTTGATCCCTTTCACTGGCCATGCTGATAGTTGAACACCAGCCCACCGGAATACTGAGCACGTGCCCTCCTTCTACATGACTGAAGCTGTTACCTCCTCCATCAGTCCAGCCATAGGGGGCCTGCCTAATGTCCCTCTGTGGGATGTAGCTTTTTCACTACTACGTTCTGCATCTCTCTTCAGGGATAACCAGTTCAATCATCTTCATACATTAGGTCAGAGGTCCCCAACCACCAGGCTGCAGATTGGTACCGGGCCATGGGGTGCCCCGAACCAGGCTGTGGGGGTTGGTGGCACTGGGAGCCCCGATGGCAGCCTCCTGTCTTCAACATGCTCCGCCAGGTCTGCCTGGCAAATGGAGCAGACACAGCAGATAGGAAGGTAGCCAGGCCCCTCCTCCAGGTTATTTAACTACAGTGGGGCTCTGCCACCCTGCCTGTGTGCAGTGTGATATCTAACTGCCTGAGTCGAACGGTGTGGCTGGCAAGCAGCTGGCCCCCTGCTAATTTTTGAGCTACAGTGGGGCACCACCCAATCCCACCACCACCCTTAATGGTCCATGGAAAAATTGTTTAGCATGAAACCGGTCTGTGTTGCAAAAAAGGTTGGGGACCACTACATTAGGTGTTACTTATGCTTTTAAGCAAGTTGAGGTAAAGGTCACCCTTGCCTGGAAGCCAGTCGTATCCAACTCTAGGGGTCGGTACTCATCTCCATTTACAGCCAAAGAGTCAGTGCAGCCTGAGACATTTCCATGGACACATGGCAGGCATGGCTAGATGCCAAAGAGCAAAGAACAGTTTACCTTCCCTCCGAAGTGGTACCTATTTATCTACTTGCAATTTCTTGCTTTTGAACTGCTAGGTTGACAAGAGCTGGGACAGAGACGGGAGCTTACTCCATCACGCAGCATTCGAGTCTTGAACTGCTGACCTGCCAACCTTCCAGTTGTCAAGTTCAACATTTTAATTGCTAAGCCACTGCAGTCCCAGCAAGCTGAAGAGGAAGCCAAATTGCCCCCTCTGAAGAAGGCAGCTAAGAACAATTTTCAGAAACACATCATCAATGCTGTTCTACAACTACTTGCAGCACTAATGTGGAGTAGACACAGGATCTTTTCATTCATACAGTAACACTTGTGTTTCTATAACCTGTGGTGGGTTACACAGAGAGCCACCTGTAAGATTGTGGTATTTTTGTACTACAATCGAGCATACCCTGGGTAACAACCACTTTGCGTTGATGGCTAATCTTTCTTATATCGGGCCAGGCAAAAGGAACTGCAGAATGAACTCACCAAAAGGTTCCTTCATTTTGGCAGTTCTACATCAGGCCTAGACAGTAGAAGATCCAGTGATGCTAATTACACATCAGGCCTAGAAGTAGAAGATCCAGTGATGCTAATTACTCTGCAGAAAAATACACTTTGTGCATATTTTACTAAACACATCTTGCCAAGTAGTGTTAAACTGAAGCCTAACAATGACAAAAAGTTTTAACGAAATGATCTGTTCTCAAGATTCATCAGCCATTGTTGTTTTAATGCCAACTTTTCACAAATTCAAGGAAACCACAACATTCCGAAACAAACATAAGGAACACTCAACAGGGCTTTGTAAAGGAGAATTGGCAGAACAGTTGGAAGAATTCTCTCTCTCTCACTCACACTCACACACAGTTCATAGACTGGAACTAATTAAGAACTCCAAACACTTATGAGTTGAATGGAAGATTCCCGTTTTCAACATCACTATCCTAGAAATACATACATTGATTGGTGAGATAGTCATACATTAACTGAAGGAAAGTTGATTGAAGCAGAATAAATGTACCCTTTTGTTTTTCTCTCCCAAATTCAGTATTTCATCTCTTATGGTAACTAGTTTTTCAAGGTGTTTAGAAAATCTGAAATGGAAAAAAAGGATGAACACAGAGCTTTGGGAGAAGAGTCTTCTGTTGGACTCGGGGAGCCGTCTTGCAGTGAGCAAACCACTGTTGCACCTAGCCCAGTACTGTCAAATCTGACAGGCATCCTTTCAACCAGAATTCATACAAAGTTCTAGCTGGAGATTCTCTGTCCAAGCACTAGCCAGATCGTCTCTCTGCTTAGCTTCCAACACAGAGGGCATGCCTCTATTACTGTAATTTAAACTGCAAGATATTAATTCATTTAAGAGTGTTCCACTAGCGGGGCAATTCTACTGAGACCTTTTGTTTAAGTGAGACAGGAGGAAGAAGCACATGGAGGTCGATGTGTGGAACCTTGTCTCTATCTCCAAGCACGTCCAACTTACCTGATGCTGCTGTATTTGGCATAGGTTTCCACAACAGGTAGACATGGTCCTCTTTTCACATTTCACTCCAAAACATACGGTTGAACAAAGCACCAACCAGTCAGTTCAAGCTGATAGCTAAAGGTTGCCCTTGCTTGAAACCCAGTCGTATCAGACTCTAGGGCGTGATGCTCATCTCCGTTTATAGCGAAAGAGCCAGCACTGTCTGCATGTGGCAGGCATGTCTACAAGAGTGCATGGAACGCTGTTTTCCTTCCCACCAAAGTGGGACCTACTTAGCTACTTGCATTTTCTTGCCTTAGAACTGTTAGCTTGGCAGGAGCTGAGACAACCTTCCAGTCATCAAGTTCAATGTCTTGATTTGATTTTTGCTTTGATTTATTGGATTTGTATGCCACCCAACTCGGCTACACAACTTAACCACTAAGCCACCGCAGTCCCTTTCAAGCTGCTACTGTAAGACATTAAACTCAAATCACAGCTACAAATATTTGATGGGCTTTTGTAACTTCTCTCTCTGGATCACAAAAAAAGTATCAAATCAATTCCATCAGACAAACAAATGCACACACACAAGAAGAATAAAATGCACGTTTCCCGGCCCTTTGATACGTCAAGGTTGATAGGCAGAACTTTTAGCCCCATTTTTCAGATAGTGGAAACCTCACTTAGAAATTTCTCTTGCTTTCACGGCTGTCAGACTTTAAAATGGTTCTAATGATTTCTAACAGTGTTCTGTGTGAACCAACACTTCAACGAGTGTACCTGAATCCAAGCAACCACCTCCCAAAAAGGGACAGATAAGAGCAAAAATATTCTCTGTTTTTGCTTTTACAGATCTTCAGCTATCATCCTTTGGGCAATTTGGTTCAGTTTGTGTCAGTTTCACATTAATATGCTCTACATTTATCAATGATAGTTTAATGAACTGGTGCAACTTCGAGGAGCAGCATAACATCCTGAAATAAAACAGGAAAAAAAATAAGCAAGGCACATAAAAACAAATTTCGGTACATTTTTTCAGTGAAATCATACAAGACTTGTCTATAAAGCTGTCCTCTGACAAGTGCAAAAAAAATCATTGCTGGTGACAGTTTACAGGAGTTGCCAACCTTTTAAAGTCAGGGGCCAAGTCACAGTCCCTCAAACAGCTGAGGGGGGGCAGACTGGTGGTCCCCCCGCCATTTACAGCTGCTGTAAAAGCATCTGCGGCTAATTTCATCAGCGGTGGCTGGAGTGAGGGCACAGGCTGGTTAATTTGGTTGCCTACCCCTGGTTTACAAGGTTAGAAAGATCTCTTTAATATGATTGGAAATAAAGGTTGTCATTGGACACAAATCCACATCTTGCAGAATTTGAACAGTTTTTAATGGGCATACCTGCTGACCAGAAATTTATATAAATATGCCAGTTTCTCCTAGAAAATGAACATTGCAGGAAACAAAACAATTCATTTCACAACTTTAATTGATGACTGTCATGAAACATGCATAGCTAGTCTGCTCAAGCAGCTCTATCTTTTTTGTAGCATTGATTGTTTTCACCAGTAAATAGCATGGAGGGGAAAAGTGTGCAGGCAGAAGCAAGAAACAGAAGGCAGGACCGTAGTTTGTAAACAGTATAAAGATGAACTGAGGACTCTTCCTGGATTTCCAAATTTACTAAACATCTTGTTAGTTTGCTTTTAGTTTGGACAGAAAAGTGCTGGGGAAAAAATATAATTATAAACCACTAACAGCTGTGGTCATAATGATGTGTCAAGGTCTTCAGGATCACTCCAAGATTATACATAGATAACTATAGCTTTGCTACCTGCTGAACTTTAAAAGACAGAAAGATGATGGCCAAAAGAATCAGGTTTCCAAGATAGGGATCCAAAGCTGTACAGTTGTACCTCACTTAAAGAGCATAATGTGTTCCACAGGATTGCTCTTTAAGTGAAACATCATTGTAAATGACCAATTGTGGGGAGATTGCGAACCCCAATTTATTTGTTAAGCAAGTTTTTGGTTGGTTTTATCTGTTAAGCGAAGCGAACATTCAGATAATATTCTGCTCTTTAAATGAGTTACTTTAAGCGAGGTGCTCTTTATGTGAGGTTTGACTGTACACACCGCATGTGGGCCTGTCCCCCCCCCTGTTTCTTTTCTTGAGTGGTATGTAACAATACCATCCCTGTGTCATTATGCAAAAAAACACCTGCAATTTCTAGTTTCATGAGAACTTTGCCATGCAGTGCCAAAGGATTGGGACCCATTTCCCCTTGGGATTGCAGAGGTAGCTGCAGTGTTTCATTTTTGTAATGAAAGCCCAGCTACATCCACAGCTGATACACAATACAAGCTCTCCACATTGCTGAACCATTCAAACAAACAGTAGTGAGAATTAAAACTTTATTAGTGTATTCACATATTAGGCAAATGCAACACACATGAAAGCTTATCTCTTAGGTTCACAAGTTCTACCAATACATTAGACTACTGGTAAAACTACACAAATTGGTAAACTGCTGTGCCAATATTTTTTAAAATGCCTGACCCACTTTGTTCCCTATCCATCCCCAGGCTTTATTTTTGGTATTGCTCCTATGCCCTGTTTATAATGGCATTAAAATAATCCATCATCACTATTATCAGTTCAGTCAGCTGGTTACAAAGCTTAAGACTGGCCATGTTTGTTCTGAAAGCTGAAGTTGTCACTCAGTGTACTTGCACAGTACAGTTCTAGTGCAAGTGAACATTTGGGGTGGAGTGGGGAGGAAAAGGAAAGAAAACAGACAAGAGGCAATCCTGGTTCTGCCACAACATCCAAAAGAATGACAGAAAGCCAGGCCACAAGATTGTTAGTAAGATGTATACTTCTCAAGTCAGAAAAACCCTTCTATCCAGTTTCCCAACCCTTTCCCAACCCAGACTTATCTTTAGAATATAATTCAAATTATTTTTTAAAGCAAAGTCCAGGTGTAGTATCCCATGTTCATAATAACACGCATTAAAGAGTCCTCCTTTTCCTGGCCATGCACAGCCTTGGGGAGTCTGCAAAAGTAAGGTCCCTCCCTTTCACAAGAGTTTCTCAAAGACGATACCATGGAAAGCAGGTCTGTTTTGCCCTGTAAGGCTTCAATGAAATATCACGTTTTGTGTTCAAATGTTCTGGAAGACACACATCATTGTGTGCAAGGGAGGTATACACTTCTACAATTGTCAATGATTACCTTACAAGGTCTCTATCAAGGGGCACACTTGGGGTGCCAATATAGTAGATCAGGGGTTGCCAATCCTTTTTCAGTCGGGGGCGGGGGTCACATTCCCTCTGACAGTTGAGGGGGCCAGACTGATACTCCCTCTGCCGTTTACAGCTGCCATAAACGAGTCCGCAGCCGATTCCAGTGCCTGCAGTGGCTGGGGTTGGATTATTTGGCCCCCACGGGCTGGATGTGGCCCATGGGCTGCCTACCCCTGTAGTAGATGATCGAAAGACCTGGGAAGAGAAGCTGGAGCTTCCTTGACTTCCCAACATCATCATCAGATCCGGAAATGAGTCAAACATGTATCCAGCTTGCCCGCTGTCTCTCCCATTTGAGTGCAAGAAAGTTGAGTTCAGATAGCCTACAACATCCCATGTATACATCCCAGCTATGCAAAGAGCTGAAGAGTAGTATCATGGAGGATATCATGAGACAAAATCATCTCTAACATCTTGTAGCTATTTCTCTGTTTAGAGTAACAAATGGATTTTTTTCCTGAATGTATACATTTACCTAAGCCAAGGTAGTACGGGATCTGCAACAGGCATATCCCTCTAATGACAAACGAAAGGTGAGATTCAGGAGCTACATTTTATTTTCTGATAGATACATACATGCATGGCAGATCCACCTTTTTCTGGTGCTTCAGACAAAAGGGCTGGTGCAAGGAGTTAAAGAGACTGGGACCAGGTGTTTGCTATATCTTCCCAGGTGTTTGCTATATCTTCCCACATGTGGTCCATGGTCTGAGGAACAGAGCTCAATCTAAATTTCAGAGGTGGGGAACCTACTCTGCTTGGACCACAAACTGAACCCTAGCACTGCGCCTTCTTCCTTGATCAGTATTAAGTACCATCAAGTGCTATCCTATTGTCTTTCTTTCTTGGGATTTTAAATCATAGCTAAGAAAAACCATTGGCTATGGTTAACGTTGGCACCACACAGGTACAGGCAGCACAATAAAGCTTACTGTGCTTATACTATGGTAATATAAAATTTCTATGATTCTATGAAAAAGAGATGTTTGTGGCACCAGGAAGGAGAACTCAGTATGCTGTCCAAGCTTACTCCTGATTCCTAAACTGTGGCTAAGAGACTGAGCAAAGGTGCAGCTGCACTAGCCCACTGATGTCTCTTTGAGGACTTCTCCCCATCTCCTATTTGTAAACAAAAAGGTGCAAAGTGGACTTTGGAACAGCAGTGTCACAACTCCTGCTGCGGGCAGCAGACATAATCATGGACGGGCAGAGGAAGAAATACTTTCAAGCATGATTTGACTGAAAAGAAGTTGGAGAATGAAAAGCAACTGAAGTTTACAGTACTCGTTTGAGGCCCTTTAAAATGAATGCAAATATCTTTTAAGGGGACACCTCACACATCTGGATTATGTACACATTGGGGTAACCAAAGGGTGTTGTTGTTTTTTGCAAGAGAAGTCTATTATGGGGCAGCAAGAAGCCTGCATATATATTTATATATATAAAAATATAAAAATATGGAAAAGCAAGAACTTGGGCTTTTACAACATGGCTGCCTAAATCAAAGAGCTCTGCATGTCTACCAGTGGAAATTAAAACTCAGGACTGCAGAATGGTATCATATTGAGTTGGGGGAGGGGGAATAATACAATACTCAAACTGTCCATGTTATTGGTAAACCTTTAGGACACTCGATTTATATATATCCAATAAAAACACCGTTAAAGTCTTTTACATGACCCTCCCTCCTTCAGAAGAAGGTGTTTCTATACACTAACATTTCACCTAGCATCAGAGTATAGGAAACGAAATTCACAAGGTGCTTTAGAATTGACGAGACCCTCAAGTGCTTTCTTTCTCTCTCTCTCTCTTTCTCGCTCTCTCTCTCTCTCTCTCTCTCACACACACACACAAAGACACACACACAGAGAGAACTTTTTGGATAGGAAACAGTTCATGGAGACCACACATGAGTTACTATGACAGACAAGCTGTTAGACTTAGTCTGTTGCCTGGACTTTGTATTTTAAGCCCACCAGTAATGAGGAGCTTTATGACATGCTGGAGCAGCGCACTGATGGAGAGCCCATCTGAGTCAATACTTTATCCAGCCATTGTAGAGGTCCATTCAGGTGAAGCTCAATCCAACAAGGAGTGCTTGTTACTGTCTGACGCCTGAAAGAGGAGGAAAGAAATAAATGTACACTCTGAAGACAACATCTACGCTCCTGCTATGCCACTAGTTGCCTTGCCTGGCACCCTGAGAAGACCACAAGAGATCATGGTGAGCCTGAATACCCCACCCTTTGTGGTACTGTCAGAGCAACTGCCACTAGTAATCAGCAACAGTCCAAAGAGGACTCTGTGTCACAGAATTCTACTGTAAACAACCTTCCTTTAAAAAGGGAACATTTTAAAAAATGTAGTGACTGAGGCCAGGATTAGATTCAGCCAGTGTGTTCTCGGAACAACTACTGTGTGTGTGTGTGTGTGTGTGCGTGCGTGCGTGTGTGCGCGCACGCACTTGCGTGCGTTCAGGACCTGGACATGCATTTAATGCATACAATGCATATATACTTTCCTCCTTTTGGAAAACCCAAATGAAAGTGAATATGCTGTCACTTTCACACAGAAGCACAGCTCCTTGAAACCAAGTATTACCTCCAAGCTCTGTATTATAAGGGCAGTAATCACAGCAGTCACACTGAATGATGTTGAGCTGTCTGAAGCCTCAAACATTTCACTGACTTGCTGGTCTGATATTATTTCTTCACACTATGCTTACATAACCGCGCCACACACACACACCCATGTGCACCAAGAAGCTGTGCCTATACCCGTGATGGCGAACCTTGGCACTCCAGACGTTCTTAGACTTCAATTCCCAGAAACCCAAGCCCCCGTGAATCCACGTGAATGGGTTTACTGTGATTCATCCAGCCTGTGCTGCCCTCGTCACTCCCGGAAGCAGAAGTAAAACGCGCCTGGAAGCGGATCTGGTGATGGAACAACTCAATGCTGCCCTCGCCACGCCACTCCCAGAAGCAGAAGTAAAACGCACACGTATGGGGACATTTTACTTCTGCTTCCGGGAGCAACGAGGGCAGCGCGGGCTGGATGAATCACAGTAAACCCATTTGTGTGGATCACAGGGTGCTTGGTTTTCTGGGAATTGAAGTCCAAGAACATCTGGAGTGCCAAGGTTCACCATCATGGGCCTATGCACTACAGTACAGCAGAATCCTGTACCTGAGAGGGATAGACGATGTGCTTCACTTTGTGCCAAAACCCTGAGGCCTTCCAACCAGAGATGAATGGGGTTGAATATCCCACCATTCTTTGTACAGTTGTACCTCGCTTAAAGAGCATAATGTGTTCCATGGGATTGCTCTTTAAGCGAGTTTGCTCTTTAAGTGAAACACCATTGTAAGTGACCAATTGTGATTTCAGGGGGAGGGGATTGTAGCCCCTGATTTGTTAAACGAGTTTTTGTTTGGTTTTATTTGTTAAACAAAGCGAACATTCAGAGAAAATTCTGCTCTTTAAGTGAGTTACTCTTTAAGCGAGCCGCTCTTATGCGAGGTTTGGCTGTAATACAAATTAATGCCCGAGGGACTACAGATCATGGATTCTAATACCAAAACTTTCAAACTGGGCAGCACTGTTGCACAAAACATGGCTAAAGACAATCAATGGATGTTCATGTTTTATAGATGAGGACCAGCAAGGCTGAGATAGAATCAATTAGTACATCTTTAATACAGTCAAACCTCGCATAACGAGCGTTTCACTTAGTGAAAAACTCACATAACAAGCAAGTTTTTCTCTAAGCAGTCTGACTCGCATAACAAATTGTTCGCTATGCAAGTTGGACTTTCCCCTATGGAAAAACTCGCATAACGAGCGTTTCTATGGGGAAAACTCACATAATGAATTTTTTTGCTATGTGAGTTTTCCCCATAGAAACGCTCATTATGTGAGGTTTTCCATAGGGAAAAGTCTGACTTGCATAGCAAAAAAATCGTTATGCAAGTCAGACTTGCACAGCAAATTTTTCGCATAGCGAGCAACCTCTCAGAACGCATTAAATTTGTTCTGCGAGGTATGACTGTACTCGCTTTCTAAAAAAAATGTTGGGAACCAAATCCACTTGGAAATCTACTGCAAAACACAAAAAGAAAGACAGAACCCAATCTTCTTACTGCCCATTCCTGCAATACAAATCCTCCACAATGTAGTCCCACATAGACATCTAATAATTCTCCTCATCCACAGCACATACAGTGGGTCACTACTGTTTGGGAAATATTAATTTCAACTACAGCTTCAAAGCCCTTAAGTGCAGCCTGACAGATTTCAATCTTTCCACATACCAAAAGAGTCCAAAAACACAGGGAGTAATCTGTAATAGTAGCTGTAAAGCTTTTCTATCATTACTATTTGCTGAGAATTTGTGTTCCCCAGAACAGAATATGAAATTACAGTAGAATCCCGTACAATGAATGCCTCTTACAGTGATTAAGTCATACAACAACAAAGATTTGAAAAACATTATGCCCCGTATAACAACTAAAATTGTTATATGATGCAATGCATCTCTGTGGGGAAAATTGTACAACAAATTTTTGTTGTTGTGCAATTTTCCCCATAGAGATGTTTGTTGTATGTATCACATAAGGATAATCACTATACAATGACTAGCCCCACAGAACAAATTAAAGTTGTTATACGGGGTTTTACTGTACCTGCAAACACATGAACCTGGAAATGCCATTGATTCACAAGATAGGTCTAACAGCAAGGGAAAGAAAAAGTTGCTGGGTACCTGTATTCAGCTCCCCATCCTTTGACAAAACTCATTCTTATGGTACACATTCGAGTTAACTGATACACTGCTTCAAAACCCTGATTTACAGACTGAGCCAGAAGAGCAGCAAATTCCTGGTTATTAAAGATCTTCAAGTTGCAACCTGTAACATAAAAATTGGTTAGGGTCTTCTAAGGATTACAACTGCAACTCAGTCTCTATCAAGCATATTAAAATTATTTACTTTTATGTATGTTTGTTTTATTTATAGGCCGCCCTTTCTTCCAATGGAGAACACAAGGTGTACAATATTAAATTAAAACAAAGTTTTCATACAATTAAATAGCAATTAGACTAATAATAAAAATACATGAGATGATTAAAAACAGGATTCAAACATTAAAAACTTTAAGAAATGAACAAAAAATTTAAAGATTGTTTAATCTTTAAATAATCTGATTGTTTAATCAGATTATCATCATCATCATCATCATCATCCTGCCTGAAGAGATGAGTCTTCAACTCCAAAAACTGGAGGGGGTCAACCTATCCTCCTGAGGGAGCACATTCCACAATTTGGGATCTGGCACATAGAAGGCCTTCTCTTGTGTCCCCATCAAGTGTACCTCTGATGACAATGGACTGAGAAGGTGGCCTCCTCTGAAGGTATTAAGAATGGAGTAAGCTTATATGGGAAGACTTAAAGAGACTTCTTTTCTGAGGTTACAACAAAGCAAATGCATTTCAACAAACTGAACTCTGTTTGCTTAACCTATCTTACCTGGTGGGATTTTGCACACAGTGGCAGGATGCCACCCGTATCTTTGATTACAATTGGGGCTCTGAACGAAGATTGCACTATCACTTAGGCACTCGGCGAAAACTTCACCACCAATATAATACAGGCGCACTCCCCTTCCTGGGGGGGGGGGGGTGAAAGAAAACAAATGCAGTTTAACATTTACAAGATCCAACATACAAGCCAAGCTGACAATGATCTTTCTAAGGTTCATCTTCATAAGTTGGATGACTGTATTCCTCTGGTAAGCACATAATAGGTTGCTACTATTTTATTTTATCTTGCTCTAAGGGCCCTTTTTAGAGACAAGATGCAAGACATGGACAATCTGAGAAACAAGTGACAACAGGTTATGTGGCCATACCTATGTGCCGTCTTGTCATTTCCACAGTGGCATTTCTATTAACGTTGGAGAGCAACCCTAGGCAGAATCTTTCAGAGTTTGATGGATCTGTAAAACCATCTACAGTAAGTGAAGGCTGCGATGCATGGAACGTTTCTCCCACTCTCTGATTTAATTCATAATATGCTATCGAGCACCAAAATGCAGGCTCTGAATAGGTAACTGGCTGCAAGTCTGGAGGGAAGAAAGAATTAATCCTTAAGTTAGTATGTGCCAAACTACTAAAACATTTGACAATACTTAGCTACACATGGTTACAATCTTTAAATAAACTCTTTTTCTTCATTTAAACTGGGCTGCCCACATTTTCGGGCTGTGGGCTGATCACGTAGTTCAGGGAGCCAGTCACTATGCCCCAGGGGCTAGATCTGGCCCACAATGCCAATTCATCCGGCCCATGAAGCCCTCATCACTCCTGTAAGCAGAAGTAAAATGCACCTGTACAGACTTTTTTTTGATGATTTCATCCATCTCTAAATCACAAATCTCATTATCAACATGCTGAATCCATACTATAGCGTCATCAATAAAGCACAAGACCACTTTTAAAAACAGAACCAACATGCAGAAGATGAATCAAGGTTCTATAGGTTCAACAGTGTTCAGCTTTCAAAGGGCCTTTGGACAGCTAAGGCTAGGATTAAGCATATGGTATGCTGCTAATAAGACAATCGATTAGGTTTGATTCTTCAGTCCCTTTCCATTCCCTAATAAATCCAAAAACTGGAATCTGGCAATTTTCTCCAGCATTTATGCAATGGACAAATGATGGCATTCCCACAGGACAACAGGTAGAATTTTGTAGCTGGTTACCACCTGAAACCCACCTGATTTCAACTGACTTTAGAGGCTAACCTTGGCTAGTTCTTGCATGGGGCAATACCAAATAATATCTGAGATCTCCAAGCAGGGCTCAGAAAGAATTTTGCCTGAAGCCTGAGAAAGTTGATGCTTATCAGGGTCAAAATACTGGGCTAGATATACCAACGTACTGACTTAGTAAGACAGCTTCCTACATTGCTTTGCACAGCTCAGCAACTGCTACCTTATGATTCAGTAACAGAATAATGTTTTTATAGCACCCCAGAGACACAGCAAAAAGGGTCTGTTAGGAAAAGCAATTATAGAAGAGCAATGACATGGCTGTGCTGTGAACCTGATTCAAATCTCACCTTTGTCATAAACTCAGCATTCAGGTCCCTCTCCATCTCAGCTCTCTGTCTATAGTACAGACCTAACTGGATAGTTCAAAGAATGACTGCAAATGAATGTAAAGCCTTTTCAGAATTCAGAAAGCACTATATAAATATTAGCTGTTTATCTATAGATCTGCCAATCTATAAACATAAAACACAGCAAATACATTTTACAACCTCTTCAGCTTTCTAAATTTGACCCCCACCTCTACCACTACGCTAACCTCTGGGACTTCCAATCTAGCACAACTACCTATCATGCAGGTGCACACATAAACATCTCTGTTATGCTGTTTCAGCTCTCCCTTAAAGTGGGTCACATTTGAGGTATTACTCCAACAACAGAGACCATCCAGCCTCCTCTCTTAAAACCAGACCCAGTGAAATATTAGAACGAAGCAATGACTCTTCCAACAGCTTTTCCTACTTCAAAATCCATCCTCTGTTTGGAATATATACCAAAATGTATATCCTACATAGTAGTAGTAGTTGTAGTAGTAGTAGTAGTAGTGCTGCTGCAGAGGATATCTGCACACACTGACAACTAAAGTATAAACAGATGAGAAAACTTCATCCTCCAACGCTGCTGGATTGCTGGCAAGGGCTAGAGCCCCATAACAACTTAGAAGTTAAAGCTCTACAATGGCCTTTGCTCCACAATAGGCACAAAGTCAATAAATATGAGGTCTTACCTAACCGAAACTATTTTAAACAGTGTCTTTGTTTACCCCTAGCCAGAGGGCCCTTTTTCCAGGTTCAGCTCCCAGACTCAAATGAAGCTTGTTATTTCCAACACAACAAACCAAAGGGCAAAGTGTGACAGCTTACCTAGGCTGTGATTGACAGGAGAGAGCGTGCTGGGAGACAATTCTGCTGGGGATCCTGTGGAATCAAATCAAGAGTGTCATTTCACAACACAGTTCACTTCTCCAATTCAGACAGGTCATGTTCTTCCAAATGCTGGGATTGCACTGGGACAACGTGCAACAGTAATTTGTAGACCTTTGAGTTAATTTTTACAAATACAACTATGTGTTAGCAACTGATCCCAAAAATACTCTAATATAAGCTACTAACTATGTGAGTACTCTTTGGAAATTAAATGTCTTTATGAGCTACTTAAGATGTCAGTATCTATACAACTGGCAGGAGCCAAATGCAAAGTATATCATTCTGTATTATTAATATGTAGAAATCTCTAGGTTTACATGTTCTGAGTAAAATGAGGAAAGAAGATGCTAACACCTATGGAAGCAGAACCACACTAGACTACCGCAACAGGAACAGTAAAATAAAAGGCCAACAGTCATGAAATCAGTGCACTGGGTACACAGAAGCCAAGTGAAGATGCTCTCAATTGACCTTTCTCCATCTTGTCATGTAAGTTCTTCACAAAAGAAAAATTATCATGCTTATCCTTTGAAAAAGCAATGCTCTTCGGTCTTCACACAACACAATCCTGATTACCACCACATTCCAAGGAACTGGACACAAGAAACCAGTTCATGAGCATTTACCACTCCAGTTCCTGTGTTACTCATGAACCATAAAACTTCCATTCAACCCTTGGTGCTAACCCCACACTGATGCTCACATATTTAATCCTGCTTAAAATGTTGCACTGACTAATAGGAATACAGTATGCTTCTTTGAGGTGCTTTTTTATGATTTTGGTACATGTTCTACCATGTACATATATTTATATATTGTTTCTCACCTTTACATAAACATTTTGACTGTTTTATTTCATTCATTATATACCACTCTCAGAACATATAGCAAAAACAAACAAGCAAGTAAAAGAAACTTATGGGTAAGTTTGATGATCAACGTATAAGTGTTGTTACTGTACCTTAGAAGCCTCAAAGAACCATTTTGGATTTTCCATTTTATTAGCCAAATGAAAATCTGACCCTCAAGCTCAAAATGTTAGCACAACAGAGGCAACTCCTAACACCTAAAACAGAAATCCAATTACTGCTTTGCTAAAAAAAGTATTTATTTATTTATTTGTATTTCTATGCCACGTTTCTCCCAATTAAGAGAGGCATGATTCATGAGAAGCCACAGGCTTATGTGTGGCTCCTGGTTTAGAAAAGACTGCAGTTTGCTGATGCATCCAAACTTGGCAAATGGGATTTGTTCAAACTGCAGTCCTTTAACAACCTGCCCTAGAATATCAAACCTGGAATTGGATTTGACAGATTGCCACTATCGCTAAGGTTAAAAGGGAGACAATAGACTAGCGTACAGTCCTATTTATACAAGGCTGTGCTTTAGCCTGTAGGAATCCCCCTCCCCTTACTTCTTGTCTTTGAGAGTAGACCTAGAAACAGAAGAAAAGGGAAAACTCTGTTCTGTTTCCCCATCTGAACAACCTCTGAGCTAGGAAAGCAGGTGAACTTTTCCCAGACAAACTGGTGACAATGCTGACTAGGAACTCATGTTATCCTTTTTATAGATAAAAGTACTGTACGGCCACAATGATTAATGTTTTGGTAACATCTTCAATTAATAATATTTTCAGTGTGGGAGTGCCTTTGAAGACAACCCCAAAGCATCAGGAAAGGACAAATGCTGCTTATCTTCCAGCTGACACTATGAATGGGCAATTTCCCAAGAATTACCATGGCTATAATGTTGATTTCAGGCTGAATTCCAGATGTTGGCGAAAATGACTTATCTACAAATAGCAGTGCATTTAGCTGGACAGGACAATAAAAGTGCTTCTGTTAATGTTAAGTATTGTCCATGGCAAAGGCTTTGCTGCCGCTCTCCCTAGATTCTGGGACAAAATCCTACAGAAAAATGAAAGTAGATGTTCCTAGGCTGACACAGAAAATTTGCTGCTATCTTTCTCTAAAACATGATCAGCCAGAATGTGCTTCAAATTCTCTAAATCACAGTAATGATGAACAGATCAGTTGGTTTGACCTTTTCCTAGACATGTGGCTTTTAACAAAATTCTTCCCTTCTCATAAATTCTATTTTTTTAAAGGAACCAAAATAAATTCTCACTCATCATTAATCAGTCTACTACTTTCTGAGGCACTCTATTTTATTTTCCTGCTCCTTTAAGTGTATGATGCACAGTTAACATATCTGTGCTTGCAATCTGAACCTACTGGTTCAGGGACCATCACAGGGGTGGCTAAACTTTTCAGGCCACGGGCCAGTCACATGATTATTCCCACTGGAAATAAAATGCACCCACTCATGCACAAAATGCTGCCATAATTGCACCCATGGCTGTTGTAAACACGTTTACGACAGCTGCGGATGCATTTACAGCAGCATTTTGCACATGCGTGGGCGCATTTTACTTCCACTTTTAGGAGCGGTGTGGGCAGCGTGGGCTGGATGACTTGGCTCTATGTGCTGGTAGGATCCGGCCTGCAGGCTGCAATTTGGCTACCCTGGACTATCCTCTAAAGTAAAAGAACACGTATTTGTTCCACGTATGCTGACCGTCTTTCAAATATCTGAAGATTGTTATCTTGAAACTGTTTCACTTCCCAGCTGTTTCTTCCCCAGATCAAACATACTCAGCTTTTCATCTGCTCAACAGCTTTAACCTCTACTTGCTGTAACTGGTTTCCATTTTCATTTCCATCCTGAGATGAAACAAGATACTTGCTCTTGGCCATTCCTATTCTTCTACTGTGTCTAGGCCAGACATGAAACTGCCAAAACGAAGGCACCTTTTGGTGAGTGCATTCTGCAGTTCCTTTTGCCTGACCTAGTATGAGAAGAATTAGCTGACAACAACACAAGGTTGCCATTACCAAGGTACACCTGATTGTGGTTCAAAAATACCACAATCTTCAAGGAGGCTCTCTCTGTGTATCAACCCACCCGTAACACAAACCTGTAAATAAATTAAATAAATTACATTAAAATACACCCTCCCAAACATAAATCAACCCCCACCAACCCATCCCAAACACATTGTACCGGTTCTCTAAGATAATATGCCTTGATCTAAATGTAAAACAGCTGTACCTCCTTAAGGGTTCTCCAATTGGAACAGCAATTGGAACAGCACAGGTGTAGCTTATTGATGAGGTAACTCCAAGACTTTGCTTAAGAATCCCAAGCCAGGCCGCTAGGCCTGCTGGCCACCAGGCCTTTTTAGGAACTGTGGTAGTACGTCAATATAGGTAAAGGTATTAAATACACATTAAAATACACACAGACACACCACATCCAAAGGTGAGTCACTTACCCTGGGGAGCAGCCTATAGGAAGCTTCAGGCTAGCAGCTTCTCTTCCTTCTCCCCGCTTGAGAGGACAGCAAGGAGGCCGTGTATACACGCCAAGCACTGTAGGCGTGCATGCACATCAAGTGCTTGGCGCGCATGTGCAGTGGGGGAACCAGTTAAAAGGTAAGCCCCGAAGGTGGTTCACCCCCAAAAGCTGCAACCGGTTCTCTGGGACACTGGTAAAAGTTACTACTGGTTCTGGCAAACTGGTGAAAACCTTTTACATCCCATCACTGCACACACACCATCGCCACTGGCTGCCAGGTAATGTGGAAAGGAATGGGTACTGTGGGATGGGGGGGCAGTTTTGGGTGTGTGGAAAGAGGGATCCTCTGAAGTCTGTTTCCCCTTAATCTCACAGCTGTTGGCTGCCAGCAGCTGGGGGGAAACGGATTTTGAATGAGTGCTCTTCCCATCCCATTTTCCCCACCTCAGTTGCTGGTGGCCAGTGGCTATGGTATGGTGAAAGCCCTTTTGGGGGGTGGGAGGGAGTGGAAAGAGGGTTCCTTTGAAGTCTATCCCCTCCCTCCATCCCACAGCTGTCGGCTGCTAAGAGGTGATGGGGAAAGGTCCCGGTGAGGAAAATTGCTCCAAAAGGAGCTCTCTTGTCTGCCGCCACCGCTGCCCCTACCACCACTATCAGCTGCCAGGAGGTGATGGGGGAAGGAATAGGTGAGGAAGATCGCTCCAACAAGAGCTCTCTCGCCCCACCTGGCCCCTGCTGCTGCTGCCCATCAGGAGATGACTCAAGTTATAAGCCGAGGCTGTTTTTTTCAGCACATGGTTTGTGTTGAAAAAGTTTGCCTTATACTCAAGTATATATGGTAATTGTTACTTGATTAGTGATCTACGATTAAATAGTGTTATAAAACTTTAGGCTTTGTTGTGAGGTGCCTTTAAATGTGGAACGGAACAAAATATCTCAAAATAAGTACGCTAAATTGGTAACAGTACAGAGTGAGACTCACTCAACCACAATCACATTCCTCAGGTGTCAGAAGTCTTGCACTTGGGCACACAGTAAAGATTATTACCTGTATCCATACTTTGGTTCAACTGCTGGTCACTTGTTTCTCCATCTTCACTGATATAGCCAGGTGGAGGTGTTTCTAGTACAAATGAAGCATGATCAGTGAAGTCATCAAAACAAAATATCCTCTCAGTGTCATGTGCAATGCGTACATATTATGGCTGTTAAGTTTTATGTATGCTTACAGAAGGGAAAGCCATGATGACCACCTGGAAATCCAATTAATTTCAGTATGCCATGGTCTTTTTGGAACAAACAAAATGGGAGAGGTAAAACACTAGACAGCCATCTCAATTTCCCTCACCCTCACCACTCAATCCAGTCTATAAGTATACTACAGGTAATCCATACGTGGGGTAAGGATTCTATAGCACTCCAGATGTTGGGTGTCAGCTCCATCATTATCAGCCAGCACAGCCACAAGGAGCATTAGTTTAACAACATCTGGAACGGCACAAGGTGCCTTCAAGCTAGTGCCACCAACTAGACTGCTGAGGATCTAGATTCTCATGTTTCCCATCTGAGAAAAAAGAGCCTCTTATGTACATGTTTGAAGGACAGGAGGTCTCCTGCAAATAAGAATCTTTTTTCAAATTATGCTGGAAGCTGGATTTGAAAAACAAAATAGTCAACCAAAACTAAGCAATTACACTTATATCCCACCCCATAGCGCTTAGTGCACTCTCTAGGTGGTTCACAAGTTAATTAGCATTTTGCCCCCAATGTGCTAGGCACTCATTTTGTCGACCTCAAAAGGATGGAAGGCTGAGTCAACCTTGTGTCCTAGTTAGGATCGAACTCACAACCTTTGGTTGCAGAACAGCAGTTTAACCACTGTACCACCAGGAGTTTTGTCAAACCTTCTGACTACTGATTTGAAATCTATTAGAAGAACTATATTATAGATTATTTCTGCCATCCCAAATTCAAGTTATCAAAAGAGGATCAACTGGCAAAAATTGAGTCTATTTCTAGTGTTCTATTAATGTCAGATGAGCAGACTGGGCCAGCAATATCAACAAATATCTTACTGACAGTTGAACACCCACAACCTCTATCACCCAAATAATAATAGTTATGTGCTGTCAAGACAGTTCAGACAGCTCTTTTCAAGGTTTTCTAGGTAAACAGTGATCTGTGCGCTCCGGTGTCTAGTCATGCCTGCCACATGACCATGGAAACGTCTGCAGAAGCAGACACCGCTGGCTCTTCAGCTATGAAACAGAGATGAGCACTGAACTCTAGAGTAAGATATGACTGGCTTTCGAGCAAGGGTGACCTTTACCTTTACTTTAAGATAAAAAGTATTCAGAAGTGGCTTACCACTCCTTTCTTCTGGGGGCACTTTGGAAGTGTGCAACTTGCCCAAAGCCATAAAGTTTGGCTCTTTTCCCCAGGGACTCAGTTAAGAATCAAACTCCCAGCCTCCAGTTCCTCTGTAAAATACCTCACTGTGCTATCCAGCCAACAGCTCACAGAAGTTCTACATAAATAGCCAAAGCTTAGGATGCTGTGCTTGTTTTGAACACTTGTTTTTCTTCAGCACCTTATATACTACGAATCTTAAACCTTCAAATAACCCATAGCCATTAATAAGCTTAATTTGCTTTTACGTTAATACCTGGTATGTAATTGCTCTGTGGTTCAATTCCTGCTGGAAAGTTAGTATTTTCGGGAATGGAATGAGTATAGTCATCGAGTGGTGGAAGTTCAGTCAAAATTTCAGTATGCCGCGGCACCAGGACAGGAGGGAGAACTGAGGGGAAGACATCCCAAAATGTTACGGAGTGTTTAAAAACTGTACAATTCCATAAATTAAGCATACGGACTCTCCTTTCAAAATGGAACCATCTTATCTGTAGCACTGAATTCAATTCTGTGCATTTCTTCTAAGAATAAAATCCCGCTCTGTTTAACCTTTCAAAAACAATTAAAAAGTTCTTTTTCAAGGAGGCCTTTCAGGGTGTTGTTCCCCTATCAATAAATGTCCTCTGATGCCAATCACCGCCCAGAGTGGGATAATACAAAGATATACGGTATAGAAATCAAATAAATAAATAAATAAATAAATAAATAAATAAATAAATAAATAAATAAATGGGATTTATTTCCAAGTAATCATGCTGAGGATTACAGATTCAATGTATTGTAGTGCTGAGTTCCATTAATTAAACTGCTGGCTGAGTGAAATCTCTGCTAGAAATCAAGCAAGATTTACCGAATTGTCCAGTTGGCCTTATTGCTCTGGCTCTCTTTTCCTTCAGTGCTCTCTTAGGGAAGCTTTAAAGATACAGTACTACATTTGTTCTGCACCCTCCTTCTAAAGAGAATCAGGGTAATTAACACATATAAATATCCTTCACTAAGAAGGCCCTCTCCTGAAGTTCTCACGAGACTTTTGTAGACGCATACATGAAAATAGGAGGAGGTCCTACTGATAGTCCAGTTAAGAGGATAAAATGGGGGAATGGCATACAAATGACTTTGAGCTCTTTGTACTAATGGCAAAATAAAAGTTACAGAAAAATTCACATTGAGCACCCAATGTGACATTTAGACTTTAGGGCTCACAGGTGTGCACTCTATAGCATCAATCCATAATAACTGGAATTCTCTCTCTAGGCTCATCAAACAGAGGCTGAGCATATGGGTCAAGTTACAGACAACCTTCATAAGAAGGGAGGCTTCAGGTACACTTACTATGTTTTCAATCAGATTTTACATTAAAAGTATTACTGTGACTTGCCCCATCTCCACACTAGAGCACTTAAATAACTGGGAGAGGAACTATGTTGCTTTAGCTGAAATAAATATCTATAATTGTGAATGTGTCAAACACATGCACTCAATGCAACAAACAATACATTTGAACATTTACACATTATTGCCACAATTAAAGTTTGGATTACTTCCTGTTCAAGCTCTTTGAAAGCCAAAGGCTAATATAGATTTCATTTACTTCAACTCTGCACACGCTAAGTATTAGTAAGGAATTTAGTAAAATAAATCATCTTAGAGACAATGCTATTATGACAACAGTGACTTGCTATCTTTCCTACCTGGAGTCTCCACTCTCTGGTAATGGTATGGATTTACACATACTTCATCCTTTTTAAGATTAAATGCATATTCACAGTTTTCAATTGCCTTAAGTTCATGATGACTATGAAGGTCAGGCCAGCGCCATAACCGGCAGTAAATAACATGTGGTAATCCTTTACGGTGGGACACTTGCAGACGGCCATCAAGAGACCTAAATGAAGGAAAGAACAATCCAAAATATTCAGAAAATTTTATAAGTACAATAGATAAGCGATGTTCATAAGAATCACTGTGTTTACAGCATGTCTTTTCTTCCTCACCCTAAATACAGAAACTACGACAGTTATATTATTCTAAAATAAAGTGAGTAATATTGACATTAAAACATGCACTACTGTTACACACAGATGAATCAAGGTGTCCTTATGAGACTTGGTGCATTAAAGATCACTGAACATCTCAGTACATCACACCTAAACCTGCTCAGTATTAATAACTAAAAGTAGTCCAAAGCAGATAGTTACTACTTTAAGTACTTCTGTGATACAAGACTGCACAAAAGTTTACTGCAGTCAAAAAACTAAGCAATTCTTATCAGCTTAGAACATGAAGCTTGCATCAGACACACATAGTGCTTGCTTGTTATCTCAGAATCAGTCCACACTCCCCCTGCTACCAGTTGAAAAGTTTTGCTGGTTTTAAGATAGACTGCCTAGACCTACACAGATGCAGATGGGTTTATGACTCATGGGATGAGAAAGACAAAGCTTCAGTACACAATGCAAGTAAAGGGTGATATGGGAAAAAAAGCCACCAAAAGCTTATATAAGTTGTGTCCCCCCCCTAAATCTTAGAAAGCACATAACTGATCAACTAATTTTAAAAAGTGTGCAAACCAGTTTCAATGCACACTTGATAAGATGTAGAATGTTCCAATCTCGTTAAAGAAATATTAAACAATGTGACTGCATCCTGCTACCCCTCCCTTTGCCCAGATTTCCCATTTTTCAAACAGCACTAATGTGGGGAGAGGAATTTCCCCTCAAAAATTAATTTTTCACTGGTTAAAACATCAGCTGAAAACACTTCAGGCAAAATCAGTTTGAAAATATTTTGTTACCTAGGATGCATTTCCACTAGACAGACCCCTGAAAGCCAAACCCTCCCACAAGATCTCTACAATGAGACACAGGGCAGAATATTCACCTGGTTTGTTCAGAGAAGCTGTATAGGCCTGTTGTATCCCACTGATCTATCGTATTTGGTGTACTCAGTCCCCAAATTTCAGAGCAAGTGCTGTGTATAAATTGAAAAACAAAAACAAAAAAAGTTGATGTGAATATGGAAGCATGGTTATTCAAACTACCATGATGTAAGACATGGGGGAAATGTACAAAAATCTTCCTTTCACATAGAAGATACTGCATTTTTAAAAACATGAGTATCAAATGCCATATTTTCTATATGAAGGAGGCCAATACAATGGAACATGTGATTCAAGGTAAAATGATGTTTTCCAAAAGGTGAACACATTTGCTGGATTTAATCAATCAGCATTATTTGTAATATACCTTAAAACAGGCAAAACCTCCTCAACCCGGCAGAACACAACAGCATCTAGCTTTAAAGCATATGTATGCAAGCATATAGGTCACATATTAAAGCCACATTGATATGACATTAGATTTTAACAACTTGTTAGAACAGCATTCAGTAAGCAGCAGAGCAATGCAGATGTTCCACTAGCTTGTATATGCAGGTTTTGTTTTCTTTATAATAGAAGACTTTTTATCTTTAGTGCAGCAGGTGGGAAAGAATGTATCTAAATATTTGTAAGCTTTTCAAGATCAAACAAAGGTTAAAATCCACCTGACCTTCAGTAATTCTACATGATACAAGAAATATCATACATTACTTACTTTTCATTAAGCTGCCAACCAAAGATGGCTGCCACTTCATGCGAACCAGAAACCCAATGCCTTCAATTCAGTACTAGTTTCAAAAAAGGTCTAATTCAACACCTGAAAATCTATATTGCAAGCTTCATTTCAAGTACCATTCACCATTTAGTCATTATATCACTTTTAGTGTTCAGCTGCTGAATTTTCTCATTTCAGCTCCCAGAAAAAGCCAACGTGCAGGCTATCTGGAAAAGCCAGTTGGACAATTAAACAACTGACTTTGTTTGTACAGCACCATGAAATTAACACACATTTGCAATTCATTCTGTTAGAACACCAACCTACCAGTACTTACCACTACGTCAACTGATGAAAATTGCAGTTACATCCACTTTGTTTATCTCACTTTCTGAAATAACACCATTTTTCATATTGTTGCATAACTATTATTGGCCTGTTAGAAAAATCAGGCCAGTACAGCCAACTATCTTAAAGTAAGGACTGTTTGTTCATCTTGGTTTAGCAGGTATCAATCAGAAACAGGCCAACAGATCCTTTCATGAGCATTCCTCAAAACATCTCTGCAAATATAGCTGGAGGAACTACCATGCCCAATGTGTAGGTACATAACACTGGTTCCATGAACTTTACTAGTTTTCAAGAAGAAATCACTTTGGCTGCAAATGTTACTACCATGGCCACTTCAGGTTCTTCCCCATTCTCCTCTCCCACTTATCCCAAAGTCACTTCACAACAGTAGACACCTTTTACTACCAAGCTCATCTCCAATAAGGTAGATCAGTGGTTATCATAGCCCATCAATTAGTCAGTCACAGAACCTAAGTCCCAAACTTAAGCTGTGACCAAAACACAAACCAATTTCAGCTGTTATTTTTATCATCTACATTAAGCTGGTGGTCAAGGGAATCAGAAAGCTTCCCCTAAGAACATGAAAAAACTACTGACATGTGATCTGTATGAGGCAGAGATGAATGAGACAACACATCATACTTGTAGAAGGATGTAGGGACTGGGAGTAAGTTCTTAATGGCTGACATGAAAATTTTATATCCTTACCAGATCACAGCATCACTAAAAGCAAGGCAAAGGCTTGAGATCCCCTTAAGAATAATCAGATGCTACACATAAAAAGGTAAAAAAGATTTGATCTGATAATGTGAGGTGATTAGTCCTGTGGTTCCCAATGTGGTGCGCACACCCCACAGGGGGACAATATGACTGGTGGGGGGAGGAATTTGAGAATGAGTTATTAACAGTGAATGGTCTTTTAGGCTTCCTCCACGTGAGTAGTTCACTTTTTGAATAATAAGAATTATATGTCGGGGGGGGGGGGAATCAGGATTTTAGAGATGCTTAGGTGGGGCATGACCAAAAAAGGGTTGGGAACGAGTAGACCAAGCACAGATTGGGTCAGCACTCCTTGCAGTGATTATATTCCACTAGTCCAGGGTCAGCAAACTTGGCTGTCCAGATGAAGCCCTGATCAGACTTGGGCTTTTGGTAATTAAAGCCCAAAAACACCTGGAGAGCCAAGTTTGCTAATCCCTGGACTAGCCCATCAATTCATGGGTGTTCTTTTGAGCAGTTAAAACCTATTTTAACTGTTTCATAAGAAATAAATTTGGACCATTCAACAGCCCATGCATGCTAATAAAATCAGCTAGAACTAGTATACTTGCAGAGTTAAAGTTTTTGTTCCAGCTGCACCCATTCTTCAAGATGCCTGATCTGCTTACAATTGCACATTTCTTAGTTAGATCTTTAGTTGGATTACTGCAAGACACTCTTTTGAATTAATATTACAATTTATCAGTGCAATGTTTCAGAATGTTTGACACTGCACACATTATTATAAAAATTCTTCTACTAGTTGGATATTGGGTGTTTTGCTTATGACAACCATCCCACATCAAATGAATAGCAAAAGCAATAGCAATCACACTTATAAACCGTCCCATAGCACTTAGAGCACTCTTGGGGTGGCTCACAATGACTGCAAAATATAACTGTTATAGTTTAATGTTAGATTTCATGGATCAAGTCCACTTCATAAGACATGGCAGTGAGGCTTCATTCTTGAAAGACAGACTAACATGGCTACTATTTCAAAAAATGCAAAATATAAGGATCTAGAGCAATGGTGCCCAAACTAAGGCCCGGGGGCTGGGTGCGGCCCAGGACGCCAATTCATCTGGCCCACGAAGTCCTCATCACTCCTGGAAGTGGAAGTAAAATGTGTCCGTACGGGCGCATTTTACTTCCGCTTCCAGGAGCGACGAGGGCTTTGTGAGCCGGATGAATTGGCGTTGGGGGCCACACCCGGGACTCGGGCCTTAGTGACTGGCTCCCTGAACCACATGATTGGCCCATGGCCCAAAAAGTTTGGGCACCCCTGATCTAGAGGACAGATCTATCAATAGGAAACCACATTAGCTATTCCTGTTTATACTCCTACTGCACAGATGTTCTTGACATGCACAGTGTATCATCTACTACTTCTACAAATATTCTTTAGCACCCTACAGAGAAAAGTTAACTCAGACTGGCAGTTACGATAAACTCATAGTGACAAAACAGCACATGCTCCCTCTTTTTGTTTGGGCATCCCCTGAGCGGAGTTCCTCTAGCAAAAAATCCTTTCAACCCAGAATCCACCTTTGTGTGCTTCTGCATGATTTTTTTTAAATTGATACTAAACTTTTACAGCATCAGGCCACCAGGATCCTACTTCAGCAAAGTCTTTCCACTACATCTTCATGCTGTAATAATATTCTACATTTCATTGTTTACTTTCTGGGAAGTCTCATATAGCCAGACCACAAGGACATTTTTGAAAATAGTCTCTTGAGTAGCTCAAACCTGAAAAACCATTTCTACTTTTGGAAGAAGCTTGCATACTTAAATCACTGCTTTGTGTCTGGCAGCAGCTGCAGATTCCAGAGAGGAAAAGTTTTGAAGATTAGTACCTGTTAATGTAGTAGACAAATATCTCCTATTCATCCAGTAAACCAGGGATTCTCAACCTGCAGCCCACGGTACCACTTCATGTGGGGCCCCCCCACCGCCTCCACCACGCCAGGGAGTGCAATATGGTGGAGGAAGGGCAAAATGGCTGTCGAGCCCCTGAAGCTGTCTGAGGGAGCATGATCTGGCCCCAGGCTTTAAAAGGTTGAGAACTTGTGCAGTAAACAAAGAAACCCACCTATTTCCCCTCCCCCCAGCACATTTAAAAGAAAAGCCAGAGGCTTTAAATCAATGTTTCCCTATGAATCATACATACTAATTGATTAATGCAAAGAGATCTTCTGCAACAGGAGGATGTGAAAAATGTGCATATGAATATATTATGTGAAGATAGACCAACATATGTAATGAGATACTCTGGGCACTGTCAATATTCACACTCTTAGTAAAGAATCCTTTAACCTAGTTGTTCTCAACATGAGACCCATGCCCCACAAGGGGACTTCCTTTCCCAGAAGCCCCAGTCAGTACATTGCCTGATCAGTGCTTTGGGGAAATGACTTTGGCTTCTGGGAATTGAAGTCCCAAAACCAAAAGTTGGGAAACACTGCTTTAACGGGACAGAGCTCTTTCTCCTTCAAATGGTTTTCAGAATATCCCATTTTTTACTAGTTAACAAAGAAGATTAAACAAAGTCTACCAAAGCAGCACCAACCACCCTTTTACACAAATCTTTTCAAAACAATGCCAGGAAAAGCAGAAATAATGCAAATGCTGCACTTGGAAAATTAACCATTCTAAAGTATCATCAAACTCTGTTACTGCTGTAAAAAGTGAACAAAGTTTGTCCAAACCCAAAAGCAACAATTGCTTCAGAGGTATAAAGATGTGGTAAGTCTACACAGACAAAAGATGCCTGAAAGCAGAAACTTGATGAGCAATCATGATCAGTATCAGATAGGACTTTCCAGTTTTCACACGTGCCTTCTTTTAGATAGCTGGATAGCCAGATCTCACTTGCTACCGCCATAAAGGGCTTGCACAGTTGCTTCTGCCTCACTATAGCAACTGATCCTCTTTATGGCAAGTGGAGCTGGAAACAGCCTATTACTGTATTGCTTTCCCCAACAAATACACACACCAGTGCTACCATTTTTCATTTCATATTCTATTCAAAACTATGCTTAGTAAAAAACAAAAAACAAATCAACTTCCACATCAAACGGGAGAGGCTGTTCTGGTTATTTTATTTGGAAGCTTCACAGCTCTAATATTGACGGGAAATACCATCAATCTGATTTGGAACAGCCAATGCCATATTCTGCTTTTGCCTTCTGGAACACAACTTTCCACATATCCAGCTCCTACCACTCAAGAGTTAATGCATAGCTTATTCACATAAAGTGATGACTCACTCATTTAAAACAGTAACTACAGTTACAATCTTGAAGACCATCTTCATTTCATATCAAGTGTCAGCCAATACAGAATTTCACAACATACACATGAAACTGAAAGGCTATTTGCAGCACAGAAGCAACAAGTAGGATGCTCACTGAACCCTTTGCCCCATCTTCTTTCCACTTACGGTATACAGTAAAACCCCTACTTACGTAAAAAGTCTGTTCCATAGGCTTTTATGTAAATCGTTTTTTTACTTAACTCAAAGCAAACCCATAGGAAAATAATATTTATGTAAACTGAAGCAACCCCACAGGAAAATAAATTTTTTACATAACTCGAAGCAAACTCATAGGAAATTGTATTATGTAAATTGGGACGTTTATTTAAATCGGGACATGATTTTAGTGCAAAAATCATTATGTAAGTCCAATTTTATGTAACCCGAGGCATATGTAAGTCAGGGTTTTACTGCACTTATCTTCTGAATACATGCTTTCCCCACCCCCCGCCCTCCCTTTGACAGGGCAAATATGTAGCTGAGTGCAAAGCAGTTGCCCCATTTCAAGGGTGGAGGTGGTTGAACAACCCATGGAAATATTCCAACTTCCAAAGTTCCTACTGAAAGGTTACTTCAGTCATTAAACACTCACTCTGTCCTCTGGAATCTTCCAGAAAAGATTCAATGGATCCAGAAGTACAGGGCAGAGGTCAACTCACACAGCAAAGGATTTAATCCTAAGTAAAACCAATTTTCAATTAATTTCAGCTACCATCATTAAGACTGTAATGAGAAGTTCCACAAAAAAAATATAGCAAATTGTTACATCAATCACAAGCAGTTTGCCAGACAGCCTGTTCCTCACTGCTGACCTAGTAATCTGCCTTTATTTTCTGTAACAACCAGAAGTACCATCCTCTGGAGACACAAAAGACAACATATCTATTTTTCTTAAATATATTACATCACATAAAGATGCAACAAATATTTGATTTGCTATTTAATCAATGAAACCCATATTCTTCTATGATAGTCCAATCAAAAGAATGTAGTCATACCTTGCATAACGAATTTAATTTGTTTTGCGAGGCTGTTCACTATGCAACTTTTTTGCTATGCGAAACAAACTTGCATAGCGAAAATTCCTATGGAAAAACTCGCATAATGAGCTTTTTTAGGGGGAAAACTCACATAGTGAATTTTTTTCATTATACGAGTTTTCCCCATAGAAACACTCGTTATGCGAGTTTTCCATAGGGAAAGTTGGACTCACATAGCGAAAATTTTCATTAGGCGAGTAAGACTGGTTAGCGAAAAACCTGCTCATTATGCGAGTTTTTTGCTAAGCAAGTCACTAGTTAAGCGAGGTTTGACTGTACACTTAAGTTATCAGATACCTCGCATGGAACTGGCTACAATTAAATATTTTATAGCACTTATTACTTAAACCATTGCATTTCATCAATCAAATGGTTATAGTAATTGGTTTAGAAACTTCCGGTAGACTGTAAGATTGGTTAAGCCAAACAGTTAAACCAAATAATATTATCTAGAGCACTTGTTCCAGGAAAAAACGAAACACTTCACAGATCTATGGGGTTACATATGGGTGTTTCTACTAAATCTGTTTTACAAAAAGGGGTGAAAACTGTGCAGAAACCCTGAAATAAGGCCTAGTTTTTCATTAAATATTCTGAAGCTTCCAGTGGACAATATGCAGTTATTATCTGAGTAGTAAATGTTATGGTAATCCAAGTTTAGGGACTGCAGAGGCATAGTGATTATGATGTTGAAATTTATTGGCAGGTCAGCAGTTCAAGACCCAAGTGCTGCACAATGGAGTGAACGCCTGTCTATGTCCCAGCTCCTGCTAACTTAGCAGTTCAAAAAGCAAGAAATTGCAAGTAGATAAATAGGTACCACTTTGGTGGGAAGGTAACAGCGTTCTGTGTGCTCCAGTTTCTAGTCATGCCTGTCACATGATCACAGAAACATCCAGATGCAGACAGCACTGGCTCTTTGGCTGTAAACGGAGATGACCACCACACTCTAGAGTCAGGTAAGACTGGCTTTCAAGTAAGGTCTCTAATCCAAGTCCAAAGCACTTGATTTTGATAAAGTAGTGATGGGTTTGACATGAATCATATATCTGCCTCCTGTCTCTTACTATACTTCTCTCATGGGGAATTTTATGCATGAAATGGATGACATAAATTGTAACATGGTTCACAAGTATCAAGACCAATACTAAGCAGGGCAGAAGAAACTTCTTGCATGTATGCATATTGTCCTACACATTTATCACTGACTTTATATTTGAACTGCTTGCTTGCAAAGGAATTAAGATCTCAAACATGTAGATGACAAACATGTGGTCCAAAGGCTGAATCTAGTTTGTTTTACAGCATGGTTTTAGTAGATGCTGTCAATTCTTTCTAAACAAAGAGAGAATTACTCTCATGTGTTAAATCAGGAGTTCTCAACCTTTTAAAGCTGGTGGCTAGGTCATGCTCCCTCAGACAACTTCAGGGGCCAGATGGCCATTTTGCCCTTCCTCCACCACATGTTACTTCCTAGTGTGGTGGAGGGCCATATGAAATGGTGCCATGGGTCACCTTTGGCCTGTGGGCCGCAGGTTGGGAATTCCTGTGTTGTTATAGTCTTTAAACTGCATCAAAATTAAAAATACAAGAATATGCTACTCCAACAGGACCATATTTCTTTCAAAAAAAAAAAAGGTCTGGTTTCCTATTTAACTGACTTAAAACAACCATCACTCCTCAAAAAAACCCCATTGAATTATGGAACAGTACTGACTTCTGTAAAAGCACTGCTTCTGACTTTCTTTATTCCTGGATATCTACTTCAGAAGTTGGCATATCTAACCCAATACTGACTACAGTGGCTCTCTTTTCAAGCACAATTGTTTGCTTGCTCCACCTGGAGAAACTATCAGTTAAACCAGGAAGCTGCATATCATTGTCCACTGCAACTCGTATCCAAGAATGCATTTTTTCCCCTGAAGCAGGAAAAATGCCACTGCCGTGAATTTGTTTAAGGTGGATCCCAGCTTGCCACAAAGTGACCCACACACTACGATTACAGAGCCATCTCCTACGGCACATATGGAATGGGATATGCAGGATTTAACACAGGGACTACAACGGGTTGCCACAGACTTGAGGATATTATCCAGGTGCATCTTCAAAGTCAGGCCATCTGGCATGGCCTCTTCCGCCTCCAAGACCATTGGGAATCAGAATTCCTTCTCCCCTCATTTTGCCACTGGGCCCAATATGATGGTTAAAGTATATAACTCATATACTTTGCCATCAAGATACATTCTTTACCATGTAAAGATTTCCCAAGTTCCTATACTGTTCATCATTTACTTTTTATATTATAATTCCTAAGAAACCCAAAATACCTCCACTACAAATTAATTTATCCTGGAGGCCAAATATCCTGGAGTCCAAAATTCTTCTGACATAAAAATCCACAGGACTTAGGTTGGGAACTCCTGTTCTAAGGTCATGTGTCTCATAGTGAGTTATGAAAGGCTTTAGTACAACTTTAATACAGGGATAGATCAGAAGGAGTAAGCAAGCTCATCATATTGCCAAAAAGTGTCTGCTTGCATTCTGCCATGAAAAATCTTTAAACAAACAAAAAAACTTCAATCTATAATTTGTTTAGCACTAAATCTGCAGTAGGATCTCAAGATTGGTTCTTGGCTTATCATTTTTCCTTGTCAGAACACTATGTCGGGAATCTTAGTTCAGATATAATGCAGACACAAACCACTATCTTTTTATTTTATATAGCCTCTTCCATTGGCAAAAAAAAAATCAAGTAACACAAAACAGAGTGACTAACAAGCGTAGACATGTCAAATTAGACAAAATTCTGATTTATCATAATGGCTGGAATTGCCTTTGTCCAGTCCACAGAGACAACCCTTTGTTGTGCATGTTGTTGAACTTCTCCTAGGCTTGTCAAGGAAGTATTACATATGTTCTTACACAAGGGTAAATCTCATAAGCCTCAATGGCTCATCTATCCCAATAACAGTGCCCCCCTTCTTTTGCTTATACAGCAACGATATCACCACTTCCTTTCTTCTTCTTTGCCTTCCCTTCACTACCCTCCCTTCCTCTTCAGTGCCTGTTAAAGTTGCTGAAACAAATTCCCCATAAATAGTCCTTTTCCACTTTATCGCCCATCTTTTTCATGTCCAGGAAAGCTTACCATTTCCCTGCCTTCAATGCCTTGCTTTTTAAAATGAATTTTATTCTGCCGCTTTCCCTAACTTCTCTTCTGGTAGCTTTCCTTTAGATTTATATGAACCACATTTCCTTTTCTTTTCAATTCTTTATTTAAGTCTGATAACTTCTGAATCATCAACTGCCTTTTTAAAACTTTCTTAACCCTTATTGGATCATGCTAACATCTGCTTAATTACATTACCTTCTTCAGTCACTGCATACATGACTTTTCCCCCCTTTCAAAGCCAATTTGCCTGAAGGAGCAGTGTCCTGTAAAAAAAGCTTATGCTTTAAAAAGACAACCTCATTCTAGCATTGGAATACTTCACAGTTCAGTCTTTCCTCCATCTCTCCCTCTCCACAACTATTGTGCTATACAGATCTTATTCTGCAGCATCAGATAACTTTATCAGATGCTTTGAAACAAAAACAAGTACTTCAGTAAGAAAAGTAGACCTATGTAAAACAGTGTTTAGAACTGTTACGAACATTAATGAAGTACTTCTTATTTAATGACAGTCATACATCACAGATAAGATCTGACATGGGTTTGTATTCAATTTTTGCATTATAGAGTTCTTACCTTGGTATTGTAACACATTTTGTATTGCAGTTCTGAGTTGTGATTGCTTTCTCAAGCTCATCCAGTTGTCCTGTCTTCTTTAGCTTCTTGACCAAACTTTTTACTGCTTTCTCACACCACTTTTCTTCTTGACCATTCTGTTCACCTCCACCTGCACCTCCTGAACCACTGGCAGACTTCTTCCACCCTAACAGTCTCTTCACCACAGGTGGGGTAAATGGCAATATAGATGACATGGCCCAGGTGTAATACAATTTATACAATAATTTATTTTTATAACCTATGGAAAAAGAAAATCCATTAGAAGAGTTAAGGACAATCTTATCTGAATAGTGGTCATAATAAAGATATAAGCCTGACACCCAAGAATCTTCCAACAATAATGGTAGCACAGAAGACTGCTGATGCCAAATTCAGAGGCATGGTTTTGCTTTGCCTCACTGGATCAAATTTCCGGTTGTCTGTTATTTTTACAATAATTCTTGCATTATTTGTTCTCAAGCCTGTGTGTGTGTGTGTGTGTGTGTGTGTGTGTGTGTGTGTGTGTGTGTGTGTGTGTGTGTGTGTGTGTGTGTGTGTGTGTGTGTGTGTGTGTGTGTGTGTGTGTGTGTGTGTGTGTGTGTGTGTGTATTCTTTGCTGCTATCAAAGTGATGAATAAAGTTTGTAAAACTTTTAAGCCTCACACTAATTACCTGCATCTCTCTCTGAAAATAAACCATCCACAGGTTTGAAGAATGAGCATCTTAAGAGTTTCAGTTCCCCATTTCTGCTTTGAAAAAGAATAGTTTTAATTTAAATAACTAAGGAAATTTAAATTAGCAAGACAGAGGAAAGTTTATGTTGCTATTTAGTAAATACAGTAATAAGCTAATGGGCCCACAACAACGGCCAGAGGGGAGTTAGTCTGTGTTCTGCTTTGGTTGTTTTGTGAGGTTGTATTTTATGATTTTTACTGTACTGTTGCTGTTTTGACTGTAAGCTGCCCTGAGTCGCCTCGGCGAGTGGGCAGCAATATAAATCTGAACAAATAAATAAATAAATAAATAAATAAATAAATAAGTAACTAGTTACTTCTCAAAGAAATACATTACTTACAGCAGTTTTTACACACCTGGATCTGTATGAACAGCGTATTATTGCTATAACAACTAACACATTTTGCACCTGAGAAGCTTCTGAACAGTTCACAAATAAGACAATCTCAAATCATTTGTGACAGAAGACTGGGATGGGGTAAAGATAAATCCAATATTCCACCAAAGTGATCAGCATTTGTCTTTGCTGTATTTATTTACTAGAGCATTCTCTAAACCAGGCATCAACAAACTTGGCTCTCCAGGTGTTTTTGGATTTCAATTACCAGAAGCCCAAGTAAGTACACCTGCTGATCAGGGCTTCTGGAACTTGACATCCAAGAATATCTGGATAACCAATCTTGCTGTCCCCTGCTCTAGATCATCATGGATAACCACATTTTGAACTTTCATCAGCTTCATCCAATATGGGCCAAAGGCAGTTAATCTTGTGAAGTTCAAACAGTATGCTCAGTCTGCTAGCCTTGGATCAGATTATAGATGCTGGAGATGGTGTGACTGCTTTGCTTTCTTTCTCCTCTGGGGAAACAGAAGAGCTAGGTCAGTGATAGCAAACCTTTTAGAGACTTGAGTGCCCAAGAAGGAGCGGGCACGCACCACGCATGCCCACACACCCATGTGACATCGTCGAGACATCTCCAGTGAAGACAAATGGGTGCATGTGCACCCCTCGCGGGAGTTCCCCACCACCCTTCAGGAGCACCCGATCCCCCACACACAGGTGCACCCGAATCCTAGGAAGGATGGGTGGGGTGTCTGGTCACCTCACCAAACCACAGCATCCCGGGTGGGATTTCAGCCTCCCTTCTTGTCTCCCCTTTGGCGGAGGGAGAGGGCTGGGTGGGGAAACAGCACCAGCCAGGCTGGGTAGGGTGGGGCTTTCCCTCAACGGCAGGTATACCAGCAGAAACACCTCAGTATGCCACTTCTGGCATGCATACCATAGGTTCACCACCACAGAGCTAGGTACATATTTATCTCTTCCTTTGCCCTATATTCCTTCTTCCTCCTTTCTACCTTTATACTCCATGTCTATACGTTTAAAAAAACCTCTTTATTTTGTGGAATGCACTACCCACTGCAATTCCTTTGAGACAGGATGGCTTAAAAATAAAGAGTAAACAGAACTCTTTCAATACTGACCTTAAACCGCCATCTACTTGTTCAGACCATAGCTAAGAACAACCCAGAAAATGAAAAAGGAGGATATAGTTTGATAATAGCATGACAATCAACTATTTCATTAGCCTTTCTAAAGTTGTTCAAGCTGTCTTTAGTACTGCCATTCATCTTCCTTTATAAACTCATTTTGTGTGACCATCACATCAATTTCTGTCATGTAACTATTAAATATGAGTAAAGTTAACAATTTTCGCTAAGGTTAAAACTACATTTGATTGTTGAGGCACGTCAGATTCATGTTGCATATCAGAGATCACAAATGCCAAAACTACTTTCTGCTTCACAATACAACTAATCCTATCTCATGACTTGCAGCAATTCAGTTTTACAAATCAGCAAGTACAAATATTCTAACAGAGTAAGCGTAGATATTGTTTTATGGCTTTACAACAGAAATAATAAAATACAATTTGGAAAGCAGAATTTACAGTTCATTTAGCATGTCAAGACACTAAAGGGATGTTTCTAATTACAAATAATTACAGTGTACATCTAAAAACCCTTCCAATTGTTTATACAACAGTCAAATATACAGAATACAGTCAACCTCTCTTCATGTACAGGCATTCTGTGTTTATCTGATGATCAAATGCAAACATGAATACATGATCATCTCATTTTTCCAGAAGTGGAAGAAGACTAGAAACAGATGTAGATTTTGAAAATAGAATAAACTATCACTGCAACATTCTGCCATATGTTATGGGGAGCACTGCAAAATGACAAGCCTCAGTAATTTACTTTTAAGCTACAATTTAATTGGCAACAAACTGCCCAACAACTTCTGCCTTATCTTGTCTACTCTAAAAGACATTTTATAATTTCGCCTCTATAACTAGCTCTGCTTTGACTTCCTAAATATTACTTAATTCCTCTAATCCAAAATTACAGGAAGACTATTAACTCCTCATAAGAGTCCTGGTGCCACAGTGGTTAAACTCCTGTATTGCAGCCAAAACTGCTGACACTGTAAATTTGATCCTTCCAAGGTCGGTAAAATGAGTAGCCAGCATGTTTGAGGCAAAATGCTAACTATCTTGTGAACCACACAGAGGGTGCACTAAGCGCTATGGGGTAGTATATACAGTAATACCCTGGATAACGTTATGACTTGGTTCCACAAGTCATGATGTTATCTGATTTTTAGCATTGTCCGATGCATGCATCGAACAACGCTAAAAAAAAAAAAAGAAGCCCTGACTTCAAGGACAAACCACTTTAAAGGCCTTTAAAGCCACCTTCCACCCGCAGCGGCCTCTGCGACTGCAGTAGGGTCGGTGCTTTTCCCCGACCCTACTGCAGTCGCAGAAACTACTGCGGGTGGGGGGTGGATTGAGTAGTTCTACCCAAACAACCCCACACCCGCAGACCATTGCCTCGGATAATGCTAAGAATCATTATCCAGAATCATTATCCGATGCAAGTTTTTTCCAAAAAACTTGCATCGTTATCCGATTCTATCATTATCTGATGCAATCGTTATCCGGGGTATTACTGTAAGTGTAATTGCTATAAGGGAGAAAAACAAGGGTGAATTGAAGTGTACTGAGAGACAAAGCAGATAAATTACAGTTTGTACATTAAATACAAGTTCCACAACAAAAGGGGAAATTTAAGGTGCAGAGTATAACTGGAGACCTGGCTGAAAATAAAGGGGCTTCTATTACCGTGTTTCCCCCAAAATAGGACACTGTCTTATATTTTTAAAAACTCCAAAATATGCACGAGGTCTTATTTTCGGGGGATGTCTTATTTTTCCATGACAAAGAATACAGTACACATTTATTGCTGATACAGCGGATTGCCAGGGCAAGATTTAGGTGAGTGCCTTATTTTTAGGGGGGGCTTATATTTCCGAGGTGGGGAAAAATAGAGGGGTGCCTTACTATACGAGGAGGTCCTATTTTCGGGGAAATAGAGTAGCTACTGATCTGGATTCCAGATAGCTAATATAGAAACTACATCACAGTTATTTCAGGCTAAATATGTAGGTGACTACAGTTCACCCTATCTCTTTATTCAGTGAGTCAAGATACAGTACAGTCAAACCTCACATAAAGAGCGCCTCGCTTAAAGAGCAGAATTTTCTCTGAATGTTCGTTTCGCTTAACAAATAAAACCAACCAAAAAATCACTTAACAAATAAATCAGGGTTCACAATCCACACACACACACACACACACACAATTGGTCGTTTACAATGGTGTTTCGCTTAAAGAGCAAACTCGCTTAAAGAGCAATCCTGTGGAACACATTATGCTCTTTAAGCGAGGTACAACTGTACTACATTTCCACAGTGTCCAGTGGCTTTTTGCTTTGTATTTGGCTTTTAGAGAAATTTCCCTCCTGTAATTCATAAGGGGGAAGGGCCCTCTTGCTTGTCCATACTCTTCCTCACTCAGCTGCCCATGACATAAATTACATTCATAAACACTGTTGTGCCTATGTTTTTTTTTCATACCATTTACCTATCATGCCTCTCCATAAGCATAGGGAGAGAAGACATTCCCCCTTCTAACAAAAGGCTTAAAAATATACTTCCATATACAAACAAGGTCAATTTTTCAGTATTTAATTCAGTATATATCAATAGGTATAAAGCAGTAAATTGGAGAAGTTAAATGCAGACCCACATAGTCTTCTTAACATCTGAATAACTGGTACAGACATACTTTAACACACAGCCAAACTACAAGCAAATAACCCTGGAAGATAAATAAAGCCAACAGTCCATACAGACATGTACCGTATATGCTGGGGTATAAGACGACTTTTTACCCCTGAAAAACATGCCTCCAAGGGGGGGGGGGGCGTCTTGTACGCCGGGTGCACTTCAGTTGAATAAAATACAGTAATACCTCAGATAACGTTTACCTTGGATAATGTTTACCTCGCATAACGTTTACTTCGCATAACGTTAAGCAATCTGGGGAGGAGAATTGCATCGAATAACGTTAAGGTCCTATGGGATGGATCGGATAACAACTTTTAATATCAGATGACGAACAGGAGTTTGAAAGCTTTTAAAGGGAAACTGTCACGCCAGCAAACATGCTAGGGACTTGCCTGGCACTTGCTCTCTCCCTCTATTTGTTATCTTCCTTCTATCATTGACAGTTCCAGTTTGGTTAACAGATTAGAAAACAAACAGCATGGCAGCTCCCATAGGTTTATTGTTCCATTCAGCTTTAGTGAATTGTCTTTGGTGAATTACATTTAATAAACTTGCACTGTTTTATGTTTACTGTACATGTTTGATAACATACAGCCTTGTGACAGTTTTTCTGCATGTCATAAGCATTTGAATATAAGTTAACATGTTGAAATAAAATCTGATGTTCTTTTACATTTTATTTGGTGTGGAAGGTGTGCGGAAGAGGGGGTAGTCTTATACAGTGAGCATATAACAAACTCTATATTTTGATTGGAAATGTTGGGGGGTCGTCTTAGACACCCAGTCGTCTTGTACACCGGCAAATACGGTAGTTGAAAAATGAAATATTTTTTAAAGTATGACTTCTTCAAATTATCTGATAGAAACTTTTCCACCAAATGATCATATTACTAATTTGAACTGCAGTCTCCAACTGCATTTTTAAATCACAAATATATACAGTACTCAATGACCTGGTTCAGATTTTAAAAAACAAAATGAGAAAGTATAATCAAGTCAATTATAAATCAGCTGTGGCAAGCCCTGGACTCAAAGAGTTATCTTTCTGATCTGAGAGGACAGTAAAAGCTTCTGCCCTCAAGTTTGACTAAAATACTGGTTCCAGTTGCATACTAAATCAGGAAGCATGAATTTTCCCAGCTACTGAAAGCAAGATCAAATAATAATTTGCTATCCTGACTAGTTAGTTCACAGTACTTGCATGATCATCGATAGAAGAGAACGAGTTTTAAGCAAACACATCTGTAGTTTTCTTCACAATTTCAGTGGACACATTCAGATAACCTTAAATATAGCTAATTCTATTTGTGCTTTTAAAATCTGTCTTTCTTCACAAACACCCTGAGGTAACTATGTTTGAAACCCCATGAGATACAACATGGGTCTAAAAACTGGCTCACAAAACAGGTCTGGCACTCTGTCTTCCCAAAACCTGTCATATGCCTTTGGAAGTTGAGAGTTACAAAATACAGAAACTCAGTCCAGCTTTCTTGATCAATAACTGCTGCTGACAGTTCAAGAATCCTTAATCACAAGCCACTTAAAATAGTAGCCCTGACACATTCTACTGTAGAAATCTCCACAAGTTAGTTACGTGCCCTATGTAGCAGTCTATTCTACACCTGAATGCCAAGCTCATTGCATAATGACATCCAAATCATAATATTATACAGGAGGGAACATTCTCTCTTCACTCAGATTTAATATAACCACCAGTGTTATTCAGTTGTGTAACACTAAACTCCACAGGCATGAGACTTATAAATTGATAGCAAGATGTAACTACAGAGAACATAGGATCAAACACAATTATGTACTTGCTCAAATATAGTTTATCTCTCCACTTTCTTCCCATCATGACAAAGAGGAGTGTCACCCCCATCTCTGTGCTGCCTCAAAATGGAAAGAGCAAAATATTTCCTTCAGGAGACCCACTTCCTTCAATAGACAGTTGCTCAATATGGTCCTGCAAGAGTGGTCCCTTTTTCAAATGAAATGATGCAGTCAATAAATAAGAACTACAAACAGTCTTAACCCCATTCCCTTCTATTGGCTTGCACATATTTTCAAGAAATATACACACAGATATATTTCTTTTCTTCTAAACTCCACTATTGTGATCAAACACAAAAACACATAAGCACACACCATAAGAATTCCAACTACAGTATATCCAGTGGTGGGCAGCAAACAAAATTGCTACCACACCGTGGGCGGGGCCAATGTTGTGGACAGAGCCAATGTCATGGGCAATCTAGTCATGTCTGCCATATGGCCATGTATACATCTGGAAACACAGGCAGCACTGGCTCTTTAGCTGTAAATAGAGATGAGCACTGCACCCTAGAGTCTGATATGACTGACTTTTGAGCAAGGGAGACCTTTACTAACCACTTGCAACTAAACAGTGCCAAACTTTACAGCAAATTTGAATACCAATCAGAGATCTTCTGTTATTAGGTAAAGGTTGCCCTTGCTCAAAAGCCAGTCATATCCAACTCTAGGGTTCAGTGCTCATCTGTTTATAGCCAAAGAGCCAGTTGACTCAATCCACAAAAGCTCACATTAAAATACAGTAGTTAGTCTTTAAGGTGCCACAACATTTATCTTTTTGTTTTGTTTACTCTGATATCCTTGCATATGGTAGCCATGTTAGTCTGTGTTTCAACCATATCAGAAAGTAAACAAAAGACAAAAATTTTGTGACACCTTAAAAGATTATACACACATGCACATCCACACACACAATGCACACACACCCCACACCCATGACACAACACACCCACTCAACACCCACACAAAGGCTAGAAACAGACTTACCCAGGAGTAATAGTCGCAGAAGCAACCTGGCCTGCCCCTCCTCCATGACAACGTCCAGTCCAAGGCCAAGAAGCAAACACGCAGGAAAAGTGGTGGCGGAGGGAAACTCCTGGTGGAGACCACCGTGGAGACAGCCAAGCCAGGGGCCCACCAAGACGGCTGCAGCCTTGTGGCTCCTATTCCAGGCAGCAGTGGGCGTCAGCAGTAGGTTGTGTCCCCCGGCTCTCCAGCCACTCCAGAGCCGAGAGGCGGAGGGGAACCAGAGGGAGGCTCAACTGCAGCTGGTCCAGGCAGCCCGCCTTCTGAGGGAGGCTAGGAGAGAGGAGAGCGGAAATCAGGACAGGCTGCCCGGACCAGCTGCAGTTGAACCTCCCTCTGGTTCCCCTTCGGCTCAGGAGTGGCTGGAGAGCTGGGGGACACAGCCCTCCGCTGACGCCTGCTGCTGCCTAGAGTGGGAACCACAAGGCCTCCACCCCAGCTGCCGTCACCTTGGTGGGCCCCCTGCCACACACTATTTCCAGCAGCAGCAGCGCCTGAGCAGCTCAGCCATTGACCCTCTGCACCCGCCCAGCGCAAACTACAGGCACTGCTGCTGCTAGAAGTGGCTGGTGGGCGCCAAAGTCTCACCGTACCTACCTAGGCCTGGAGGTGGCGGCAACACCAGTGAAGGTAGCGGAGACCTAGGTAGGTGTGGTGAGGCTTCGATGCCCGGCAGCTGCTTCTAGCAGCAGCAGCACCTGTAGTTCGCTCCCGGCAGGCAGAGGGTCAAGGGCTAAGCTACTCAGGCACTGCTCTGCCTCCACCAGTGTTGCCGCTGCCAAAGTCGCCACCTCCAGGCCTCCCACGCTCCGCTCTGCCTGCCTGGGAGCGCAGATGCCGCCTCCATCTCTACTGCTGCTTCAGCTGCTCAGCAATGGAGCATGCGCGCTGAGCAATGGAGTCAGCAAGTGGGCGTGGCCAGCCAAGTGGGTGTGGTCTAGGGGAATTTCCGCTACCAGTACGCCCGGACCGGGGCACACTGGTAGCAGAGTACCACTGAGTATATTCATAAATTACTACTACTGTACTTGTTTTACTGAAGACCAAAGATAGACCGTCTGCTTTCCCATCCTCATACTATTTTTCATTTTTAAGATTTCACTTACAAACTGAATGGTGCCGCACCAAGCAAGAAATGAAAGACTCTCATTCTGTTTTAAATAGTGAGCTTCATGTCTGATCCTATGATTTCCATAATGTTCTTGTCATAGTCAGAGGAAAGAGTGTAGCCAAGGCCAAAACATCTTTTCAGAAATGCCTATACAGCCCTAGAGGCTGCTGCATCATACACAACATGCACTGGGTCAGTGGGCTTCAGATTCTCCACAGTCATTAACCAGCTTGACTGGAGAAATGAGCTATTGAAAACTTGGCCTATAAAAGGTTGTTTTCATAATCATACTTATTTACCAATGATCCACCACAGCAGCAATTTCTACAAAGTATCAGGTGAACTGCCATTTCCACTTTACTGAAAACTGTATGCACTATCTGTTATTTCTTGTCTCTAACATCTGGTCAGGTGCAAGATAATATACATCAGCAAAACACAATTATGTTACAAATGAACACTCTCTGTATTCCTTCTCCAAACCATTCAGATTGCTGATAATGTGAACAATCTTATTAATAATACTAGCGACAAACCTCCAATATACTAATTTTGTATGTACATTGTTGTAACTTTGGCTCCGACCCTTTCCAGGGTTTTCTAGATGGAGAATACACAAAGTGGTATACTATTCCCTTCTTATGGGAGGACCCTGATACTGTGCACCTTATCCATGACTATACAGGTTGGCTCTTTTCCTTGGTGGCACAGTGGGGAATCAAACTCCCAACCTCTTGATATGCAGCCAGATACTTAAGCCAGAGTTATCCAACCAGCTAGCACACTAATTACCAACACAAACTGCTTTCCCTTATGAGAAGTACCACAACACCACCAAAAATATCTCCAGCAGCATGAAACTGGTAATTAAACCCTCAAAAAGACTTAGCAACATTCAAAGAACAAGTGATACTTTTATTGGTGCAGTGGACTTGGTCCACGAAAACTCACATTTAAATACAGAAGTTAGTCTTTAAGGTGCCACAACATTTTTTTTGCTGTTCTGTTTTATTTACTCTCAGATATGCTTGCACAGACTAAGACAGCTACCACCTCAAACAATTCATTCAACGGTAGATCTTTCCTTTTTCTCCCAATATTTATAATACGCAGATTCTATGCTCAGAGTTGTGCTTGTTACTACAATAGGCAGTATAAAATATAATAACTATATAAATCCATAGACCCAATAACAATAACCTGATTAGGTTGAAAGAAGAAAGTGAAAAAGCTGGTTTGAGACTCAATATAAAGAAAACAAAGATCATGGCAACAGGCCCTATCAGTCCTTGGAAAATAGATGGGAAAGAAGTAGAAGCAGTGACAGATTTTACCTTCTTAGGATCAAAGCTCACTGCAGATGGTGACTGCAGCCATGAAATAAAAAGGTGACTGATTCTTGGGAGACAAGCTATAAGAAACCTAGGGAGCATAGTGAAAAGCAGAGACATCAAATTGCAAACAAAAATTCGTACAGTCAAAGCAATGGTATTCCCTGTGGCAATGTATGGTTGTGAGAGCTGGACCATTAGGAAAGCTGAACGCAGAAGAATAGATGCCTTTGAGATGTGGTGCTGGAGGAGAGTTTTGGGAGTCCCCTGGACAGGGAGGAGAAAAAATAGGTCAATCTTAAAAGAAATCAACCCTGACTGCTCCTTAGAAGGGCAAATAGTAAAGTTGAAGCTAAAGTACTTTGGACATCAAATGAGAAGAGAAGGCTCACTTGAGAAAGCCTTGATGCTTGGAAAGGTTGAGGGCAAAAGAAGAAGGGGGCGGCCAAAAATGAGATGGCTAGATGGTATTGTGGACACAATGGGCACAGAGCTGAGCGAGTTGAGGGGGATGGTGGAGGACAGGAGTGCCTGGCGGACAGTGGTCCATGGGGTCGCAAAGGGTCGGAATCGACTGTGCGACTGAACAACAAATAACAATAACTGTGTGCCATCAATTCAGTTCTAACTCATGGTGATCATTTCCAGGATTTTCTAAGTAGAGATGTGGTTTACCATCCAATTATTCTGGGGTGCCTTTGCTCATAGCTACACAGATTGGCTTTTCTCTTCAAAGGCATAGTGGGAAATTGAACTTAACGTCTAGCTCCACAGCCAGATAGCTAAAACACTATGCTATCTAGCTAACTACTTAGACATAAAACACTGTAAGGTCAAAGGCAAATCTAGAAGCAGCCTCTCTAAGAGGACAACTACAAATATGAAATAGCATCCCAGGACATCTAATATACCATAACATAATATGATAAATTTTGATTTTCTAACAACTGCACAGTCAAAGCTAATAGCCTAATAGCTTCATTTTACTGCAACACCTTTTGAAATATATAATTATATTACAAATTAACACCACTTTATTTAATACTTAGCTTAGAATCCCTTCTAATTCTATTGAGTGAACTAAATTCTTGAAAGTAACCGATTATGCACAAATGTTTCAGAAGCCGTTTCACCCAAGTCTGTTTGTTTCAACTTCACATGGTTCATGCTATCAGAGTAGTCTCTTGAGCAGGGGTCAGTACAGTGGAATCAGAAATAAAAAATGCAATATGGCTAATACTATAAAGTGTACTACTTCTATAATGGATACAGTATTCACAGACGTATTAAATTTTAACAGACAATAGTGCTGATGATGATGATAGCGTAGATGTTTGAAGGAGTTTTTCAATCAATTTTAGAGAAAGAAATGATTCTTGAAATTTGTTTGAGATAGACCTTTATTACATTGCCCTAAAATAAAAATATCAAGGCTTGCATAGTAATTTAATAAGCCATTTGTTTAGGGTTTTCTCAAAAACAATACACAGTAACACAGCAAAGGAGGAGGAGCAGAAGACACACACAATTTGGATGCAGAGGAAAAACTTGGGATTTCTCCATATATGTACTTAGAGAGAGATATTATGATACAAGTGCATATACGGATGCTTACTTCAATGACTATGAGAAAGCCTTTGATAAAATATAACACTATAAGCTGATGTTTAAATTCAAAAGATATCCAAATGACTGTCAGTTTATCCTGGCAACAAAAAAACTGCAGTAAAAACTAGAGATTAGATGGCACAGGACAGAGATAAAATGGTTGAAATCCTGTTGTTTTATGGAAGGCAAATGAGGTAACATTCAGTAGATCCTACCCTGTTTCCCCGAATATAGGACCTCCTCGTATAGTAAGGAACCCCCCTATTTTTCCCCACTTCGGATATAAGGGCCTCCCTGAAAATAAGGCACTCACCTAAATCTTGCCCTGGCGATCCACTGTATCAGCAATAAATGTGTACTGTATTCTTCTTCATCATGGAAAAATAAGACATCCCCTGAAAATAAGACCTTGTGCATATTTTAGAGTTTTTAAAAATATAAGACAGTGTCTTATATTCGGGGAAACATGGTAGTTGGCAACTAAGAAACCCCTACCAGGAATTCCCAAGCACACATTAAGCCATGTGCCCAAACTACGGCCTGAGGGGCAGATCCAGCCCCCGACGACAATTTATCCGGCCTATGCCACCCTCGTAGCTCCCAGAAATAGAAGTAAAATCCACCCATATGGTACATGAACTGGCATTAGGGGCCAGATCTGGCCCATGGGCCATAGTTTGGCCACCCCTGGTTTAATTAGATTGCAAGGTGCATTTACTTCCGCTTCCAGTGGGAGGAACCACGTGACCAGCCTGCTGAACCATGTGACTGGCCCACAGCCCAAAACGTTTGGGCACCTCTGCATTAAGCCATCAGGCATGTGCAAACAAACTTATTCAGTGTGCTTAATAAGTACAGAATATTATGTAGTTTGCCTTCTGAATCCTAAGGAAGAAACAGAATTTTAGACAATGGGATTTATAACAAGGATGTATACTCTTGCCCATGTTTTTTGATGCATACTCTAATAAAATCTTCATAGAAACACTTTTTATTTAAAGGACAGTATCATCAAACAGCCCAGGAAATTTAGGTAAAGATTCAAAATGAAAGTGTGAAACATGTTTCTAAATATTAAGTACCTTCAAATTTGGTTCCAGGGACAATGGGATTATAGTTATAAAATAAAAGGCAAAATAGATATGGTCTAGATTACCTTACTTCAGATGAAACCTACAATATGCAACAAAAACGTTAACCTGATCTGAGATCGCACATTATTCAGGGTTATATATTCTTAGTTCTCCTCTATAGCATAAGAATACATATTCCATCACAGCTTACTACAAAACCAAGCATTTGAAATGTAGAATTATCACAAGATGTTAAGAACTTCTTATACTAGTGACTGCTGTAGAAATACTAAAGCAAATGAACATCAAGCCATCATACGACTCACAACACACACAAAAGCAGAATATTTCATTTATTCAATAATAAATAAATAAAGTTCAGGCTGTAACCCCTAACTATTCAAAGTAAAATAAATAGGTAAGCAGTCAAAGGAGATCTTGTTGGCTGAAGAACCAGGGGCTTGGATGCAACTAATTTTTATCCTGAGCTGCCACACTCAAAGTTAAAACAGCCATAACAACGTCCAGCTTCTGATAGGAAAGGGAAAAGATTATAGCTTTTTTAAAATCTACAATTAAATGCTGTAAATCAAAACTATTGCAGAATTTCCCAGCTTAGCCACCCTGAAGAAATTCTTGATGCCCAACCACAACATAATAAGTAACCATTTACAAACTGTTTTAGCTGTTGAATGTTTTGAATCATATGTTTTTCAAGCTTGCTCCACACCAGTTCTAAAACTATTATTTTATACTTTGTATAATTACCTACATAAGCTCTCTTGTGAGGGCTTTACCATGAAGCAGCCTAAAAGTACTTCCACAGAATTAAAAAATAAGCTAGACACTTTGAATAGATTATTTCCATCCCCCCATTGAATTACTGTGAATCATTCAAAGTCTCATCTTTTGCCCAACATACCTATTTATTTATTACAAATAGATACTTCTCCTGGTCAAATAGTGTTCATACCTCTGACTGCAATGGGTTTTCCTAAACCTGTTTTTGTAATGCAAGTACAGTCAAACCTCGCATAAAGAACGTTTCTCTTAAAGAGTAACTCACTTAAAGAGCAGAATTTTCTCTGAATGTTCGTTTCGCTTAACAAATAAAACCAATCAAAACTCGCTTAACAAATAAATCGGGGTTCACAATCCCCCCCCCCCATTGGTCACTTACAATGGTGTTTCGCTTAAAGAGCAAACTCGCTTAAAGAGCAATCCTGTGGAACGCATTATGCTCTTTAAACGAGGTACAACTGTACTGTACTTTGTATGGCAACCAGTAGCATTGCTGGTTGGGGTGCCCATGTCAGTCACCCTACCACTGTGGAGTAGAACTTATCTCTACAGAAATGTGCCTCCAATATAAATCCTTTTCCGAACACAATTTTTCCTGTATTACCAAAAGATGTCAACTCCACTCATCATTAGATTAGCCTGGGGAGAAAAACACCACTGTATATGGTCTAGCAGCCTAGGAAATACCTATAACTCCCACATGGGTTCACCAGGTATCCTATGTGCACAACAGGGAACAAGACTCTACAGCTTGCTTTTCAATGTTTTAGCAGAAAATTTCACCACTCCATTTGACTAGTGTGAATCAATGCAAATTATTTAAGTTCAAGTACCATATGTTGGTGTAAGAAAAACTAGAACACTATTTAGCAGAAGCTAGATGAACCCTGCTTCTCAAAACAAAACTGCATGTGCCCTTTATCTAATGCACATACAGTAATACCTCGGATAACGCTAAGACTTGGTTCCACAAGTCTTAGTGTTATCCGATTTTTAGTGTTATCCGATGCATGTTAAAATCCTATGGGATTGATCAGATAACGTTAAAGCTCCATAGAGATACATTGTAACTGCACAGGCCTTAGCGGTTGTTATCCGATCCATCCCATTGGACCTTAACGTTATTCGATCCAATTCTCCTCCCCAGATTACTTAATGTTATGCAATTTTAGTGTTATCCAAGGTAAACGTTATCCGAGGTATTACTGTACCTTTATCATAATATGGGATTAAGATATGTTTCTGCAAGAACTAGGTTCTGACTGTAAAACGAGCATAAAAAGATAGAAGTAGATGTAAATAATTTCTTTTGTATTTTAACTGTGAACATCCATAGAACATTTGATTCACTGGCTAAATAGACTCTGTCTAAACTTTCTGGGGCAGAGACAAGGGTCACTGTAAATTTGTAACTTTTGAGGAAATCTGAGAGCTAATATGTTATCATAATTACTACCAGCAACCTAACCTCTACATTTGGACAGAAATACTACTTGTTACCTTACCACTACTTTTTTTAGGAGAGAGGACACTGGAGAAGACCAAAGATTGAATGAAAACACTTAGTTTTGGGCATCTGCCTCCAAATTCTCACTTTTTAAAAACTGATTAACAATTGTATAGGGCAACTACAGCAATACCTCAGATAACGTTTACCTCGGATAACGCTAAAATCGCATAACGTTAAGTAATCTGGGGAGGAGAATTGGATCGAATAACGTTAAGGTCCTATGAGATGGATCAGATAACAACCGCTAAAGCCTGTGCGGTTACAATGTATCTCTATGGAGCTTTAACGTTATCCGATCCATCCCATAGGATTTTAACATGCATCGGATAACACTAAAAATCGGATAACACCAAGACTTGTGGAACCAAGTCTTAGCGTTATCCGAGGTATTACTGTACTTTGTTTTTTAGCAAAGAATTAGGATTTTTTTTACCTTTACCCCAACACACCCCAAATAAATATATAAGGCAAAAGATACATCATAATCCAAAACATGCTCATTGCAAAGCAATTCCAGTCTGTATAGTAAGCATCCTGAGATTGTAGGATTAAATTCTCTCTCTCTCTCTCTTTCTCTGTCTCTCTGTCTCTCTCTCTCTCTCACACACACACACACACACAAAATGATATGGAAATGTTATTGCAGACTGATAAGAAAGGGGAGGAGATAAAGGTAAATACCAAAGGTTCCTACCAGTGATGTCCCCTAAAGGTTTATCACTTAGGTAGGGGAACAAAATTCTTTTTTAGGGATAGAACTGACTAACATGTGCAGAGGTAACTACTTCATTTTTTAGCAAATGTTGGGATAATTTTTTTACCTCTCCTCTCAACATGCAAAACATACACCACAATCCAAAACATGCACACTGTAGAACAATTCCAGTCTGTATAGTAAGCATATTCAGATTATAGAATTAAATTCTCTCTCACTCACACACACACACACACACACACACACACACACACACACACACACACACACACACACACACACACACACACACTGACTCTCTCTCTCACACACACACACAAAATAATATGAAAAAGTTATTGTGGCCTGAGAAGAAATTAAGGGAAGGAGATGAAGGGAAAATAACAAGCATTTGTATTCCACGGATGTCCCACAGGTTTATCACTTAAGTAGGGGAAGCCAGACTAACCTTACACTCCTAGCCACGTCTCCTCCGAAGTAAACCACACCTTGCTGAGTGGGACCTACTTAACCCAGTAATCCTGAGCTCCTTAGTATATGCCCCGTTTAAACTCCACGAGGACTAACTCTTATGGATCGAGACCCGTTCCTAGGCACGTTTGCAAGAATGACTCTCCCGCTGCCCTTGATCCAGGCGTCCTCCCTCCGACCCACGCGAGCCTCAACTAAGCCCGTTCCCTGGGAAAAAGTTAAGCCCCCGAGGAAAAGGGAGGGGGGATGCTGGCTCTCGACCTCGAAGGCTACGATCCCGAGGATGGCGACGCCTACTTACGAGGGAGATAAAAGGGAAGGGGTTCTTGTTTAGAGACGCAGGATTGAGCCTTGCCAAGGGAGAAAAAAAGGGAAGGAGGTCTTGTTTAAAGACACAGGATCGAGCCCGGCCAAGGGGCAGAAAAAGGGGAAGGGGGTCTTGTTTAGACTTAGGATCGAGAAAAGGGGGAGGGGGGGGTCTTGTTTAGAGATGCAGGAGCGAGCCCGGCCAGAGAAGCAAAGGGGGAGGGGGGATGAACAGGGAGTGTGTAAGCACAGCTGCTTCTCACCCCCTCAGCCTCAACCGCCTCTTCCTTCTCCCTCACGTCCCCGGTTTTACATCCGAGTCGAACCCCCTCCCCTCATCAGGTATGGGTTGGGGGCCTGGATTGCTCCATCTCCTTCTTCCCCCCCCCCAACCCCACCAAGGCCTCCCCTCCCCCCCCCCTCCGCAGCAGCACCGCCTCCGCCTCCCACAACAAAGCGAGGGAGCCACCCCCACTCCTCACGCAGCACAGGCCTGAGGCCTAGTAGTCCGCCCTCCTCCTCCTCCCCGGAGCTGATTGGGGACCCACTCCTCACCCTGCACCCCTTCCCCCCCCCCCCCACCTCACCCGTTCGCTCTCCCTCACCCCCAACTCCAACCGCCATTTACCTCAGAGACCAACCTCCTCGCCCCGAGCTGCGACTCAGCCACCCTCGCTCGCTCGCTCCCTCGCGCTGACTGGCTACCCCACTCACCGTTCCGCATCCGGCATTGGCTGCTGACCGGAGGAGGCCCCGCCCCACCCGTCTCTGCCAGCCAGTTTATTGGCTGAGTCTCTCGTCCGTCACAGGAAGAGCGAGGCTCGGAGTGGATCGGAGGGAGGAAAGGGGCGGGGCTTGGGTGTTCGGAACTCCCTCCACCCTCCGCTCCTCCTTCCCCGCCTCGTTGACAAGCCAAGCGCGCCCGCGATTGGCAGCATCCCGCGGCGACCAATCCGCTGGAGGCAAGGAAATAAAGGCGTGGACAGCCGAGACGTGGGATGCAATTGGCTGAGGCTTATGTTAGGGTCGCTGACTGAGCCAATCGCTTAGCTGTATTTTCATTAATTGGGGCTGGTTGCGCCCAAAGAAAAAGACCGCGGAGGAGGAGGAGGGAACGTTAGGTTGAACCGCAGGGTAATAAAAAGCGGGGGGATGAGAGGAAAGGGATTGTTCCTCTAAAGATGCTCGCGTAACCTTCCGCGCAGTAATTGTCTCTCCTGTCAGAGAGGAAAAGAGTTCCAAGTAGTACAGCCTCGTTCCCTCACCAAATAAGCAAAATGATTTTCTTAGTTTTCTCTCAAAAATTAAAAAAAGGAAAAAACAATATATAAGCCCATTTCCTGTCACAAAACTGAGCAAATTTCTGCCACACCTGTGTGTGGCCTAATAATAAATGAATTCCAGGCCTTTTATACGAAGCTGAGGAGGGTTCTTGGAAATGACAGTTGCTGAGGGGAAATATAACAATATTCCTGTAACAGTTGATAAATTAATAAATTATTAATAAATCATTTCGGGATCAATTAATATATAATTAATATTGGGATACACTGAAGATGTCTCCCAGAAGACTGATTAACTGGCGTATACCGGTCAAGGCTGAAAGAAAACTGAACGGCTGAATCTTCCACCACCAAAGCATTATTGTTGTCGATGCTGATGTGTTGTGAATTGCCCTGGGTCCCCTTTGGGGAGGAGGGTGATAAACAAATTTAAATAAATAAATAATACGTCTCATATACTGTATAATTGGCATAATGACTCATTCGAAATGGCATTTTTCAATGCCAGAACTAGTGGTGATCTCTATTCATATGCTTTTTCTTTTCTGTCTAGGGCAGATGTGAAACTGCCAAAATAAACCCACCTTTTAGTGAGTTCATTCCATAGTTCCTTCACCTGACCTAATGTAAAAAAGATTAGGAGGCACAAGGTTGCAATTCCTGGAGATACAACCAATTGTGTTTCAAAAGTACTGTACCACAATCTTCGGGGATGCTCTTTCTGTGTACCTCTCTATTCATATTGAAGGTATCTGAGCAAAAAAAAAAAAAAAAGCGACAGGTAAAGTCTAAGGACACTACCGTCAGGGATTTAGTTCGTGAATTCGATGTGTTGAATTATGCTCATTAATTCATTTATTTCTTTTATTTCATTCAGATCAAAATTCTAATAGGGCTAATAAAAATGTTATTTTATTCTCTGTCAAATGCACTATGGATCCCTTCATTTGGTTGTGTGGTTTGATCACTGGCTCACCGTCAACAGAACATTGTCAGTGTAACTGTCACTTCTCCTTCGTGTAGTGTAGTCTGTGAATGCACACTCTGGGTTTGTGCCTGTGCGGGAGCCAGTTCGGAGCTTAAAAGTTAATTGGATAAAATTTCAGAATTAGGGACCACCCACCAGCTCCACCCTCCTTCGGTGCCATTTCGCGCTCTTTCCCTCGGTTCTCTTTTCATTCTTGTTGGCCTTCGTTGAGGGCTGTTTTCTTCGCGAACTTTCTAGGCCTGAGGGAGCTCGACCCTCTCCTTCTCCTTCTTCATTTTGAAAAAAAGAAAAAGAAAAAACAGCAGAAGGGAGAAGAAAAATCAATCGGTCGTCCTAAGTCCGGGAAGGACTCCCTCTTCAGCCGTTTTTCCGCCGCCATTACATGGCTTCTTCTGCGGCTTTCAAGAAGTGTCCCTCTTGCAACAACAAGCTTCCAAACACAGACGGTCACTAAGTGTCTTATCTGTCTGGGTGAGAGCCACCTGGTGCATTCGTGTTCCGTCTCAATGTCCACCTCATGGCGACAGCTTTGTCTCTGCACACTGAAACTTCTCAGGAGCCTCACCCTGATCCACCGGCTCCGTCCCGTCAGAGGTCCACCACAGCCGAACTTTTTCGCAAAAAGAAGGCTCAAAAAGGGGAGAAGAAGAAGTCCAAGACCCATCATTCTCTTCCCCCGACTCCTAGACCAGCCCGGTCTCCTCCACCTTCACCGACTGCCTCGGCTATTTTTCTCCGTGCAACTTCTTCGGAGGCACCTTCTTCGTCTCCGGCTCCAACTGTTTCACCTGTGAAATCGATGTCTCTACCACCTTGAGACTCGTCTCCGACTTGTGGAGCTTCCCTCAGACCCCCTCGAGGGAGTCCATGCCATCGTGCCATTCTGTCCGAGCCACCGTCACAGGCCGCAACTCAGCCGTTTGATGTGAGTCTTCTCACACCTCTCTTTGAATCAATGGCCAGGCAGATTGGCAACCATATTGCTGGGATCATTCCTCCTCCAGAGCCTGTCAGCAGGCGTCTGCCCAGTCCTCCTCAGGGACTTCCACCTAAACAGGCCCGTCTCGACAAGCCTTCTACACATCCAGAAGACCACCGGAAAGAGATGAAAAGGAGCCGGAGGACCAGCGTACATTCACCGCTCTGCTTACCAGACTGGGGGTAGCTCTCAATATTAAAGCCGTCTCTCTTGTGGACGAGGTTTGCGGCGTCACAGACAAGAAGCAGATTAGGCCTGTCCATCTCGGCCTATTTCCTACTTTCTCCCATTTGGCAAAGGCTGTTTGGAAGAAATCCATCTCTGCACACATTGTTTCCTCTCGCATTGACGGCCTGTATAAGCTTCTGGGCGAAGAAATGGAATTCCTCCAGATCTACCCCATGCCTAGCTCGCAGGTGGTTAAGGCATCTCAGGGTTCCCAGCAGGTTCCCTATTCCGGCCTCCTGAGAAGGGAAGAAACTTGACTCTTTGGGCTGTAAGGTATATGCCAACGCATCACTCTCCCTCCGCGCACCTACAAATTGTGGTTGAAGGTGCAGGACTTTGCTACCTAACTCCCTCCTGAATTCCGTGTGGAGTTCGAAACACTTTGTAAGGAGGGCACTCAAGTTGGCCAGCAACATATTAGGACGGCGAGGCACATTTGTAACTCTACCGCTAAGAGTATTGCGATGGCCATTCATCAACGCAGGCATTCCTGGCTACGATCTGCTGACCTGCAGGATGAAGTAAAGCTGGTGGAGGAGATGCCATTCGATGGTCAGAGCCTCTTCTCCTCTGAGACTGACATGGTGCTTAACGAACGGCACCGTGATAAAACCACTGCGAACAAGCTATGCCTTAGCTTGAACAATGCCTACCAGCCCAGGCTGAGGTATAAACCATTTCAAGCTGCCTCATCCTCTTACCAAACGGGCCCTTCTCCTCATCCATACGGGAGACAACAGGACTATAATAGACAGAGTTATTACTACAAGCCACTGAAGCAGAGCTCTCACCCTCCTTAACAGCAACAGCACCAGTCCAAACGTGGTGACAAGAAGACCAGGCAGCACGTTTGACTTTGTGCTGGCTGATGATCCTCCGACTCTAACACCTTACGTACCGCTTCGGAACTCCATTGTGACGTGGCATGACATCACCATGGATATGTGGGTTTTGAACGTCTTAAAATTTGGCTACACCATCGAGTTCAAAGGATATCCTCCAATTAGTCACCTTTGGAACACATCCCCATCTCCAACTCTATGGGACGAAGTCACGACTCTTCTCGACAAGGGGGCCATCGAACTCGTCAACTCCACCAACTGGTATGATGACTTCTATTCGAGATATTTTGTGGTCAACAAAAAGAACGGAGGCCTTCGACTAGCCTGGATCTCCGTCATCTCAACAAGTGCATACAACAGAAGAAGTTTCGAATGGTGACCCTCCACTCCCTTCCCCTCCCCCCATCAACAAAGGGGATTGGTTTGTTGTCATTGATTTGAAGGATGTGTACTTCCACATATCCATTCATCCGTCGCACAGGAAATTCCTGCATTTCCGACTTCAGGAGCAGATATATCAGTACACCTGCCTACTGTTCGCTCTCTCCACCGCACCAAGGGTATTCACCAAATGCATGGCACCAGTCGCAGCCTACCTCCGTCTTCACGGGGTAAAAATTTTTCCTTACATAGACAACTAGCTGATTTGCTTCCCGACAAAACAAAGGGCAACAGAAGACATGTTGTTCACTCTTTGCCTCATGGAGGATCTCGGGCTCAGGGTCAAGACGAAGAAATCACGGCTTACCCCGAGCCGCTTGATAGACTACATAGGAGCTCGTCTTGACTCCCTTCTCACTTGAGCCTTTGCTCCAGACCAGCGTCTCATGGACATCTCAGAACTTGTGACCTTTTTCAGGTCCAAACCATTTGTAAGGACCAGACACACCCAGAGACTTCTCGGCCTTATGACCTCAACCACAACAGTCATACCGCATGCAAAGCTCAAAATGCGCTCCCTCCAGTCCTGGTTGATGTCAAAGTTTCGCCCGCTAGCAGACTCACAAAACAAGAGGATCGTTCCGACGAGGGAGCCCCGCAACCAACTGGTATGGTGGACGCTGTCGGAGTATGTCCAGATGGACAAGTCTTTCTACCAGCCAGTGCCCACCCTACAAATCACAACTGACACCAGCACCAAGGGATGGGGTGCATGTCTGAACGATCTGGAAATCAACAATTTTTGGTCCCCCAAAGAAAGAAGATGACACATCAATTTCCTCGAGCTCCTGGCTATTTGGAAGGCCATGAAGACTTTCCAACCACTCATAAGGGGACAGGTCGTTCAGATCACGTCGGACAACACAACGGTGATTGCTTATCTCAACAGACAGGGAGGCACGAGGTCACAACTGTTGCTCCATCTCGCCGTCCACTTGTGGGAGTGGTGCCTACTTCACCATGTCTTTCCAATCGGGGTCCATATCAAAGGGGTGCTGAACCTGACAGCGGACGCTTAACAGACAGACCTCGTCCACCCATGAGTGGGAGCTCATTCAAGAAGTCTTCCTCACGCTTTGCGACCGTTGGGGGCTGCCGGATATAGACCTGTTCATGTCCCCGGAGAACACCAAATGCAAGAACATTTGCTCCCAGGCGGGGACCATTTGCCACTCCCTAGGAGATGCCTTCATGACTGTGTGAAACCACGGTCTGGTCTATGCATTCCCTCCGTTTCCTCTCATTCAGTGGACACTACTGCAGTTTCAACAACAGAGAGCGATGGGGATTCTCATCGCTCCCGCCTGGCCTTGACAGCCGTGGTTCATGACTCTCAGGCAAATGGCCTCGGACTCTCTTATTCTTCCGACCATACCATCACTTCTCCAACTGGAACAAGGCATCTCCTCCACGCGGACCTGCCCAGCCTCCATTTGACGACGTGGTACATAACGCCAGACTTTTAGAGATCATTCAGAACAGTCGGAAGCCTTCTACTACGAAATCGTATGTGGCCAAGATCTCACGGTTTCGCACCTTTGCCGCTAATCGAGGACAAGACTTGTCCCACGCTTCCCTCGATTTCCTCATGTCTTACCTGCTGCATCTTGCTGAAACAGGTCTTTCCACCTCATCCATTAGAGTCCATCTCACGGCCATAGTGGCTCACTCTCCGCCTGGTTCGCCCTTCTCGGACACTTTCAGGGACCGGACCATGAAGCGTTTCCTTCTTGGACTTAACAACTCTTTTCCACGGGCAAAGCCCCCTCCACCCCAGTGGTCGCTGACTGTGGTACTCAATGCCCTTATGAAGCCCCCGTTTGAGCCCCTGGCTACTGCGGATCTGAAGTTTCTCTCGTGGAAAACTGCCTTCTTGGTGGCCATCTCCTCTGCACGCTGTGCAAGCAAGCTTACAGCCCTCAGTTGCGACCCACCATTTCTAAAGTTCTATGGGGACACGATGGTTCTCCATCCAGACCTTACTTTCCTCCCCAAAGTTGTGTCGGATTTTCACCTGGCTCAAGCTATTACGCTTCCGACCTTTTTTCCCACACCAACTTCCGACCAAGAAAGAGCCTGGCACTCTCTGGATGTCCAGTGAGCTTTGCTATTCTATACAAAACAGACAAACTCTTTTCGATCAACAACTCGTTTATTCATACATTATGGTGGTAAAGCAAAGGGTAGTGCTCTTTCTTCACAGAGGTTTATGAAATGGATCTCCAGCACAATTTATTTTGCATATGAGGTCTCCTCTGTCCAGCCTCCGCCTCACGTCCGTTCTCACTCCACCAGAGCCACATCCACGTCTATGGCCTTTTTGGAGGGCATCCCTATGGATGACATTTGTAAAGCTGCCACTTGGTCCCAACTGATGACCTTCACTCAGCATTACAGATTAGACACTCAGGCTTTCCCTGATTCCACGATGGGCAGAGTTGTCCTAATGGCTGGCTTGAGCTCTTCTTCTATGTGACCTCTGTGAAACACCTCTGGATTCATCTCCTCCACAGGCGCCTACCTTCCACGTGAGTAACTGCTTGTCAATCTCCCAGAGTGTGCATTCACAGACTACATGAAGGAGAAGGACACATTTCACTTACCAGTAACTGTCGTTCTTCAAGTATGTAGTCTATGAATTCACATGGCCCACCCATCCTTCCCCTCTAGCTGCGTGGAGGAGATTCTCTTCTCTATCCTACGTACAGCTTATGCATTAACTGAGGGAAAGACTGCGAAATGGCACTGAAGGAGGGTGGAGCTGGTGGGCTGTCTCTAATTCTGAAATTTTATCCAATAAGCTTTTAAGCTCCGATCTGGCTCCCTCACAGGTGCAGAACCCAGAGTGTGAATTCACAGACTACATACTCAAAGAACGACAGTTACTGGTAAGTGAAACCTGTCCTTTTGAGAGCCAGCTTCCGAGTGCAGCAACATAATTGCTTTCCTTTTCTGGCCTTTGGGTTTTTCAGCAGTGGTGGGCTACTCCCGGTTAGGCTGAACTAGTAGTGGAAATCCGGAGGGGTTCGCTGGGGGGGGGGGAGTAAACCCCCGGGCAACCAGTTCGGTCGCCTCTCTAGCCGCCCTCCAGATTCCTTTTCTGGGCAGGCCAAAATGGCTGCTTGAAAGTGCGCATGCGTCAAAACGCCATTTGACGCATGAGCACTGAAAAATAGAAGTGTGCATACGTCAAATGGTATTTTGACGCCTGCGCACTTCCGAGCAGCCATTTTCGGAAAGGGTGCAGTGGCGTCCTTGGAGCGGCGGTAGTGGCCTTTCCTTCATCGCTGACTGCCAAGGCTGCTCCCATGGCGGCACCGCCGGGCCAGGCCGGGCCGGGCTGCGCTGACAGGCCACAGGCTGCACTGCCGGGCCTGGCTAGGCCAGGCCATGTTGTCAGGCTGCCGCCACCTACCTGCTGCTCCCTGAGTCCCTGACCCCAGCAAAGGTAAGGAACTAGGGTTTGTTTTCTTTGTGTTTCGGGTGGTTTTTTTTTAATATAGTGTGTTTTTATTTTATTTTTATGTATACTGATTCTTTATTTTATTTTATTATTTTTACTTTGGCCCCGCCCATGACATCATGATGTCATGACATTGGGCCCCGCCCATGATGTCAGCCCCGCCCACAGTTTGGTAGTAATATTTTTGGCTGCCCACCACTGTCTTTCAGTCAGCGTTCTTAGTGTTTTTGTGCTGTTGGTCATGGGTTTTTTTAAGCTTCATAGAAAATGTTCTTGAAGTCCAATCCAAATTCTAATAGTATCACTGAAAAGTTTATTTTATCCTCTATCCATCACACTTTGGATCACTTCAATCGGTTGAGTGGTTTAGTCAATGGCTCACTGACAACCAGCACACACACACACCGCAAAAATGTCACTTTTCCGATGCAACTTTCTGTAGCTATGACGTCAATATCTTTGTGGGTAATATAGGCTCCAGCTTCTTTCTTCTTCACATGATGCAGGCAAACTCTATATACCTCAGAAAGTGGTCCTGGTCGGTTTAAAACTGATTTTCCCTTTTATTTTAGCATTTTTGTGCTCTTGGTCGCGTGATTTTTTTGTAAAATGCTTCCCTTTTCTGAGGCAACTTTCGGAAGCTATGATGTCATCGGTTTACATTTTTGGCTTTGGGGTCATACCATTCCTTAAAGTCGCCGAGACAATCTTTAATACGACATAAGCATTCATTTCGTCAGTGCTTTAGTTTTGGTGTGGCAACTCGTCGAAAGTACACGATGCACCTTCTTCTGAGAAACCTTATAGCAGCATTTTGGAGGAGCTGAAGAAATTCCTCTTTCACCCAAAATCTATTCTAAACTGTACAGCTCCTTCAAGTTTCCACTGAGGTGCCTTATCCAATGCTATGTGCAGAAACCTTCCATTGAACCTAAGAGTCTGACTCCATACTTTAAATATTGGCTTGCTCTGCATTTTAGCTTTCCTCTTGATCAAATGCCAGCTATTGGACATTGAGACACAAACCTGCAGAGCGGCCTTAAAAACCTCTTTTTCATCTCTCCTCCCTGCAGGGAGTGGACCTGCCCTCTGTATCTTTCAACTCTCACTGATGCCCTATTGAGAAGAGCCTTTACCTAGTCCAAGCTGAACCTTTGCCGTCCAGATATGAACAGACTTTGCAATTGCAGCACACATCAGTCATTTCTTCTATTCCCCATATCCTCCTGCAATGTACTCACTATGCTAATCTTAAGGAGTTCTGGATCTGTCCTCTATTTAGGGACTGGGCAGCCTCTTCTGACCCATACCACAACGCACCTTCTCTTAACCCGTAACATTCCTGACATCATATGGCCAGTTGCCACCTTTTAGCTAACATTATTGGTGCTACCAAGTAGTAAGTCAATATTTTATATTGGCCCAGGGTTTTTATGTGTAACATTATTGAGCTAGCAAACCATGGTTTGCTGAAAGAATGAGATGACCTTTTAACATGTGGCTTAATTTGGACTTACTGGATCATTAAGAATACATTTGTGGTTTACATTCCATGAAACACTGTAAGTTAACAAAACAAGAAATTTCTTTCAAAACAAAGCAAGTGTGGCAAAGGATAATGTCTGTATTGTACACCAGTCCCTTCCTATATGGTGACTGACATACAGTACATACAAATCTCCCCGAGTCTCGGGGGGGGGGGGCTTTATATCCAATTATAGCCATCAGTCTTTCATCAATTAGAGTAACAAACAATGTCTAGTGAGAAACAATACATGGAGTATTGTTTAAGGTAAGAACAGTGTTTTAAAGGCTTAGTTTTTCGTTCAAAAACACAAAGTAGTATTGAAAACCTACTGTAAACTCCTACTTCCATAGCCTATTTCCAATAGGGCTCCATTTAGTTTTAAAATGAAAGCTGTGACTTACATGCTAACATAGGATGATATTCAAATACAGAATGCTGAACAGGAAACCATTATAAATATTAAGATTCTTTGGGGTAAATAATTAACACACCATTAATTAAGCATATAAAACAGATTAAAGCTTGTTCATGTCTTAATAGTTACATATCATCAAATGTATTCTGCATATTTGACCTTACACAGAAAGTTTTATGAAATGAAGTTTGCGCAGAATAAGTGCCATTAACAAGAGAATTGACACCAATCTGCTTGCAAAATACCTTGGGCTCTTTGCTTGGGGAGCTACTGTTCTAGTAGTGGAATCTTTTGTATCAACTTGTTGAAATGAATATAAGCTGTACAAGGGCACATTAATGAATTTGAAGGCCTGCCTCCATTTTCAGATCTGAGCTAAGACCAGCTTCTTAAGAGTTATTTTTCTGCCCTCTATCTGTCTTAGCTACTAAAATTTTAGGGCCTTTATTTGAACCCTTCAAGAATCAAGATGGGGGCAATCAATTCTTGTGGTTTGTGTGTAATTTGTGTAGCCTTATATAGCAGGCCTTCTTCCTAGATCCAAAATGGTGATTCTCCATCTTTCTGACTTTGCCTGCACTTTGTCCTCTCTGTGTTGTGTGAGGACTAGGACAGCCGCCATTGGCTGAAATTCTGTGGGTGGTACAGTATTTTGCATAATGCATATCATGCCACAATTGAAGCATGTTGATTGGCTCTGGAGCATGGCCTTTCTATAGTATCTATTCTGAGTCATATACTGTAACTTGATCCAGACAGTTCTAGGCTGAGGGAAGACTATTTCCCTGTACTTTGCACTCATCTTTGAAAGCTTTGCTTCCTGAAAGGTTGATTTTTGTGCAGTTTTTTGTTGTTGTTCAGTCGCACTGTCGATTCCGACCCTTTGCGACGACCCCATGGACCTCTGTCCGCCAGGCACTTCTATCATCCACCATCCTCCTCAACTCGCTCAGTTCTGTGCCCATTGTCTCTACAATACCATCTAGACATCTCATTTTTGGCCGCCCCCTTTTTCTTTGCCCTCCACCTTTCCCAGCATCAAGGCTTTCTCAAGTGAATCCTCTCTTCTCATTTGATGTCCAAACTAAGATATAAACCCCTTTTTCATCTCATCAGCTATGCACGCCAATGAATACCATGAGTACTGTATATATAGGGGAACTGATCAGGGCGGCCTCGTGTCCCTGTAACTATATGATACATTTCCTGGACAATTTCAAAATCTAAAGTACCCACTGCTGGCTTTCCTACCCCAAATGTTGGCCATTTTGATTCACATACCGTGTTTCCCTGAAAATAAGACACCATCTTATTTTTATTTTTCCTCAAGAAGACACGCTATGGCATATTTTCAGGGGATGTCTTATTTTCTTACCACTCCGTGCCGGTAGACACGCCTATCGCTACTGGCATTGCATAGCCATGCCTATCACTACCGCCGTTGCATAGCCACAACTACATCCTGGGAGTTGTAGTCCAATAATATCCATGCCTATCACTACTGGTATGTCTTATTTTCGGGGTATGTCTTATATCGCGTGAATGCTGAGAAATCCTGCTACGGCTTATTTTATGGGTATGTCTTATTTTCAGGGAAACACAGTAGAGTATTTAACTGTTGGACATTTTAATTCACATGGAGTCCTTAACTGTCTGGATTCATGGGGGAGGGGGGGTTTACCATAATCTTCACTAAAGCCTTTCTTAAAGTTTTTCAGCATGCAGGCCAAGACTGTCCTGCTTGCTCTCTCTTCCTCCCATTTCCGACCCATTCTATTTAGGACAATACACAAAAGGGTTAGGTGGTTGCCAACCAAGTGGTCTTGGAAGGCAGGTAACAAGAGGGTACATAAAACAGGACACCTTCACACTGTCACTGACCTAGGCACTCAGATGTTCCAATGGCATACGTTAGGGAATGCAGGGACCATTCACACCAGACACGTGTCACTCATACAGCGTTCCTACCTCCCACCAAACCCTTATTTCCTTTTTACCTTTTTACCTAGTCCAATGGTTTCAGCTGATTCCCTCTGAACCAACCAACTCAGACTGGACTTAGAGGGTGATCAGGCCTCTCTTCTTCCAATTTACTAGAGGGAACCAATTATCCCTTTTTATACTTGCCTGCTCCTGAAGTTGCTGGTTCACCTCTCCTCCCGTGGATCCATAGATGCAGCCTGCTGAGTTGCATCGATGTCTGAGTTGCATCGATGCTGAGTTGGATCAGTGCTGCTGACACCAGTCAAGGCAGGACAATGGCGGCCTTCGATCGGAGCCCTGTAGGTGGCAGTAGAGTGTTTGGAGTAATTTCTTTGCCTGGAGTTTCAGCGCCAAAGTGGCTGCCTGTTGCTTTTTCTTGCTGGATTGTTCTGAGTTTTCTGTCCATTTTCAAAGCTTCTTTAAGGTAAGGAACAGCATTTTTGCTTATGCATGCTTTCCTTTCAATGCTGCTGTTGTTTTTGGGTGGTTTGATTGATTTTTGGAGGGTGGGAGGGGGACTGTTGATTTTTGGAGGGGGGTTATTTATCCCTATGGGGATGCCTCGAGTTACAAACAAATTCGACATACAAACAAGGCCATGGAACTGATTTTATTCGTAACTTGAGGTTTTACTTTATTATTATTATTATTATTATTATTATTATTATTATTATTATTATTATTATTATTATTATTATTATTATTATTATTATTATTATTATTATTATTATTATTATTATTATTATTATTATTATTATTATTATTATTATTGGTGTGGATGGCTGCTTTATTTCTTTTTATACTCCTACTTTCTACAAGACACATTTTTAAAAACAAGCAACACCCATAAAAGTTGGACTTGAGAATATAGAATTTAACACAAAATTTGGCAGAATTATTATCTTTATTTTACTATAGGAAGCCTTGACCTTTTACTTATAAGGTTTCCAAGGAAGATCAGAAGGAAGAAAAGGAAGAGGCAGAAATAAGACCATAAGGCACTAAAATATGAATTCATCTGTCTCGATAGATAACTGTTAAAAAGACTAATTAAATACACTGTATGTTTTACTCCATATGCCCTGTAGAGCTGGCAAGGATTCATGTGGCTGCATCCTTTAGCAGTAACTCAAGACCGGCAGTAATTAGGAAGTGATAATGTTTTCTTCCTATAGTGTGAAAAACCAGCAAATCAAGTCACTTTGAGACAGAACCTTGGTTCATCTTTCTTCATGGCCTATTTAAAGTTGTAATTGTGGAATGTATCAGAATATTGTGCACAAAATCTGGGCTTTAAAAAGTTGGTTTAAAAAGGTATAAATAGAAAAGTGATAGTCATGTTAGACAGATGTGACAAGATATGTCAGATTGTATGTGACTGATGTAAAATCCCTATCTGAAATTAAGCTGTGATATAGTTGGTCTAAAATGAATGGTTATATTTCTACATATGAACTCAGTTTGGTTTAGAATGTAACTGTGTCCTGAAAACGGTCCTTTTTTACCCCAGTGGGAACTAAAATATAACCAGACATGACACTAATCTATTTGCAGTTACAATTAATTAAAAAAAGTGTATTTAAAGTTATTACAGGGAATGGAGTACACAGAAAGAGCCTCCTTGAAGAGTGTGGTGTTATTGAACCACAATTGGGCATATCCTGGGCAACAGCAACCTTGTTCTGCCAGCTAATCTTTCTCACACTAGGCCAGGAGAAAGGAACTATGGAATGAATTCATCAAAGGTGGCTTCATTTTAGCAGTTTAACTTCTGGAAGAAGAATTATTACAGGGAATAGAGAGAAATTATAAATGTCTTGTGTTTGTTCAAAAAAGGTGAAACATGTTCAGGTAGAAATCAGAACAGCAGCGTTCCGTGAAGAGAATGATAACATTCACAAAATCAAACCAATTGGGTAAAAAATCTTGGGGACATGAAAGGAGCCTCATCCGGGCATCTAGAAGTGGAGTTTCTCCAGCAAAAATCCTTTCAACCCAGAATAATTTCTGACACAAAATTATAATTATTATTTGTGGTATAGCTAACTTCAGTTGGCAATGCGACACAGATTCAGACAGCAGTGCTAAATGTCCTGGAAAGAACTATGATATTTCTATGAAAAGTCTACTTTGTTTAATTTTCATTTCCCTAATTCAGTTTCAAGGTTATTTTAAAAACTGAATTAATTTACACATGGTAATTTAAGAAACAAAGAAAAAGATGGTGAAAAGTTGTAAAGGGCTTTAGAAATTATTTTACCAGTAAAGGAAAAACAATAATACAGTAATGCCCCAAATAACACTAAAACTTGGTTCCACGAGTCTTAGCATTATCCAATTTTTAACATTATGTGATACATGTATCGCATAATGCTAAAATGCTATGGGATGAATCCAGTGGTGGGATGTCAAAATTTGACATACTTCACCATGATGTCATCACAGTGTGGGTGGAGCTAATACCATGATGTCATGATGTGGGCAGGGCCAAATAAAAAAAATTAAAAAATAAAATAAAAATAAGCACACACACCCCTCAACCCACCCACCCACCCACCCACCCACCCACCCGGAAATAAAATAAATAAATAAATAAATAAATAAATAAAATAAAAATACATTAAAATAAGCCACCTACCCAAACACTCACCCACCCACCCCAAACACAACCAGAGGTTGTAAACCAGAGCTTAAAGCTTATTCTGGATAATCTTTCTCACACTAGGTCAGATGGAAGGAACTACAGAATGAACTCACCACAAGATGGCTTCATTTTGGCACTTTTCAACAGTTAAAGAAGTTAGCTACTAAGTCTTAGCCTAACCAGTTCTCTAGGATAATATCCCTTAATGTAAATGTAAAACAGCTATACCTCCTTAAGGGTTTTCCAATTGGAACAGCACTTGGAACAGCACAGGTGTAGCTTACTGATGAGGTAACTCCAAGACTTTGCTTAAAAACCCCAAGCCAGGCCACCAGGCCTTTTTAGGAACTGTGGTAGTACGTCAATATAGGTAAAGGTATTAAATACACATTAAAATACACACAGACACACCACATCCAAAGGTGAGTCACTTACCCTGGGGAGCAGGCTATAGGGAGCTTCAGGCTAGCAGCTTCTCTTCCTCCTCCCCACTTGGGAGGACAGCAAGGAGGCCGTGCATACGCACCAAGCACTGTAGGCGTGCATGCACATCAAGTGCTTGGCGCGCATAACCAGTGAAAAGGTAAGCCATGAAGGTGGTGTCACCCCCCCCAAAAAAAAAATCTGCTACCTGTTCTCCAGGACACTGGGAAAAGTTATTACCGGTTCTGGAGAACTGGTGAGAACCTGTTACATCCCATCGCTGGATGAATCACATAACGTTAAACTCGATAGAGACACATTGTAACCAACACAGACTTCAGTGGACGTTATGCAATACATCTCATAGAATTTTAACATTGTGTGATGAATTGTTTCCCAGATTCCTTAATCTTGCACGGTTTTAGCGTTATGTGGTGCAAACGTTATCCGAGGTATTACTATATGTTTTTTATATACTATAGGAAGAACAAATGGTGCCTACACCAACTGCCAGGGGAGGAAGAAGCCGTGGCAGGTCAAGGACCTCACCGCCCCTCCCCCTGTGCCTACACCAACATATTGTAATGTAATGTATTGTTTGTCAGCCGCCCTGAGTTGCCACCGCGAGTGGGCGGCAATATAAATTTGAACTAATAAATAATAATAATAAATAAATAAATTTAAATCATAACTTTGGGCCTTAGAAAGGGAGACTGTCTTACAAGCTCATCAAAGCAAGAATGCCTACCTTAGCAGAAAATTACTGTTTGTCAATGGCCATTCCTATTGTAATTATCAGGATTTCTCCTTTTAGCAGTTCATTTTCCTGATCCTTCTAATTACAAACCCCTTATGCCAGGGGTGCCCAAACTTTTTGGACCACGGGCTGTTCATGTGGTTGAGGGAGCACATCACTATGTAAACGTGTCATACTTCTGCTTCCAGGAGTGACGAGGGCTTCATGGGCCGGATTAATTGGTGTCAGGGGCCAGATCCAGTCCCAGGGTCGTATGCTAAATAACATTTGTTTCATTCTATATATTAGTTGTGTTACTTTTCCTTCCAGTGTGCTCAAGGAGGAATAGGTCCATTGCTTCCTGCTTATTGTTTTATCCTCACAACACCCTGAGTCAGAGACTGGTCTGCCAGGTTCATCTGGTGAAAAGCATCCCTCAGTGAGGGTCTGAATCTGGACTTTCCAAAATCAAGATCAACTAATACATCTCACTGCCTCTCTAGTTCTGTTGGGACCCCCCTTTTTTTGTTGGCAACTTAACACATTTTAATTCCTGGAGACTTTTTGATAAGGTTTATTGGAAAACTAAATGGCTGTTTGACTTCTGTGGACATAGATTGATGGTACTGTATATGTTTTCCTATACAGTATATAAAAAGTTTTCCTGTGGGGTAGAGGCTCAGATGTATTGTCTAAAATTGCATTTCTATTCTATATAATTTTAAACATGTTATAGAAAAGTGCCCAATGGACTGGTATTTATAAAGCAATATGTATCACACTACATTTTATACATTGGCCAAATCCTGATGCTAAGTGTAGTAAATTGCATTAGAGTATATTCATTATTGAAGTAGGGCTACTTTAGTTTTGACTTACTGTGCTAACAGGGAATTAGCTGTTTCCCTGCCTGTAATGCAACGTTTCTCTTTAAAAAACCCAGATATTTTGTAAATTAGAAATAATATCTTTGTCACAAATTTAGGGAATTTAATCCTCTATAATAATTCAATGTGTGGTTCAGCTGACAGAGAGAAGTATTTAAGACATGCTTCCGAATTATGCAATGGCCATACCCCGCATAACGATTCCCCCCCCCCCGGTTATGTGGGGTTTTTGGTAACTGGGGTATACCCGTTTAATGGGAACCCTGGTTAATGAACTTTTTTCCCCGTTATGTGGGGCATCTCCCATAGGGAACAGCATAACAAAAAAGACATAGCAAAGAGCTCCGTGGAATTGAGTTTTTTCATTATGGAGGGTTCTTCTTCTTCTTCTTCTTCTTCTTCTTCTTCTTCTTCTTCTTCTTCTTCTTCTTCTTCTTCTTCTTCTTCTTCTTCTTCTTCTTCTTCTTCTTCTTCTTCTCTCTCTCTGTGTAAATTATGTACAATATAATTTTTAAGAGTTGCTGTCTGCCAGAGTGATAATACTGTATAGTATTATGGGCAGTCTAGTAGACAGGATAAAAGACAACTTCCTTCACTCCAAATAGAAGCTCTGTTCCTTACCCAGCTAATTGCATCTTGGAATTCAGAGTGGCCTCATCTTTTTTTGCTCTCCAAAACAAAGTTAAATGTAATTTACAAGTCCTGGGTTATCACATTCTCTGATGTTTATCTATCACCCTTCATCACTGGGCCCATTCTCAATGGGTTTGGAAAATAGAAAGGGTGTACATCAAACACCTACTGAACATACCTGATGCAAGGTTTTTTACCCACATAGATTAGAGGGTTTAAAAAAGAGGGAAGACAAAAGAACAAAAGTTAAATTGGATGGGTGCTTTAGCTGTGAATTCCTGCTCTGGCAGGGAATTGGACTCCATCACCCATGGAGTTGTTTCTAGCCCTACAGCTCTGTAATTCTATGGCTCTTCAGCTATCCAATTACAGCAATGCCTTGATATATTAAAATTACCAAAAGATGGCAAGAGGCATAAACACACAATTGGACGTGCATTTGGATAGTGTCATAAAGATCACACCAATTCACATTGGAAAGGATCATTTTCAAGGTGCAATGTTTTAATTGGTCCTTTAAAGCAGCCCTTTTATCTAATCATAATCACAACAGCCAGCTCAAAAAAAGAAAAGAAAAATAGAAAACCTGCCACTGGATCAAAGAAAACCAGACCAGGCACACAGCAGGCTTGGGTTGGTTCAAAAACTGGTATATGTTGTCTGGAAGCTGGCAGATATACTGAATCAAACCATGCTGTCATCACTCCAAAAATTGATCTAAATAACCGTCTGATTGAGCCCAAAGTAGGTTTTTAAAAAGAAAAAGGAAGGAAGATACATGCTTGGAATTTAGTTTTTTAAATAGAAAAAGAATACAGTATTTTATTATCAGCATTACATTACAATTGAGACAAATGGCTAAATATTGATATAAGAATCAGAAGATGAGTTGCAGAACATCCCTTTGTTCAGCCAAAGGTGTGGAAAGAGTCCTGCCAGAACTTGTAAAAGTTACTTGTTTGGACCTCAGCTCCCAAACTCCGTCAAGCCAGCATGGTCTATTACACACATATGGACTCTCTGCCTTATGTTTCTCCAGCTTTGACAATGCTGAGCCTGAGTGCCAAAGAACAATGCACTCCTTATTGGGTTAAAGGTCATGTGCCATAGCATCTCAGCACAAGGCTACATATTGATCACAATGTCCTTCATCTGTGGCTTTTTCCACCAGAAAAGTGATCGTAGAAGAGCTCCCATTCTGGCAAGCATTTGGATGTGTTTCCTATCCAAAGCCCATGTAGCTGATTTTCCCTTGCAGTTCCTGAGTCTAAGAGGGGCCACATGCCAGGTCATACCAACTTAGCATTATCTTCTCTGGTTGCAAGTCAGTCCCATAAATTCCTGTGAAGCGGTCCAAAGTCCATTGAAGAGGAGAGCCAAAGGCCCAACCTGGAACCTGCTACTTGGGAACCTACACTCTGCCTTTGAGTTATAGAGACTGCAAACCAAGCAGATGCAGTCAACAAGGGCCAATTCCCACAGCACTGGTACGTTTCCTTGAATGCCAGTTTTTGGGGGTGGAGGGGTCCTCAGAACCATGGGATATTAGAGGAGAGGAAAGCATTTGGTATTTTTTATGGGGTGATGTGGGGCTGTGCTTTTCTTCTTGCTGCAGGAGGCAGATGAGTTCAGGTCACAATGATGATTTGGTTGCATGAACTCTAGATGCAACAATGGTGTAAAATGGTAGCAGTCTGCATCAGCAGAAGGGCTACCCATTCCAATGACATCACAGATCTTCAAAGGATTCAAGATATATTTTGCTTATCTGTTTTCCTAGGAGCCATCAAAGTGGTTTACCTGACTTGTTGGAGAATAAGCTTTGGTAGAAGACTGAAAAAGCTAAACCCTATTCTGACCCTGCAAAGTAAGCCATCATCTGGCATATGTCCACTTTATATATGTTTGTGCCTTTCCTGAACAATATAAAGCCTTCATATTAAAGTGCTGAGTGTTAGGTGAGTGAGAAATAGAAGAACTAAGGTTCTTTGGAAGTCATGTGATTCAAGTTAAGCACATGCGGTAATCTTGGATAGGAGAGGGGCTTAAAATGATTAATCCTTATCTCACCTTTATTATTTTCTCATTTATTCCTTCAACGAGATGGATTTAATACCCCTCACCACATCTGAATGATAAAGCAATAGTTGGAACCCGCATAAAGGAGATAAAAATAAGCCAATTTACCTTGTGATCAGTCAGTTATTGCAATACAATCTGCTTCCGATTTATACTGTGTAAAATGGACTAGGCTAATTAAGCATATGTTTGTGCAGATTAGTGTTTAAATGAGATTTACCCCAATTTCCTACACCATCTGTGTCACAGTGGGAGCAGATGAGAAGGAGGGATAGGATTCTCTCTCCCGATTTATTTATTTATTTATTTATTTATTTATTTATTTATTTATGTAATCTACTTTACTTACCAGTGTATATATTGTTTACACATGAAATAGCAACATAAAAGCAAATATCCATGATATGACTTATATAGTACATACTGGAGAACCATGTTATTTACTTTTGCACACAAGAAGTGGCACCAAAAGCATAACATCATGTGCAACTGGAAACCAATATAGGCTGTTCAAGTAGGACTCTGGATGTAGACGGACCTTGTGGCTGAAGAACCTGAGAGACAGGTATGGAATGTCCTAGGAAGAGCTGTTCCAAGGAGTTAAGAACAGGAAGACTATTCTCATGATGATAGCAAATATTCAGAATGGATATGGCACTTAAAGAAGAAAAAGGTGTTTCTTCCCTCTCTATTCCTCCTTGCTCTCTCACACATCTTTTGCACAGAATGTGGGTTCTCAGTTCCCCACCTCTGATATGGCAGCAGCCAAAAGTGGGGATTAGCCTGAAATGTGACAGCAATCAATTTGCCCTAATGGACCTGCCACCAGCAATACCAGGTCGATCTTTTACAAAGAATCCATTGTAGAATATGGACAGGTATTGCACAAAATTTAACTTCATCAGGTAATTGTGATCTATATTGTAGATTTTGAATTATTTAATGGAAGTAAGTGGAGAAATGAAACCACGGGTCTTCAAGGTAATTCAGTGGCTTCAGGTGAAGGACAAGTAGAGTGTCAATGATATGATGTTGTGGTATACAGTATTATCAACATGGAGACACCAACAGGTTTCATGGTATGAAGATCATCAGGAAGAGATGTGCCCTTAATTCCCGTTGAGCACTGATTAGAACCCAACTCCCCTGAGTTGTATGCCAACAGTTCAATCCACTACACCACACTCGCTCAAAGAAGTACGATAAGAGTGGGGTGGGTGAGAAAGGAGGAAACGAGGCAATAAAAACTGGGCAATACAGTTGACAAATTGTATTGATAATAATAATTTCATGTCAGAAATTATTCTGAGTTGAAAGTATTTTTGATGGAGAAACTCTGCTCAAAGGATGCCTGGATGAGGTTCCTTTCATGTCCTCAAGATCTTTTCCCACTGAAGTGGTCCCTATTTATCTACTTTCAGTTTCTTGCTTTCGATATGCTAGGTTGGCAGGAGCTGGGACAGAAACAGGAGCTCAATCCATCATGCAGTACCTGGTTCTCGAACTGCCGACTTATCAGCCTTCCAGCTAAAAAGCCAAGCTTCTTAACCACTGAGCCACCACATCCCCTTAATTGTATTGATTAATGAATATGTTAATAGAGTTATTTATTACACAAAAACAGACATGCATTTGAGTACTGCAGATATCATCTGGAGGCAAGAGTAAGTTGAAACATGTCAGCCTGTCATGCAGTAATTGAAACACTGACTTGTTATTTTTTGCTTGAAACTAATTATGGAAGATGTAACTTTGTAGGTAGATGTCTACTACTCGGGGCCTGTCTACACCAGCTGACTTTGAGCTAGTATAGTATGGGAAGAAGAGGTGGAGGGAAGAGCCATACTGTATATTGTTTGTCACGATCCCTGTTTCAAAATGGCATGTTTCTCCACCTCCAGCCTTTGTTGTAGCTATTGTTCAGTGTCTCATCTCAAAGATAGCAACAAATTAAACACTTTCCCTGATTGTCTGTAGACAGTCAGGGGAAGTATAATTTTTCCTAACTTCAGTAGATGATTGCTGCAGTACAACAGCACTGTTTAAGCCTTTGACAGAGTAATTTACTTCAGTCTTGCAGCAGCTGATGTGCCACTGCATGCTGCTGACAAATGAAACACTTCCCCAATGGTAAACTTTCTAAATCACTTGTGTGCTGCAGTAATTATTAACTGAACTTAATAAAAATATATATGCTTCTTTTCACCATCCCCACACAGTCAGGGGAATTGCTTATTTTGCCACTATTGTGAGATGAACAATAGCAGAAAGTTATGCTGAAAGCTGCTTTGAGAGTACTAAGCAAGAGAATGACCCTCAACATCCTCCAAAAAGATATGAGCCTCAAGTCCACAGATTCAGATCCAGAAAGAGCTTTACAGCAAGAACAAACATTCTTGAGGGTACAGAAGAGCAAAATCAAATTAGAAGCTGGAGGAAGATGGATGAAGATGGATGAAGGAGGATATGGCTGTGGAACTCATCCTGCCCTCCGTCATTTGGAGGACCCTGAATAGGCTGAGGATTGGAGTGATTAAATGTAAGACCAATATGCTCAAGTGGGGGGTAGCTGGCAGACATCAACACACTGTGTGAATGTGGAGAGATACAGAATCCGGCTCACTTACTGATCTGCTGATTACTACTATACCGATGCAGGTTTAAGTTTGGCCAATGACAAAGCCACGAAGGTGACCTCATTTTGGCAGTTCAAAGTTTGACCTGGTCATGAAAGAAGAAGTTGTTTTGCTCCGGCACCCAACCCTTGTAGACATCAGAAGAAAAAGAAGACCAACACGCCACCCAGAAGAGTGGGATAAATGGCCACATAAATAATCCCCAAGTGAGCTAGAACTAGGACTTGTGTTACCTTTCTTATTCTACTTGTTCCTCTAACAAACACAAGCATTCTTTTCTTTTCAAAGAGGTACACATGGGATTCCTTTGCAAAGTGGGAATTGTGCTCAGGCAAGCATTCTGAGTCTCAATGGGTTGAATCCATAAGACGGCGTTGCTGTGTGCCTGTCCTCTCCAGCAATCTAAAAGCTAATCTAGTCCAACATTCTGAACACACAATGACCAACTTGTTTAAACAGGTACCACTTCGGTGGAAAGGTAAACTGGGTTCCATGCACTCCAGTGCTTAATCATGCCTGCCACTTGTCCATGGAAAGGTATGCAGACACAGACAGTGCTGGCTCTTTGGCTATAAACAGAGATGAGCACTGAACCCTAGAGTCTGATATGACTGGTTTTCAAGCAAGGGCAACCTTTACCTTTACCTAATGAAAGAGATAATGGAAGAGCGTAAATTTCGTGAATGTATTTGATTCTCATTTAAATCCATTTAATTTGACAGCCACCAATGTCTAATTCTCTTTGTGAAGAAAGTACGTCCTCTTGAAACTCCTATTATTATTATTATTATTATTATTATTATTATTATTATTATTATTATTATTATTATTATTATTATTATTATTATTATTATTATTATTATTATTATTATTATTATTTAATTCACACTTACTATCCCGCCCCAATCGGGCTTACACCCGACTCTGGGTGGCTTACAAGATAAAAATACAATCACAAACTCATCCAATAAAATGCTAATAATTAAAAATTTAAAAACTGTAAAAAATTCATAAAAAGCAAGAAGTAAAACCAGGAACAAACAACCCCACGGGATAGAACCAACAGCAGGGGAGGCTATCCCTCAAATCAACCACCCTGTGTGGGATCCCACATACCTTGGTCCCCACACTTGTCCCGCCAGCCAGGTTTTTAAGCTCTTCCGGAAGGGTAGGAGCTCTGTTTGTAGGCGCAGTTCAGTTGGGAGGAGGTTCCAAAGGGCTGGGGCGAACACAGAGAAGGCCCTCTTCCTAGTGCTAGAGAGATGAGCCTCCCTAGCTGATGGGATGACAAGAGAGCCCCTCCGATCCGCCCTGGTGGGACGGACAGACGTTCTTAGGGTGACGCGGTCTCTGAGGTGTCCTGGCCCACTATCATATAAGGCTTTAAAGGTAATAACCAGCACCTTGAATTGCACCCGGAGACATACTGGTAACCAGTGCAGCTCCCGGAGCAGTGGTGAGGCATGAGCATAACGCCCGCACCCCATCACTATCCGGGCCGCCGCATTTTGGACCAGCTGCAGTCTCCAAATGGTCACCAAGGGCAGCCCCATGTAGAGCGCATTACAGTAATCAAGTCTGGAGGTGACCAAAGCATACAGTAATACCCCGGATAACGTTATGACTTGGTTCCACAAGTCATGATGTTATCCGATTTTTAGCGTTGTCCGATGCATGCATCGAACAACCCTAAAAAAAAGCCCTGACTTCAGGGACAAATCGCTTTAAAGGCAGGCAGGGAAAGAAAGAGACCTTTTCCTCCCTGCCTTTAAAGCCACCCCCCACCCGCAGCGGTCTCTGCGACTGCAGTAGGGTTGGGGAAAGGCGCGTGCTTTTCCCTGACCCTACTGCAGTCGCAGAGACCGCTGCGGGGAGGGGGGTTGGATTGGGTAGTTCTACCCAAACCACCCCACACCCACAGACCATTGCCTCGGATAACGCTAAGAATCATTATCCAGAATCGTTATCTGATGCAAGTTTTTTCCAAAAAACTTGCATCATTATCCGATTCTAGCATTATCCGATGCAATCGTTATCCAGGGTAGTACTGTACTGTAATTCATTCAGTCTCAGCAGTCAGCATCTGTTACTGCAAGGGAGGGGGAAAACTTCTTGTTTGTAATAATGTTTTTAGAAAAACAGCTAAGAAAAAGGTGCAGAAGACAACTTCAGCCCAAATTAACACAAAACCCAACAGGTAGGTAAATTAAAGGCCAATCAGAAATATATATATATGGGCCAGGCCATCAGAGGGGGTGATTGTGATGTTCCAGGAAAGTTCAATCCACAACCATGTGTCGTTCATTGGGTGCCCCTTTCTCTTGCCTGGCTCCTCAGGTATTATGGTGTTTCCTCCAGTCCTTGTGAATGTGCAAAGGTGGGTGCTAAAAATGGTGTGGGGTGGGGTTTACTATTGTGTTTAAGGGACTGCAGTGGCTCAAGTGGTTAAGACACTGAACTTGAAGACTGGAAGGTCGGAGGTCGATACCCGAGTTCTGCACGATGGAGTAAGCTCCCGTTTCTGTCCCAGCTCCTGTCAACCTGGCAGTTTGAAAGCAAGAAATTGCAAATAGATAAATAGGTACCACTTTGGTGGGAAGTTAAACAGTGTTCTGTGCACTCCAGTGTCTAGGCCTGCCTGCCACATATCCATGGAAACATCTGCAAACACAAACAATGTTGGCTCTTTGGCTATAAACAGAGATGAGCACTGAAACCTAGATTCGGATATGACTGGTTTTCAAGCAAGAGTGACCTTTACCTTTCTATTGTGTTTTGTTCAAAACACAAAACTTACCTGTGACAGGAGCAATTACGACTCGCAGGTGGGTTTTAGTTTTTTTGGTGGGGATGCTATTGTTTTGCTTTGATTTTGGTTAAATGTAGCAGTGTAGGTATATGGCTACAGAGGCAAAACTCCGCAGGCTTGATTCCCCACTCCAGGGAGAAAAGCCAGGCTGCATAGCCTTGAGCAAGCTGCACAAACCCAAGAGCTCCCCCTAGAGGAAGGGAAGGGTGAACCACATCAGAGTACCCTAGATATCCTGGAAAGGCTCACTATAAATCAAAATTGACTTGACAATACACATTTACTATTATTATAGATTGTCGGTTCTATGGTTCAGTGGTTTGGGTATCTGGTGGCAGAACCAGAGGTTGAGAATTCAATTCCCCACTGTGCCTCTTGGGAGAAAAGCCAGTTTGTGTAGCCTTGGGCAAGCTGTACTGTCCCAGAACACCCCTAGAAGAAGGGAGGGGTAAACCACTTCTGATTACCCCTGGAAAACCCTGGGAAAAGTGTCGCCATAAGTTGGAATCAACTTGATGATGCACAATTAGTATTGCTATTACTTCTTTGCCTGCTTACTTTTCTCCCTACATACCTAACTATTTACCATCTTATGTTATTATCTTTTTTTAGAAGATTTGGTTCTCTCTTCTATTCATTCCCTGATAGTGTGTGTGTGTGTACATACAACTATTTAGAGTATTCATTTCCCCCCTTTCCACCAACCCAGATGTTTTACCTTTTCATCTAATTCGAAACATTGCTCCAATAATGCTTTTCAGCAGCTAGCACATGATCCTTGCTTCTCATCTTACTTTGAAGTTTACGAGTTGTGAATTCCAGTTGGAGCTCTCTGCTCCCAGTGGAATAAAAGAGCATCCAAAGGACGGAGAAAAACAAAGACAGATTTTAAACAGCTGTTTTTCTGTTGTTCAGGCTACAGATAAGCAGCTATCCCAAACCAGAGATTGACATCCTCCAATCTGGGATCTCTGAAGTTAACAACTAGCAGGACTGAATTACAGCAGATGATAGATAGTAGTACTGTACTCTGTTCATCAGACATGAACTCCCACTAGTTTCCTCCTTGCAGAAGACTGAGAGCACATGGTCTAATGGTCTCCCTTACTCAAAAGCCAGTCATGTCCGACTCTAGGGGACTGTGCTCATCTCCATTGGCAGGAGCTGGAACAGATCACAGGTATTCACTTAGTCACACAGCGCTCAGGACTGAAACTGATGACCTGCCAACTCTCCAGTAATCAAGCTCAGTATCTTAACCACTAAGCCCCTCGGGGCCCAGCATGCAGCCCAAAAGATAAGGACTATCTCTTATTTGGAAAAGGAGGAGCTACCCCATGGAGCTTTGGGCACGTTGCACAACCTCAGTCCCCACAGAAAAAGGGAATTGTAAACAGATTTTGAGTACTCTCTGCTAAGAAAACCCTGGAATGGCTCACCATAAGACAAAACTGATTAGAAGGCACATAATTATATACTTTACAGTATATCCTTTTTCTTGGTGATAAACTGTCAAGTCACCAAGGGAAAGGATATTATGGGACCAAACAGGATGTACCCTGAATACAGTGGTCTTGTTTAGTTTTGGAGGCTAAGAAGAATTGGGCCTGGTAAGTCACTTGGTTTTCTAATCTTAGTGCACCAAAGGCTAAGCCTGCAATTTACTAATAAGCACACCCCATTATCCCTTTGAAGTTAAGTGGGTGTCACATATGTGTAAGAGTGCTTACCACCACCTGGCACAGAGGATTGCAAAAGGGCTACTTAAAAGTGCCAGCCATCTATCTGAATCAGACAGTCTGTTATCACCATCAAGGTGCTGCTTTATCTGAGATACACTCTATCCACAGGTAACTAGGCAAGCAAGCACACCTGGCTTACTAAGTGATTAGCAGTTTAATCAGGACTTGCTGCTCCGGACCCAGCCCCCAACACCGGTTGGGTTCAAAACAACGGGATTTCCTTGCCACCGCAGCCCGGAAGATTTCTGCAGCAGGCTGAGGGGCTGCCACAGAGGTGCCCAAGGATGCTCTCCACCAGCATCCAGGACCCCGTCCCTGACCAGGGGGCTCTAAAGGCCGCCACAGCGACAGGCAATGGGATTTTTTGAAGCAGCTGTCCCTTGGACTAATTTGGGGCTCTGTCGAATGGTCATTGAATTGTATTGTTAAAATAATTATTGTAATATGATACCTTCTCTGTATCGAGGACTGACTTGTGGTATTATTGTATAATTTCTGTGCTGTACTGATTACATTGTGTATCTGCATAATTGCCTGTATTATTGTGTATTGTATTATGTATCTGCATTATTATTTGTATTAGTATTTATATATGATTGTAAGCTGCCCTGAGTCGAGTTCCCCTGATTGGGCAGCCTATAAATTGAATTATTAAATTACATTAAATTAAATCATATGATGTCTTAATCAGCTAATCAATGCAAGGATTACTGCCTCATCACTTATCAACTGCTGTGTAAATGGCCATTGTTATAAAGTAATTAGCATGGTAGTTTCTGTGGTTCAGTCTCCTCTGACCTCACTGTTTACAGTCCTGTCCAAGCAACAGTCATGCCTACCTGGGTCACAGGAGACAAAAGCATTTTATGCTATGCAATGGCATTCAGGCTATAACCACATGTTCCATTAAAAATAAGGTAAAACTCTCCCTTGCTCAAAAGCCAGTCGTATCTAACTCTAGGGTTCAGTGCTCATCTGTGTTTGTAGCCAAAGGGACAGAGCTATCTGCATCTGCAGATGTTTCTGTGGTCTAGTGGCAGGCATGACTAGGTGCCAGAGCAAATGAAACAGTTACCTTTCCTGCCAAAGCTGTACCTGTTTATCTGCTTGCAATTTCTTGCTTTTGAACTGCTAAGTTGGCAGGAGCTGGGACAGAGATGGGAGCTCACTCCATCATGCAGCACTTGGATCTTGACCTGCTGACCTTCCAGTCATCAAGCTCAGCATCTTAACCAATAAGCCACCGCAGTCCCACACAAACCTGCCTGTAATTTGTGATCCTTGCCAAATTTGTGATCCTTGAGCATTTGTGAGAAGTCTTTTTCTGGAACAGGATCTTAGCTGAGAAACTCCATCATCAGAGAGGTCATACTGGCCTCCCTCTTTATTACATGTTAGATGAGCAGCAAAGAGGGTGTGGATTTTTCATGATTGCAGTGGCTTTAGTGCTATTTCTTGATTTTACAGTAATGAATCCACTGGCAGCTGCTGTCCTTTGTCTGTTATAGTTATGCCAATTATAATCTCCTTACATCTTTTTTTAACCTGATTTTTGTATGTTTCATTAACAGTTTTGTGGTCAAGGGCAATTTATAGATCTGTCGGATCACTAGCCAACCAATCATTCTCACTCTTCTCTAATATGTCTATTTGTGTCCAGCTTTTGCTGTCTGGGAATTCTAGCTGTAAATTGAGTGCCCTTGTAGTGCTTCATACATCTTTCCTGAACCCAGGGTGCTCCAGATGACTTGAAAGCAGGTATTTAGGCACTCCCTGGTTTGCAGTTGGTTTTCTTAACACAGAGCAGATTGAACCTAGAAAAAGTACAGACACTCTTTGATTCAGCTGCAGACCAGACATCCGAAGGCATGGAGACAGTCATTTGCAAAAATGCAGTTAATTATGTTGCCTAGGGTATTCCAGGGGCCGCAATCCAAAAGTAACTTTGCCACCATCCAGCTAGATAAGTCAATGACCTAAGTAAAGAAGGGTACTTTGTACGCTCCTATTAATAAACATAGCATGATGTTATACTTGGTGATCTGTTGCCACTAGATGGCAAAATAGAGACACAGATTTCTGATCCTTTTAATTAGGATTCGAATTAGGACTACTTTATTTGAAAACTTGGATGGGTGCGACCAGCCAGAATTTCTGCTACTGGTTCTGGTGAACTGGTGCGAACCTGCTGATGCCCACCACTGGACCTCTCCTAACTCTCTAATAGTATGTTCAACAGTGCACTGTGTTGTGTTCAATGGGACTTATTCCCAGGTAAATCCAGTGCAATCCAACAACTTTAGCAGAGGGACACATGGCTATCAGAGATCTCTGATTCTTGCACAGCACATCCTGGTCCTTGTCAGATGTCTTAGACTACAACACCCAGAAACCCTTTGCCAATTTCAGATTGGCCTTCTGAGGTATGTGGGGAATTATAACCCAAAGTACATAAAAGGCAACAGGCGAGGAAGGCTCTGTTAACAGATGGGAGAAGTAAAGAAAAAACCCTCTTCTCACCCTATACATGACACCTCCTCTCAACCAAGAGAGCTGCTGAAAATTCTAGGGGCTCCAATATTTTCCCCTCTTGGCAGTAATTGCTTTTACCTGTAGTGAAAGTAGGAACCAAGAAAATCAAACAGCTTCATAGTTGCCTCCACCTGCAAAGCAGATTATTTTTTTTTTTTTGGGGGGGAGGGGGAGCCTAAAGAAGTGGTGGCAAATCTTTTAGTGACTGAGTGCCCAAACTGAAGGGCGGGGCAAACTCTGTGCTGGGATGACGGCAAACATGCCAACAGAGAGGGCTCTGAGTGCCACCTCAGGCACGCGTGCCATAGGTTCACCAACGCTGGCCTATAACAATAGGTTTGGGTGAATAAGGAAGGTCAGATACACAACAGATGCTCACTTGAGGCATACAATTATTTCTGCACATCTACGCAGGGAAAGCCCACCTTCCTATTTTGGACCCTCCTCCATGAAACAAGGAAGATTCCTTTTTTCACATCAGTGAGAGAAGCAAGCTTATAAAATGATGCCCTTGGGATATGGACCTTCCCACCATCCTCACTGCAGTCAGTGGAAAAATCCTTGCAGATTGAGAACTCTTACCATCTGTCATAACACCACGACTAGGACTCACTGTGAGCACATACCAATGTTGAATTTTCAAAGGTATCTCTGTTAGAGCAGGGTGCAGAATTGTGCATTTGAAAGCAATCCTAAATAAAAGAAATGCAGGCAGAAATGCAGTAGGAATTTAGTAACCGGATGCAAACCTTGACTTGCAAAAGGCAATTGTCTGTGGAAATTATCCTGCCATGTAAAAAGCTACTGTAATTGTACATGAATATTTTTTTTTTGGAATAGTAGCCATGTTAGTCTGTGGTTCAGGCATATCAGAACACAAAATAAAATAAACAAAACAAAATAAAAAACACTGTAGCACTTTAAAGACTAACTGCTAAAGACTAATTGCAGAAATCAAATACAGTCAAACCTCGCTTAATGAGTGACTTGCTTAGCGAAAAACTCGCATAACAAGAGGGTTTTTCGCTAACTGGTCCGAATAGCATAGCGAGCGTTTCTATGGGGAAAACTTGCATAACAAAAAAAAAAAATCACTATGCGACTTTCCCCCCTAAAAAAGCTTGTTATGGGAGTTTTCCCATAAGAATTTTCACTATGCGAGTTTGTTTCACATAGCAAAAAACTCGCATAGTGAACAGCCTCACAGAACGAATTAAATTCGTTATGCGAGGTATGACGGTACATCCATCTGTTAGACATCCAAACCCAGGAGATTAAATATTAGCAAAGGGTTTCTGGGACATTATCAGATTTGATACACAGATTGCTACATGCTGCTAGATATTTTATATATTATATTACAACCTTGCTGCCAATTCTCTTTAGCAAAACAGGAAGCAACCAAGTACAGTGTTTTTGTTGCAGGTCAAAAGTTGATCAGAGACCACATTGGGTTTTCTCAGACCCTTTGAGATTGAAAGGGAGACATGTAGAGCTAATCTGAATAATTTATTGTTGCTGATGGCTGTGGGAAGCTGTATTGTTGTGCTTGCTTGTCTGTCATTTTGCTTGGACACTCGCTTCTCCCTTTGACCCCAGAATTTGGTGCATATAAACCATGCCTGTAAGTTTTGCTCCCTGTCTGAAGAAGTGGACTTGATCCATGAAAGCTAACAATAAAAATATAGCAGTTAGTCTTTAAAGTGCTACAGTGTTTTTTATTTTGTTTTATTTAATTTTATTTTGTTTTCTGATATGTAATTGTACAACATCAGTAGTATGACATCACTGCATTGTAGGCAAATAGCAAACCAACTGTAAGAGCTTTAAAGTTTGTATTATTCGTTCCACCATAAAAATGAACCCAGGCACGAGCCAGTTAACATATAACCCAAACCAGATCATCCAGGGGCAATCAACCTTAATTTGTTCTTGACAGCAACACAATCAGAATGCACTGTTCCCCTTCACAATCAAGCATCTAATAAGTGCAAAGTCAAAAGTGTTTGATAGCAGCCATTTTATGGCTTCCTCAATCCGATGGAAGAATAATGACCCTACACATATGGGTTTAAATCGGTGGTGAGCAAGATAAGACCCAAAGGCCATACATGGGCCTCTTATGCTCCCTGCCAAAATGACTTTTGGCGTCAAAAATACCTAGTTACATTTCCAGACCTCCAAAAAAAATCACAATTTTTTGATAAAACAAGTCACACTCCTCTCCTCCACCTTATTTCTCACCCCTCCAACACCCAAAAGGGGGTGGTTATATATATAAAACATGATTTCTTTGCCCTTCCTGTTTTGTTCTGAGGGGGCTTCTATGGCTCTTGGCAGATACTACGGATTGGAAATTGTTCTCCAGACTATTTGTCTTACCCACTTCTGGTTTACACTGTCAAGAAATTTTAGAATGTTGCCATCACACATTTTGTTTCCTTGGTATATATGTGAGGTTTTTTTTAAATGTACATCCCTAATAATATGAAACATGAGTGTGATAAACATGTATGCACACTCCTGCATCAAACTGGTACACTCAACAGAAATTCAAACTTCCCCACCAAGTGTGAAACAGCCTTTACTTTTTCAATGTTTTACTAATGTGCACTTTTTTCAAAAAAAATCTTTATGTTGCCAATAATTTAATAAAAGCAATTAATACTGCTTAATAAATACATAAAAGCATTTTCCCTTATCTTTCAAAGAAACATAAACATCTAGAACTTCAACAAAAGTTAAGGCTGATTGTCCCTTGATTACCTAAGGCAAATCTGTTTCACACTGTATTTTTCTCTTTCTTTTCTTTACAGAAAACAATCACATAAAAATAGTTATAAATAGAAAAATTCCAATGAATTTCCCTCCCTCCCTATCACATCCCATTGCAAACAATCAGAAAGTATAACAAACAACATCCTTGCTCCCACAAAAATGGTCCTTTTTTTCAAGTTCTTATACAGTACTCAGAATCTTTGGATATTTTACAAGGGCTCCAATGTTAGACAAAAACAAACCCCCAAATAAACAATTAAAAAAGCCCAACCCAATCCCAAATAAATCACCAAGCCTGAAGAAAAACATCATCTGTAAAACAATAAGATATCTGTACATTAAAGAGAAGAAGAGATTTGATGCTCTGCTTGAAAACATCTGTTTTCCTTCCTCAAGTCTGTTGGGTGCAAAGCAGAGCTGTCTTTTGTTGGACTGGAAACAGGTTTGGGCAGTTCATAGGGAGTAATGATAATTTTTTGATTCATTCTTTCCAAAAGGAAAAAAAAATTCTTAAATCTTGATGTACGTATCTCTTTGCAAGAGGGAACCACAGCAGTGCTGAAGAGAAAGCCTGTGGATTGAAAGACAGGACAGTCAGTCTGTTTCCGAAAAGGAAAGATGTTGTTTTCAATAGGCAACGCTCCACCTTCGATCCTGGAGAAAACATCCAGCCCCCTTGGATAGTAACTCCTCGGAGTTCTGTCTCCAAAGAATTGATCTTTTCATCTCCTTCTGAACTCTATCCAAGTCGGTGGCCTTCACTGCATCTCATGGCATCCAGTTCCTAGAGCTTGGAGAAGTTACTTTATTAGACCACAACTCCTACAGTCTCTCATCCAATGGTAGTTCAAAAAGGTAACTTTTCCAAGCTCCAGGAATTCCATAGTGCTAACTATGTGCTGTGTGGAAAAGGGCTTCCTATAACTCTTGTGACCATCTGTTTCTTCAAATCAGGATAATGTGATTTCCCCACCTCCATAGGTAAAGGTAAAGGTTGCCCTTGCTCGAAGCCAGTCATATCTGACTCTAGGTTTCAGTGCCCATCTCTGTTGGTAGCGAGCGCTGTCTGAGTCTGCAGATGTTTCCTTGGATATATGACAGGCATGCCTCAACACCAGAGTGCATGGAACACTGTATACCTTCCCACCGAAGTGGTCCCTATTTATCTACTTGCAATTTCTTGCTTTCGACTGCTAGGTTGGCAGCGACAGAGACAGGAGCTCACTCCGTCATGCAATACCCGGGAATCGAACTCTGACCTTCCAGTCAGCGAGTTCAGTGTCTTAACCACTTGAACCACTGCAGTCCCTCCCCCCTCCATAAACTACACCAGTTCTCGAAAACCCTGCGACCACAGTCACTGAAATCCCTCTTTACAGTCCACCTTATCAGTGAAGGCTTCATCTGTACTGCCTCAAGCTTCTATCCTCTTAAGACATGACACTGAACCTACCGCAACCATTCACTGACAGAAGGTGGCTTAGCTGCTGCCTTCAGAAATTGGGCCAAGATGGTTGAGGGCTGCCAGTCCATTGAATCCTGCACTCCACGGGTCTGGTAGAGAGAAGTACGGCTGTGCCGAGAGGTTCTCGTTGTGTCCCAGGGCAAAGGCAAAGAGGCTGTTGTTCCGCTCCATCTCCAGATGTGTCCTTCCAAAGAGTTTCATTTGGGTCTCCTCAAACTGACGCTCCAGGTCTTGCAAACTCAGAGCACTCTTGGCCCCTTCCATAAAGAGCTTAGGGCTGGGGCCCGGAAGGCACATGGCTGCCGCACTCCCAAGATGGTTGCTCATCTCTTCTAGAGACGGAGGCATGAGGAAACTTTTGTCGTCCGTCTGACCATTCTGTGCAAATAGCAAACTTGCTGCTCTCCATGGGGCTGGCTTGCGGCCCCTCCGAGGCCGGGATATCCGGCAGCTCTGGCGCTTGATGTGGCGGTGTAGGTGGTCCGAGCGAGTAAAGCTCTTGTAACAGAACTTGCACTGGTAAGGACGGATGCCTGTGTGGATGCGCATGTGGTTCTTTAGGTCATAGTTGTGGACAAATTTGGCATTGCAGTGGATGCAGAGGTAGGGCCTTTCTCCGGTGTGCTTGCGCATGTGGATCTTCAGCTTGTCTTGCCTGCCAAGATGCAAACACAAACATACCTCTGTTGTTATCAGATCAGGACTGGTTCACAGAGTTAGAAGCTGCCTATATTGCACCATCTTGCTTAGGAGTGGGGGACACTTTGGCTCTCTGTACATAGTTGGACTCCTTGTTTCAGAATCCCACAAGCCACAGTGGGCAATGTTAAAGGATAACGCAAATAAGGTCACCCTTAAACCTAGGATGCTGTAATCATCTCCATTTACAGCCAAAGAGCCAGCGCTGTCTGCGTCTGCAGACATTTCTGTGGTCATGTGGAAAGCATGACTAGACACCAGAGTGCACAAAACACTGTTACTTTTCCCACCAAAGTTGTACCTATTTATCTACTTGTAATTTCTTGCTTTCAAATTGTTAAGTTGGCAGGAGCTGGGACAGACAATGGGCACTCACTTGGGTCTCGAACTGCTGACCTGCTGACCTGCTAGTCTTCAAGTTCAGTGTCTAAACCACCACTGTCCTGATAATGGAAGTTGCAATCCAAAATATCTAGCAGGCCAAAATCTCCCCACTCTTATCTAGTCTCCCTCCCAAGCTAAAATGCACACCTAACATATAAACTCAAATGAGTTGAACAGCAACAGTTGAGGATTAAATCTTGGCCAATGACAAAGCCAAGAAAGTGGTTTCATTTTGACAGTTCAAAGCTTTATCTGGACATGAAAGAGGAAGAACTGTGATAGTTACTGGAGCTCTCTAAAAAAAAAAAATCTGTACATGGTCAAAAGCAACCCAAGAAACCCTTACGAACCCTAGAAAGACAGTCATGGAAGGACAGTCATGGTAGTCTATCAGAAAACAAAACAAAATAAACAAAAAAAAAATAAAAAAAAAAATAAAAAACACTGTAGCACTTTAAAGACTGCTATATTTTTATTGTTAGCTTTCGTGGATCAATTCCACTTCTTCAGACAAAGAGTGAAAAGTGTATAAAAACCATGTCTGTAAGTTTCACTCTTTGTCTGAAGAAGTGGACTTGATCCACGAAAGCTAACAATAAAAATATAGCAGTTAGTCTTTAAAGTGCTACAGTGTTTTTTATTTTATTTTATTTTATTTTGTTTTCTGATATGCCTGAACCACAGACTAACACAGCTACTATTCCAAAAATTTCATGGTAGTCAGTTTCAGCACAAGAAAGTAATAACAGTGGGACCTCAGTTAACGTAATTAATGCATTCTCTGGGATGTTTCTTACACTGAAAATTACTTTAAACAAATTTCCCATAGGAATACATTGAATACAATTTACCATAGGAATGGATTGAAAACCAAAATGCTTTAACCGAAACACAGTTTCCCATAGGAAAGCATTGAAAACCAATTAATCCATGGTGGGGAAAAATTCATAAAATGAGCCACTATTTTCTATGGATTTCCTTTTGTTATATAATTTTTATGTTAACCGAACCATTTGTTAACTGAAGTTCCACTGTACCTTGTTTCTCTCATGACTCCAACATTACTTTCCTGGAGAAGGATGAGAAACTTTGAGGTGCTCTCAGGAAGAGATTAAAACAGGATTTTTGTGTGTGTGCAAATGAAGTAAAATGTTGCAAACAATGTAAGAAAACATCTGTGCAAGATGATAATAACTACTACTGGTTTGGTTGCACAGACATTTAAGGACCAGAAGCAGGGGAGATATTGTTTGCATTTCCAAATTATCAGCTAGACATTCTATGCTCCCACCATTTGTGTGCTTTCTTTCTGGAAGGGAAATGATACTTGTTTTGCGCAGAAATAGTTTACACAAATTACAGGGACTTTGATGAGAAAAGATAGCAATCCTCATCCTGGTCTTATTCAGAGGTGAAGAGCTCGAGGGCTTAAAAATTGCTCCTCTGGTTGAACTGAGACCACCTTAACTGACTAGAATTCTAAAAACGTAACAACAGTCTATATCCCATCTGATGGCACTTGAAAGTCTAATAACTTTCTCACAAGTAATGGTTTCACTGCCCAGGGTATCTACATGAGATACATAGCCCCAAGAAATCTGTGGTAAAATAAGATTGTTAGTCCTAAAGATAGCATGAGGTACATATCTCTGTTATAAAGCCTTAGAACTCTCAATAAATGCACAAGAAAGGAAAGGGAGGGCTTGTGTGAAAACACTGTATGAAGAAGCCAGAGGTCCCCCAATCACCAAGATTGACCCAGTTCCACAAGTCACTTTCTTGGCATGCAAAGTCCTCATCAGACCCAGGCTAGTATTGATGAAGCTGCTGCCCTCCATCAAGATGGATTCAAATGGGATTTAATCCACTTGGGGGCCACCAACCTTCCCTTTGCCACCCAAGGCCACCCAAGGCCGTTAGTCCTCAAGGTAGTCAAGTTAGTTAACCACTGCCTGATGATCAACACTGAGTCACTGGTAGTACGGTCTATTCTATTACCATAGCAGAATAACATGACCAGAATGGTGTACACTCCTAAAATACAATTTTTACTTGCTAACACAAAACAAAATTTGCATCTTTGAATTGCAAGGTCTACAGTATTTTGTCACCCTGCTTATTCAACTTATACACAGAGCACATAATGTGCAATGCAGGGATGGAAGAATCACAATTTGGGATCAAAATTGCTGGGAGAAACATCAACAACTTGAGATATGCAGATGATACCACCCTAATGGCAGAAAGTGAGGAGGACTTAAAAAAGCTCCAGATTAAGTTGAAAGAAGAAAGTGCAAAAGCTTGCTTGACACTCAACATCAAGAAAACCAAGATCATGGCAACAGGCCCTATCAGTCCCTGGAAAATAGATGAGGAAGAAGTAGAAGCAGTGACAGATTTTACTTTCTTAGGATCTAAGCTCACTGGAGATGGAGATTGCAGCCATGAAATAAAAAGGTGATTGATTCTTGGGAGGCAAGTGATGAGAAACCTGGGGAACATAGTGAAAAGTAGAGACATCACATTGCAAACCAAAATTTGTATCGTCAAAGCAATGGTATTTCCGGTGGCAATGTATGGTTGTGAGAGCTGGACCATTAGGAAAGCTGAGCGCAGAAGAATAGATGCCTTTGAGATGTGGTGTTGGAGGAGAGTTTTGAGAGTCCCCTGGACAGCAAGGAGAACAAATAAGTCAAACTTAGAAGAAATTAACCCTGACTGCTCCTTAGAAGGTCAAATAGTAAAGATGAAGCTAAAGTACTTTGGACATCAAATGAGAAGAGAGGATTCGCTTGAGAAAGCCTTGATGCTGGGAAGGGTGGAGGGCAAAAGAAGAAGGGGCGGCCAAAAATGAGATGGCTAGATGGTATTGTAGACACAATGGGCACAAAGCTAAGCGAGTTGAGGAGGATGGTGGAGGACAGAGGTGCCTGACAGACAGTGGTCCATGGGGTCGCAAAGGGTCGGAATCGACTGTGCGACTGAACAACAAAAAAAAGTCTTTAATTTAGTTGCAATTGCGTGTTTTGTGTGCATAGAAAGCCCTCATTGTTTCAGAGAACAAACTTACCTGGATGGGTGCCTGCCTGTATATGTTAGAATAAATAAATAAATTCAGGGCTTGTAAAAATAACAACACCCAACCCCACAAATAATCCATTGTGGCATTTCTGGAAGATGCTAATGCAGACCCATGGCAGCCACTGTGTTATCTCAGTTTACGTTTATGTGCCTTAAACATGTAGCAGCCAGGACACAGGCTAGTCTAGGGAATAATTTTTGCTCCTCCTTACTTAATTTTGTTAATTTATTCAGGGACATTTTGATTACACTCAGCATAAAATGGGAGCCATGCTGTCAAGTTCACCTTGTCCTCCCTTCATGATGGGCTGATCTGTGCGGTTGATAATTGGAAAGAGAAAATGTACTTCCAGCAAAAGCATGGTAACCCAGATGTATCCTAAGAAAGGGGATACCCTTAACCCAGCAATTAAAAGAGATTTTCTCATTTCTCATAGCTGGACCCAAATGTTTAATAATGGTTTAGCAACACATACCCTTAATAACAATTTGTAGAGATTGTCCAGTGAGCTTAAATTCTGTAGCTCAGAGCTAGGAAATCTATGGCTTTCTAGATGTCGGGTTACAACTACTAGTCACATTCAGCAACGATGGTTTCTGGAGCTCAGCAGTATCCCAAAGGTCACAACGTCGATGCTTCTGTATCAAATATTTCTATAGGTTGCCGTTGCTTGAAAGCCAGTCATATCTGATTCTAGGGTTCAATGCTCAGCTCTTTTTACATACAAAGAGCAAAGGCTGTATGCGTCTGCAGACATTTTCCATGGACATGTGGCAGGCATGATTAGACACCAGAATGCACAGAATGCTGTTTACCTTCCCACCAAAGTGGTCCCTATTTATCTACTTGCAATTTCTTGCTTTCGAATTGCTAGGTTGGCAGGAGCTGGGACAGAGACTGGAGCTCACTCTGTTATGGAGTACCCAGGAATTGAACTCCAACCTTCCAGTCATCAAATCCAGTGTCTTAACTACTTGAGCCACCCCCATGGTACCTATTTATCTACTTGCAATTCCTTACTTCTGAACTGCTAGTTTGGCTTGAGCTGGGATAGAGACAGAAGCTCACTCCATCATGCAGCATTTGAGTCTCAAACTGCTGACCTTCCAGTCTTCAAGTTCAGGGTCTTAACCACTAAGCTACCACAGTCCCAAATATTCCTATAGAAAAAACCAAATGAACATTGAACTTCAGGAACCAGCAGAGGTCAGCATCAACCTACATCTCAACGCTGTGCTGAGGAACTTGGGGACTGCCTGTTCCATGCTGGAGGGAGGTACTGTACACCAAATACCATCCCAAGGCTCACAGCCAGGTGGAGGAAGGCACCTGGCGATTTCACCTAAAGCTCCATTATCTGGTTGGCTATTTTGCAAACAAAATGCTGAGTGTAAAGCTTTGTTCTTCTCTAACTTGGAATCTGTCTAAGTTGATGCTACCATCTCAGGGGTAGGATGTCCTGCACTTCCTTGACCAGAATCTCTCTCACCCCCACAAATCTGAAATGCACTTTTTCTCACTCCACTGGCCATTTTGATCAGCCATCAGCATCAGAAGCTTTTGTTGCAACATAATGAAATCAATCCGTGCACTCACTGAAGAAAAATGGCCCACAAGAAGGCAGCCATGGAACATGCCTTTTTTCTCTGCCCACAGCTGACAAGGATGCACAGCCGGTTTGCAAAGATTCTGTTAAGAGTGGATGTCTGTTCTTTTGTTCTGCCCATCCATCCACCCGCCCGCCCTGGAACAAATTGCACACAGGTGTGGCCAAAGACTGCCATTTACCTTGAGCACAGACTGGGACACCCCACCCAAATTTCAGACAAAGGCAAGTACTGTAAATATACTTGTTCCTATTCAACCATAAGAACCCAGCTGAACTCAACCAAAGGACTTTCCATATCCAGCAAGTTCTTTTATACACGTTTCCCCCCTTTTCTCTCTCCCCCTCTCTTTTTTTCCTTTTGCATTTTTCTTATTGAAAAGGAAGTGTAAAATTCACAGGCATTGTCACACTGGCTAGGCGATTCTGGGACTTGTTGTATAAGAAGTAAAATTTACAAGATCTGCTTTTACCAGGTAGGTAAGACTTCAAGGAGGGTTCTGATGCAGGTGCCTGTCTTCCAAGGACCAGCCTAGGCAAGGAGGAGATGATCATCACCCACACAAGATCCTGACTCGTCCACAGCAACTGTGTGTGGAATAGTTCCGATCTGCACTGGCAAAAGAACTATTTGCAGTGATGAAATCACAGCTCCTTAAGTTTACAGTGCAATGTTTCTGACTTAGAAGGACTGACCAGCAATAAGCCATTATCTGGGGATGCCTGAGTGAACACACAATGCTTTCCACTTTTTGAGTAAGGTAAGAGTTGCCCTTGTTCAAAAGCCAGTCATATCCAACTCTAGGGTTTGGTGCTCATCTCCATTTACAGCCAAAGAGTCAGCGCTATCTGCATCTGCAGATGTTCCTGTGGTTATGTGCAGGCATGACTAGATGCTGGAGTGCACAGAATGCTATTACCTTTCCTACTGAAGTGGTCCCTATTTATCTACTTGCAATTTCTTGCTTTCAAACTGCTAGGTTGGCAGGAGCTGGGACAGAGATGGGAGCTCATTCCGTCATGCAGTACCTGGGAATCGAACTCCGACCTTCCAGTCAGCGAGTTCAATGTCTTAACCACTCGAGCCACCACAGTCCCCCTCAAATGTCTTTTTAAAAAGGCATAAACAAATATGTTTATGTATTTTTTAAAGGACCTTCCTAATCAACATACTCGAATATGGAAGAAACAGGATTGTCAAGGCATGTCTGTCTTTCCACCCGTGTTTCCAATTTTCTAAGCCCTGCATAAAGATGAACTGTTTTGCAGAAATTAAAAATGCCTTGCCCTCATTACCCCCTACAATTTAGGAAATGTATGGACTGCATTTCTCTGAATCGTTTACCCAGCAGGAAGTTGTTGTCCAGAAAACATATTTTCCAAACTCTAGTCAAACCTCTATCCCCAATTTTCAAGCAGGGACTCAGTTTCTTTATTCTTTATATTATAAAAAGCCCTGCCTCCCCTGATGAAACCATGTAATTTAGTAATCCCAATTACCACCACAATGTGGCCTCCCCACAGCTGAATCCCTTTTGGCACACAAGGTCACAGTCTAGACCTATAGTTCCCAAGATGGGGCACACATACCACAGGGGGACAATTTGATTTTTAAGAGGGGCAATTCTAGAATGAGTTATTAACAGTGAATGGCCTTTTAGGCTTCCTCAACACAAATTGGAGTTCACTTTTTGAATAATAAGAATAATATCTCACGGAGGGAGGATTTTAGAGATGCTTAGGTAGGGCATGACCAAAAAAGTTTGGGAACCACTGATCTCGATTTTAGGAGCATCCGGTAGAGATTGTCTCCAAAAAGAAAAGTGCAAATTGAGCAGGCAAGCCCAGGGCAACCACCTGCCTATTACAGGCAGAATGGATTTTTGAATGGCCCCCATAATTCATTTACATGCTGATATCAGTTCTAGGGATATATGAATCAGCACCTAACACCACACAACAATTCTTATTCAAACAAAACTGCAAATGTATTTGCTTTGGAGCACAAAGAATCGGTTTGGGAGCAGTCTTGTTCTTCAGAGAAGGGTGGAATGCCTTTTCCTCTCACTCTGGTGGAACAATTGATTAGGAGCTGTATGTGGGGGGGGGGGGGAGGGAAATCTCTCAGTTCTTGCCATTTACTTATTTATTTATTTATTCATTTAGATTTGTATAGCCACCCAATCACCAAAGCAACTCCTGGCGGCTCACAAATCTCTCCCTCTCTCCCTTCATTCTCCTACCCACTTTCTGTCATTACCTAGTATCACCTCTAAGTAGGTTCAGATCTAGCTGCAAATGTTATCTGATCATTATGAATGCTTACAAAACCACGTTGGAGAAAGCGACCAGCCAGTGAAAAAGGATGGCCATTTGGGATGTGGTTTTTTTTGGACACTTAACTCCCAGAATTCCCTAGGCAGGATTCTGGAAGTTTTAGCTCACAGACACTTAAAGGACAACTACTTTCGCTCACCTGGAATAAGGGCTATGTCATAAACGGCTGAGGCCAGTGTTGATTGTTGGTTAATATACAAAAAAGTAAACTTTTGCTTCCTGGAAGGCCTAGGTCTTTTGGGGAGGTATATTCTTTGGGGATTTCCTTCTATGTATCCTAAATGACAGTGAAACAAACTACACCTCTCTATGCAGTGAGTAACGCCAACACTACAAAACCCAACCTGATTATCTTGAGACCTGGAAGTTAAACTTGTGTGTGTGTGTGTGTGCGTGTGTGCGTGTGTGTGTGTGTGTGTGTGGTGTGTGGTGTGAGTGTGTATGGAAACCTCTGCAGATGCAGACAGCACTGGCTCTTTGGCTATAAACAGAGATGAGCACTGAACCCTAGAGTTGGATAATACTGGCTTTCGAGCAAGGGTGACCTTTACCTTACAGATAAATCAAGATTGACTAGAAATCAGGGCCATATCCAGGACCCAAGATGGGGGGGGGATTTCAGGAGGGGCAAACAATTTTTTCAGGGGTAGCAACAACGCCACACTCATCTATATAACATTGGCCGCACTGGGTGGGGTGGGGTGGGATCTGTTAGCTCAGGAGGGTTTTCACACATGGGGGGGGGGGAGGCTGGCTACTGGGTGGTGGTGGTGCTGGCTACTGCCCTGCTACCTTTGCTTATCCACTGGAAGCAATCAGCAAATCAGCCACGAGCTTCTGATCTCACTTTTGCTCCCTCTTACTATAAGGCAATGTGTAAGTTTTTCAAGATGAAGAACAGCCCTTCCCCAAATAGATAACATCCAGATTTGCTGGACTACAGTTCCCGTGGCCTGAGCTGGCTAAAAATGTTCAACACGTCTTTCATTTCTGTGGGTCTTGCTCAGAATGTCATATGCATTCCCTTTGAACCCTGGGATGTTTTGATCTGCCCTGGTCAAAACAACACCTTAGAGAAGGGGTTCCCAACATATGGCCTGTGGGCCAGAACTGGCCCATGGTACCATTTCATGTGCCTCGCCACCACTGCCACCGCACCTGGAAGTGGGCACATTTATGACAGCTGTAAAACACAGTTACGTCAGCTGTAAATGCACCCACGGCTGTCATAAATGCAGAAGTGGGCTCATTTACTTCCACTTCTGAGGACATGGTCAGGCCCGCTCAGCTGACTGGGGGGGCATGGTCAGGCCCATGGTGTAACAAGGTTGAGAACCCCTGCCTTAGAGCAAATGGGGCATTGGTTTATTTTGATTTTTTTAAAATCTTTGGGTGAATATGTTTCATTTCTGCCTCTGTAAAATCCCACCAACAAAACAGGACAGCCTGTTTATTAATCGCACATTAAAGAAGGTAAGAGGCTGGCTGTGGGCACATCTAGCTCATTACTATCAAATCTGATTGGCAGCAATTCTTCAGCATGGGACTTCTAGATCCATCCCCTCCTAAGACTACCCTTGACCTTTGGTCAACAGAAGAGACACTGATTTTTGATTGATGGATTTGCCTTCTGCCTCCCTGACATAATCTATAAGTTTACCAACAAGATTTCTGGGCTTTTGACTCCCTCTTCTTATTGCTAGTTGGTGAATGCTGTCTGAGAAAACAACAGTACAGTGGAACCTCGGTTCAATGGCTCCATTAACATAAAAATCACATAACAAAAGGAAATCCATAGAAAATAGTGGCTAGGTTTACAGATATATATTTTTTGGAACATATTAATTGGTTTTCAATCCATCCCTATGGGGAAAAGGCATTTTGGTTAAAGTATTTTGGTCTTCAATGCATTCCTATGGGAAATTGAGTTAAAATAATTTTTGCTGTAAGAAACGTCCCGGAGAACACATCAATTAATTAACCAAGGTTCCATTGAATTACACAACGTGTTAGGGAAATCTAACCAGTGATGACTATGCTGGCTGGGAATTATGAGATTTTTAGTGTAACACATTTGAAAGATGCCTTGTTGGGGTTTAATGGGAGAGAATACTGGAGTAGGACCAGAACGATTAAGATAAAATCCTGGATGGCACCAGAGACTCATTCGGTCTCACCCCTGCCCTCCCTCACAGCATTTCTGTGCACATAAAGTATGGCTTGGTGTGTGGGTGAAACACCTACACAACTTCAAATTCCTCCAAAGGGAAACGGGATAATAATGCAATATTATATAGTGCATAAAATTAGGTTATCATAGATCAAAACATGCTGAGAGAAGGATCTACAGTATTATACTTTCTGAAAACAGATGCAGACCTGGTAAATCGAACTTCACAGATACTACACATATATGGCTTCTCTCCCGTGTGGGTCCTCATATGCCGTGGCAGCTTCCCGGCCCCCATTATTATTTTGTTGCAGATGGGGCACTGCTGGGAAGCTTTGGGTTTGATTTTTCTCTCCTCTGGCCATCGAGGAAAGACTCCCCCAAAGTGGGCAGCACTGAAGAAGTTCAGATAAGCGCTAAAATCATTTTCAGCCTTGATGTGGCCCAAGTGGGTGGCTGGGCTGTTAGCAAAGAGGTCTTTGAACAGACTGTTAGGGAAAGGGTCAGGAGTGGGTTCCTCTTTCTCCTCCTCCTTGATCTTCCGCTTCCTAATCACCAGATCCAAGGGGCCATTATCCACCGGCTGCTCCTCTATTTGGGAGAAAGCACCAAAATCTCCATTCCACAGATGAGGGAAGAGGTCGGGCACAAATGGCGACAGTGCCGGCCTCCGTTCTGGAAGGCTCGCTTTTGGGTACAAGTTCTCCCTTAGAAGGGACTCAATAGAGAAGTCTCTGATCACCCCCAGGGGCCCATTAGAGTTACTTGCTGGAAAGTGGTTGGAAAAACCAGTTGGTAGTTCAGAGTACGTTTCTTCAGCAAGATCAGATTTTGAAGGACTTTGGTGACAGCCAACATCTTGGACATCTGGCAGGTTCTGATTTGTAAAGTCTTCAGTTTCCTCCTCTCCTTCTTCTTCCTCCTCCTCCTCCTCCTCATCTTCCTCCTCTTCTTCCTCTTCCATCTCCTTCTCCTCCTCACCAGGCTCCATGATTTCAAGACAAACATTGATAACACATGGGATTTCCAGCATCTTGGCCGCACTGAGGATGTGCTTGATGTTGGAGTTGGTAATGGTGAGGGTTGAGGTATAGGCAAACTCCAGGATGGCTGAAAGTGCTTCAGGCTTGACAAAGTCTATCTCGTAAACATAGGGCTGGTCTGCTAAAGTGCCTGTAGTGAAGAGTTTCTTAAAGTATTGGCTGCAAGCAGCCAGGACAGACTTGTGGGTCCTGTATTCTTGGTCTTGGACAATGAGAATCACATCACAGAGGAGGCCGTTGTGCCGCTGTTCATTCAAGCCACAAAGGACTTCACTGCTGTGGTTTGGGAATGGGATCCCAATAAGGTCTTCAATGCCATTGGCCATATTCTCATTTAAAGCCCTAGAATCAAACAAACAAACAAACACACATATACAAAGTTAATAAAAATAATAATTGCATGCTGTCAAGCCAATTCCAATTTATGGTGACCCTTTCCAGGGTGTCCTTGGTACAGAATACACTCGCTTCTTCTGGAACTACGCTGGGACTATGCAGCTTGCCCAAGGCTACACAAGCTGGATCTTCTCCCAGGAGACACAGTGGGGAATCAAACCCAGCCAGCTTTTACAAAGTTAGCATGTTCTTATTTACCCATGAAGACAACAACTATAGCTTAGAGACACAGGATGAAAATAATGTTTTAAAAATGAGCATAAATACAGAGTGTGGGTCAAACTAGACAATGCATCTATTGTTTGAGTTGCTTCATTTATATTCTGTTTCCCACCATTTGAGAGACCCAAGATGGCTTACAAATGGTGTAGAGTGGTGACAGACACAAAAATTAAAATATTGAAAATACAAGCAAATACATAATAATATTAAAATTCAAACTGTGTGAAGGATTTCAGCTCCCAATATGTCTTCAGAATTTAGCTAACTAAGTTAAATTTAATGGTAGATGCTTACAATTCTGAAACAGGAAAAGACATATGTATCATTGCAATTACCCTTATATACTGCCCCATAGTGATCAGTGCACTCTCCTGGTGGTTCACTTAGCATTTTGACACCAACATGCTGGGTATACATTTTACCGACCTTGAAAGGATGGAGGGCTGAGTCAACCTCGAGCCCTGGTCAGGACTGAACTCACAACGTTTTGGCTGCAGTACATCAGTTTAACCACTGTGCCATCAGGGCTCTTAATTACATAGCATGTGATTATTCTCACTTATACAGTACTGGAAGAGAAACATAGGTTTAGTACTGTGATGGCGAACCTTGGCACTCCAGATGTTCTTGGACTTCAATTCCCAGAAACCCAAGCCCCCGAGAATCCACATGAATGGGTCTGCTGCGACTCATCCGGCCCGTGCCACGCCGCCCTCGTCACTCCTGGAAGCAGAAGTAAAACGCACCCAAACGGACACAAGCAAATATATAATAATATATACAGGCACGCTTTACTTCCGCTTCCAGGAGTGACAAGGGCGGCGTGCGCAGGCCAGATGAATCACAGCAAACCCATTCGTGTGGATTCTCGGGGGGCTTGGGCCTCTGGGAATTGAAGTCCAAGAACATTTGGAGTGCCAAGGTTCGCCATCACGGGATTAGTATAATACACATTCCAATTAATGTCTAGTTTGGACTAGAAGCAACTAGCTGAGGAAATGAGGTTGGCCCCTAGCAATGTTCTCCTTCTACTAGCAAGCTATGACCTCTCAGCTACCAATTGAGGTGAAAGGAAAATAATTAGAATATTTGGTTTTAATCTCTCCCTCCTCCCCATCATGTACCTAGCCCTCCTGCATTCAAACTATGCAAACAGCAGCTGGATTTGAGATAGAGGTCCATCAGTCAGGATCTAATGCCCCCCTATGTTCCTCCTCATTACTTCTTATACAATAAAGCAAATACAGTAGCTGAATATATCAAAGACTGTGCAAAGCAAAAAACTACAGCTTTTCTTGATGTACAATTTTTATCCCATCCACCCAACTTGCCGCTCCTGGGTGGTGTTCTTTCCCAGCCACAGACATTCTGCAATTTCGGCCCATCCCAGAAAGGTTTCCAAGCTGCCCTTCCCTTCCCGTCCTGTTCCCCTCCTCCATGCCACAACCCTGCTTTATCAATGTGCTCACGCCATTCCTTATCACCCTATCTTCATGCCTTCCAAAAGCACATTAAGAAAATCACAATTGAGTAACATCCTTGGCTCTTTCCACAGGTCCCAGACTTATCAGCCTTTGTAGTAGCTGCCATACACCAGACCTTAGATTCCTTGTTCTGTCCTTCAAAGCCTTCAGTCTGTGATCTCATTCCACACGCTCCCCGGCCCTTCTCCATCTTGATGGAGAACAGCAGTTTCCAGCCAGCCAGCCTAGAGTTGAGAAGGACTTTGTGTGTCAAGAGGGCTCAGAGAAGGTGACTTGCAGAACTAGTTCAGTGGTATGGGTGTTGCACTTCAATGCTGAAGGCAGAAGGAAGACCACTGCATATCATCACCATGAAGATGGAAGAAGAAGATGGACAATGTCTGGGTTCGAATGAAGAGGACTTGTTGTTGTTGTTGTTGTTCAGTCGCACAGTCGATTCCAACCCTTCACGACCCCATGGACCATTGTCCTCCAAGCACCTCTGTCCTCCACCATCCTCCTCAACCCGCCCAGCTTTGTGCCTACTGCATCTACAATACCATCTAGCCATTTCATTCTTGGCCATCCCCTTCCTCTTTTGCCCTCTAGCCTTCCCAGCATCAAGGCTTTCTCAAGTGAGTCCTCCCTTCTCATTTGATGTCCAAAGTACTTCAGCTTCAGCTTTACTATTTGAGTCATCCGTGATTTAAAAAGTTTTAGGAGTTGGAAATGATTCTCTTGATTTAAGTTGCAATCTAAAGTTCTCTTCAGTGGTATCTGACTTTGGGAATGCTTTCAATTGCATACAGTATTTGCTTATCAGTGTGGTACAAATGAATTATTAATGTAGTGATGTTAGCAAATTTCTAACATAGTTCAGCAATTAACATGAAAGTCTGAGTGGGACTGATTTTAGGTAAAAAAGAATTTGCTTAGTTAAAATGGTATTCTGATGTTTATTGTTACTGACTACTGTCCAAGGTAAGAATCTCTTGCTCACTCTCTCTCTCTCTGGAAACTTAAGAGGAGGGAAATATTGTAGCCAGTTTGAGAAGTTTCTCTAGACCCCTCCCCTCCTTGCCATGCCTATGTGAAAGAAATCACATCTCTCTCACCCCTGTGGTTCAAAGGAAGCCATTTGGCTTGTAGATGGAGGATAAGCGTTTTGGTTAAAAAATAGAAGTCTTTGGGGCAAATCAAAGTGAACTAAGAAGTCAGATCTCAGCCAGACCAAGACACAAACCAGCTAGCTACCTGTGGCTGAATCCAGCAGGGCAGCTCTTCAAATCTTAAGTGACACATGACTCCAACATCCCTGTTATGAAATCACTAGGTGAGGAAACACCTTTGCATGTTGTCACAGTTAGCAATAAAAACATAAGACACAATGCATTTGGCTGTGTAAGGTTTTTTTAACAACAAAAGAACCAACATCTCTGGCATGATGGCTTCATCCCTTCCTGGAAGGGATGTAAACACTGGTATTGCCTCACCTCTTGGGAACGTTCGGGAGAATGGAAAGCAGGTCTGGGGAAAAACATCCTCAACTCCAAAAGAACCTCTGATAGGAGGAGGTTGCCAGGAGCTTTATCTCTGGTTTGCTTCATTTTTCAAAAGGTTCATACAGAACCTCCCACTTGAGACAGTCCAAGACAGAAAAGACATTTCCTCCCAAAGGCCAGGAAAGAGTACAGTAGTTCAGATGCAGGAATGCATTTTTGAATGATGGCATCTTTTTATATTATGAAATTGTTTTATTCTCTGTGCAACACTTCTGGATAGGAAGGATTAGGTAGCTGTACATCCTTGCCCATGAGATGCTGAAGTGTACTCACAGTGCTTCAGGGAGGCTTCTTCCGTGTATTTCTATGTAAAACATGAGTCACGTTTATTGACCTTACAGTGGCATATGGTGGTATCCACCATCAACTGATGTTCAACAAGCTCTACCTCCTTACTAAAGTTCATGGCCTAACAGAAATTGTCACTGTTCTACTTAAAAACTGAAGATCACTTGTTGAATAAGGGAGGTGCAATCTCTGAAGACATCAAAAGAATGGCCTGCCATAGGGTAGGGTCCTGGCATCATTACTTTTTAACATCAACTGACATACCCATACTGCAGGAGTTTTATCTGTGATGATAAACTCACATTAACAGTCCAGGGGGAACCTGTGAGTCCACTAAGAAGCAGATAATCTTTGCATTAGAAGATAGCAATAGCAGTTACACTTATATACTGCTGCAAAATGCTTAGATCCCTCTCTGAACTGTTCACAAGTTAATTAGTATTTTGCCCCAACATGCTGGATTTTACTGACCTCTGAAGGATAGAAAGCTGAATCAACCATGAACCAGTTGGGATCCAACTCAGATTGTAAGCAGAGTTCTGGCTGTAGTAACCACTGCACCATGGGGGCCCTTTCCTTGTATTATAAAAGCAATGGCCTGAAACTAAATCCTTTAAAAATATAGGTCTGTTATTTCCATAGAACAGAGAAGCAAAAAGGAAGCACCATGTTATCTGGGAAGGCAAGATTGTGTAACACTGACCTACCCCGAAGTATTTTGGAATCACTCTGGATCAAATCCTGATCTACAAAAACAACGTCTTGACATCAAACAGAAAGCTCATATTAGAAATAACAATCTTAACCTGGGTGTTTAAGACTGGGTTGCAATCCACAAACAATAAGAACAGCTCTCTTCTTTTGCTACTCCACAGAAGAATATGTTACCTCCGTACAGTATAAAATAGCATATGACAAGACTAGTGGATGTAGCTCTTTATCAATCAAGCAAGATTATTACTGGCTGCCTAAAATCTACCCTCAATTGACTAGCATTGCCCCTCCAAAAGTATGTCAAGAAATGCTAGCATTCTTCTTCTTCTTCTTCTTCTTCTTCTTCTTCTTCTTCTTCTTCTTCTTCTTCTTCTTCTTCTTCTTCTTCTTCTTCTTCTCTTCTTCTTCTTCTTCTTCTTCTTCTTCTTCTTCTTCTTCTTCTTCTTCTTCTTCTTCTTCTTCTTCTTCTTCTTCTTCTTCTTCTTCTTCTTCAAGTGCCGTATCTGATTCCAAATATTGGTTATCCTCATGGCAATCAGCCATGAAGATTGTCCTGGGAGCAATATAACGCAATAGCCTTCCATTTGCCTTCCACATCGCAATGTGAGTTGAAGTGCCAAGGTTAGCCATCCCTGTCCTAGATGAAGGCTAAAATCAAGGTAAAGCTTTCAGCACACCTTTCTAAATATTAAACCAGCAGGCTTAACCATTGTAGAGTAAAAACAACATACTTTGCTGAATAGATAGGGCTACTGAAGTAGCCCTCATAATTCACCCCCACAACCCTCCTTGTTGTTATACACACCCTTTGTGTACTCTGTATACAAGGAACATCTTTTTCCTTGGCACATGAAACCATTTGCCCCTTCCTAAAGTACTGTATCTCTCTCTATCCCATGTATTCAGTCCACCTCAATGCAAGAGGAGATGCCAGGCACTACATATGGCATAGATGACTAGGGAGTCTGGGCAAGTTTTGTTCCACACGGCACATGTTGCCAATCCCAGTAATGTGGAGATTGCCTGTTGTTAACCCAAGCTTCTCTCTCTCATTTGCTCCAAGTGGCAGTGGATTCTCTTTGGAGCTTGTTGTTCTTCCTATGCCTGGTTTTTGTCACCAGAGGCCAGAAACAAATGTCAGATGGAACCCAAAATTAGAGATGAAAGCAAGTTAATGTTGCAGAGAAATGACTGAGGCAGGCTTCCCTTATTTGCAAGTCAGACTTGAAAGGGAGCCTGTCCTTATGTCATGAAAGCCAATCATTGAACAGGTCAAGCTATTTTGCATGCTCCCAGATGTGAATGAAGCTCAGGCTGTGACTCTCACATCAGTTCTGAACTTTCCTCTGCCAGTTGCAGACTACATCCAAGTCTGTTTCTGGCCTCATTTTCTTGAATAACAGAAGCCGCTTGGTTATCATTCTTACTTTATCATCCATGAGCTAACGGCTCATTTGCTAAGCTACCTTTACAAAATATCAAAAGTCACCTGCACATAACTACGAAATCTGTAACCACACAACATTCAGTGTAATAGCTTCTTCACACATGCAGAATTTGGAAAAGTCATTTTTTTATGGGTAAGACTTCCAGAGACACATACCCCAGCTAGCAAGAAAAATGGCCAGGAACTGAACACATTGCATATACTTCCAGTATATACATTGCATATACTTCCAGTATACATCTAACCATGTGATAGCAAGAAAGCTGTATTTCAGAATACCGGTACATAAATCTGGGGTTTAACTTAGGCCACAGATGGTAAATAGATTCCATGCTACTTCATCCAAAGTAAGCAAATACACTTTATCACACAGAAAATCTGGTATCCGGGAGAAAGATTGGGATTTAACTCTGTGCCATGCCATTTGTTTATCTTGTGGTTGTTGTTATGTACCATCAAGTTACCTCCGACTTATGTTGACCCTAATAAGATTCATGAGAAACACTGAATAGTCAACAAGTAGTGTACTATGGCCATCTTCTCCCATATGTTTCCATGACCACATGGGGAATTGAACCCATATATCCTCAGTCATACCTCCACACACACTCTCCTACATGACACTTGCTTGCTAAGTTATCTTTCAATAGGGATTTCTTTATTAATTTGCAGAAACAATATCAGCTATTTAATTAGTAGGAAGGATGTTAGATGTGAGTCCCTGCTGAATGTACATAGTAGGGATCAGAACTTCTGTGATTTGTGCAAATCGCCTTTGTGTAAAACTAGTACACTTTCCTTTCATAATGCAAAGTATAGGGCAGGAAGAAAGTAATTTAATCTGTTGTCAAAAAGGACACAAACAATCCCTCTGAAACTTTTAATATGCAATATTTGTGTTGAAGTATTATCTGAACAATTGTCTTTCATAGACACACAGAGAAAGAAAAATATCATTCTCCTCTTATTTTGCCACAAAATACCTCAACATCTCATGGAGCAAGGGAAATAATTTCACAGTTCTTCATTCTTACAAAGAAGTGATGATTTTCATCCCACGCTCTAACATCTAGAGCAGTGGTGGGGAACCTTGGCACTCCAGGTGTTCTTGAACTTCAATTCCCAGATGCCCAAGTCTCTGAATCCACATGAATGGGTTTTCACAGAGACTTTGGCTTCTGGGAATTTAAGTTCAAGAACACCTGGAGTGCCAAGGTTCACCATCATGGGTCTTGAGACTCATTTGTTACAGCTGAGGTGACAGACTTGACATTTGGTTGCTTTGGGGTCCAAGTAGGGGAGGGTCTTGTTCCTCCATGTAAAAATGAATTTCCTAGCCTGTGGAGTAAGGCAGACACATGTTCCTCTTCATTGAAGATAGTTCTCCATTTGAAAGGGCTCTCCTCCTTTCTGGTGACATTTAAGTGGCCATTCTACCCCCGTGGGGTGATTTTCTCTAGCTGAGCAAAGAAAGTAGAAGCCTTAATTGGGAAAATGTATTGAATTATCCCTCACTTCTTTTTAAATAAAATGGTTTTGTTGTGGTGGGTTATTTTGTAAGAAAAGAAAAGAAACTACACGTGCACACACGCACACGTGTGCGTGCGCACACACACAGATAATAACCACTGATCAATCTCAGGAAGGATATGGAAGGGCATGTCAATTTTGTATAAACTTCATATGAAAGGTCAATCCCAGGAATTGATGTTTGCAAAACCCTGTTTAGAGTCTTCTTCTGAAGTACAGTAACTGATTGTTGCCTAGTTAGACATGTCAACAAAACTGCAGTGACTTCTGCTTAATATCTTTCTACACATATTCATTTTTTCATAAGCTGCAGAAAACCATGGCCCAGGATATTTGGGAAAGATAGCAGACACTATGCCTATTTATTTGATTAATTTCCTATATTTCACTCAATGCTGGGTCCCAAGTCACAGTCTTGTGCAATGTGGTTTCTTCTTCTTTCTTGTCTAGGCCAGACGTGAAACGGCCAAAATGAAATCACCCTTTGGTTCATTCTGTAGTTCCTTTCACCTGACCTAGTGTGAGCAATAAGGTGACAAGTAGTTAAAATTTATGGACTACGGTGGCTTAGTGGTTAAGATGCTGAACTTGCCAACTGGATGGTTGGCAGGTTGAGACTTGAGTGCTGCATGATGGAGTGAACCTCCGTCTATGTCCAACTCCTGCCAACTTAGCAGTTCAAAAGCAAAAAATTGCAAGTAGATAAATAGGCACTACTTTGGTGGGAAGGTAAACAGCATTCTAGTCATGCCTGCCACATGTCCACTGAAACCTCTGCAGACAGCACTGGCTCTTTGGCTATAAACAGAGATGAGCACTGAACCCTAGGGTTGGATACGTCTGGCTTTTAAGCAAGGGTGACCTTTACTTCATTTTTTGTTGTTGTTCAGTCACACAGTTGATTCCGACCCTTTGCGACCACATGGACCACTGATATTTGCATATATCAGTATACATACACAATACAAATATGCCCTCCTGTTTTGTGAAGAATATTGTGTGTGTGAGAGAGAGAGAGAGAGAGAGTAAAAGAGAGAGAGAGAGAGACCACCCTATCATTATGAGACCACCCTGTCACTATGAGCTATAACATTCCCAACTGTATATGTGAGCAGACATTACTGGTTGTTCGCTGTTCCCACTGGAAAATTCTCTACCTAAATAAAAGTGGACGTTAAGAAATGCTAGACTGTGTATGGAGGCAGAACACTTTCCAGCGGGAGAACTCACAGGCACAGGGTTGCCCATGAGCAGAGACAATTGGGAAAACTGCCACTCTTCAAATAACCTTTGTGAGAATCGACAAGGTTGCCTTGCAAACACAGCTGTTCATGAGGCAGTTATGGGACTGTTTCTCAAGGCCATCCAGCTCCCACGACAAGAGGCTCCCCCAAGCAGAGGCTGGCTGAGAGTGGAGGTGGACATGGAGTAGAGAGATAACCTCAAGGACTCAGCTGCTGATTGATCTCCTGAGGGTGGGAGGCAGGCAGGACAGACCAGAAAGCCCCCACCTACAGAAACAGTATCTGATGGATTGAGAAGCGAAAGGATGCATTCCCCTCCCTGTCTCATTCCTCTGCAGCAATGGGGGAAGAAAATTCCTGTAGCCATCACAGGCTTTCAGAAAAGAAGAAGGGCTTTGCTGGTCCAAAGGCTAAGAAAATATTGTTTTTAACTACATCTCTCAGAATCCACCAGCCAGCTGAACAGTAGAAAGGCTTGTTGGGGATACCGGGTGTTCTAATGTTTGCACTATGGGGCAATCAAACAAACAGTCCCAAAAATTTTTTGGGGGAGCTCTGATAAGATCCATCTAGCCCAGGGATTCTCAACCTGCAACCTGTGGGCCGAATGTGACCCACAGCACCATTTCATATGCCCCCCCCCCGCCTCCACCAGACCAGGAAGTGCCATGTGGTGGTGGAAGGGCAAAATGGCTCTCCGGCCCTGAAGCTATCTGAGGGAGTGTGACCCAGCCACCGGCTTAAAAAGGTTGAAAACCAGTGCAGTGTTTCCAGTAAAGCCCAGATAAATATATCTCAGAGCACAATACAGATACAGTACATGTATGTACATGTATGTTGTGTTCAACTGGAGCTTATACTTCAACCTGCTACATTCTACACATGCTGTAGCTGGGGATGTGGGGATGTGTATCTAATGGTAACAGAAATAACATCCTCTTCTTGCCTTTGGATTCACTATACAGAAGGGTTTCAAAAAGTAATATTTTGATTAAGTATTAAGACCCTAGGTAAAGGTAAAGGTCGCTCTTGCTCAAAATCTAGTCATATTCAACTCTAGGGTTTGGTGCTCATCTCAGTTTACAGCCAAAGAGCCAGTGCTGTCTGCATCGGCAGACGTTTCTGTGGTCATGCGACAGGCATTATTTAACTTCTTATTCAACACTTTATACTCACCCTCCCTCTCTTTTACTCCTTTTACTCCTTTAAAGGAATGAGAGGTTGTTTTTAAATGGTTTTAAATTGTTTTTAGAGTTTTAACTGTGTGTTTTATGTTTGTTAATTGGTTGTAATCCACCCTGAGTCGCCTGTGTGAATAGGGCGGAATAGAAATTCAAATAAATAAATAAACACCGGAGTGTACAGAATGCTGTTTACCTTCCTACCGAAGTGGTACCTATTTATCTACATGCAATTTCTTGCTTTCAAACATCTAGGTTGGCAGGAGTTGGGACAGATGACATGAACTCACTCCATCACACAGCACTCGGGTCTCAAACTGCTGACCTTCTGGTCATCAAGTTCAGTGTCTTAACCACAGCGGCCTTGAAATGGATCAGTACAACTGGCCTAAGTCTATCCAGTGAATTCAACGGTTAAGCAGAGATTGGGACCCAATACTCCTGAATCACAGCTCCATGCTCGAGTCTTAGCAACACTGTCCAGAGGCTTTACAGAAACCCTCAGTAAAAGGCTTATTTATTCCCCCCCCCCCCGGCAGAGTTGATCAAGTTCACTAAAAGACTGCATGCTCTAACAACTGGAAGAGCAACAGTCTGTCTGAAACAAGGCATTCAAGACGGCAGGAGAAAGGGATATTGTTAATAATTTCACAAGATCTCTTTACGCCGGGAGTTCTCAACCTTTCAAAGCCAGCTGTCACATTCCCTCTGACAGCTTTGGGGGCCGGACAGCCCTTTTGCCCTACCTCCACCACATGGCACTTCCTGGTGTGGTGGAGGGAAGGGGGGCACATGAAATGGCACTACAGGCTTGACCCGTGGGCCGCAGGTTGAGAATCCTTGGTTTATGCAGAAAGAGACAGTTTTGCTGAGGCATTTGGGTCTAGAAAATGTACTGGGTGGGGAAAGCTACTTCCTGATTGTCCTTATAAAGCAGTAGCCATCCCTTGTGCTGGAAAAAAAATTCCCAGCCAGTTTGTACAGAGTTCAGGTTTTGAAATTCAAGCTTGCAACAAGGTGGGTTTTTTAAAAGGGGGGGGGGGAAATCAGGAATCCATTAATCCACTAAGACACCCACTCCCCAGAATCACAAAGCATACCAAGCAAGGGGGGCTTTAGCTCATAAATCTCTTGCCCTACTTCATGAGCCTTAGCAATCAAGAGCCTTTCCTTTGCTTTCCCTTTAATTCCACAACCCCCACCCCTAAAATGCACACACCCAACTGCACCACAAGATCAGAGGGGGTGGGGGAGAACCTGTCATTGTCTCCTCCTCTTGGCACGTGGCATTTGGGAACAATTTTATTATTGCAATCTTCTCCTGGACCGCACCCTGGAGACTATATTTGTGAAACCGCAGCCCAACCCACCCTGGTCTCTGGAGCGGCTTAGCTTTGCAAATAGCAGTTTTTCAAGATTTATCTCGGGGTACATTTCGTTCCCACCCACTCCTCCTTTCAGCTCTGGCTTCCCTCGTGAAAAATTATATACCACAGAGAAACAATTGTGCAGCCAGTAATTAGAAAAAAAAGGAATAGAGGAGATCCATGGAAAGAGAGAAAGGATGGGCAGAGGGGAACCAAACCCAAAAACCAAATAGAATCTGGCACATTTTGCTTTAGACTGGTCTTGCACAGAGTTCCAGTCACGTAATTGTAGAATTGTCTTGACAAAGTGGGCTTGATTCACGAAAGCTAACATCAAAATTAGTCTTTAAGGTGCCATAACGTTTTTTGTCTTTTTGTTTTCTTGTGATCTGTTTACTCTCTGGTGTAATTGTAGAAGGGTTGGAAGATGCCCAAAGCTAATCTGTTCCAACCCCATGACTGCATAGGACATCCGGCACTACAGTAGAACACAAGAATAATTGATGCTTAACCTGTTTAAAGTATTTTAGTAGAAGAAAAGTTCACAATCTTCACAGTCTGTACTACTATCAAACAGTTCATACTGTCAAGAATTAAGACCATTCTTCCCAATGTTTAGCCAAAATCTCCTTTCTTGTCATTTGCATTTTCTAGATCAAATCTTGCCCTCTAGAACAGGAGTTCTCAACCTTTTTAAGTCGGGGCCCAGGTTATGTTCCCTCCGACAGCTTCGGGAACCAGACAGCCATTTTGCCCTTCCACCACCACATGACACTTCCTGGTGTGGTGGAGGTGGTGGTGGGCCACATGAAATGGCACCGCAGGCTGCATCTAGCAGCCCGTGGGCCACAGCTCAGAATTATTACCCAACCCAGAGAGAAGTTTTAATAACCTTGCTATTACTGCAGGTTGGATAGCTATGGCTGGATCACTGAAGGAATAGGGCAGTGTAATCCAGCCAGCAATGACCTCTCTTAACTCAAGTAAACTATATCCTATAAACGCTGGCTTTACCTGGGGAAACCATTTCAGGTGGCCAATGCTGTGAAAAGAGCCCTGGCAGTCCTTCCATAGTCCCTCTTGAGTTCTCTGGCACTTCCCATCTCTTAGAGTAGGGGTTGCCAAGTTTTATCAGTTGGGGGCTGGGTCACGCTCCCTCAGGCAGTTTTAGGGCTGGACTGGTGGTTCCATTTACGGCTGTCATAAACATTTTTGTGACAGCAGTAAATGAGTCAGTGGATGATTCTGCCAGCAGCAGCAGTGACTGGAGTGAGGGCGGTGTCCAGATTATTTGGCGCCGTGGGCCATAGGTTGCCTACCCCTGTTTTAGAGTAAGAGATGAGAAATGTTTGGAGGTTTTGACCACAGCAATACACACACACACACGCAAAGAAGAAAAATCCAAAGTAAAAATCCAAAGTAAAGTGTTGTCTTAGTGATGATCTCTAAAACATTAACACAATTTATTTCACTTCCCCTGACCATTCAAGACAATCAGGGGTAGTGTTCAGTTATTCAAAACATTGTTTCTCATTTGGACAGGAGGACTGCATAGCTCCTCCTGATGCTTCAGCAGTCTAACTTGTGTACAGTGGTACCTTGCTTAAAGAGCATGATGTGTTCCACAGAATTTCTCTTTAAGTGAGTTTGCTCTTTAAGCGAAACACCATTGTAAATGACCAATTGTGACTTCTGGAGAGGGGGATTGTGAACCCCGATTTAGTTGTTAAGCAAGTATTTGGTTGGTTTTAGTTGTTAAGCGAAGCAAACATTAAGAGAAAATTCTGCTCTTTAAGTGAGTTACTCTTTAAGCAAGGCGTTCTTTATGCGAGGTTTGACTGTATATATATATATGCTGACCTATATATGAGAAACCTGGGGAACACAGTTAAAAGTAGAGACATCAACTTGCAAACAAAAATTCGCATAGTCAAAGCAATTGTATTCCCAGTGGTAATGTATGAGTATACTACTTGTATGGTTGTGAGAACTGGACCACAAGGAAAGCTGAGTGCAGAAGAATAGACGCTTTTGAAATGTGGTGTTGGGGGAGAGTTTTGAGAGTCCGCTGAACAGCGAGGAGAACAAATAAGTTGATCCTAAAAGAAATCAACCCTGACTGCTCCTTAGAAGGTCAAGTAATAAAGATGAAGCTTAAGTACTTTGGACATCAAATGAGAAGAGAAGATTCACTTGACAAGAACTTGATGCTGGGAAAGGTGTAGGGCAAAAGAAGAAGGGAGCAGCCAAAGATGAGATGGCTAGATGGTATTGTAGACACAATGAGCACAAAGCTGGATGGGCTGAGGAGGGTGGTGGAGGACAGAGGTGCCTGGTGGACAATGGTCCATAGAGTCATAAAGGGCCGGAATCGACTGTGCGACTGAACAACAACAAAAATGTATATGCTGACCAGGAGAAAACAGTTCTGAGTGCTGATGATGGGGCAGGAGAAGAGATGATTACAGCAAAGGTGCCTACCTTCCCCCCTCCTTACTGTTCAGCTCACATATGTGTCCATAAACAGGTGCCATCAGAGTACTGTACTATAATTTGGGTGATGGCCAAGGTCTAATGGGCCATGTGAAGGCTCTGAGCCACCCAATTGCATACAAGCACAGTTAGTTAAAATAAAACTTATGTTTGCGGATCCAACACTGTATTTCTAGTAATTAACAGTAATAATCGAGGTGCTGTATATGATTAGCTTGGAATCTGGGATTTCTTCATCCTTTGTCACTGGATCCTTCACTGACCTTACAAGTGTCTCTAATGGACTGGAAGTGCAGGGGTATTCCCCATCTCCTTCCTTTCATAGTTACCACGTAGTGTTTTCCATTCTATCCCTTTATGCAGGAAATGAGTAGAACAGTTACCGCCCGACCCTCCAGAAGAAACGTGCAATTTTCAGACTTAATTACACACTTCCATGTAATACCATGATCATAACAAGCAGGTTCTATTTGCTCAAATTTCTGTCCAAATTGTCCCTTTTCCATATTTATACATCCTGGCCTCCTCTTTGCCTATAATTTTAACTCTCCGGTCGGGTGGGCGCTGACAGCTGTTCAGCTCCAAGAGCTTTCCTTATTGAGCAGACAGTGTTATAAATCAGTGGAGATGATTTCAAAAATGTATTCCCCACCCACCCACCGACATACATATACATCACCTAGCTGGTAGAGCTCCAAAATATCCACATTGGCAGAAGACATTTGGGCAGCCAAGAGTAATTGGTTACAAAAGAATTTGCTACCTGGAATCCCCCCCCCCCTTTTCCTCTCTCTTTTAACAATTATTTTTTAAAAGTCATTAAAATGACAATGACACAAATGGTCTGAATTGACAATTAATGTTTCATATTACTTTGTTACTTTTGGCAAGGTAATTTAGCAATTTCTGCCAATCGTTGCCATTTTTAGTCATTTTTATTGTTTTTATAATTTAAAAGCAACACATTACCAATGATTAATCTTATACTTTAAAACTATTTGTCTTTCAAACTATTAATATTAATGAATTAATTTCCCTTTTGAAATTAGAACTGACATATTAGTGTTAATTCTAAAGCAGGGGTGCCCACACTTTTCAGGCTGCGGGCCAGTCACATTGTTCAGCGGATCCAGCCCCTGAAGCCAGTTCATCTGGCCCACAAAGCCCTCGTTGCTCCTGGAAGTGGAAGTAATACGTGCCCATACGGGCGCATTTTACTTCCACTTCCGGGAGCAACGAGGACTTTGTGGGCCAGATGAACTGACTTCAGGGGCTGGATCTGGCCTACAGGCTGTAGTTTGGACACCCCTGCTCTAAAGTTTCCATGCTCTGGCAGTCAACTGAGATCAGTCAACTTATGTGATCTGCTCTTCCACAACTCCCTCCCCCCTGCACTTATCAAACTGTATTGCCCATTTCCCCACAGGTTCTGCAAGAGGCAATGACCAAATGGAAGTGCCTACCGGCCAATGCACAGGACTAAATTTAGGCTGGGAATGAGGACAGGCAAACAGAATAACCGAGTTGGAAGTGGCCTTTTAGGCCATTGACTCTAACCCCATGCTCAATGCAAGAATCCAAATCAAAGCACACCTAACAGAGGGTTGTCCAATTCTCTCTTGAGTGCTTCCAGTATTGGAATTAACAACACTTCTGCTGGCAAACATCTCCAATACATATAGGTCAATTAGATCTTTATGCCCTGAGTGTAGAAGTCTGAAGAAGGCACCATGAGTATATTGTGTCAAATGAAGAAAATATCTCCAGGATTTACTGAAATCATTTACATACATCATCCTCTCCAGACTCAACACAAAAAGATGTCTAACACTGCTGCCTGCATTTTTTGGGGTGGTGGTGGTGTCTTTCAGGTTCAGGGTTTACATAGGTCTCCCCATCACAAATACAATCTTACATATGTTCAGATGAATGTCTTAAGGCTCTCCTATGTTTATAAGAGGGGCACATTTCATTCTAACATCCAAAAATATTTTATAATATAAGGGACCTCCTCTCTGAGGTATCTCCTTCCCCAAACACACTACTGTATAACACCAACTTTTTTATTTATCCCAGCACAGTGAATTATATTGACACTATGTTTCCCTCAGGTGATTCAGATGATACCAATGTGGTTATCAGGAAGCAGGGGGCAAAATTATGCATTACCACTCTCCACTTCTCCACACCTGAATTAGGGCATATACACATAAAATCCTACATAGGTAGCCAAAGTCCCTTTGTGGGCAATTCCTGCCACATGATTCTGTACTGTCCATATAGGACTGGATTCACCAAGATCATAATTGGATAAGTTGTCTTTACATTAAAAGCATGCTGTTCCAAATATCCAGCAGGACCCATATCACCAACAGTAACCTACTTTTTCTCAAGGTCACCACTTTCCACATTAAGCTACAGTCTTCTTATTCCAAGTCTTGACCACATTCTTCTTCTTCTTGTACCATATCAGATTCTGAATAGAGGCGATCATCATGGCAATTAGCCATGAAGACTGCCCTGCAAATATAGTGGCCTTTCATCTGCCTTCCATATAGCAGCATGACCCTAGTAACACTCATCCTGTTCTGCAAGTCACTTTCTGATCCTGAGTCCTTTTGGCACATAAAGTCCTCTTCAGGCCCAGGCCAATATTGATGAAGCTGCTGCCCTCCATCAAGATGGGTTCAAGTGGGATCTAATCCACTTGGGGACCATTACCCTTCCCTGTGGACTTGGCCACTCAAGACTGTGAGTCCTAAGGGTAGGTCAGGTTAGTTAACTGCTGCCTGACACTCAGCGCTAAGTCACTGGCAGTATGGTCTACTCTATTACCATAGCAGGATAACCTGGCCAGACTCTTGACCAGACACGAAACTGCCAAAATGAAGCCATCTTTTGGTGAGTTCATTCTGCAGTTCCCGTTCACCTGACAGTAACTACATGCCTCTCTGGGTTTGTCTGTGTATGAGTGCATCGGATGTTAACAATTCATACAAAATTATTCACTCTCAACTATTCAGCCAGTGAAAAATTAACAACCCTCATGAGTCTTCTCATCTCAAGCACAAGAAAAAGACAAGGCATTGCCTTTACCTCCTTGACATGTTAACAAATTACATAAAATGTCTGCACAAAATCTGTGTCATTTCCATTTCTGGACCAAGGCACATAAGGAAGTAAGCACAAAAGATTTGATCAAAAAGATACAATTAACCCATCTGATGCCTCTAGTTTTCAAAACTCCATACAACACGACAGCAGTACCCTAATTTTGCCGCAAGAGCTGGGACAGAGACGGATTCTTAATCCGCCATGCAGTACCCAAGTCTCGAACTGCTGACTTGCCAGCCTTCCAGCTAACAAGGTGAGCTTCTTAACCACTGAGCCACTGCAGCCCCTTAAAAAGAAGAGAAGGAGGCAGACCCAGAGGAAGATGGGGAGACAACATTAAAACAAATATTACAAGAACACCAAATAACACTGGTGGAAGTCACTAGAAGTGCCCGAACAAGAACCCTTGACACCTGATGGGGCAGCAGCAGCAGCAGCAATTGTGCAATTGTTCTCCTAAGTGCAAAAATCTTTGTTACTCCTGAGGGGGGGGGATCTCTAACATCAGGTGAGATTGGGTGGGCATGTCTCCTATTATTGCACAGCTGAGGATTTACATTCCGAAAAAAATGTACATGTATATACTTCACACATAAATTGATAATTTTATCCCAACCCTTTCCTTTTCCCCCTTACACGGCAGGGCCCGAACTGTGTTAGCAAACTGAACAGGTCTTGGATTGGAATCTAGCTCTTCCCAATACTAGCCCAACACTACTGATTCCAGGTAAACAGACCACCTGCCAGTTCATCAGTGCATACACACATGCATGACGGTTCTAATGATGGAAATATTCAGTACTTAATAATGATAACGATCATTATAGGGGTGATTAATCCCCTCTTTTAAACCTCCAGTAAGCTTCTGTCACAAACAGAAGCTGCTAAATGAACATTTGAAAAAGTTTGCATCCTTGGTGTATTTGCCATTCTCTACAGCAGTGATACGAATGAAACATGTTCAGTGGAGCTTTTGCATTCACAATAAAGGCTGGAGAAACAAGTGTTTCCCTGCTGATCCGGCAATACTAATTAATTACCCGGGGGGGGGGGGGTGTTGCACTTGGAATTATAGCTTTAAGTGATTACCTTTAAAAGCTCCCTAGTTGGAGCAGGTAAGATCTAGTCATGTATATACAGTACGTGCAAGGGAAATGACGTGGTTTGCCAACTTGAGAGAATGTCTCGAAATTCCATACCTTCCAAGGCATATGTGGAAAGAAGATAATAATTTCGTGTCAGAAATTATTCTGGGTTGAAAGGATTTTTGCAGAATAAACTCTGCTCAGGGAATGCCCAAATGAGGCTCCTTTCATATCCGCAAGAGCTGGGACAGAGACGGGCTCTTAATCCGCCATGCAGTACCCAAGTCTCGAACTGCTGACTTGCCAGCCTTCCAGCTAACAAGGTGAGCTTCTTAACCACTGAGCCACTGCAGCCCCTTAAAAAGAAGAGAAGGAGGCAGACCCAGAGGAAGATGGGGAGACAACATTAAAACAAATATTACAAGAACACCAAATAACACTGGTGGAAGTCACTAGAAGTGCCCGAACAAGAACCCTTGACACCTGATGGGGCAGCAGCAGCAGCAGCAAGAGAAGGACATCAATGAAAAGGTTTCATTCCATCAACATGAAATATGGAGATGGCATATGGAGCAGAGAATAGCCCAACTGTGCAGCATGCACAACTTTAAGCAGGGGTTCTCAACCTATGGACCATGGGCCAAATCCAGCCCATGGCAACGAATAATCTGCCCCCAGCCTCACTCCAGCTGCTGCTGCCGCCACTGTCGCTAGAATCGGCTGTGGACTAGTTTACAGCTGTTGTAAATGTGAGCAACCAAAAATGTGTTTACAACAGCCATAAATGACAGGGGGGACCACCAGTCAGGCCCCCTCAACTGTCTGAGGGAGCGTGACCCAGCCCTTGACTTGAAAAGGTTGAGAACCCCTCATTTTAAGGGTGTGTGACAGCCTAGAAATGGCAATATACAACGTAGAAATGGCAAGATGAAACACATCTCTGGCTGAAGTGTGGAGATCCAAAGGTCTGCAATTAAACATCCTGTTCCTAGAATTACTAGTTGCCTGGTTTAGGGAACAGCAAAAAACAAAAGAATTAATTCCACATAACACACAGTTAAAGGGGCAGTTTAAAAAAGAGCTGTTTTAATGTAGGAAAGGGAAGAAGGCCCTGATCTTTTCCAGGCTGGTGGGTTCTATAATTGTCTGTGGCAATAGTCATTGACCAAAGCCAGCATTTGGGCTTTGATAGACTTTTAGGTCCCCTGTTTTGGACTCTCTCATTCAAAAGACTGAAAGGAAAGCCATCTCCCATGCGGACAATGTGCCCTGTGTCTTCTCCTTGCTGAGTCATTCCCCTTTGCCACAAACCACTTCGAGGAGGCCAGCAGCTGTGATTAGAAATGCTGTGTCAGCAACAGGAAAAAGCTATTTCAGAAAAACAACCATGGATGTGGTTGATGGAAAGCAGACCTGCAGTGAATTGGGACACATTAACAGCTGAGAAAAGGAGCTGCTGCTCCTCTAGCAAAAGTGCAAGAGAACGGCAATCTCTTCTCCCAAAGGCCATTGGTCTCCAACCCTTCAAAAATTGTGTTTTGTAGTTTTCATGGTGACACAAAACCTATATTGTGTAGAAATGTTATGGCTTGACTAGATAGAGTTTGGGAATTTTGCTGGCTGGGAAGATCCTGGAAGCTGTAGTTAAAAAACACAACGTTTCAATAAGATGAGACTGAACTGCCACGTGCGGCCTCCCATTCCAAAGCTACGTAGAAGAAGAAGGGGCACTGTATTTTGTACATTGGCATGGCAAAAACAGAAGCAGCATTTGTACTGCTTTAAGACAGCTGGACAAATGTGGGAACAGCTACTTTTAAAAGTTATTTTGCCATGATGGATAGAGGATTCTAGGAATTCTAGTTTGAAACCCCACAACTTCCCCAAGTCTTTATATGACATGGTTTTCAATTGATTAGAAATTGAAATGTTACAAGGAAGGACTCGCCACATTCTGCTGACCAGGAATAAACTTGAATATCTAATCCTTTAATATTACTCTCAGACAGAATTTAACATCTTAAGTTGCCATGAACGTGAACGCTAGAACATCAACAACTGTAAGAATGGAAGAGAAAATAAGATACAATACTGCAAGTGGCTCATTGTGTTGCCAGGGCCTTCAGAATTGCTCTTTGGGGAATTGCAATCACCGTTCCCTTCGTTGTACAGATCCTGCAAGCCAAATCTACCACTTTTCAGTACAAAGCCCACAATCTAATTTCTGGCTAGGGTTGGTGGCATTGGTAGCACAACACATCTGGAAAGTTCCAGCTTGGTAAAGACTGTTCTAAAGTAACACCCAGCGGTCTACTGTATCTCTCCTTGTCTTTCCAACCACACCCACCCTCAGGATTGTTTAAGAGCAAACAGTATAAAACTTGAAAAATTCCTGTCAAAACGCCTCTTAAATGCCTAAACATATTTGAACA